>CM062275.1:7512961-8207961 GCA_031216635.1 Dissostichus eleginoides
CAGGAATTGGTTACTAGCTCGCTTCACGTGGAATCGCTCTCTTCTCTCTCTCCTCCCTAACATGGCGCTGTGTTCCTGATTCGCTCTGTTTGTTTCAAAACCACGTTACTTCATTAAAATACCCATTTGAACCTTTTCGAGACTACATTGTCTCTTTTTAACTTCCTCCTGGAAGCGAGAACAACGAGCACAAATCTTCAGTAGACCTATATTTGTCGGTGAAAATGTTTTAATAAATGTGCATGGTGAATTAATATAATTTGTAACTAAAGGCAGGTTGTTAAAGAGATGGTTCTGGAGGGCCAGGTGACAGGCATAAAAAAATGTGACAACCTGAAAACAAAATACAAGGTAAAGCAAATCACATGGCTGGGCAGTGTGGTGGGTTAGTGTTTGTAGATATTATGATACAGACTTCAACTGGCTACCCCAGCCTTCTATATTAAAATGTGAATTTGCTTAGTTGTTTAAACTTTTTAACATTTAAGGCGTAAGCAATTACACATTTAGGTTACTTCCGGCGCCGTCTCGGGCAGCTGCGTGCTTGCTAGAGTTGCTCCTCGTAGTTTTTGTCTTTTATCTACTTTTATCTATATATTTATTTACTTTCTCTAGCTCTTATACTTATTTATAGTAACAATGTGGTTTCGCACGTTTTATCTCGTTCTTATCACCGTTGGAGTACTTTTAACGTGTCGGATCCCCGTCCTGGCTGAGACGAGCAGGGGCTCCATTGTTTTCACCAGGGAACAGCTGCTGGGACTCCGAAGCTGCGGCGTGGCCGGCAAGAGACCTAACATCCCCGAAGGCTGAGGAGGAAATACCGGGGCTGCAGAGGCGGAGGAGACGACGGATAAGGAAGAGGAGATACCAACCGTATCTTCCCTCGATCGTTATGGGAAACGTAAGATCGCTGGCGATTAAAATGGATGAACTAACATTACTCACAAGGAGCGACAGTGTGTTTCGTGAGTGCTCTGTTTTGTGCTTCACGGACACATGGCTACATAACAACATTCCGACTCCATCGTGAGTTTAGCCGGCTTCAGCTGGTGCGAGGGGACAGGAGCTGCAGCGTTAGCGGCAAGAAGAAGGGAGGGGGAGTCGCTATATACGTAAACAATAAGTGGTTGTCAGGATTTGAGGTAAGGTAGGACCCAAATGCAGTTTTAAAAAGACAAAAAGGTCAAATAACAAAAGGCAAGCTTTTATTTACCAAAAAAGCTGTATATGATGAACAAACAAGAAAGAATTTAGCATCGATAAATCCGTAGCATGAAAGAACCTAACATCCATAAATCCGTAGCATGAGCCTCCAAACAAAACCGACAGTCAAACATGAAGGGTGACAGGAAAGGTAATGAACCAACATGGAGCACAGGGAAGACAAGACTAAATACACAGAAGGGTAATCACAGGACAAGACACAGCTGGGCAGGGGAGGCAGAAACACAAGGGCAACAGGTGAACACAATCAGATAATCAGACACAGGAAGACAAGACACAGGGAGAACAGAATTTCTAAATAAAACCATGACAAGACAGACAAAAAAATCGTGACAGTGGTGCAACCCTGGACACATCACAGTGAAAGAACGTGTGTTCCCCAGACATCTAACTGTTAGCAGTAAGTCTACGTCCATATTACTTACCCAGAGAGTTTTCCCATGCCATCTTCATTGTTGTTTACATTCCTCCGGCGGCTAACGCGTCACAGGCTGCTGACATCATCAACGCTTCGACCTCAAGACTACAGACTCTGCACCCCAGTGCCATCATAGCAATCTCTGGGGATTTTAACCATGCAACCCTGTCAAAAACCATGCCCACTTTTAAACAATATGTACAGTGTAAAACCAGAGATGACAGAACACTTGACTTACTGTATGCAAATGTCAAAAATGCATATAGCTCAATCAGAGGTCGCGTTAACCGAATATTTGAAATGTCTGTGAGTTTTTGCTCTACGCTGTGCGCGCTCCCGCGAGGTGCAGTGGGCATGCATAGCACGGCGCTAACTGTTCACGAGCGTGCGCCCCCTCCCCGGTTGACAGTTCACGAGCGTGCTCTCTCTCCTCCCCCCCCTCGTCAGAGTTGTATAAAGGCCGACGGGTAATACTGGATTTTGATGGAATGTTACGATCCTGTCCGTCAAAATGACGGGCAGCGAAAAAGTCTAGCGCAACCTCTGAGCTCAATAGCACTCCCTCCCCTGGGTAGGTCTGATCACAACCTGGTCTACCTCAAGCCCCTTTACATTCCAGAAATACAGAGGCTGCCAGTGATCACCATAACTGTCCGAAGGTGGTCACAGTAGGCCATGAAGACTCTGCAGGGCTGTTTTGAGGTGACTGATTGGGATGCTCTCTGTGACGCACATGGGGAAGATATAGATGGACTCACAGATTGCATAAGAGACTACGTCAATTTCTGTATGGACAATATAATCCCCACCAAAACTGCGTTGCTTTGCGAATAACAAACCGTGGGTAACTAATTAAGGCACAACTGAACAAAACTGAACAAAAAGAAGGCTGCATTCAGGAGTGGAGATAAAGAGGAGATGAAGAAGGTGCAGATCGAACTGAGGGAGAAGATTGTGGTAGGTAGATGCTTCACTAGTGGCCTGGATTAACAACTACCTCACATGTTGCCCACAGTATGTCAGGCTACGGGACATAGATTCGGACACCATAGTGTGCGGAACCCCAGGGAGTCCTGTCTCCCTTCCTGTTCACAATATACACCTCTGACTGCAGATCCCTATCACAGTCCTGTCACCTGCAGAAGTTTTCAGACGACTCTACCATTGTGGGCTGCATCAAGAGGGATCAGGAGGCTGAGTACAGGAGTGTGGTGGACAGGTTTGTGGAGTGGTGTGGACTAAACCACCTGCAACTCAACGTCACAAAAACCAAGGAGTTGGTGGAACAGAGGTAGAAATCGTGGATCACTACAAGTACCTGGGCGTCTATATAGACAATAAGTTGGACTGGACTAAAAACAAAGACGCAGTTTACAAGAAAGGTCAGAGTCGTTTGTATTTCCTAAGGAGACTCAGATCTTTCAATGTCTGCAGAACCATGCTTGACTTAACAAGACACTTAAGATGCAATGTCTAAAAACAAGACATTATATCTCACTGCATTGTTACTACTTAAGTTATTATGTCTTATATCAAGTGTAAAGACGTATTCTGACTTGAAATTAGACAAATATACTTGGTAAGATTTTGAGTTTTTGCAGTGTGTTCTATGACTCGGTGGTAGCAAGCGTCATATTGTACTTGGTTGTGTGCTGGGGTAGCAGGCTGAAGGCAACTGACGCCAATAGACTCAATAAGCTCATCAGGAAAGCTGGTTCGGTCCTGGGAGTAGAGCTTGAGCCTTTGCTAGAGGTGTCAGAGAGGAGGATGCTGAGCAAACTGCGCAGCATCATGGACAATAACTCACCCCATGCATGCCACTCTGGAGGCCTATCGGAGCACCTTTAGCAGTAGACTGCGAGCACCGAGGAGCACCACAGAACGCCACAGGAGGTCTTTTCTTCCTGTGGCCATCAAACTTATAACTCCTCCTTCTGCAGGAAGGAAAATTAAACTATAACACCATGTGCAATATTAGGTTAATGTCATAATCTCATAACATCTGCAGTTTTAATATTTCATATTTAACCTAATTTTATTTAGTACGATGAGAAATTTGCAATTAGTATTAGTTGTTTTTAGTATTTGATATTTAGTATTTTTACTTGAATGTGCAATATGACTTGTCCTCAAATGACTGCTACCTATTCTCTACTGGGGCACTGTAATACGTTACTTTAAAACTTTGTATATTGTATATTGAGCTATTGTATATTGCATACTTTTATTAAGATGTATCTGTATTATCTGTATTGTAATTTTGGAGCAACCTGGCAAAAATAATTTCCTTCGGGATTAATAAAGTTCTATCTAATCTAATCTATAATTTTTTTTGCTGTGCATTATGCCCCCACTGCCCTTTTTTGCTGTGCATTATGCACCCACTGCCCTTTAACTAACAGTTTGTTATCTGTGGTGTTAATAGGAGTTAAAGAATCCCCCAACTGGGACCGGTACAGACAGGGGAGAGGCCTCAGCAGCTACCTGGCCATGGTTTAAGGCCATGCATTAGGCAATTGGGGAAAGGCCATCAATTCAGCCTCCCAGCCTAGTTGCCTCATGCCCGTTATCAAGCCATGGCCAGACTGCTGCTGAGGCCTCAACCTCTGCTGGAGAAGGGCCGTCCCAAATGTCCCTCAGCAGTGAGGAGGAGTCCGTGCCCTCCACCAGCACCCAACCACCCCTAAAAGGCCAAGGCGAAGTAGCAGCGTTTTGGCCTTCCTCCAAAAGCAGGCGGAGAAGGAGGAGGCCCGCGATGAAGCGCTCTGAGCGATTTCTCAATTTGTTTTCAGAGCTTGTTAAAAAGAAATAAATAATGTTTAAGTTGTTGTGAAAAGAGTAAATTGGAGTTCTTCAGTTGATGATTTGGATAACACTCAGAAACATTGCTTCAATAAACAAGCACTTTACATAAAAGGGAAAATGTACTTACTAATCCATCCACTAACAACCTGCGGACCTATCAGAGCTGATTACAAGATGCCCAAAAGCACCACGTCATAGCACCTTTTTTTTATGAATAGAACATTTACTTTCAACAATATTTCTGCTATATAGGTGATGTTAGCATAGCAACCGAAGCTAAACTTACTATATTGACTAGGCTACTTGTTGCTTGTTGCTTTAACTTGTGGCATAAGCCGTTTTCTACAGGCACAATTTATCGGCGTATTTTCATTATGATTCTACTTGTGATAGTTGGACATGACAACCTGTGCAGCCCATGTATTGATTCCATCTGATAGCTGCTATAATACAAAATGTCTGCCCCTCCACAATGATCAATAACAGTGAATGGATGGTCAAAGTAAGGTACAAATAAACAGAATCACACGAAGCCTGGTTACTGGTTAGTTTTGCCTGACTTTATAAAGTGTGTTTTTTTTACGAGTGTGTGGTTGCATTCTAGTCACTTTGCTCAGCGCTACTGCTTGTTTCAACTTTTATTTGCACTCTCCATAAACTGTTAGTTCAGGTTAATCTCGCCCCCCTCCGACGTAAGCGTGACGTATGCGGTTCTTGCCTCTAGACTAGACCGACACTTTTTTCGAGCTTGGTAAGAACCGGTTTTCGGGGAAAAGAGCCGGCTCCGCTGCGGCATGAACAGGAAAAACCGGTGCTTATCAGGCACAAGCTCCGAACCAGCCCTGGAACCGCGTTGGTGTGAAAGGGGCAACATGCTGGGCCCCGCAGTCATCCGGTTCGACCTGACATGGCTGCCTCAGAGCCGTATAATAGAAGAGTTACGACATCTCCGTTCACTCCAATGGACCAGTTTTTTTACAGCAATGGCGGATCGTGGAGCCCTCAATAGTTCCCCGGAAGTTAGCTTGCCGCTGACTTCCGGGAGGAACTATTGAGAGGCTCCACGATCTGCGGCTCGCAGTGCAGTAGAGTTTCAGCGTTCGTGATGGACTTTTAAATAAGAAGACGTTTAAAGATTTATATTGCGGATATTATCAGCACATCTGAGTCAAATTAACATGTGTATTAAAGGATGTTAGTGGATTATCCCTAAATCTACTGATTTAGGGAACGTTTACAGATAACAGATTAGGCTAGGATACCGGATAAAGTTAGCAACACACGTGAACCATGAACAGCCTATTATTCCGTTCTCCTAATGTTATTTCATCCAACGTTGTGGAATTAGAGAAAAAGGGCTTCTAAACGTGATTTTTTTGTGGGGTGGAGGAATATAATATTAGTTAAATATAAATTGGGGCACTTGTGATTGTAATGAGTGGAGGTGGAGAAATTACGATCTCCATTTTGGAGTAGGCCTACAAGCTAGTATAATAAAGTTAACGTTACACAACAATAAGAAGAGAGCTATTTGTGTGATACATCGCTATTGATATGAATTTAGAGTGCATATTTGAGACTTCCAAACAGTAAACAAAACAGTAATTTATGGGTGAGTGTTTTTAGTGTATTCTGTTGATTATTACCTGTCTGTATTATGTTGCAGCTCAGCTGATTTTGAAATGATGGCAAAGGGAGAGGGACCTAAGTGAGAGTGAAAACACAAGGTAAGTTTAATACTACTGTTGTATATAAGTAAGCATACTAAACATGTATTCTATCACTGTATTATATAAGTAATCTTGTTAGTGTAGATTAGTAACCTACTGTATGGCAGGCGGAGGGGCAGTGATGTTACAGGTGGAGGAGCAGGGATGTTGGCTGGGTGCTGGCAGGTGGAGGAGCAGTGGTGCTGGCAGGTGGAGGAGCAGTGGTGCTGGCAGGTGGAGGAGCAGGGATGTTACAGGTGGAGGAGCAGGGATGTTGGCTGGGTGCTGGCAGGTGGAGGGGCAGTGATGTTACAGGTGGAGGGGCAGTAATGTTACAGGTGGAGGAGCAGAGATGTTGCCTGGGTGCTGGCAGGTGGAGGAGCAGTGGTGCTGGCAGGTGGAGGAGCAGGGATGTTACAGGTGGAGGAGCAGGGATGTTGGCTGGGTGCTGGCAGGTGGAGGAGCAATGGTTAGTCCAAATATTTCCATTGCAACGACTAATGGGTTTGATAGCAGCTGTGGATCTGTTTGGGGGTTGCTGGATGTTGAAGCTTGGCTGCTGTTGTTCCTTTTCACCTTTTTGGATTGGCTCTTGCTTCCAAGATGGCCATCTTTTAAGGATTTTTTTTTTCCTGTCATTTCGGATTTTTTTGCCTCAGCCGTATGAATCTTCGAATGATTTTGTCTTGTACTCCACTGCATGACGGAAGCCTGCTGGAGAGTGCCTGAGCTTCTTTTTCCAAGAAACCCACTGTGTTGGGGGGCTGCATGAGGGAGGAACCAGTCTTGGTCCTAAATAGTTCCTCAATTTGGTGAATGAAATCAAAGGCTTCTTGGGAGGGACGACAAAGAGCACCTGCCTTGAAGTCTTTTAAGTTCACTAAAATGCTGTTTTCACCAGAAGGACTCTCATCATTGTGCTCTGTTGCAATTTTGCATTTTTCACAGATGCTGGCAAACTTGATGACTTTGTGGACAATGTAGCCTGCAAGATGGAAGAGAATACATTTCTCAGTTTTTGTGAGGTCAGGTGCTGCTCTGTTCACCGTCATCAGCGGTTCCACTCTGACTGATGGAGTGATATTTTGCTCCACTGTGTCAAGGAAGTCTGCCAAAAAGCTACTGTGGTCTTCCTGATAGCTCCCAGAGCTGATGGTGGTGAGGAACTGCCCCACAGATATAATTCTCAGTGCATGATGGAATTCCACTGGAGTTGGGACAGGATTTTTAGACCTCACACAGCTGAAGGTATTTTAAAGGCAGTCTTGTGTGAACCTTGACGTTAACACAAACCTGTGTCCTCGTGTTAGCATATCCTCCTGTATGGCCAAAATTAATGTTGTTGCCATTATCACCCCTGTTTGAACAGGCTTCCAACCTCCCTTTTGACCAATCTTCATCCCACGAAATCAACCTGCTCCAGGAACCATGCTGTCCTCAGGTAGGACAGAGGGCGGTTTTCTTGCTGCACAATGTATTTCAGCCCAGCACTTGTAGCCTTACTGAATACATTTATGGCGCATTTCCATAACACGGCCTCGCTCTGCCTCGCTCGGTATGGCTAGGCCTCGTTAGGCCTTGTTAGGACTGGCTCACTTTATGGCGCATTTCCATTACAGTTTAGTAGCTGGGGTAGTATCTATAGTAACGCAATGTAGGCGGAGCCGTGACGTCATCTTCAATGAGAACCCCAGAAAAACAACATCAGCCGTTAGCTGTTAGCACTCAAGCTCACAGCTCCCTCATATCTGTTCAGAAACTAGACAAAAGTAAAACAAGAACAAACCACAGACTGTCTGTGTCATGGCGAATACAGTCGCTGGTTTATTTATGTCTGTATAGGCCGTTGTTGTGAGTGTGGACGGTCGGAGCATATAGTGCGTTAGCTTAGCCGATCTCCATTTAGACAACACGCATTTTAAAAGGTTTTTCCCCCTGCTCTGTCTGCAGACTTGTCAAAGCATTAATTCATGGTTTTTACTAACCGGTATCAGTATGTTGTTACTTCGGCATCATTTTGAAACGTGTATTACAATTAAATCACGGTCAAATATGTTCATCTTGTTGTAGTTGTAGCCCCCTTGCCAGCGATTCTCTCTCTAGTTTAGCATACTCAGCCCTGTTTGGTGGCCCGGAAAGAACCTCGATTTTATGGGGCCAGAAAATCTGGAAATAGTACCCGCTAGCCGGTACTACGCTAAGTGGAAACGCAACCAAAAACGGGCCCCGCACGGCTCGGCACGCTTAAAGCGAGCTCCGCGCTGTCAGTGGCGGCTCCAGGGTATGGCTGGGGTAGGCTACAGCCATACCAAGAAATGGCTTAGCCCCACCTTAGCCCCACCTTGAAAAATTATGTTAAAGTAAAAAAAAAAAAAAAGTCCGCCAACTCGCGCCGAGTAAATTGCACAGACAGCAGCTAGTAAGATTGATTTCAGTAGCCACTTGTCTGGAAATGCCAAAGACTAGAACGGTTTTGAAAACTTTTGTCACGTAGTGATCGTCTTCTCAATAAAACATCTTTGCTAATGTCTTCTGGCCAATCAGAATCACGATAACGGCGTGGTGTTCTTGCAGGAAGTCCCGACGGAGAATAATTTTGCGGTAGAACTTCTCTTTATATATCCATGGATACAACATTACGTGTTGATAGTAATCAACACGTAATGGAATAAGACCCCACGGTTTGATGATTGATAGGTGTGTGGGCTGTCTTTCATTTTGACACACAGAACAATGAGGCGGGCTATCCACCCTTATCCACAATGTAAAGTAATTCACACAGGCTCCCTCTTCCCTCTTCTCTCTGTAAATATGTCGTGTAGTAATAGATGTATTCATTTTCTTCTCAAGAGAGCACAGAATGTGTATTTGTTTTTTTTAAACAATGTTTTTAATTTACATTCTTTTAAACAACAAGACACACCATACCTTACAAATACTTTCGACAACAAAACATTAAAATAAAACAAATAATGTGAAAAACAGAGACAAAGACAAGACAGGACATCATTACAAAAATTAAATGAAATTGAAATATAAAATATATAATAAAAATAAGAGACATTAAATGAAATGAAATTTAAAAATAAAATAAATTGGGCAGTAGCAACATTATCCTAAAAAGTGTACACAGTCACAGCAGTTTAAGAAGTACTTTACTTTTCCATTTAACCAGATCGCTCTCATGGATTTCCATTGTTATTTCTTAGCATGTTTGACACATTAACATCACCTAACAGTTGAGTAAACGGGCCCCAAACCCTATAATAGGTTTCATTTTTCCTTTTCAGAATATACGTTATCTTTTCCATAGAACAGCAATTACTCATTTCCCTCAGCCATTGGCCCACATGTGGCCTCTGAGTGTTCTTCCATGACAAGGCAATCGAGCGTTTTGCTTGGAGTAAACACATGTTTATGAGACTCTTTTTATTCTTTGTTATGACTGGGCTGGAGGGGTAAAGTCCCAAAATAAACAATTTAGGATCAAGAGGTATCTTAACATCTAGCATTTTGTGAATTATTTGTGAGACCTCTTACCAGAAAGTTGCGATCTCTTTGCACTCCCACATGCAGTGAAAAAGTATCCCTTTAGACTGTTCACACTTAGTACATATATCTGGAATGTTATTATTAAACTGATGTAATCTCACAGGTGTTATGTACGTGTGCATCAGCCAGTTGTGTTGTAGCAATTTTAATCTGGTATTTGCAGTTTGTCTATGTGCCTCAGTACATATCACCCCCCAGTCATCAAGGAAATATCCTCCTGTATATCTAACTTCCAGGCGTTAAGCCGGTCGGTAGAGGATTCAGTGGAGTTAAAAACCAACAAGTTATATAGCACTGAAATAAGCCTTTTCCCATGACAATTATCAGAGATCAATCGTTCCAGTTCAGAAAGTGGTGGGGGAGTTAATAACTGATTGCGGGATGCAGTTATAAAGCTTCGTACCTGTAAGTATTTATAAAAACTGCTATTTGAAAGGCCAAATTGAGTACGCAACTGTTCAAATGACATCAACGCTTCATCTTGAAACATATCTCCTATTTTGGTTAGACCTTTCGTTGCCCAATGATGGAAACCTTGGTCCATTCTTCCTGGTTTAAATTGGTCATTTCCCAATATTGGGCTAAAACGGGACATTGACGTTTTTTCCCCTAGCAAATCTTTAATTTTATACCAAACATTGATCATATTCAACACAAATGGGTTAGATGTTTGTTCCCTGAGCTTTTTAACATTGGCAGAATACATGTATGAGTTAAGTGGCAATTTTGGGGTAAGTGAAAAGGCTTCAATGTCTACCCACGCTGGGACTGGGTCGGGGAGAAGTAATACATTATGCTGCGTAATTGGGCGGCCCAGTAATACCACTGGAAGTTAGGAAGTTTGAGTCCTCTTCTGTCATACGGTAAGTATAATAATGTCAAACGTAGCCTGTGTCGTCTATTATTCCAAATGAAATTCGAACATGTTTTCCTCAATTTAGTGAAATGCGATAGTGGCAAGGGTAAAGGTATGTTTTGAAACAGGTACAATAGTTTTGGAAGGATATTCATTTTCAGCATATTTATTCGCCCTATTAAAGAAATTGGCATATCAGACCATCTTTCCAGTGATTTATAAATTGATTCAAGAGCAGGATCATAATTGGTTTTTACAATTTTTCCCACATCAGGCACTATATGTATACCTAGGTAGGTAAAAGAGTCTGTTGAGTTGAATGAGGACACATGGTCCATAGGATTGCATCTTTCTTTTCCATTCAATAACATTATGGAGGATTTTGCATTATTCACCTTATAACCTGCAAATAATCCAAATGTCTTAATTACATTTAGTAAAGCTGGAATTGAATTAGCTAAATCCGTGAGGAACAAAATGACTTCGTCCGCGAAAAGAGCTATGCGATGTTCTAGCTGTCCCAACCTGACACCTGAATTATTCTTGTGTGTCCTGACTGCTATGGCGAAGGGTTCTATGGCGAGTGTAAATAGGAGGGGTGACAAAGGGCACCCCTTTCTGACCCCCCTATTAATATTAAATGGTTGAGAAATAACATTGTTAGTCAGAATTTCAGCTGTGGGTTGAGCGTACAATAACCTTACCCAATTACAGAAAGCAGTCCCAAATCCAAAACGGTCTAGTGTTGCAAATAGAAAAGGCCATTCTATTCTATCAAACGCCTTTTCGGCATCGACTGATAGTAGAGCAGTGTCTGGCACGTCTTTCCTCTCGTGAAGTATATTTAACACTGTCCGTACGTTATGAAAGCCCTGTCTCCCTTTAACAAATCCATTTTGGCCCATATCTATAATGACAGGGAGAACAGACTCCAATCTACGTGCTAATACTTTGCAGAGAATTTTAATGTCCGAATTTAGAAGTGAGATTGGACGGAAAGATTGGCATTCATGGGCTGGTTTGTTTGGTTTTAAAATTAAAATGATCATGGCACCTCTCAATGAGGGAGGGAGTGATCCGTTTTTGTAGGATTCCTGAAGCATTTCTATAATTGGAGTTAAAAGTTTCCTTTTGAATTTCTTATAAATATCGATTGGTAGTCCATCAGGACCAGCCGCTTTGCCATGGCATAATTTGCGTCATAATTGCGTCTATAATTTCCTCCGTTGTCAAATCAGAATCCAGGTTGATTTTTTCTTCATTTGAGACACTTGGGAATTTTAAATTATCCAAAAATGAAGTTTGAGCGTCCGAATTAGGCGGATATTCTGAGGAGTATAACGTTTCATAGAATTGTCTAAAGGTAACATTTATTTCTTCAGGATCCAAAGTCACATCTCCCTTAGAATTTTCGATTGCATTAATAGCTCTTTCTGATTGTAGCTGTTTAATTCTCCAGGCCAGAAGTCTACCTGGTTTTTCTCCCTGATCATAAAAATTATGTTTAAGCTTCAACAAGCTATTAGCAGCCCTCTCAGCAGATATTTTATTGTATTCAGCCTTAAGAAGTAATAGTTCCTGATGTGGGTTTTCTGAGCTATCCATAAACTTGTCTTTCTCTAGCACTTTAATTTTATAATCCAGCTCTTCCAGTTTTTGACGGATGCGTTTTAATTTAGGAGACGTAAAATTTATAATCTGTCCTCTCAAGAAGGCTTTAAAAGCTTCCCATCTGATACAAGCCGAGGTCTGACTTGTGTTCATTTCAAAAAACATATCTATTTGTTTCCCAATAAAGTCTATAAAAGCAGGGTCCTGTAGCCAGTTTATATGAAAACGCCATCTCGGAGGGCTATTAACCAGTTTAGAATCTAAATATGTAAAAGATATCGGGGCATGATCAGATAACACTATGGCATCATAGTTGCAGTCTTTCATTTTATATCTTATTGTGTTGATATTAGAAAGTAATCTATCCGTGAATAGGTTTTATGTGTGCTAGAGTGACAAGAATATTCTATATTTTTTGGGTTCAGTTCCCGCCAGATTTCTGATAAGCTCAAATCCTTCATAAAATGTAATATAGATTTTCTAGCTCTATATGGGACGTGTCCGAACCAGTAGATCTGTCTATTTGTGGGTTCAGGGCCATGATCAGTGGTCTAGGCGGGCCATTAGCAAGTTTAGGGCCAGAGAGCCAATGGGCTCGCTCGATAGCAATAGGAGAGGCTGGCGGCGCTAATCTCAAGGCATCGGGGAGCCAGGATTCCAGGAATGCGCAAATATCCTTCCCTTCTGCCGCTTCAGGTAAATTCACCAATCGTAAATTGGATATTCTGCTCCTGTTCTCAGAGCTGTCCAGTTTCGAGGTAAGCTTGGCAACTTGTTCTTCTAGGCTCTCGGCTCTCCTCTGCAGGGAGACAACGTCATCTTCGGCGTTTGATATTCGCTCCTCCGTCTCGGATATTCTCTTCTGACAACTGGTCAGCTCACTTTTAACGCTGTTGACGGCTGAAAGTAGCCCATCCAGTTTAGATGAAAACTCTGTCTTCAGGCCATTTATTGCTTGTAGGTAGCATTGTCGGTGTTGTCAGTGGTAGCGTTAGCTTCTGAGCTACCCTCGCACTCCTTGCTAGCTGAGTTGTTGCCTTGTAGCGTGGACATGGCGTCCTCACTTGCTCCGTCTTCTGTTGAGTTTTCCGCCTTTTTTGTTTTTTTTGACGTGTTCTGTGGCATAATGGATGTTGTGGGGGTTTAGAAGCAAATACAATGCAGTTTTAGGTGGGTTCCGAGTAATTAGAATAGGATTTTAGTAGGAATTGCACCCGTGCTGGGGAGTGTCAACCTCTCAGCTCAGCGCCATAACCGGAAGTCCAGAATGTGTATTTTATGTTAGTATTTCAAAAATCTCCTGGGGGAGAATCCCCGCCGACCCCCTGCAGGGGTTGGGTTTTCAGCATGTCAACTTTTTCACCTGTGGGGAAATTGCAGGATTGGCTCCAGGTCGCCCTTTTTATGCACTACAAGACACATTTGCCTTTTTATTTCATACAGTTCCATTTTGATTGAGACAGGGAAATAATCTAAACCTCATGCATGGCGTTTCACTGTCAAGGGGGGCGATATAGCGTGTATTTAATTACATTGCAAATACTGACTTGAGCCCCACCACTGTATGGGTTAGCCCTAACATAGATTACCCGACAAAAATACTCTGGAGCCGCCACTGGCGCTGTAGTGGAAATGCGCCATTAGAGCAAGACCAACCTTCATCTTATCAAAGTGACTTGGCTCGCTGGCTGCAGCTGAAAGATGGGGAGCTATTTTTAATGCCATCCCTTCTTGAAAGGTCAATAAGTCCTTAATGGGGACCACTGAAACCTCGTTAGAGGGGAGGGAGGTTCTCTCTGTTTACAACATCCTCAGGAATTATGAAGACCTGCCCACGGACAAGGGCACTTTTTAGACTTTTTACCAGATGTGGGACATCGGGCATTTAATAAAGCTGCCTGTCTGGTGTTGCTGGATGTGGCACCGAAAAATAAACGCAAATATGAATATTATATTTGAATTTAATCATCAACGGTGTATTTGGTAAAAACAAAGTACATTAATTATCCATACACATTTGTGAAGGGTTGTGAGAATGTGCAAGATCAAAGGGCAGCGAAGGAAGGAGAATACTGATGAGGACTTTGTCTTCGTGTATGTCTTCATTGTGAATTACTCCATGAAAGGGAGATAAAATTAATAGACAATTTTTTCTGAATTCAAGTGATGGTATTGGTTTTGGAAGGGTCCAGATGTACATCCACTCAATGTAATTGCACTCTGAACACAGGCTGCTGTATTTAGGGGGATTTGTTAGCAGAAATTGAATAAAATATATAAAGCTATGTTTCTATTTCAAACAAAACTAAGAATTGTTGTCTTTTTGGTAGATGTTCCATGACAACGTACTACAAAAGGGTGACAAAATAAAGACTTGGCAGCCTATACCTGCCAGATCCTGTATAAATAACACTTAGGGCATGGGTTGGCAACAGGCGGCCCACGGGCCATTGTTGGCCCGACACTCGCACATATAGGCTATAATGTCCGAATAGGGAATCTACCTACACCTGAAGAATGCTTATTGTACTTTTATCCATGTTGAGAGTGAATGACATACAGCACAGGCACAATCAGGCAGCGGGGTGCACTGACGCTGATAGTGGATCAATACAGATGTACCAGCTCATTTCGGACGCCCCTACCCATGTGGGCCCGTGATCGGCACGGGGTGGGCCCCTGCTGAAAGGAAAACCGCCCGCAGGACTTGATACCCCCCCTAAATAATATAAAATAAATAAATAAAATTTTAACGAAACCAGCTGCAATGGATCATGGATCCACCAGGGGGAGCAGTGATTAAAAAGCTGCCACACTGGAACTGCAGACCGGCTCAAACAAACGATTTTTAATCATCATCCTCACAATCATTTAATGCAGTGCTTCTCAAAGTGTGGTCTGCGGACCACTGCTGGTCCATGAGCGCCCCCTAGTGGTCCGTGAGTATATTGGTAACATTTCACATTTGAAATAAATAAATAAATTTACGTTTTCCGCACTCTCGCGGGAATATCTCCGCAATGGAGCGAGCTTAAGTTTCACTTTGGATTGCATGATATAGCCCAGTGCAACACCTTCATCACACATGTTGCCACTTGTTTTTACCATTTTCAGGCGATTTATAATCTGTTCTAGAAAAACGATGTGTTTTTGGATATTTGTGGAGTTAGGTGGTCCGTGAGTGTTTTTTTATTGGTTAAGTGGTCCTTGGTATGAAAAAGTTTGAGAAACACTGATTTAATGTATCATATGTTCGCCGAATTGACATGAAAGCACTAATAAATGTGGTTTAATCCACGTGAGTTTACAACTACAAAAATAATCGATTTGTTTTTATATCACATCCGACGGGAGGAAATGCAGCACGGCTCTCACTACCGATTTTTAATCCTAATTTATCATCTTCACGATCATGTTTATGTTCGCCGAATTGACATGAAAGCACTGACAAATATGAATATACTGTAGTCAACTTCATTAAAACGTTATTAACTTGCCCAAACTCAGTAATTCACTAAAAAGAGGTTTATTTTTAATGAAGCCTCGTCATCTCACCATGGGCAAACGGGCTATAATATTATACTATTGTTAATAGTTTACTGTATTATTAGTGTTTAATATTACTGCTATAACAATCACACATTGCACATTGTTGTGCAATGTTAAAATCAGACCGTTTTTTTCTTTTAAATAGTCTGAATGAAACAGCAGCTCTCAGGTGATCAGCTGTATGTTTACACATCTAATGGCCCATCAGCCACAGCTCTCCTCCCCTCCCCTGATCTCTCTTCTCCAGCAGTTATTTATGCAGTGATTTGTCTCTTCCTCTCTGAAATATGAACGTTAGTTTTTACTGAAATGATCAAATAAAGTCAACATTTCACAGTGTTTACAAACATTGACCATACCGTTCACCAGCCCCCACCCCCCTCTGAGTGACAAGCTGAGAAGTCAACAACTGTCAGGGAACATACTGTTACCCAGTTAGCTGTCTTTGTGTATTGCAACAAGCTGCAATGGATCATGGATCCACCAGGGAGAGCCGTGATGGACGCTGCCACAATGAAACTCATATGAAATAAACAGCTGATTCCTCACACACACAGTAGCCTGTTGTTTCTATGCATAAAATTGTGAGAAACATGCCTCTGGTTAATTATTATATAAGTTGTTTTCTCCATAAAAGCTGGTGTGGTGGGTTGAAAGCAATACGGGAGGGAGGTGAAAAGAACTATATTGTAGAATACAGAAGAATTGTGATGCCGTGGCTTTATCTGAAAACTGACAGCATAATTGCATTTATGGCCCGGGACACACATATTTATTTAGATATGTTTTAAACAAGTTTAAATAAAAGGCTGGAGTGTTTCTTGCTCTGCCAGGTACAACAAGTGGGAGCGCGGTACAAAGTTTCTAGATAGAATACGGCGCTGGGTTGTTGTTGTTCATATTATACATCAATGTAGTCCGCTGTATAGAAAACTGTAGTTTCCCCACAGCAGCAGACGCACATTCATGACGTCCGCTGGCGCATCATAAATACGTCGGATTCTCAAAGCGCAGTCTCTTCTCCTAAATCCTTTTGAATTCTCCTATCCACTATTCATTAACCCTGAAAGGGTCTGTCGGCCATCATCGGTGTGACAAAGCTCTACCATCCCCCCTCTGTTAACAAGAGATAGTAGCCTATGTTGCGGACTCTAGTTTAAAATAATTACCCATCGGAATGTGTGGAGAAAGTCTCCCAAGGGGGATGGGAGACTTTTGACTTTTGTCACATTCCGATGGACAATCGGAATTACATGCAGGGCAGCATTGCCGGTCTGAAAGGGTCTCTGGAAATATCAAACATTTAATTAAAGTTTTAAAAACAGTGACAGGTTAAAATCCGAGGTGGAAGACGTATTCCGATTATTTACCTAGGTAAAAAGACGTGTTAGAAGCAAATGTCCTGTATTCAAAATTGTCAATAGCCCAAGTGAAAAGTATTATCATCTGAAAGTAAAATGAATCATTATGTTATTAGTATTAAATACATATAATTTGTACAACTTATATTTAGAAATACTCCGTTGTAGTTATTGATGCATAAATGTGTTCATCCATTCAATGTGGCATCTGCTATAATGGGGTTAATGTATGATATTACTTAATAATACAATACATTACTGTATAATACGTGATAATGTATGAGTTGATTTACTTCGATCTACTGTACTGTGTACACCACAACAATATTACAAAAAATATACTGCATATTAAAGCAAACTATTGTAAAGGTAAAAGTATGAGCATAAAAAATAAATAAGTGTAAACATTTACATTATTATTATGATTATTTAATATATAAAGACTATATTTATTGAATTACAATTAAGATAATAAGATTAGATATACTTTATTTGATCTAAAATATTGATGTTTTTCCGTTATTGTAGCCTGTGAAAACCATAACAAATTTGACCCGCTCTATCGAAATCAGTCGGAAGTCGCAACGGCTCATTTCAATATAAACGTGGATTTGCGTAAAAAAATTGTTTTTCGGGGTTCGGCTGTTTTATTTGATTTCAAATTAACAAAGTCTTGGCTTTCAGAATATTAAACTTGTTTTGGCAAATTCAGATGATAAATACAACTTTGAAGCTTGTAACGGAATAATTACAAGCGGAGAACGGAGTAAGTTGACGTCACAGCAGGCCTAACAACAGCCGGTGTTTCTCGTGAGTGTTTTCCCCGCATAAATACACAAACACACACACACACTCGCGAGCTTCCCCCAGACCAGTAATCCAAACCAAAATATCTTCCCTCCGTAGTATTTTGATCATTTGCTCCGCTAATAATCAATCAGATCGATGGATTCCAGAGAAGAGGAAACTTTGAAGGCCTTTTTCTCAAAATGATGACTCGGTAACAGTCATTATATAATGTGACATTTTTTGCTTAATATTTGGAGTACAAAAACAATCCTGATATCATTAGAAAGCTAGGAATCTCCTCTTTCCAACAGTGTATACAACTCAAAATCTGTCTTCGGGTCAATGCGACTGATTTCGATGGAGTAGGTCACAAATAAGTAATTAAATGCTACAGTATTCAGCAAACACAACTGCAGAGCTGCAAACATTGCAAACAGACTAAGGTCTACAACACCCAGTTGTCTTTGTGTATTTGTGAATGAAGCGCCATCTCAATAACACCAGCTCACTAAATCATTCAAATATAATGTTTACTTATATATGAACAGTAACAAAGTTCAGTCAAAACATTGACAACAGAGAAGCCGCTTGATCATGGAGGGCGAGGAGTGGTGGTGCATATGCTCCTGAAACGACAGAGCAAACACGCTACATTAGGGATAATAATTACAATGAGCCATTAATTCAAAATATAAAAATATAATTAGGCTATTAAATACAATTACGACAGGCTTGGTACTCACTTAATGTGAAAACTGACATCTCCCATCGGTCGCTATTTTTTGGATATCTGGTGATATGGACGTCACTTTAATCCGCAGGCAGTTCTCGAGGTTTTTATGCGTCAATCGATTCCTCTCGTGCGTCTTTATCGCATTCATTGAAGAAAAGGACGACTCGCATGTATAGGTGGAAGGGAACATTGTGAGCACATAAATGTGAGTCTCTTGATCGTGCTATACTCCTCTGAGCTTGCCACCAAAAGGCACTCACAGACTCCGCACTTCTGAGCGCATCGCTGACCAGGGAGCTTGTTTGAAAATCAATTAGCTCCATTTCTAATGCAGCCTCGTCTAAGGAGGGGATCATTTGTTTCGCCTGGGAGGTGAAGTCTCCACTTGGTCGGACTGTGAGAGGATCGCGTACAAAGGCAATGATGTCTTTTGGGATGGAGTAGTCCTCAAACCTTGACGTGAAGTTGGCCCGTAGCTGCTTGATGAAGTCCACCAGCAGCTCTGTCACTTGTCCTGCCTGTGATTTTAGTGTACTGAAATGGAGGAGCCTGCCAGTGGATATGTCTGACTCGAACAACTCCAGCTTCCTCGTGAAGGATTCAAGCTTTTCAACCATGTCCACTATGGTTTTGCCTCTCCCCTGTAGCTGCAGGTTAAGCTGGTTCAGGTGGCCAAATATATCCGCTAAAAATGTTACATTGGACATGAACTTTTCGTCTCCCAGAAGGGCAAGGTGGTCAGCTGCTGCCCTAATCTTGCTCAATCTAAGAAACGCCTTGACCTCATCCAGTAGCGCACAGAAGCGGTCCAACGCTTTCCCTTTGCTCAACCAGCGCACGTCATTGTGAAGCAGCAGGTCATCGTGGGTGGCCTCTTCTGACTCAGCCACAAGTTGTCGGAAAAGCCATGCTGGGTGCTTGATGTACCCCTGACAAAATTAATGACACACATCACTTTGTCCATAACTTCCTTTAGCTCACCACTGAGTTTGGCGCAAAGGACACTCTGGTGGATGAGACAGTGCAGTCCATGCATTTGGGGGGCGTGCTCCTTCAACCTGCTTACCAGACCTCTGTGCTTTCCCACCATAGCAGGAGCCCCTCTGTCACGATTAGGTTAACCCTCTCAAATGACAATGAATGCAGCCTAAACAACTCTTCCAGTTTCGTAAATATAACGTCCCCAGTGGTGTGCCCTTCTAATGGAATAAGAGACAGCAGCTCTTCCCTGAACTCCTTTCCATCAAAATATCTAACATAGACGCACAACTGGGCTACATCTGTCAGTGCTCTCGTCAATGGCTAAGGAAAAGTAATTGGCTTGACTGAGACCCTTGATAATTACCCCCTGCACAGCGTCCGACAGTGCTTCTATGCGGCGTATAGCGGACCTCGCAGAGAGGGACACCTGTTTCACTGACGCAATGACACCATCCATGGACTTGTCGGTGGCCACTTCCTCCAAAACGGTCACCATCACCTCCTTGAAAACCTCTGCGTCAGTAAATGGCCGGTTGTGCTTTGCGAGCACCCACGACGCCTTTAGGGACGCAGTTGTCACTTTCTGTTGGGCTGTGAGGCCTCGCACCAGGATCCTGCTGCTGTGCGCATAACCTGCTGTCAGTGCTTCAATCTTGCGCTATCGTGCCTCTGTCTTGGGTGGAAAGGCCACTTTGAAGGTGTCATGGTTCGTCTCGTGGTGCCGCTTAATATTGTATTCTTTGCAAGCAGCCACAACTTCATTGCAGATAAGAGACAACGGCTTTGCGTTGATGAAACCAGGTAGGATGAACGCATAGTTTGCTGTCCAGTCCTCTTTAAATGGCCTGTTTTCACCGTCAACTTTCCTCTTTAGACCTTTGGAGAGTGACATTACTGCTTTGGATTACTGGTCTGGGGGAAGCTCGCGAGTGTGTGTGTGTTGTGTATTTTTGCGTTTGTGTTTGTTTTTCCCGGGGAAAACACTCACGAGAAACACCGGCTGTTGTTACGCCTGCTGTGACGTCAAGTTACTCCGTTCTCCGCTTGTAATTATGCCGTTACAAGCTTCAAAGTTGTATTTATCATCTGAATTTTCCGACACAAGTTTAATATTCTGAAAGCCAAGACTTTGTTTAATTGAAATCAGATGAAAACAAACTGTAACGGACCCTGCCGTGTTATCTATGATTACTATACGCTTACATTCATAATTCAGCGGAGGGAGGGGGGGCGTGTGGGAACAGCAGCGCGCGAGTGAGAGGCGCCTGTCATCTTCCCTTTACAAGCTTCAAAAATGTATTTATCGTGTGATTTTGGAAATAAAAGTTTCATATTCTGAAAGCCAAGACTTTGTTTAGTTAAAATCAAACAAAACACCCGAACCCCGAAAACTATTTTTTTACGCAAATCCACGTTTATTTTGAAATGAGCCGTTGCGAATTCCGACTGATTTCGATAGAGCGGGTCACATATGGCAAATGTGTGGTTGTGGGGAACCAGGTCAATTAAAGTACTTATTTAACTATTAAATACATTGAGTTTGAGTAAAATACTTGGTTACTGATTAATTTAGGTTATAATATATTAAATAAATTGCAAAGCAAAACATGCTGTAATTTATTTATTTTGTCCTTTGGTATTTTTTAAAGGTTTTCAACCTGAAAGAATCCTAATGTGTCCTTGAAAAGTTGAAATACAGAAAAGGAAAAAGGATTCTATTGTCCATGCGTCCTCTGTTGCCCCTCAAGCCTCTCAAATGTGGGCAAACACTCAAATAAATGCAAAAACCCAGAGAACTTGACAATACTTATCAGAATAAAAGTATGTTAAATAACACTGCTACCTAGTTAATAACTCTACTTTACTCAGTGGAGGCTCGTCCATTGAGGAAAGGGAGGACCATCCTCCCTAAAATTTCAGAGAAAAATAAACTTTGAAGAGAACAATAAATACACCTCAATTTAAAAGATAAGTCTGTTAAAATACAGATAATAGCCCTGGCTTTTAACATGGGACTAGTAAGTAACTACTATACAGGTTACTACTATAGTAACCTGTATAACCTGTTTCAATAATTATAACCTTGGCCCGACATATCTTAGGCGCCAATAGTCTGTGTAAAATGTATGCTTATGAAACTGCTTATGAAACTAGGGCAATATCCTTATTGTTGTATTATTTGCTTGCTGTGCTCATTGTGTGTGCCGTGACTTGGGAATGGATGGACCCAGTCGCCCCCCCGGGTTTTAATGGGGTGGACAGGAGCGTGGGGAGGGGTTGCATGGGAAAGTGTTTAAACTTACAACATTGAAAGTAGCGAGGTCATGTGCAGAGACTGTGCAGAGACTTAGAGTATACAAAGAGGGTACTGCCAGGTGCGAAGATAAAGATTGTTATGATCACTCCATGTTGACCCCATGAATTGTTTACCCCATGGCTGCCATGAAGACGGCCTGGGACTTATCAGCGGGCGCAGTAGATCCAAACCTCCCACGCTCTGTACGGAGTGGAAGACGGTCTCCAGGGCAGCAATGGCTGACTCACTCTGATTCGCTGCCTAGGGCTCGCCCAGGAGTGAATCCACCAGTAGATAACACCTAGGGAGGAGCAACCGACACAACCCCTCCCACACAACTCCTCCCCGTTTGTGTGTATAAATATTGTAACTTCTTTATACTCGGGGCCCCTGTTCTGTCTGACTGTCTGATACGTATATCGCACGGTAGTAGAACCGGGGCCCGAAGTACTTCGTTATATTGTAGTGTTGCTTTTACCATTAAATCGGCTTATTGTTAACCTCATATCTCGGTGTCTGAGTCCTTCCTCTTATAGCAGACCACTCATCAACGAACGGCGCGGAGCGGGCTCGAACCTTCAACCACTCCAAAGGGTGGCCCTCCAACAGACTGAAATGGGGCTAGAGAGGACGAGTCTCCCTTTGGGCGGGTCTTGCCAGAGGCTCTGGATTGGGCGCCTATATCATCAGTTAACAAATCAGCGGATCTGACTGCGCATCAGAGTGTTGATGGGGAGGGTTTATCAGCGATATCAGAGTTTTTTCTGATCCGGGGAACAGGGGCGCTGCGCCCTCTTACCAACATCAATTCCTTGAATTATTCTTTGATTATGTTCTGGCCCGCCATCTAGTGGCTCAGAAGAAAATTGGCCCAAGGCCAAACTTACTTGCCTACCGCTGACTTAGGGTAACCTATTGTGCAAAATCCACTTTTTCATGTCTTTTATACATAAACATGTGACCCCTCTGTGTAAAGAGTTTCTGAAAGCTTCAGGAAATTAGATTTGCTCACTTTTTGTCCTGATCCATTTATATAAAAACCTGTCTGAAAATGAGCTGATCAGATTTTGGACACTTTATGATGTCATAACGATGTATTGGCTTGTGTAACCATTAGCCAATCACCAACCAAGGTAACCCCCCCCCCACACACACCTTATCACCTGAATCTCCTCCTAGCCTCTTAAGCCCTGAAGCCCCCACAAAAGGGGGCCTCCAAAGGTTTTTTTTTTAGACTGTGTCTCAGGGCTTCTTAACATTTATGAAACTATTAATGTTCCATACCCTTTTAACGGGAAGAAACTCCGATAACTGATAATATGAACCATTTTTTGCTAAAAAAAACACAAGAGTCATACCAAGCCTTTGAATTAGCCTTGAGCGAAAAAATGCTAACTAATGCTAACGGACTTAGCACAGAACTCACGGTAGAAAGCCCCTTATTACTTATCTTAACTGCACAAACAAGATATCGACTAAGTAGCTGAGATTCCACAGATTCCATACATGTAATGTCATCACTGTACGACCCCGAATTCGGAGATATCAGCCAGAAAAGAGAAAAAAAACAACATCCGGTTTCAAAACAATAACAATAATGAAGCCTTACCTTTTTTTATTTGTGATCAAAATTTGTGTTCAACGGAATAAAAACGCCGCTCAAGGTTAATCCAATGTCTCTTTGTCACGTATAATTTTTTACTGATAATCCATCATCATATTTATGGCAATATAGTGGGTATAAAGTTTTACAGTCCAAGGCTGTACTTTCAGATATGCTTCGTTTGTATCTCTATTCCGTCCGCAGATGTAATGTTTACATGGATTTGGGAACTGCCAATCGATTCTATTGGATCTAATGGTTAAGAAAAAGGTGTAAATCACCCAAATCGACCAATGGGTTCCAGAGATATGGTCCTGCGTAAAGTATAAAGAATGCCAGCCGGCGTCAGCACATTACGCAGGAAGCAGGAATTGCAGCAGGACCCAGAGCGCACGGAGCACAGAGCGGACAGCAGATAACAGAGCAGATTACAAGATTTGCATTTACTGTAGGACTTTTTCTATACTTTGACTTTTGTCAAATAATGGCTCGCAGGAAAGAGACTTTTAATACTTTACAGGCAGTGGAAATTCTGACTAAAATATTGTAACATTGTAAATGTTTGAAATAAATCTGCTCCAGTTGGAGTCAAACTTCATTTTGTGTGTTTTTAAAAATAAATAAAAATGTTTTACAACAGTTGTATTTGGATGGAATGAATACCTATAGTGATAATTCAAAGTAATAAAATGATTTTTACGGTGAAAAAGGTCAAATGGAACTGATGGTTCCCAAATTATCCAGAGGTGAGTCCGCCTGGACTTTATTTTCTAAACCGCTCTAAAAAGGTCAAATTTCACTTGTTTTGCATCAATCTTGATACAGGGTACTTATTATATGTTATAGTTTGGATTCCTAAAGCTTTTAGTCTGCTAACCCATCATTCAAGGGTGGTTTTCACTATAAGTAATGGGGGTTTTTTAGGCAGAGATTAGAATTTACATGTTTTTACTATGTTCCATCTGAATTGACTTTAAAATAAAAACATCTATATTGATTCTGACACTTCTACATCAAACTCACAGATGTAACCTTGCTTTGAGAAAAAAGATTATTAATTTACCCCTTTTAGAAGTGAAGATATATCATTTGTTGTGTTAGTGGCATTTTCGAGCCTGAAACCTGAAAAACAGGCTCAGGGTTGAAGAGGCTAGAGCACCATTGTGTTCTTTTTAACTAAATATCTCTCAGAGGGGCGTGGGAAGTGGCTCCTTATTTTCATCTAAAGTAACAGACAGAGAATCAGCACTTTTGAAACAGGGCTGAAACAGAGGGGTTTATGGGATGCTACAATGCACGATCTGTTTGGTATTTCGAGCCAAACACTTCAGAGACATGTTTTGTATAGATCTGAGACCTATAATATATTGATGAAAAACAGTATAATAGGGGACCTTTAAACAACCACTAGAAAACTTCAATTTCACAAGATGTTTACTGATAATGAGCAAAACAGGAGAACATTAGTCGTTGACGTAGGAAATGAATCAGCTCCTTGAGCGCCTTTCAATAAAATGTATTGTGCGAATCAAAACAAATCAACTGAAGCTGATGTAAGTGTCCTTCATCTCCTTCAAAACATCCGCCTCCATTCTTTGCCTTCTGCTCCTCTAGCTTCAGACGTCTTCGATGGTGAAGAAGATGCTTCTGCCAGGCAGCAGCTGCAGAGGGGAGTAGCTGTGAGTAAGCCCTTCACAACGAGGCATGAATAGCTTGACGCACTATCGATGAGTGCTCTTTGAAAATCTAAATACTACCAATAATTTGAGTCCAAGTGCCCTTTATCTCCTTGAGTTAAAAAACAAAGTGTTTCTCAATGAACTCTCTCTGGTTGTGTTGTAAGATATTTTGCATGAAATATAATGTTATACAATCAATATTGTTTCTAAACAACAATGCCCAACAAACTCCAGATATAAGAGTGTCACCTTTCATGTATTCAGGTAAAACTCTCAGTCACATTCTTGGAACAAACAAACAGCTAGACTCCCCCTCTGACTTCATAGGTCAAGTTTTGGTCAAGGTAGCCATAACCATGGACACTGTCAGAAAATATATGCGATAAAAAAGCGTACTTGAAAGAAAATAGGAGATGGAACATTGTCATTCAACAAGGTCAACAGATGGGGAACAAGGGTGCTTTAGCTATACAAGTGTTAATACAACTTTTTATTCGCAGTATGATCCCGTGGTCTGGTAAGACGAAATAATATTTTTTTAAATCGTACTCTGAATGCCTCCAGCAAATTCTTCTGAACCTGTTTGAACTCCTACTGCTACAAGATTAGTAAAGAAGTTAAAGTGTTGGGGAGGAGGTCAGGACTCTCCAACCAGCGCAGTCGGGCACTGTTTCTTCTGACAGTTGCATGTATGACTGGCCCAGTTAGACTAACTGGACTCTTTGCTTTTGACTCCAAAGCCAAAGATACTAATTATAACCTGCCTTCTACCCTCCCTTCTCCAACCACCACATCAGCAAATTCCCTAATCTGCTCCACTGTCAGAACATTCATACTACCGTTTCCTCTCTATATATATTTGCGATATGTGATACCTTATTGTCAGATCAAGCCCAATATTTTATATTTGCATCAGCTCCACTTGCAAAATCAACCAGGACCAATATTTAAGACAAGAAACAAGGAGACATTTAACACAATTTACATAGAATTTGTTTTCTGAGCATTAAACTGGAAATTAAATGACGTGCAGAAAAACCTTGAAGGTTTATTGGAAGGTTTGTCTAGAGCAGCGGATCCCAACCTGTGGGCCGCGAAGGCATTGCAAGTGGGCCGCCAAATAATTTCATTTTTTTTTTTTTTTTTCAGGCTAAAGACACAAACATGGACATAACAATAACATATAGGAGATGACATTCCATTCTCAGACAACAACAAAAAAAACAGAAGAAATAAAGATAAAGTCAGTGTCAGGGAATAATTTGCCCTGCATGTCCTCCTCGCCCTCTGATGCAGATGCCCAGTCTTGGGCAACTCTCGGTCAGAGATAGTTATTGTTGTGGGACACCTGGAACACATCCTTCTCGGGGTGTAGATGACCCCGACCCATAAGCGACAACAAATGTGATTCAGTGTCCTCAGCTGTTTAGTCTATCTATTGAAGAATGTTGATTATTACACTCCGAACTAGTTAAAACATCGAACTACAGAAGGGTTCTTCAGAATTGATCGGGCATCTCAACCGTGTGGTCAACTCGTGGCCCGTGACATGTCTTGTGAATTCTCCGGCCGAAGCTCCAAATAAACCCTCACTGTTTGCCATCAAGCTCCAGCTCTCCTCGTGTCTCTCTGACTCCTGTTTCCAATTGCTTCAGAAGTTTCCCCCACAGTCAGTAGGACCACTTCAACATTTCACAAACAAAAATAGGTTGCCAACCAAATACCACCAAAAATTTTTTTAATCTACTCTTCAAACACCTTAAATTAAGATTACTCCTTGATTGACTTTTAAAAATATGTATTTTAGCAAGAAGAATAGCTCTATTTATTAACTGTGTGCGGTCTTCATCTAAAAGCCCAAATAAAATATTAAAGGGTGTAAATATGAATTCAGTATTTGCCGCTGTAGATCTGTTCGTTGTTCTCGAGTCCAGGAGGAAGTTAAAAAGAGACAATGTAGTCCCGGAAAAGTTCAAATGGGTAATTTATTGAAGTAACGTGGTTTTGAATCAGACAGAGGAAGTCAAACATGGCGCCGGGAGGAGGAAAAAAAGAGACCGATTCTCCGTGCAGCGTCTGTATATGGGATTCCTGGCTCCTCGTCTCGTTGGCTGCTTCGACGATGGGGGGGGTCTTCCTCCACTCATTCTTCTGTTTCTGATATCGCGTAAATAAGAGGATTTAGACGTTGTGTGTTTATTGTATAACTCCACACGCCTTTTCTCCTCGTATTCTCATTCATGACTTTTTATTTAATGAATTTTAACGGCTGTAATCATTGTTAACGTGAAGCCGGAAGTAACGTCATGTAACCGACGGGGTTGTCCTTCAATAAAGCTTTTCAAAATAAAACTGTACATTAATTTAATATTCAGCAATAACATTAGCCACATGCTAATGCTAACCGGAAATGAAGTATTTTCAGATACATTTAGAAAAGCATGGCTTACTTTTCATACTAAGGAATGTTTGGGAAAACTGCAACGTGAGAGAACTAAAGACTAAGGACATATTGAATAATTCCATATCAACTATCTTAGATGTAGATATGTTGAAGACATCAGGCTTCGCTTTGTGAAATTAGCATTGTAAACACTATCTTCAGTACCTACAGATTTCCAGCAGTATTAGTTAGCATGAGTTTCTGCATGTGTGAGTAGAAGGGACAGAGAAGGAGCGAGCAAGGGGGTGCATGTGTGACTTGACGATAACGACATGCGAGCGGCTAAGTGAGGTTAGCTTGGGGCTAGTAACCTGCTCTTGAACTTTTCCATCACTGACCACACATGCAAAGGCCTAACACTCAATTCAAAGCCAAATACATAACTTTTGCAGAGGGAAGAAGGAAGATAAAGCAGGAGAAAGAGGCCGAAAGACAGGCTTTAGGTGGTAGGGAAGGAATGGCGCAGAAGGGGGGGGAGGGGGGGAGATTACTGGTTCACGCAGTTTGAAGGCAAAACTGTAGTGAGAATAGTTACGGGATGGGATGAAGGGAAAGCAGAAGGACTGAGAGAAGATGAGGTGAAAGAGATCAAGTAGAGATGGGTATAAATAGAAAGAGTGGCTCTTGCATTGGTGCAAGGAGGAAAAGATAGAGCTAGGAACATTGGTACCAAATGTTTTCATGCTCACATGATATAATTACCTTTGAAGATATTACTTACCATGTAGTCGGTTAGGATTAAAGCTCACCTATTATGCTATATTCGAACAACATATTATAGGGCCATATCTAAACAAAACATGTATCTGAAGTGTTTTGCTCAACATACCAAATAGATCACCCATTGTAGCATGCTTCATTCCCCTCTATTTCAGTCCTGTTATTAAAGTGCTGATTCTGGGTCTGTAGCTTCAAATGTAACCGAGCTGCTGCTGGCCACGCCCCTTTGGAGCAAACAGTGAGCTCTGTGAAGAGAAGAGTGTCTATTCTACCGGCAGAAACTCAGCTAAACGCTGCCGTGATTAAACAACATATTATGTTCCAAACCACATCAAGCATTATTTCAGGAGTTCAACGTAAAGCCAGCCCAAATGTTTGTAATGTCGTCATGTCCGCAGAAAGTCTGGATCAGCTCTGTTGTACCCCCATTTTTAGAGATTTGGGTAAGGAGGAAAAGAGAAAGGGTTGTATTTTCTGACACTTTGTGAGTCTCCTTACACATCGGGGACACATTTATGTATAAAAGACATAAAAAATGGAATTTTGCATAATAGGTGACCTCTAACAAATTGGAAAATCTGCAAATCATTTGGCTTTGCAAAAAACTCATGTTGTTGCCACATTTACCATTTTGTGAGAATTGTACATTTTGTAGTGTCTGTTCATGGTAGTGAACTATATTGGTTAGTTTAAAATGTATTTTAAAATAGAAATTATCAATACATTTTGTATTAAACATATGAGTAATCAGATTATGTCTTTTTTTCTGGAACATAATTTAGATCGTAACATTACTATTTCTCTATAAAACACGCTCACAATAATTGAACCTCACCCCACAATTAGTTAAATCATAACTTTTTAAGATCTTCTGTGATTTATTAAAAGCAGGAGCTAGGAATAATTCCCAAGT
This sequence comes from Dissostichus eleginoides, assembly GCA_031216635.1. Taxonomy (NCBI): domain Eukaryota; kingdom Metazoa; phylum Chordata; class Actinopteri; order Perciformes; family Nototheniidae; genus Dissostichus; species Dissostichus eleginoides. Next base: position 7,542,207 of record CM062275.1, read on the forward strand.
TAACCTTTTCTCCCATAATAAGATGGTGTACAGCTCAATGAAATGCATGATGGAGGAACATAATTTGCCTCTATCCATGTTCATTTACTGGTGCCGGCTTACTTTCCTGTATTTATTGCCATGGGCACAAACTGCACTCACACACACGGATGCCTGTCTCTCGTCCCATTAGTTCCAAATGGCAGCATAAGGATCTGATTGGCTGCTTGAGATTACAGGTTAAAATGTGGTAGCATTCATCAAACGCGGAACGCTTTCATGCAACACCAACACGCACACTAAATGTGTGTAATTACTTCTGCTTGTAAGATGTAAATACATATGCCTATACGTAGTTCTCCCACACTATTCGCTAGTTGCACGGGATGACGTATTTCCATGTCCGGTTCATTGAGTGTGCGGTTGTAAACTTCCGTTCTAAGGTAGAGCGAAGTGAGAAGGCTAATGTTAACGTTACCTCAGCAAGGCAAGAAGATGGCACTATTTTACACTCGATGTCTCCAAGACCTACCGAAGGTTAACATCAGTGATGTACATCGGCTGGTACAAGCGGGAAGCTCAGCCCCGAGGAGCAAAAGAGAAAAGGGGTTCAAGATGTACATATCCAGTTACATCGACAATTATGAAGGTAAGTGACAAACAAAGCTGTAGTTACTGGCTAACTTTGACAACTTGACAGGCTTGATACAGTGTAAAGCGTTTTAATGATGTATGATTACGTTTTTTTGGATAACATGAATGATGTCCAATTCCCCACAGTTTCAAACTAAGATCTACCTTCAGGGAGAGTGAGTGTCAGGGCTAGCTGTTACACAGGTTTCGAGTTATAAACTGAGCTCTATGGGGGTCTTTAAAACTAACGTGTGCGTACGCACAAACTCAAACATTATACACTCTGCCAGGCCACTAACAGTTTTTTTTTGTGCCATTTTGCTGGATTTATTTGTCAATATGTACAGCGTTGCTGCCCATAGTGATAGCACTATAGTTTAAATCTACTACCCACAAATAAACATATGGACATGGGTTACTATTTTAAAAAAATGTAAATGTATTTAGGAACATATTCATGTAAACATATTTTAAGTGGGGGTGAACCTCAAATCCTCTAGGGGGGTCCGGGGGCATGCTCCCCCGGTAAGATTTTTTTTTAAATTTTGGAGTTAAATGCATCAATCTGGTGCATTTTGAGGGGAAAATAAAGAGACTAGATCTATGGAAACACCCATATGAAACAAAACTGTATACATGTAAATAATCATAAAATCATAAGAACATGGTCATAACCAATAACATCCCGTATCCAACATGAAAAAACACTGAAACTTGTTTATTTATTTATTTTTGGTTCATTTATAGTTGCGAGTGTGTCTGGGCTCCTGAACCAGCCTCACTGTCTCCCTCCTCTCCCCTGCTCCTCTTTGAGGCACCAGCAAAGACTTTAAAAGTGTATCTTATCCTTTTTTCACCTTTAACATTTTATTTCTTTTTATTCATACATATTTTACTAATCACTCAAATGGAAATATGTGTTTACATAAATGATGACCAAACCGTTTGAGACCCTCTGAGATAACTGACTAAGTCTAATCTAAAATCTAAACACCCAGAGTCCTTAACCTCACCTGAGCTGTAGTTATCAGAGGCTCTCAGTCTGACAGTAGAGAGCTCTCCCTCCACCTTGTTGTTGAAACATCTCCTTAAATCCATTAGCGTAGCTAGCTAGCACCAGATGCTAACAACAACAACAATAAAAGTAACCGGTGCGCGCGCTCTCTCTCGCTCGCTCGCTCGCTCGCACACACACACACACACACACAGACACACGCAGCAGCAGCCCTCTACTTGCTACAAACTTAAATATGAAAAGGTTGAACTACGCACACACACATCATCTCGGCTCGCGCATCACGCACACAGGCATAGATTGCGCAATAATGTATTGCGCACCTTGGAGGTGCAGTGCAGGCATATTGTCATTCAAGAGATGCGTAGTTCTTTTGGAAAACATGTTTTTTTTTGGCCTATTTACCTTGTTGAAGTAAATAATACTAATTACATTGACACATGCATTATTTGTGATTAAAATAATGGTTGTTGGTAATGTATTAGCGACCCCCACAGATGTATGATTTCACTGCGTCCGTGGGAGCTCAGGCCCCTCCTTATGGGAGCTCAGCTCCCATTGGCTCCCACATAACTCGAACCCTCCTGTTACAGGTCCATGAGAAAGCATGAAAAGCCTCACGATCTCAGAGTAGGGAGGAAAATAAAAAGTGTTCATCAGTTCAAAGCCTCAATCAGGTTCATGTTCTGGGGTTTTGATGTGGCTAGAGTAGGTAACCTTTGATTTAGGATTCAAATAAGCCCAGCTAGCTGACGTTTTGCAACAGATTACATAGTAACAATAAATTAGTTCACATCAACTGGTAGCTAGCTATGTGTGTGTAGCATAAAGGGGCTACAGATTAAAGTAACCTGTATATCCTATATAACCTGTTTTAATAATTATAACTTTGTCTGTGTAAAATGTATACTTATGAAACTAGACCAAGTGTTCTTATTTTGTTTTGTTTGATGTGGTCAATTGTGTGTGCGTTGGCTTAGGAATGTAGAGGATCCAGTCGCCCCCCCCCCGGGTTTTTAATGGGCCGGATAGGAGCATGGGGGGGTTGCAGGAGAAAGGTAATAAAACTGACACCATTGAGTCTATGCAGAGATTGTACTGAGAGAAAGATTGGGATGCGGAGTGGTACGGCCAGGTGCTGAGGATAAACGAAGATAAGGATTGGTACCTCACCCCCGTGCGACCCAGAATTGTTTATTTTATGGCTGCCATAAAAGATGACCTGGGACTGATCGGCGGCGCAGGAGATCCAAAGTTCCCACACTTATGGCTGACTCACTCTGATTCGCTGTTTAGACCTCGTCGATGGCTGACTCACTCTGATTCACTGTCTAGGGCTCGCCCAGGAGTGAGTCCACCAATGGATGAACACCTAGGGAGGAGCAACCGACACAACTCCTCCCACACAACTCCTCTCCGTTTGTGGGCATAAATATTATGAATTCTGTACACTCGGGGCCTCTGTTCTGTCTGACTGTCTGATACGTACATCGCACAGTAGTAAGAGCCAAGGCCCGAAGTACTTCGTTATATTGTACTGTTGTTTTTACCATTAAATCAGCTTATTGTTAAACCTCATATCTCTGCGTCTGAGCCGTTCCTTTTTACAGCAGACCACTCATCAAACGAACGGCGCGGAGGGGGCTCGAACCTTCAACCACTGAAGGGTGCTTCACCCCAACAACACACACACACTCTGTATTGTATTATTGTATTGTATGAGAGAGGTTCAAGGTTGAATTGAGGCGAATATTTGTAATGTTCAGAGGTTGTTGTGTTTAATATTCATGAGAATATTTCTCATTGTTCAAATGATAATAAACAAACATTTGCATAAAGCATATTTGTCCAATCATATGTTGATAAGAGTATTAAAAACTTGAAAAATATCCCTCTAAGGTACATTTAGAACAGATAAAAAATGTGCGATTAATCGCGATTAACTATGGACAATCATGCGATTAATCGCCATTAAATATTTTAATCGACTGACAGCCCTAATAGAAATACATTGCTTCGAAAATCGTTCTGTGTCAGAATACTGAAATCTGTATTTTTTTTTATCTGTTTTTCCTTCTAATTTGTTATTATTTACATTGCTTTTCAAATCGTTCTGTGTGACACGAAAAAAATGGCAAAATCGTGTTGGTGAACACGAATCAATAGATTCATTTTGTGACTATAACACGAAATGCCGTGAGACTGTGTTGGCTGGAAGGCCAATCGCCTTTCTTTAACCCAGAATCCGCTCATTTTTGCTCTTGGTGTCTATGTCAAAACAAACTGTCAAAACTCTGTACTCAAACCGGAAGTACTCGCCCTCACCCCCACCCGCCGGAAGTTGATATACGCCATTTTGTGCACAGAGCTAATTGCCTCAGTCAGCTCCAAGGTACAGTGGATGTTTTTTTTAAGGGTTTATTGCAGAATGAAAGCAATTGCTCAACAATTCAAGCTTCTGCAGAAAGTGTTACCATGGTAGAGGTATTTCAAGCAAAGTTTTCAAAAGAAAAGCATAACAATAGTTTTTCAGGTGCAATTCCATATAATAAAAAGGCCAAAATCAGTCTTTCACTGCCTTCTCTCTCCAATATTTGTATAACCTTCGTTGTGTTCTCGCTCGCTTTATACTGGTTTTACTCCCTTTCGCCCCCTCATATTCACCTTCCTTCCTCTTCGCAGGTAACTTGTTAGAATAGATCAGCAAATGAATTATGTGTGCGGGAATATGTTAACACTTCATATCCTCTGGCAATTTCCAAACTGTGTGTGAGAGGGAGAGACAGAGAGATGAGAAAATGGAGATAGCAAGTGTGAATGTAGCACCGCAGGGGTGATTATAATTAGAACCCAGTTTGGCTAAAGCTGTATAATTGCACAGGCATACACAAACCGGCTCACATGCACAGTGTGGCATTGGGTTTTTCTGCATTTTCTTTGACTCAGCTAATATTTTCCTTCTCACCTGTTTTAAAAATGACCTAGTATTTTCTGCAGCTGCTCAAAAAAAGTTAGGAAAAATAAACATTGCAAAGTTTGAGTTTCTGTGTGCGATTTTCATTGAACCTATCTCAGTGTTGTGTTTGCAATTAAATGTCATGTTTGCCTTTTTTTTATGCCTTGCGAAAGCTGTGGAGCTGTGATTCAATATTGCCGTAAATAATACCCTGCCTTGCTACCATTGACTGTAGTCACAATGTGGTCAAGGCAATTTGCAATTTACAATTGTATCTCATTGTTTTGTTATATTTGGTCTTATTCAACTTTGTCATTGGTTCTATTTTTTCCTTTCTGTCTGTCTCATATTTTGTTGTATAATTGTATAATTTCTGTATAATATATAAAAAAAGACTTGAGACAGGAGCCTTACATCATTCACTTATTGACTGTGAATCTGTTCTTTGGACACTTGGGTTATTTAAATTCAATGTATGAAAAAATATGTGTTTGAAAATGTTCAAATTAAAAAAACATTCATCTTTGACGTAGGCAATGATTCAGCTCCTTGACAGTTTTCAATAGAATAAGTGTCCTTCATTTCCTTAAAAACATCCGCCTCCATTCTCTGCCTGCTGCTCCTCTGGTTTCAGACATCTTTGGTTGTGAAGTAGATACTTTTGACTGGCAGCAGCTGCACAGAGGGGTATACTGTATGTGAGTAAGCTGTTGAGCAGCCCTCCAAGATAAACAAGGTAAGCAGTAACGGTAGTTGATCAATGTAAACAGGCATCCATTTGAAATGTTATTAGTTAAAAAATGTGATCATTTGTTTCTCACATTTGGATCAAAATATGTAAACACAAAGTGAGATGTCAGAGAAAAACTAAAATGTAGACTAAGCAACACCTTTTTTTTCTAAATCTTTATTTACAACAAAGAGGTTTAACACAAGTTGCCTTATAAAAACAATATATGAAAGGGCATTTTTTTGTTGTACGTTCCGTTCTTTTGCCTAGAGTGGTGCAGTAATGAGCCTGAAAACCCTGGAATGAGTTAGCATTTTACCGATTCCGGTTCCCTCATCTCAAAGTCAAGTTTTTTTTTACATGTTTTTGGATAGAAACCTGAAATAAGATCTGTGGTTAACACAAGCTAAAGAGATTTTCGAGTTTGATCTCCAACATAAAAAGTAAATAAACACCCCACTCGTGAATGTCTAAAGCTTCTATGTATCATAAAAACTGTGGCTGCCAACAAGTGACTAATAAACGTGGTGATGCACAGCGACTATGAAGTAGTTTATACCTGTATTCTTCAAAAATCACAAAGTTGTGTAAATATGTAGATATTATCCTGCAGAACAAAAATGGTTAAGTATCTTAAACGTGTGTTGGGCCAAAAAGTTTATTTTCAGACTTTGCCCAAAGTCGGCCTACAGAAATATGTCATCACTGCACAACTTTATTTTGGTCCAACCTCCTTCATATACTGCGGAGCTGACTATGGTCATGTATGGTGGAGGCAGATCTTTCTGTGTTAAAAGGTGTGAAACGTGCGGTGAAACTGGCCTCGGTCAGCCTGAAGGAGCTGCTAACGTAGAGCTGTCTTAGAGAGGAGCAAGTGGAGGGCATGTACCCGAGAAAATAGAAGGTTAATGTATTGGGAGAGACAGGAGTGACAGATGGATGGAGGGAAAGAGAAGGACGGCGCGAGAGAGATTGGAAGAAAGCGAAGCTACCGAGAGATTGAGGCAAAGAGACGTAGTGAAGCAGAAGGATGTGTGATGGATGGTGTGATGAAAGAGGGGAACCAGGGATGAGGAGAGGCAGATGGATCATCATGACATTAAAATGGAGTGTGTGTGTGTGTGTGTGTGTGTACGTGCATATCCACTTTTCCTGATCGTATTATCAGAGCTTGTTATAGAGATTATGAGTAGCTCCACTCCCACAGGCTTTTAATGATTGTTAATTAACACACGTTGGCGAACACACACAATCACCTTACATGCCACATACATTATGATGCACAATCACAACCCATGTCATGCAAGCATGCCTGTAAACCAGGGGTGGGGAACCTTTTTCCTCTCAAGGGCCATTTCAATTTTTACAACATCCTCCGAGGGCCGTACAAATTATTGAACTCAACCTCTGCTTAAAAAAACTAGAATCGCAGCCCATTAATTTTGCCTTTCTTTCATACTGTGCAAAGAAAAAGCAACCTCTTAATCCAGATATCTTACCATGACTCACGCATGCATGCATGTGCACGGTTGTGGCATGACCACCATAACAGAAAGATATGGACACAAGTGTGAAAATGTGTATTTAGTATCCTATCCATGTGAACATGATTTAAGTGGGGGGGGGACCTAACACCCTCTAGGGGGGTCCGGGGGCATGCCCCCCCGGGAAGATTTTTTTTTTAAATGTTGAAGTTAAAAGCATCAATCTGGTGCACTTTGAGAGCAAAATTAAGAGATCTATGGATACATCTCTCAACATCCATATGAAACAGAACTGTAAGCAGATTTTCTTTTTCTTTATGGATATTTTACAAATCACTCCCCTTTCAAACTGTATTCTTGTTTATTAATAACAACTTTTTTTTACTGTCATATAGTATTTTATATCTGTTTTTCATTTATTCTCTTATTTTTTTATAACTATAATGATCATATAAAGATGTGCCTTTACCTCACTGAGCTGAGGTTATTTGAGCCTCTCAGTCTGTCAGGAGAGAGCTCTCTTCCACCTGGTTGTAGAAAAAGCTCCTTATATTCATTAGCATAGCTAGCTCTCTCTCGCTCGCTCAAACAAAATGCGTTCGTGCCACACACACAGAGCCGAGCTTGAATGACACACAAAGAAGTACTAGTACTGTAATGTATCCTATTATTTTCGATGGCGTTATTGTATGATCAGTATGACAGATGAACAGATCGCCACTTGGCTTACAACTAAAGACACAGCCACGCAAAAACTGCGGCATGTGTACAGCTCCTTAGGGTTACTGCAATTTGTGAAGTGCCGGAGCGGCGTTCTGGTGCTCTCCGTCAGCACTACATGCACACACACATGCACACACACATGCACCTCGAGGGCCGTATAAAATGGTCTCGCGGACCATATACAGGCCGGAGGTTCCCCACCCCTGCTGTAAACTGTCTTTGGGCCAGAATAGCAGAGCAGTTGTATTAAACACAAGAACAGGGATAAAGAAAGCAGAACACAGCGTAATTTAGCTTTACATCTTTTGTTGGTGGTCTTTTGCTCCTACTCTTTCCTTCAGCTCTGTGTCCCTTGTTTTGTTTGCTTATGTCTGTGAATTTATGGCAGTTTGAAAGAGTTTAAGGGAAACCAAATCTGTTTTTTATTTTCTCTCCATAGCAAATTCAACAGGGATTATTGATGGTATTGTGGAGTCTATTTTTATATAACATTAGAAAGACTGATTCTTATTATTACATTATAAGCTTATTGTGCTAATTTTATGTTGCTGTGACTTTGGAATAAATAGACAAAATCACCAATCCCAAGGTTTGATGGATTGAAAAGGGAACGAAGGGAAAAGTCACAGCAAGAACGTTTTTAGCTTGCATTAAAAATGTTGCAAAAAGCCAGGTGCACACTGCAGAGACAATGAGTTATTGAGGCTCTGGCCTTGGCAGTGTGTGTGTGCTCAATGCCCCCGCATAGCTAGGAAGCAGCATTTATGAAGGTTTTCCACTATAACTGTAGAAACGTTAGCGGAAACAAATTATGTATGATGGCGACAGAGTAGGGAGGGACTTCCACAGGCCGGCCGAATGCTGATTGGAAGGTCGTGTTGCCAAGAGACTCTGTCTGAGTCTGCGCACCTACCAAAGAGAACCAAGTCTAAACCACGGTATCTCTTCAGCTAGTCTTGACCAATCATAAATGTACGTATATTAGTATGTATTATGTATTATATTAGTATGTAAGTATATTAGTACGCCCTGTGTAATAAAAATGTATGCACGGACGAGGTTCGGGGCTCTTTCCGGAAATAGTGGTTACAGATTACAGCTTTGCTGCCTGTAATTTCTATGACGTGACGGAGTCCTTGGCCAAGTGAATATATATATTTTGCTCTCTCATAATAAATAGTTAAACTTAGAAGTCGTCTGTCTTTCCTGGAATTTTGAACACAACAAATTGGAGACCCACGACGTGAGTCCAAAAAGACGATTGGGAACTCCCGACTTCGAGTCCGAGGGACTGAAGGACGGCGGAGACCTCCTCCGGATTCCTATCAATACTCACAGGGCCAAGATCAAAGGTGAGCAGAAGCCTGTTGTTAATACCAAAGTTCTGCATAGGGTTTGGTTTACAGGTACATTTAGGTAACCAGGCTGGTGCAAATGGTTGTATTTGCCCCCATATAAACCTGGCTAGATATTGTATGAAGAGCAACACTAGCATGGAGATTGGCTTGAGAGTAGGACGGTGGTGGCATCAGCTGCTCAGGCCTCCCAGAATGTTTGTTTGTTAGGAGGACTGTTGATAGGACTGTTAAAACTGTGAGTGTTGGTGGATGAAAGAGAAGGTAATGTAAAATATAGTTAACTGAAATGTGTAGAGAGCAAGGGATATATTTCTGACAATTGTGCACATGGTTTAGGTGTCGGGGACCCTATCAAAGTGTTAAATATAAGAGTCGGGGACCTTATAGAAGTGTTATGTTTAAGAGTCGGGGACCTTATCAGAAAAGAGTTTAAATCTTCCTCCGTAAGGCTCCACCGCCGTGTGGAGGCTGTGGTTTGAGGAAAACGAAGAATAGGGCAAGTGATTGGATTTAAAGTAAGATATTTATAGTAAGTGAAGACTTTCTGAGAAAGCCCGTCAGAGACGGCATAGGTTTAAAAGGGTGATTACGTTAAGTCAGTGACGACTCCTTGATTGTCTCATTCCTTCCTATGAACTTACTATAATATCCTAAAAATGGTGGCAGGGAAAATTTAGGACAGATTGCCAGCTAAATGACCAAGACTTTTTACGCTGTTTGATTAAAAGAACAGAAAAAATACATAAGAAAATGTGAAATAAGGAGAGGTTTTGTAAAATGGAGAAGTCAGAGTGAAAAGGACAAAGAACGTATACAACAGGGTGTGGCACATAAGAAAGAGAGATTCATGATAAATTAAGGTTTGGCTCCATCTGCTGGACATATTGTATATTATTTGAGTCAGAACTACAGATGTGGCACCTCATTTCGGACGCCCCACCCATGTGGGTCCGTGATCTGCACGGGGTGGGCCCTCGCTGAAAGGAAAACCCCCCGCATGACTTGATACACCCCCTTGATAAATAAATGTAATTATAATGAAACCAGCTGCAATGGATCATGGATCCACCAGGGGGAGCAGTGATTAAAAAGCTGCAACACTGATAGATCTACAGGTATCTGATATAGCGGATATTTGTTAAGATCCATATGTCACGGATAGGATCATATTCTGTGCTAAATAAGAGACATGTAATCATTTACAAAACATCACCATGTTTTTATTTAATAAAATAATGTTGTTTAATCCACGTTGGCGTAAGTACAACAGGAAATGCAGACCGGCTCATACAAACGATTTTTAATCATCATCCTCACGATCATTTAATGTATCATATGTTCGCCGAATTGACATGAAAGCACTAATAAATGCAGTTTAATCCACGTGAGTTTACAACTACAAAAATAATCGGTTTGTTTTTATATCACATCCGACGGGAGGAAATGCAGCAGCTCTCACTACCGATTTTTAATCCTATTTTAATCATCATCTTCACCATGACCATTTATGTTTATGTTCGCCGAATTGACATGAAAGCACTGACAAATATGAATATACTGTAGTCAACTTCATTAAAACGTTATTAACTTGCCCAAACTCAGCAATTCACTAAAAAGGTTTATTTTTAATGAACCTCACCATGGGCAAACGGGCTATAATATTATGCTATTGTTAATAGTTTAATGTATTATTAGTGTTTAATATTACTGCTATAACAATCACACATTGAGTTCATTGTTGTGCAATGTAAAAATCAGACCGTTTTTTTTTTTTTAATAGTCTGAATGAAACGGCAGCTCTCAGGTGATCTGCTGTGTGTTTACACACCTAATGGCCCATCAGCCACAGCTCTCTCCCCCCCCCCTGATCTTTCTTCTCCAGCAGTTAAGTTAACTAGGTTTGCATATTTATGCAGTGATCTGTCTCTTCCTCTCTCCCGCAGACAGCTGATCGCTGTCAGAACGGACCATAGCTGTAAAGGACTAGGGGTGTCTAGTTACCCCTCGACACATAGACTGGTCCTTTTTTTGTCCATGTCTGATTGGCTTAGACCTTTCGCGACTGCAAACATTTTTAAACAAACAAACATTGACCGTATCGTTCACCAGCCCCCACCCCCCTCTGAGTGACAAGCTTACAGTTAGCTGTCTTTGTGTATTGCAACCAGGGAGAGCCGTGATGGACGCTGCCACAATGAAACTCATATGAAATAAACAGCTGATTCCTCACACACACAGTACCCTGTTGTTTCTATGCATAAAATAGTGAGAAACATGCCTCTGGTTAATTATTATATAACTTATTTTCTCCATAAAAGCTGGTGGGTTGAAAGCAATAGAGAGGCGAAGTCCCTCCCTTTCCGGGGGAGCTCCATGGGACCTTATTTCGGAAAAATTATGTATTGAAGTCAATGGGGAGAGAAAGATTGTCTTTCGATTCCTTTTGAATTGTGCCACGAATTACACATATGATGTTTGTCAATTTAAAAGATAATTTTGCAAGTAAAAAAAAAAAAAATGTGTCGTAAAACTGTGAAGTAACACTTTTTTTGTGTGAAACCGCTGAATGAACTACATCTCCCGTCTCGCACCACACACCAAGACGGCCGTCACGTTGGCACATTTCACTTCTTTCTTTCAGAATGAGGTGAAAAGTATTAAACTTTAAAATTATTTTTTAAGATTGACAAACATCATATGTGTAATTTGTGGCACAATTCAAACGGGATTGAAAGATACGTTTTCTCTCCCCATTGACTTCAATACATAATTTTTCCGAAATAAGGTCCCATGGGTCGGAAGTAGATAGGCGGGACTTCGCCTCTCTATACGGGAATTGGGATGCCGTGGCTTTATGTGACAGCATACTTACATTTATGGCCCGGGACACACATTTATTTAGATATGTTTTAAACAACTTTAAATAAAAGGCTGGAGTGTTTCTTGCTCTGCCAGGTACAACAAGTGGGAGCGCGGTGCAAAGTATCTAGAATAGAATACGGCGCTGGATTGTTGTTCTTATTATAGCCTACATCATGTAGTCCGCTGTATAGAAAACTGTAGTTTCCCCACAGCAGCAGACGCACATTCATGACGTCCGCTGGCGCATCATAAATACGTTGATAGTGTAAGTGCAGTGGATTCTCAAAGCACTGCAGTCTCTTCTCCTAAATCCTTTTGAATTCTCCTATCCACTATTCATGAACCCTGAAACGGTGTGACAAAGCTCTACCATCCCCCCTCTGTTAACGAGAGATACTGTAGTAGCCCATGTTGCGGACTCTTTGTTTAAAACTAATTGCCTATCGGAATGTGTGGAGGAAGTCTCCCAAGGGGGATGGGACATTTCTTACATTGCCGGTCTGAAAGGGTCTCTGGAAATGTCAAACATTTAATTAAAGTTTTAAAAACAGTGACAGGTTAAAATCAGAGGTGGAAGAAGTATTCCGATTATTTACCTAGGTAAAAAGATGTGTTAGAATCAAATGTCCTGCATTCAAAATTGTCAATAGCCCAAGTGAAAAGTATTATCATCTGAAAGTAAAATGAATCATTATGTTATTAGTATTAAATACAAATAATTTGTACAACTTATATTTAGAAATACTCCATTGTAATTATTGATGCATAAATGTGTTCATCCATTCAATGTGGCATCTGCTATAATGGGGTTAATGTTAATGTGCTATAATGATATTACTTAATAATACAACACATTACTGTATAATACGTGATAATGTATGAGTTGATTTACTTCGATCTACTGTACTGTGTACACCACAACAATATTTCAAAAAGTATGAGCATAAAAAATAAACAAGTGTAAACATTTACATTATTATTATGATTATTTAATATATAAAGACTATATTTATTGAATTACAATTAAAATAATAAGATTAGATATACTTTATTTGATCTAAAATATTGATGTTTTTTCGTTATAGTAGCTAGCCTGTGAAAACCATAACAAATAAGTGATTAAATGCTCTTCAGCAAACACAACTGCAGAGCTTCAAACATTGCAAACAGACTAAGTTCTACTGTACTGTATTTGTGAATGAAGCGCCATCTCATGGTTAAATCCTGAAATTGAACAAATGGGGAAATTTGGCAACGCCCTCTAGCAATTTGGCAACACCCCCAGCCACTGGAATCCGCTAGGTTTTTGGTTGGAATCCGCTGGGTGGAGTCCTATCTGGAGTGCTACATCTGTAGAACCGCACACAACACTGTGTTCAAATTTAGAACTATTACCTTTAACACATAGGCTATTTGTATATTTAAAGCATTACACATAGAACACATGTTATCAAGAGTACAAAAGTACTAAAGTGAATTAGCAATTCGTTTTTGATAACTTAATAATTTTATTAAAATATTTTATAAAAATATGGCAGATTCCAAGATAACAGTACTCTCAAAGCCAGGCTCAATCACAGACTGTATTCAGAGTCAACAGAGGGAACAATGGAGAGGAAACAATCGTTCAAGAAGAGGAGGTAGGGAGAAAAATGGGTGTTTTATATGTGGACTTACCGGACATTGGGCCAGAGATTGCCCCACTCAGCAACATCCACCAAGATATAGCCCCTCGCAATACAGAGGGGAACCAGTGTTTAACATCAGTAAAATTGAAGCAGATGCATTTGTCAGGGCTCTGACAAATATGTTCCAGGTTTTGTCTACACAGGTTCAAACAGCTGAGAAAACACCAGAGACTCCTGTTGGACCAGGTGATTGGGTAAAAGTAAAAATCCACAAGAGGAAGTCGTTGGAGCCTGTGTTGAGTGGAACTTGGGAGGTTGTGGAACGCACTACACATGCACTCCGGGTTAAAATTAAAACAGGAACATATAGAGAACCGCAGTGACGCGTCCTAACACGTTTTGTTCAGCCGGATAATCTCCACATATGATTTTCGAATCATAGATCTAATCGATAGATTTATGATCAATAGATTTATGATCGATAGATTTATGATTCGAAAATTATAAGAGATGGGTAGACATGTGGAGATTATCCGACTAAACAAAACGTGATCTGTCTCTTAAATGTGTGTCAACCACAGACCTTATTTCGAGCTATTTTCCAAAATCCTATGGAGAAATTGTATTGCATTTTTGTCGAAGGAACCGGAAGAAGTTTACTTCCGGGTTTTAGGACGCGTCACTGCGGTTCTCTATTGGCACTATCTTACACATTGTGTACCTGCACTGCCACTTTCCAGAAATAGCACGTTAGTTAGAACTGATTTGACAGATGCTGAAACAAAACAATAAGTAAATGGACATTTTTAGAAACAGCACCAGGAGATGAGTAAACTCAATAATCTTTAGAGTGTAAACAGATAGGGAAAAACACATGTTTACACTCAAACAATTTGCATGTCTGGATTATGGACAGGGCATTTAAATAATACGAATAAGTGTTCACTAAAAGTGATAATATTAATAATTATAATAGAAAGAAAACATAGGCATACTCTTGAGTCAATTTACATTGTTGTGATCTGTTAGTATGCTCTCTGCTGGTTTTTACTGTTGTTCTAAATAAAAGTGGGATTTTAACGGGGAATATATGGAGATGTTCTTTTTGTAGTGTGTCAAAATATGGTGTTTGTAACATGTGAGTATTTCAATTTATAGGAGAAAATGGTTTACTGAAAGAGCTATTTTGAGTAAATATGTTACCAATGGTTGAAATAATTTTTAAAAGGAGTTCTGTATGGCAAGGCAACGCAAGTTTATTTATGTAGCACCTTTCAGCACAAGGCAATTCAAAGTGCTTTACAAAATAACATAAAATACATTGTATCTAAAAGTAACTACAGAGACCATTCAACAAATTAAATATTCAGCTTTTTCAGCTAAATTCAGCAACAAATGTACACAGTTTACAGCATTCACACGCATTTTTAGCAGGAAATGCATTTTCTAGTATTTATTTTGCAATCCAGAAATACCAACATAACCAATCAACATAAACGTCCTACATTCAAAATGAGTGTTCGGTGTAATCCAATACAAGAAAAAGATGTGTCCCATTGACCAGCAATATATAGGCATGCATGTCATATCCTCACTCATGGCGTATATTTATTGACAGCAAAGTGAGACTTAAATTAACTTATTAATTGACATTTTAAAACCAAGATTATTCACAAAAAAATAATAGTTAAGTAAATATAATCTAATGCATTTAAAAATATTCAAACAATAATAATCTTAATAAAGTAAAAGTTGTCTTTGCTGGCTACCCTTTACTGTCAGTGATGTTGCCAAACAGAAATGAAATGAATAAAAAGCTATGACAATTTTAGAGATGTTCATAATTAAATGTAAAAATAATTGATATTTGGATGTGTATGACTGATGACGGCATCCAATAATACACAATTAATAAACCAATTAGGTTATAATATTTTTAACATTATATCTATATATATATATTACATAAGAGAGATGTTATCAGTGTATTAGCATTAAAACATTATCCAATCAGTGTTATCTGTGGGAAAAGATATAGATCCTCTTAAGTATAGAGTTGAAATATAAATCAGGTATTACCTGTGTGTCTGATTAAATGATGAAGAAACTGCAACAATGTAATATAAACTTAAATAATAATTTTATAAATTGAATTCCCTGATATCTATAAAAATCTCACTTATCATTTAATTTTGCTCTATATCATTAGGAGACATTCATTTTGTTGTTAAGATGGCATTCAACAACCAAGACAGATAGTATGATTAGAAAAAGACAGAGTGGAAAGGGTTGGATTTATTTAACCTCAGTGTGCTAGAATCTCTATAGGTAATGCGTCCCGAGACCTGGACTGTCCCTCTGCCTGTCAGACGGCTAAGACCCCGATCCGCCTGAGCAAACAAAGACCTAACCCAAGCAGGAGACTCCTCCTTCTCCATCGAACAGACAGAGAACCAGAGCTGAACCAACAACAACAAGACTGCATCCAGAACAATCTCCACCTGTGTCAGCTAGGAATCTCCTCTTTCCAACAGTGTATACAACTTAAAATGTTTCTTCGGGTCAATGCGACTGATTTCGATGGAGCAGGTCACATATAAGGCAGCAACGCCTCCTGACTGTCATCCTTTGCTCTTCAGCGAGCAGGACAACACCTCACAGAGAAAAGTAAAACGTTTGAAAGAAGAAGAAAGAAGTTATCATACCTTCATGGAGTCGCCACTCCTAGAGACCCGGGCCTGTCCTTCGTGCCTTGGCTTAATAGCGGGCGCCGATCCCCATCACCTCTGCTTCGAGTGTTTGGAGGACCAGGATATGGCCGAGGCAGTGCCATTCACGTTCGCCATTCTAGCGGGGCGGATGGCTTCGTTTGCCGGGGAAGAGGATGACGAGGACTTCTCGTTGTCGGGCACTTCCGGGTCCGGCGTCCATGGAAGTCCACCGCTCAGGGTGCAGGGCCACACGGACACAGCGTGTCCCGGCGTGCCCCCCCCCTTGATGAGAGCCTGGCAGCCCATCTGCTCCCACAGGCAGCAGGCTGGGCGGAGAACCTTTTGCCCCGCGGCTGCAAATAACACGGGTGTGTTGGGCGTGTTGGGCGTCTCGCTGATTGCTCTTCCGCAAGATGCCCCCACCTCACCGGATCTGAGCGATTATTTGGCCGCAGCATCGGCCAAATTAATATCCTGGTCCACGGTGTGGGTGCCGCGGCTTGCCGTGTGATGTCCCTGGCCACAGTGGGATCACGCCGCGTGGCACTTTCCAAAAAAAGAGCGTGATGATCTCCTGGGAGCCCCCGTGTCTACGGAAGGGCTCTTTGGATCGATTTCCTCGGTCACGTGTATGAGGAGAAGTCGCAGCTTGGCCGTATGCTGCTTCTTGCTCATCCTCAGAGGAGAGAACACTGTCCCACACTCTACGCCCCGCTGTAACTCCAGTAAAGGAAGCAGCAGGTGGGCATGCGCACGTGAGTGGAATAAACCCCAGAAAGTGCTGTCAAAGCACTGTGCGGGTTCAGAGATGCTATAGCCGGCGTGTTGTTGTCAGAAAACACACCGCGTCTGGTATAATGGCTCCGATTAATGCATTTCACCACTAATGTGAAACACAGCGTTAATACGAATGCGTGCGGCCCCGCGAGAGTGGCCGCGGTGCGGTCAAGGACCTCCGCAGAAAATCGGCCTTTTTAATGTCTTCCCCATAAGCCAATCTTCCTTTCATGGAAGGGTTGGCGGAGGAGAGGGCCACCAGAGAATACCACAGCTTCTTAGCTGCGGTTCCACAGCTCCTTGCATGTCCCCTAAAACGATAGTTACGTATGTAACTACGGTTCTATGAATCCTGGATGGTGCTTAGCACTGAATATCTTCTGTCTCGCGCATGCGCAGGTCGAATATTTATATCAACAAAGTCACGCGTGACCTCGTATGACCCCGGAAGGCATAAGTTCCGGTGTTGTCAACGAGTTCAGTCCTATGGAATCTTCTCGCGGAAACACGAGATTCCGAGTGACCAAGAACTCTGGCGGTCATCCAGGATTCATAGAACCGTAGTTACATACGTAACTATCGTTCTATTTCATCCTTACTGACCGCCAGAGGCGGTGCTTAGCACTGGATGACTTATACCAACAGAGTCACGAGGAAGTCTGAATACTTAGCCTATAGGGATGGCCTAGGTGGACTCTGCAGGAGGACCACACCCAGCGGGTGAGGGGCGGCAACATTCCCCCTGTAGTATCTGGCGAATGTGCTCGGGGATGCCCATGTGGCCGCGGCACATATGTCCTCCAGGGGCACACCTCTTAAGGTCGCCCATGACGTGGAGACACTCCCGGTAGAGTGGCACTTTACTCTGGGTGGCAAGGGACGGTCATTCGCCTTGTATGCCTGGGCAATTACGTCCACGATCCAGTGGGACAAGCACTTTTTTGAGAGCGCACAGCCCCTTCTAGGACCACCGTAACACAGAAAGAGCTGTTCAGACTGACGTATGCCTGCCGTAGTCTGGACATAAGCTCTAAGGGCCCGCACCGGGCATAGGAGTCTTGACCTCTCTTCCCCCTCTCCTGATGGGGGTCAAACCGTGCCAGCTGGATAGGCCGATTAAAATGAGAGCGTGCCAGCACCTTAGGGAGGAACGCTGTGTTCGGCCATAAGGTGACACCTGAGCCATCTGAGTTCCACCTCAGACACGAGCTGTTCACGGACAAGGCCTGAAGCTCGCCTACACGCTTTGCTGAGGTGATGGCAAGAAGGAAAGCAGTCTTAGCTGAGAGCCACCTCAGTTCTGCCTGTAACAAGGGTTCAAAGGGAGGCGAGCATAGGGCATCCAGCACCAAGGGCAGGTCCCATGTAGGAGCCCTTGGGATGTTCGGGGGGCGAAGCCTCAGAGCTCCCCTTAAAAAGAGGGATACCAGCCTATGGCTCCCCACTGTGTCGTTGTCAACCCTTGCGTGTTGAGCTGATATAGCAGCCACATACACCCTGATGGTAGCGGGACACCGGCTGTCGTCCAGGAGGGACTGCAGGAACTCAAGGGTAGTGGGCACCGAGCAATGTACTGGGTCCTCATTTCGCCCTTGGCACCAGTCAGAAAACAGTTTCCACCTGTTTTCGTACTGCCTACGAGTAGATGGTGCCCTAGCATTGAGAATAGTCCTCCTGACAGGCTCTATGCAGTCGCTCAGCAGCGGGTGGGTCTGGCCCTCCAGTGGCCAGACCCACAGCTGGAGGCGGCAGGGGTTGGAGTCCCACATCCGACCCTCCAGCTGAGACAAGAGGTCCTTCCTGTTGGGGAGACGCCAAGGCGTCCCGCAACAGAGTCTGTGCAGCAGGGAGAACCAAGTCCTGGCTGGCCAGAAGGGGGCCACCAGAAGAAGCCTGTGGCCCTGATGAAGCACTCTGAGGAGTGTTGGTAGGATCAGAGGAAGGGGTGGATAGGCATAGAGAAGACACCCTGGCCATGAATGAGCCAGGGCGTCCTGACCCAAAGGGCTGGTCTTCTCCGTCAAGGAGAACCATAGGGGGCAGTGGGTCGACATCTTCGAGGCAAAGAGATCTACCTCTGCCCTGCCGAAGAGACCCCAGATGCTGGTCACCACCTCTGGATGAAGCCGCCACTCCCCCGGTGGAGGCTTGTGACGGGAGAGGATGTCGGCGACTTGGTTCTGCTCTCCGGGCAGATACATTGACCGTAGGCTGGCCAGGCAAGGAGCTGCCCAGGTCAGGAGAGCCTGGGACACCTCTAGCAAGCGTGCAGATTTGGTGCCCCCCTGGTGGTTTACGTGATACACCGTTGTAGTGTTGTCCGAGCGGACAAGCACATGCCTCTCCCTCAGGTATGGCAGGAAGTACCTGAGTGCTAGGTGCACAGCTCGCAGCTCTAGCACGCTGATGTGTTCTGTGCAGTCCTGAGCAGACCACTGCCCGCACAGGCTGTCCTTTTTTGCCACACCGCACCCCATCCCGAGAGGCTGGCATCCGTCGTAACGACCTCTCCCTCCATGGGGATAGAGTGGAGAGGCACTGTTGTGACACCCTGATCTTTTTGTGCCTGTGCAACTTGGGGTCTAAGTGGAGGCCGTTCAGCCATCTCTGCAGGGGGCGCAGTGACAACAAGCCCAAGGGAACGACAGCTGAGGCAGCTGTCAGCTTGCCCAAGAGGCGGAGAAACAGGATATATGCCAGAGACCTGCCCCTTTTGAAGAGGGGAAGAAGCTGGAGGATGTCGTCCAGGCGCTGAGCAGATGGACAGGCCCGCATAGTGACTGTGTCCAGAGCCACCCCAATGAAGGTTAGGCTCTGAGAGGGGTTCAGACAACTCTTCTCCATGTTCACCTTGAGGCCTAGCCGGGCGACATGAGAGAGAAGGAGAGCCGTGTCCTGGGTCGACTGCAACCGGGATGGTGCACAGATTAACCAGTCGTCTAAGTATGGCAGAATCGTCATACCCTGAGACTGCAGGGGCGAGAGGGCTGCCGCGACACACCTGGTGAACACCCTTGGTGGGAGGGAGAGTCCGAATGGGAGCACCCTGAACTGGAAATGACGGCCTCTGAAGGCAAAGCGAAGAAACTGCCTGTGATGAGGCACAATAGGCACATGAAAATAAGCGTCCTTCAAGTCGACGGACGTGAACCATTCCCCCCTGGCAACGGTACGAAGAACGTCCGCTGTGCTCAGCATATGGAAAGGTAAAATCTTTAGGAACTTGTTGAGTCCCTTCAGATCGAGGATTGGGCGAAGTCCACCGCCTTTCTTCCTTACCAGGAAGTAGGTTGAGTAGAAGCCCCCGGGCTGTGAGATGGGGTCCACAGGCTCGATTGCACCCTTGGCAAGGAGGACTGACAGCTCCTGGTTTAGGGCGATCTCCTTTGCCGAGTCGCTTATGGTGGTCATTTTGACCCGGCTGAAGGCTGGGGGCCGGCGTCGGAACTGAAGCTTGTACCCTTGGGTTAAGGTGGAAACCACCCAGGGGTCTGAAGCTTGAGCTACCCAGTAGTTGAGCTGCTGCTGGGAGAAATAACTGACAGCCGGCCCCAGACACTCAGTACCTTGCCCCCCGGCCTCTGGAGGCTCTGGGGGGGCGACGGTTAGGCACCGGATACCGAGGCTGCCTTGGGGGCGAGTCAACAGGACCGTAGCGGGCCGGCCCCCTCGTGGGACGCTGAGGCCCATGGTGGGCACCGGGGTGAGCCGGTGGATGGGAGCGGCCTCGGGAGGCAGACGCGGAGCCTCTAGGCCTACCGGGGGGGGGGCATGTCTCTGCGAAGAGCTGAGAACTGTTGCCTGGTCTGACTAGCTTGGACAGTCCGTTCGAGCACCTGTACGGCAGCTGAACCGAACAGCTCCCCCGGCTCCACTGGGACAGCACGGAGAGTCCTCCTACATGCCTCTGATAAGGGTGATTGTGCCAGCCAAACCTGGCGACGAGTCTGGACGAGAGTGGACATCAGGCGCCCAAGCTCTCTGGACATCAGAGCAAACGCCTGTAATGAGGTGTCACTGAGGCTGGTAGAGGAAGCGCTGAGAGCATCCTGCTGCAGGGAAGCCGAGAGGGCGAGCATGAGGTGAGAGAGGGAATTGCCTATACGGCCCATGCGCGCCGCTGCATCGTAAGCCTTAGTGAGCAGGTCATCAGTGACCCGACATTGGGGTCGAGGGCACCTGGCCTCCGACCTCAGAGCTTCGTCAGGGGAAACTATGAGAGAAGCAATGGTAGGCTCAACAGCCGGCATGTGGTCAAGGCCGACTCTTGCCGCATCCTGCATGGCTGCCAGGGCTTGGCCATCGGACGTAAGACGGGAAAGAGCCTTAGTGTCCCTCCAGCATGCATGTAACTCCCTCAGATACTCACAAGAGGGAGGAACGGTAAAGGTGGCGGGCGCCAGAGTGCGCCTGAAGAACGCACTGGCTGGCGCTGTTTCGGGCTGCTGTACATCCAGCTGCTGGCGAGCCAGTGCCATGCGAATGACGGTACCCATGGAGCCGTCATCTGCCCCCTCCGAGGATCCATGAGCTGAGGTACAGGAGCCAGGCCCAGAAGCATGGGATGGGCCCTCCTCGTCATACTCATTAAATCGAGTGGCTGAAGCTGCCATCGAGAACACATCGTCATCTGGAACCAGCTCAGCCGTGGGTGGATTGGGTGCAGCGGCGTGCTCTGTACGGGCACCAGAATGGAGAGCCAACAGGAGTGACTTAATCTGGGCTAGCTCAGTAGTGAGTAGGTCCACCTTGGAGGACAGCCTATCAGGTTTAGTCCTCTTCTTGGGCGGGGCACCCGCAGCCTCTGCGGCCCAACGCCTAGGATGGGTAAGTTGGGCTGGGGTCGACTGCACAGGGGGAAGGCCACCCTCAGTCAGTAGTTCAACCTCGGCTAGTCTAGCAGCTCTCACCGCACGAGGCATGATGGTGCAATTCATGCACGGGTCCTCTGAAAGGCCCTCCCTCAGATGCTCGAGGCCAAGACAAGAGGGGCAAAGGTCATGGCCATCCTCTGGTTGAAGAGGAGCCATACAGGTGTTACAGCCGTTAAACATAGCGACAGTACCAATGAAAGAACTCCAGACTAATTGCTGCTGGCAGCTTAAGTCAGTCTGAGCGAGAGCACTCAGCTGTAAATAACTGGGCCAGGAAACAATCTATGCAGTGGAGGGCTAATGGTATATATGCCTTGAGAGGAGAGCAGGAACACTCTCTCCACTAGCGCTGTAGCAAGTTAACTTTGAGCGAGAGCACTCAGCTAACTGGAGGATGGAACAGGAACCAATTGTGCGCCGTGAGAGGGGAGCGAAGACACTCTCTTCACTAGCGCCGTAACGAGTTAGCCTTGAGCGAGAGCACTCAGCTAACTGGAGGATGGAACAGGAACCAAATGTGTGCAGTGAGAGGGGAGCGGAGACGCTCTCTTCACTAGTGCAGTAACAAATTAGCTTGAGTGAGAGCACTCGGCTAACTTGGACACAATTATCTCATTAGCTTGAGAATAGATAGCACAATCAGCAATAAATGGTAGCGATCTCACGACTGACGTGCAGGAGCGTCCGCTCTTTACCGGTCCGGAGCTCCTGGGGTCCGAGCGGTGAACACCGCGGTCCCCTCCCTTGGGAGGGCGACAGCTCGCCCAGCCTTTCGAGGGCGAGCATTTTTTCTAGCCCGCAGCTCCGATCGAGCCGATCACAAGGCTACAGGTAGCGATGAACTAGAATCGAATTTTCAACAAGCAAGCTTGGCTTCTACTCATAAAGTAGTAACCTGTGCAGCGAGAAGATGAAAAAGGACTGAACTCGTTGACAACACCGGAACTTATGCCTTCCGGGGTCATACAAGGTCACACGTGACTTTGTTGATATAAATATTCGACCTGCGCATGCGCGAGACAGAAGATATTCAGTGCTAAGCACCGCGTCTGGCGGTCAGTAAGGATGAAATAGAACACAGTTTTATGGGGAATGGAAGCTCAGCTGTGTGCTGACAGAATGGATGGACAGGATACTGCGACTGGGTTACTCACTCCAGTTCTGCAGCGTCCCTCCTCCATTCAGGGGTTTAAGAGAGGCACATTTATCTTCCCAGGAAGAGATAGGTTTCCTTTCAACAGAAATTCAGGCCCTGTTGCAAGAACGGTTGGTTACGTATTGTAACCATAGTTCTAAAGTGATGTGTGTGTGAAAAATGCATTCAATAAAAACGATTGCATTTATCCCAGAGTAAGAGTCATCTCTCTCCATAATTCCACATTTCCCCATAATGTCTCGTTGAAATCGGCAAGATCCGTTTCATACGATGTTAACTGGGCACCCATCATGAGACACGATTCCCCACTCGCCGCCCCAGTTGTAACTCCAGTAAAGGAGGCAGCCATTGGGCGCGCGCATGTGAGTGTGATAAACCGCAGGAAGTGCTGTCAAAGCGCTATGCGGGTGCAGGGACATTATGGCCGGCGTGTTGTTGTCAGAAAATACACCTCGCCTAGTGTAATAGCTCCAATTAATGAATTTCACCGTCTATGTGAAGACGGCATTATGACGGAGCACGCGGCCCCACGAGAGCGTGCTGCAGTGCGTTCAAGGACCTCATTAGAAAATCGGCCCTTTCTGTATCAGCCCCCCATAGGCCAAACTTCCTTTTGTGGAAGGTTTGGCGGCGGAGTGAGCCACCAGAGAGTACTACAGCTTCTTAGCTGCGGCTCCACAGCTGCTTGCATGTCCCCTAACACAGTTTTATGGGGAATGGAAGCTCAGCTGTGTACTGACAGAGTGGATGGACAGGATACTGAAACTGGGTTACTCACTCCAGTTTTGCAGCGTCCCTCCTCCATTCAGGGGCATAAGAGAGGCAAATCTATCATCCCAGGAGGAGATAGGTTCCCTTTCAACAGAGATTCAGGCCCTGTTGTGAAAACAGGCTGTGTCTTTTGTGCACTCTCAGGACAGAGAAAAGGGGCTTTACTCCATGTACTTCCTGGTTTCCAAGAAGACAGGAGAGTTCAGACCCATTCTGGATCTATGCAGCCTGAATCAGCACATTGCCTGCGAAAAGTTCCATATGTAAAACAAATACTGGAACTAGTGCAGCCGGGCGATTGGTTCACCTGACTAGAGAGAGCTATAGGTGGTGGCTGGCCTCTGACAGAAACTCGGCACATCAACCTTCTAGAGCTACGGGCAGTAGTACTGCTCCTACAGCACTGCAAGCCCTTACTACAGGGCAAACATGTGCTGGTGAGGAGCGACAACCGCACCACAGTGGCTTACATCAACAGGCAGGACGGAGTCAGCTCCGCCGCCTTGTTTAGCGCAGCGGAGAACCTGTGGTTGTGGGCCTCAGAGAATGTTTTTATCTCTAAAGGCCCCCCACATTCCGGCACTGGAGAACAGGGGGGCCGAATTCATGTCAAGAGGCGGGCCCCTGCCAGACGAATGGTGGTTCTCCCTGGCTCGGCAGGACAATCCACCCTTGGGGGTGGACACATTTGCACACAAGCCATGGCCAAGATAGCTGCTCTACGCCTTTCCACCGCAGGTGCAATAGGGGCGTTACCCTCTCTGGGCCAACCTCTCCAGGCTTGGCTCCTGAGAGGGACAGGCCGAGAAGGGGTGGACTGTCTGACAATGTTATACAGACTATCCAGACAGCAGGAGTGGGATCCACCACAGCCTGTTACAGGATGAAGTGGTTGGGATTCCAACGTTGGTGCGAGGAGGAGAGTCTAGAGCCTCTGTCCAGTACAGTGGGCTCTATTCTGTCCTATTTACATGCTCTACGACTTTCCACCGCTGCGCCTCATTCTCCCCCTCCTGGAGAGGGTGAGACGAGAACGATTGTCAGTCATCCTGGTAGCCCCAGGTCGCCGCTCGGCGCCGCGGTACGCAGAGGTGACACAGAAGTGAAACAGATGATGGTGGGCCAGCCCTGGACGGTTCCTCAGGTCTGGGGGGCGTTGTCTCAGGAAGCAGGTGCAATAGGGGCGTTACCCACTCTGGGCCAACCTCTCCAGGCTTGGCTCCTGAGAGGGACAGGCTGAGACGGGAGGGACTGTCTGACAAAATTATTCAGACTATCCAGGCAGCAAGAGCAGGATCCACCACAGCCTGTTACAGGACGAAGTGGTTGGGATTCCAGCGGTGGTGTGAAGAAAGGAGGTTAGAGCCTCTATCATGTACGTTGGGCTCTATTCTGTCCTATTTACAGATACTAGTGGACAGGGGGCTTGCTCATTCCACAATTAAGGTGTATGCAGCTGCCATCTCGTCCTGCCATGAGGGATTTGGCGGCAGGTCAGCCTTTAGTCAACCACTTATGGTGCGTTTTTTGCAGGGGATCAGGAGACAGCGCCCAGTGGTGCATGTCTCCACCCCGCATTGGGATCTGCCGTTGGTGCTCGAGGCTCTGGTCACAGAACCATTTGATCCTCTGGAGCTCTCCTCCCTGAAGGCACTATCATTGAAAACAGTTTTGCTGCTTGCCTTGACTTCGGCCAAGAGAGTGTGCGAGCTGACCCAGGGTATATGCAGGAATCCTGAAGTCAAATTTAATACCTTTTAAGACCTTTTTTAAGACCCTTTCCATACATTTTAAGACCTCATCGCAACTTCGAGTTCTAACCGGTTACATTGGCAACACACTTTACCTCACATTTACTATATGTATTGATTGTAAAATAGCACAACTAAACAGTTTGTGATAACTCCTTATCATAATTCGGATAGAACAAAGCACAAGAGAAGTAATTGTGTGACTAACCCAATGCAAGGTTTATTAGAAAAATAAACCATTAGAAAGTAGTATTTGATTTAGGCATTGTTCCCAAGAGATAAAACAGACAGACTACTGATAAGGGAAATATATGAAAATCTGCAAACTAAATCCTTACCAATCAATTTCTTCACTAATGTGTTTGTAAAGGTGTGTAGTAAGATGTATTAAAAAGTTGAAGTTCAAATCCTGTATGTTTTTTCGTAACAACTGCTCAAAGTTGAGGTACCGAATACCGATTTTCGAAAAATCTAAAATTTTCTGCTGTCGTCTGGGGATCTGGCAAAGATGGTGCCGGAGAGGTGACTTTGATCCAACCCATTGAATGGAAAGGAGTGTTTCCCTGAATAGAGACAATGTTTAAATCTATATTGTCTCCGACAAACTGAGTGAATACATTGGTTGTTTCCCCAACCTCCATGGCCTCCATGACCACCCGATTGTCATGGCTAGTTTCACTTCCACTGGCTGTCATAAATGATAGATCCTCAAGTGCAGAGTCAACCGCAACCTCATCATCGATCTTCTCATCAGTTTCTTCCACAATGGTATAAAGAGTATCAGAAGTATCTTGGATGCCATCTCCATTCCTGTCATTAAGGAAGCAGTATTTGTAGTTTTGTGTCTCGGAATATGACTCTGTGTATCCAAGCTGGTGTAACTTGTTCAGCATCCATTTTGACCCAAATCTATGATCAAGTTGTATGGCAAGCCCCATCTGGTATGTCAAAACTCCTGATCGAGGCCGACAGGCCTTTATGAAGTTCTGCCCCCAAATGGCTACTCTTTCGTCGGTCTTCACTATTGGCCTCAGGAACATCTGAAGACTCTCAGGAACAAGAGCCAGCTGACTCTGGATGTCAGTCATACTGTGTGCTGTGGGGTATGACTTTGGGTCTAGATCGACCATGGCGATGTCGTTGTATACGAACTTTAGTGCAGTCTTTATGATCTGTGTCTTCTCATCTCCATGCTCAAGATTAGCATGATGCTCTCGCAGAATGTTGTCTGTGTCATCTTTGAGGCAGAGCACATCTGCCCTTCTCTCCTGTGATGTGAAATACAAGGTGTCATGGAATTTATCTTGGAGTTTCTTCTTTAGCCAATACTTTGAATAAGAGAGGCTCTTATCTGGTGACGGATCAAACTGCTGTAGCTTTTCGTGGACTTGGTCAAGAGTCATCACCCCATGCTCGAGTTCTGAGTCTAACCAATCACAGAATTCAACAAAAACAGCCTCTCGTTCCTCATCAATTTTCTTTTGTCCTCTCTTCCTTTGTGCTCTATCTTCAGTCTTGGAGTAATGGCCACCTGTCTCAAAAAGAGTTTTGCAGCGCAAATGGTACAGGGTTTCTTCTGCCACAAGGTCATTGATCCCTTCCAGACGTCCAACAACTTCAGTGCCCCAGTCATCCCTGCGACTCTGTGCTGTCTTCCGCAAGCTTGCCTTCAGTCTATCTGCAGTCAAATTATCTGGCACTCTGTATCTCTTTCTAGCTTCCTCTGGACGAGTTTTGTAGATCTGTGCAGGTTGGTTGCAAAGAATGCATACATTCTTGTACAGAAGCTGAACGGACCGTGAACTTGTAGAACTGCATGCAGAAGCTGCACTGAAGTCAGAGCAAGTGCGTCTTCTCTTCTTCTTAGCTGCCTCTTTCTCTGCCTTTAATGTTTGGCCTGAGTTCTTGGTGACTTCAAGAAACCTGTTGTATAAATCATCTTTACACTTTTTGTGGTTCCTGAGTCTTCCTATGTTCTGAGCCTCCTTCAAACGCTCCAAAATCTTAGCATTTTCCACTACTTGTGCTTGTTCCAAAAAAGTAGGGTAGCCTTTAGGAGTTGGCTGTATCAGCCTCTGAGCTGGTGTCTCCGGGCTTTCACAGATGAAACAATTTAGCAAAGGTGGAGTCGAGTCTTCATCCATACTGCTAGACTAATATGTCTTACAAAGTAGAATAAACATTGTATTATTCAGTCATAATATCATTATTTTGTGACATTAAAGACAATCTCATGTACAGTAGATGATTAACATTGTAATAGATATTATTGCAAAGGAAAATAGAAGATCTGCTTCACAGTAACGTTAAACACAAAAGATCCTGTCAGAGACAATACACCACTGTAACCTAATGGGCCAGAAAGCTGGGGCGAGCGGGAAAGGTGGGCGTGGCCGTTTTTCCACAAAGAAATGATTTTAGTGAAAAATAAATGATTGCAATCAACTCAGAATCATGAAAAACCCCTAGTTTGACCCCTCACAAGTTACCCAAGGCCAAACTGAACATTTTAGATTTTTCGAAAATCGGTATTCGGTACCTCAACTTTGAGCAGTTGTTACGAAAAAACATACAGGATTTGAACTTCAACTTTGTAATACATCTTACTACACACCTTTACAAACACATTAGTGAAGAAATTGTTTGGTAAGGATTTAGTTTGCAGATCGGTCAAATATCTGATAAAATGCCCTTACTATGAAGCCTCCTCTCCACATGAACTTCAACCTCTCTGTCAAGGTCAGGTTTAATGCAATATGCTGCTTTTTTGCTTCTGTAGACACACTTTTTGCGCTTTCATTCCAGTAAAACTCCTCAGAAACCATTTGACCAATAAACGAAACAATTGACAAAACGTTGAACTATGAAATATATTAAACTTTGGTGAGCTTCAGCGGGGTAATGCCATATAGGAGCTCCCTCACAAATACCCAGGGTTTAAATTGGGCCGCGGCACATAGGACGATGCTCTGACGTCATCACCCTCGCACATTTGTCATATGTTTACAAAAAATGATATGTATGTTAAGACTTTTCTCGTTCTTAATATAGACTATATTTAGGGTTGATATGTGTTGACTTTACTTTAAAATAGCAGATCTCTGTGACCGGATATAGTTTTTTTGGCTTAGTGAACGTGTGTCTCTTCCTTGGAGAAGCAGCATCGCCCGGACTCCGCTGCTGCTCCGTGGCTCCTCCGTTCAGAGAGTCTGCACTGCAGCGGTGTGTGTCAGCAATGTGCAGTCAGGGGAGCCACGGATTGGCCATCGGGAGAGTCGGGACTTAAATGCCGCGACTTTCTGGCTAGCACTTAGCATGTGGGACCGGACAGCTTTGATCCCCATCAGTGGCGCCCCAACACACTCTTCCCCCCCCCCCCAGAGCGGAGCAAGGCAACGAAACTTAAAATAAGAAGCAGCATTTGACAGCGCGCTATGCATGGGGCCGCCTTGAGGGGGTTTCCCGACATGTCGTTGCAGTAAGTTAAAGGGTGTTTCATGTTGTCGTTGCTGTGGACCTTCTTAATACCTTGGAAAATGCCGTTTCATACTTTTTAATAGCCTTAATTTTCGCTAAATTGATTCATCAACTTTTAATACTTTTTAAGACCCCGCGGACACCGTGTGGCCGCTCTGTCGGTGCACCCGAGTTGCCTTTTGATTCGGGGTGACCGTAGCGGGGCGACACTCAGACCGAACCCCTCCTTTGTTCCCAAGAACCTAAGGAGTTTGTTCAGGTCGAGGGCTATACAGTTAGACGGCTTTAGTCTTCCACCCCTTATTGGGGACAGGGAGGCTAATTTGCACCTCCTCTGCCCGGTGCATGCGCTGGCATGTTATGTAGGGCGCACAGCTTCCATTAGGCACACTGAACAGCTGTTTGTGTGCTTTGGGGATGGTGTGGCCGGTAAAGCTCTGTCCAAGAAACGCCTGACAGGATGGCTCTGCGAGTGCATTTCACATGCCAATTGACAGGCGGGGAGAGCCTTCCCCACTGGGGTCCATGCACACTCTACACGTGGTATGGCTGTATCAACAGCCTTGTTCAACGGCGTGAGTGTGGAGGACATATGCACAGCGGCGTCTTGGTCTATGCCAGGCCCCTTCATAATGTTTTATCTCTTGGACATGTCTGGCTCCTTTTCATCGTCTGTGCTTGGTGGGGCAACACAGGACTGGTGGGGGGGGGCTGTTGGTCAGTAGGTATCTGACCCCCCCCCTGGACATAATGCACTATGTTTTCCCATGCTCCTTAGGGACCCGGGAAACATGGTGCGCAGTAAGCCCCATACAGGGCTCGAGGACTCTCCCCACTATCGTCCATGCACACTCTGCACGAGGTAAGCGTGTGGGTGTGGGGGACATAGTGCACTTGCGTTCTTCCCGTGCTCCTTAGGGACCCGGGAGGCGTGGTACGAAGTAAGCCCCATACGGGGCTGGAGGGCGCTCTCCGCTTGCCTTTGGGCGGGCAGGGAGAGCCTTCCCCAATACGGTCCATGCACACTCTACGCGAGGTAAGCGCGTGTGAGTGTGGGGGACACGGTACACTTACGTTCTCCCCTAGCTCCTTAGGGACCTGGGAAACGTAGTGCGCAGTGTATAGTCACTTGCGCTGGCACCTGCAGGGTGGAGCTATGGGCTTATTCAGACCAATTAGGCTCTACCCAGCCAGGTAAGCTGCGGCCCCGACTTCTCCACGGTCACAACCGGATGATAGGAAGTTGGGGTGCGGTGGCTGTGCTAGATAGAACGGGGGGTTACGTATTGTAACCCTAGTTCTATAAGCACAGGCGGAGCCCTCTACCTAGGGGCCCTGTCTTTCCTATGCCGCTCGCTGAAGAGGGTGTAGGATGACAGTCAGGAGGCGTAGCCGCCTTATATAGGCGGCTGCGCGCGCATTCAGGTAGGCTCGCCCTGATTGGCCGGGTACGTTTATACAACTTCAGTGTGTGAACGCTCGCGTATCATTGATGAGAGTAGTACCAATTGAGTCCAGTAGAGGGCTTCGCCTGTGCTTATAGAACTAGGGTTACAATACGTAACTCCCCGTTACTCAGCACTCTCCTGTATGCCCTCCACTCATCACTAATAATGCTACTTCCTGACTTAACATGCCGTCTAATCAGAGGGACAAGGTGGCATCTTGATCGTTTCTCCACTAGTTTCAACATTAGTCTCCGCTTTTTGTCTTTAACTCCCATCATTCCGAAGACCCATTTCTTCCTTCTCCAGGTATGACCAAAGCGTCCATGAGCGTACTAACAAAACCTAAATCATAACATCATCTTAGTTAACAACAAAATAGACAGAAATTACAGTAAAAATTGTTGCACATCATGTTTCAAAATGCCATACTTGTGTATTAGGTGCATTGTATAACATCATTTAAGGATAATTATACAGTAGTGGTCTGTTTTTTTTTTGTATTCTCTTCTACAAGAAAGCCCAGTCTATAACTGCCGAACATAGGAACTGGGTATAGTACCTTCTCCCAGAAACAAATACTCAAATAAAATAGTTTATTGTTGTTACCAATGCTTACTATTTATTTGATACCAATTTGGTAATACAATTAATAAAAAGAACAAGGTTTGGGTTCGTTCTTCAGATATGACTGTGACGTTAATGTGTGAGCTCAATAATGAACTCCAGCTCAACCAACCATATTGTAATATCTAAGTAATCATCTTGAAATATGACATTAATATTCGTAATATACACACATCTTATTGTGAGGTTAATTTCAGATACAAGACGCCGCTCTTTAACAATGACGTTAGCTTGTCTACATATCGATCATAGCTAATAAAAATTAACCTTATCAATGCATAAAGTTACCTACCTAATAAAATATGTCTCTAACTTACAAGGATGACCTTATTTGACCAACCTTAAACAGAAGCCGTTTGTTCTACAGTATTATCCCACTTAATGCTTAACACTTCTCTATTACGTTTTAACTTGGAGGCTACGATTAGCATCGTTAGCACAGATGTAGCTACCACTTGCTTACTACATGCTAACCCAAGCCTTAACATTCATTGACGTTAGCTTACTAAAAACATGCACCAGCACAACAAACACGGCAGATTTCAAGTTATGTTCCCCTGATGAGTTGAGCAGGTTGAGCCCCTGTAGCATCACGGAGCTGCTAGCAGAGAGACAGGAAGCTAACAACAGCAGTGGAATGACCTGTCACTCAATGTGACCACGCCCTAATTTATGCATAACTTTAAGGCTTAATATAACTTAAACAAATTATAAATGGTTGTAACTCATTAATAAATGGGAATGTGTTTTACACTTTACAAGGCTCCCTTTTGGCAGTTATACATTTTAGTAACTCATAAATAAATGGTCATAAAGAGATGCCAAGAAACATCAAGATGGAAGGGGGGGAATCAACTCAGTGAACAACAGATAATGATGCTAGCTGATGAAGAAGACGAAGTAAGCTAGTGCCAATATAAGGCTTAGTCATCTTGCCAAATAGTGAGCCTGTGTTGATGTATGAAAACTACATTAGAACTGGTTTATAAATGGTTCTTAATGATTAATAAAGTGTTTACAACCTAATTAATAACCTAATTATAAACCCTTTATGAATCCTTTATAAGGGTAGTCTTGACAGCCCCGGCCCAATTTAAACCCTGGGTATTTGTGAGGGCACTCACAAATTTGCATTACCCCGCTGAAGCTCACCAAAGTTTAATATATTTCATAGTTCAAAGTTTTGTAAATTGTTTTATTTATTGGTAAAATGGTTTCTGAGGAGTTTTACTGGAATGAAAGAGCACAAAGTGTGTCTATAGAAGCAACAAAGCAGCATACTGCATTAAACCTGACCTTGACAGAGAGGTTTGGTAGAGAAGATCGGTCTACCTGAGAAGATCGGTCTACTCAAGTACTGTACTTGACTACAATTTTGAGGTGCTTGTACTTGAGTATTTTCCGTTTATGCTTCTTTATACTTCTATTCCACTTCATTTTGTAAGTCAATATTGTACTTTTTATTTGACAGCTTTAGTTATCAGCTCATTTTAAGCTAAAGATTATTAGCTAATAAGAAATATAAATCGATTGACAACTAAAAATTGACATAGTTATAGGTAAAATCTCCAGCTGCAATATATATAAAAGAAATACAAATTAGCTGTACATTAAAAAGAGAAGCATGATATCCACCCCACATGAATCTGTACTATGGCTCTATGTATGTATCCTTCTTAATAAAACTATATGAAACAAATAAAATACAAATATATTTGCTCTACATTTACCATCTGTAATAACCACACTAACACAGCAATAATCATAATCCAGATATTGAATGTATATGATTTTGAAATGGGCCATTACGCATACCGAGTACTTTTAGTTTTGGTACTTTGAGTTTAATTTGATGCTGATATTTCTGTACTTTACCTTAATAAAGATTTGGATTACGGAACTTTTACTTCTTAGAGAGTATTTTTCAAATTTTGCTAATTCAAACTGTTCTTTTCCCACCACTGCTGGAAACAGCCCTAAGAAGCCGAAAATAATTAGAAATAACGATCTCCCTTTTATCATGAAGGCAGAATAAAACATGCCATAAAGTAGGCAGGCTTTGTTACTTTCTGATATAACTTGATATTAAGAATGTTATATGTTTAACCCTCATAGTTTATGTAACTAGTTGTATTGTTCTACCTGGGTAAAGCTAGATTTGGCTATTTCCTTTAATGTCACTCCATGAAAAATTAAAGGCTCACATAGGTGATTAAAGTCAACCATGGAGAAGACATCAATGTGACAGTCCAGGTAATTGTGGAGACATTACGCTTCGAACCACAAATCTCAACCCAATGGAGGTGCTATAGGAAAAGTCAAATATCACTAAAATCAGCAGGATTGAATTTCTGGAGGACAATGGTTGACTGTAAAAATATATGGCCAAACAACTGACCGACATTACCATTACCGGAGCTAGGTAAAAGTAAATGCATTCTGAATTTTACTACCAAAAACAAGTACATTTTTTCCCGTACTGCAGCATCTTTCAGTAAACCCTCCCATATTTTAAACTCCATAACCCCAGTTCCTAACACAGACTCTCCCTGAAATCTCCAGGCTTAACCAAAGAAAAGCCATTGTGACATCTTCAGGGCTATTTTCGTCAGAAAGCTGAGCCAAAGAAGAAAACTGCTTTCTCAGGCTGGGCAGGCCTGTAGTAAACTGATATTCATGGGTACATTTGGTGGAATGCCCCCTTCAATGCGGGTCTTATTTGACTTTAGAAGATGCTGATTTAGTCAGACAGGTACAAACATTCAGTTTCAGTCTGATTCATCTACACAGTGATGCCTAGAGATATAGGCAGAGAGATGGAGCACTATAGCTCTACAAGGCAGTGGGATTATACAACCACCTTATATTTATCAGCTCAAATCTAGAATAATTTAGATAATACATATTTTTTGTTACAATTATTAAGGGCAATTCTGTTAAAATATGTGCTTTTTTAGGTACGGCAACAATTATCAAGTGAGCAATTGGTCGATTTAGGAGCACCATTTACACCACACACCATAAGCATTAGTGTATGGATAAGTGCTGAAGGTAATGGAGTGGTAAAGTATGGATCTTTACCTGGAAGGGTAAGGGTTAGGATTTAAAGTGCGTGTTGGTCTGTGCATTAAAATCTCACTGATGCTTCAATTTGACAAAAAATAGGTAAATACTGTAGATGTTGCAATGTACGTTCAACTGATTTAAACAAAAAAAAAATAAAGGATAGAAGGATTCTCAAAGAGAAAAGAGGGCCTATGTTTAGAGGTCCTTTCTTTGCATGTGTGTATTTCAACTGTAACTGTATTTCAACAACAGAGGGGATGAATTAAATACGTCTTCTTCCAGTGGCAGCTGGGCGATAGGGCGCCGCTCCCCCTAAACCACACACAAAACCATTATTATTAATAATAATAATACTAATTAATTATATAAATTGTCAATATTTGTGTGTTTAAAATATGGAATGCACCCAGAAATATGTTTAAATATGATTTTAATACACTATGAGTGAAGTACTGTGCTGGGGCGATGGAGAAATCGCCCCACGGAGACAGGTCTCGGTAGCAGGTTAGCCAATTGCTGATTCAAGATATGAACGTGTGTCATAAAATGTAGCCAATCAGCGTCCTCAAAACTATTTCCGGAAGGGCGATTATTTGATCGCCCCAAGTAAGCAACTGCTACACAGCTGGACGTTGCCCACAGGATTGCGGTGAGGAAACACAATGAGGAGGTGGATAAAAACAGGCATATTTTATCCAAAATAATGACGTTTTGTGGGGCTTTTGAGTTGGCTTTGCGTGGGCATGACGAGAATGACTCTTCAGTCAACCCTGGCATTTTCAGGGGATTGGTGGATTTTGTTTCCTCCCTGCACACTGGAGGAGCACCTGAAGAGCGCCACCGTTTTTAAAGGCACGTCAAAGACGTACACCACATTGATTTCAAGAATAAGAATAATTATTATTCGTTTGTTACATCTTCAGCTTTTTGTATTACTGTTGATTATACCGTTGTCCGAGTCACAAGCTTTGAGCTACAGTACGGCTCTTTAGGGAACTATGAATGACATCACAGGTAGATTGATCTTGTTTATACAATCTTTGGTTGTATCAGAATTATTATGACGCCGTAGAGTCAAGTCTAACCTAAATGAAATCTATAAGAAAAGAAGTTTCATTTTATAGCTTATTCATTAAAAAAAAATGTGTAAGAGGAAGAACATGTTTGTCATTACATTACATTGCATTTAGCTGACGCTTTTATCCAAAGCGACTTAAAATAAGTGCATACGACCAAGAAGATACAAACTTGAAGAAGACAGAATCATATAAGTACATCAGGTTTCATAGAGCCAAAACATTACACGTTGTCATCAGGTAGTCAATTAATAACTGTTTCCCAATTAGTTCTTAACCGCTGCCACTGCCCTTTTTTTATGTCATAGGATGTCAAAGATTCTAAGATACATATTGTAAACTGACTCTCACTTATTCACACTTTGGCCCTGACAACCCCAAACTTTTTTTATCCATTCCAGAGGACTCTCAACTTTGCTTTTTACTCCTCTCACCACTTTGCTTTCAACACACATACAATCAGCTGGATGACTGGCCACCACCTCTAACTCAACCTTGACAGAAGTGAGATATTGCTCTTCCCTGACAAATGTTGTCTTCTGTGAGACCTCTCTATCAGGACTGACAGCCCCGTAGGGACACCTGCCCGGACTTGCAAGAATCTCAGTTGTGATTCTAGGCAGCCAAACTTCCTGCTTGCATCACAGCCACAGCTTCTTCTTCTTGCTGAACCAAATCTGCCTATTTCCTGTTTCAATGGAATGTAACTTTTGCTGCAGTTTTAAAGATTTATCATTGTCACTCAATTCCCAGAGGCAGCTCGCATCAAATTCCTTGGTCGTGCGACACGTTGCTAAGCGAGGTGCATCCCGTATAGCTAGACATGTGCTTAGCTCTTCCCTCCCAGAAGACATGAGTCTGTAACTCCACTTTCAGCACCACTCAGCTCCCTCCAGGCACCTTGGTGGTGAAATGACATTCCCACCTGACACAGAACTCAACTGTCTGTGTGAAAAACTAATTTCTTCCTGGAACATTATATATCCCTCTCTGAGCTACCCCGCAAGTCTTTTGACCCTGATCATTCTCTTGTCATGTGCGAAAGAAAATCATTTTCCATCTGCTTTTTGCTTTGATTTGAACTAAAACCATTTGTTTTGAAGGTGCTGTTGTTACATGACAATTTTCCTCTCCGTCATGGTGCTCTCCTCAATAATTGAAGAGGAGGAATAAATTAAATATCTATGGGAACGATTCAGTGGTAATGCTATCAGTAAGAGTGTGTTTTCTGTGTTATTTTGCTATAGCTTGCTGTTAACCCAAGGGCAGCGGAAAAACCATTGACATTTTGCGATAAAAAGTCATTGTGTTTAGCAGGTTAGCTCCCAGAAGTACACATATAATATTTTAGAAATCAATGATAGCATTAATTTGGAGTGATGTGTCTTTCCACCTGGTCTGATGCTTCTTTTAACTCTTGTTTGGTCTCCACCAACCATAATGCATATTAGAGTTAGAGTTAGGAATTAACCATCTGATCCCTTGCACGTCAAGAAGGTTAGAGGACAGTGCAGAGATTTGTTACTGCATGCGAATGGCAAAATTAACACATTATTGGGCATTTGGCATTATTCATCGTGCTTACTCATAGTCACTTTTGTTTTTTGCAATATACCGGTATTACCGATAAATGTATTTTTATACATTGTGATTAGTGAATATCTCTCAGCCTCCCTACACTTCTATTTTGATTTTATAACCTTAATCCAAAAAACAGTCAAAACACCCAATAACCAAAGTTAAGAAGAATTTGACGGATAACATTGACATTTTTTTTAATTAGATGTAGATAGAAATTGCAATAACATTGACATTTTAGTTCCTTTGCTCCAAGATAATTGTGTAGCGGAAATCTGGTATTATGACATCAATGATCAGTAAACTTGTTTTTTTAGAAGAAACCAACAGATAAATAGATAAATAGATAGATAGATAGTAAAGGCGCAGAAAGGGATGATGGAATGAAAGAGTGAGAACAGAGTGATCCACATAGGAGGGATGGAGAATAAGAGAGAGGACAATGTGCTGGCTTGTGAAGTGATGCGATAATGAAAGAGAGTCAGACAGAGAGGGGGGGGGAATAAATGTTTTCCATACATGACAAATAGGGGGCAGTGTCACTCTGCAGCCTGTTCCCAGCGAGATGTAGAAGGTAGACAGAGAGATGGATGGTGGTAA
Source organism: Dissostichus eleginoides (assembly GCA_031216635.1). NCBI lineage: Eukaryota > Metazoa > Chordata > Actinopteri > Perciformes > Nototheniidae > Dissostichus > Dissostichus eleginoides. Next base: position 7,579,484 of record CM062275.1, read on the forward strand.
AGACAGAGAGGGAGACGGAAAGGGTGGGGTAGAGAGAAGTAGAGGCTTGAAGACACAGACAAATAAGAGGGGGGGGGTACATTACAGTGCCAGCATGGGAGAACAAACCACTGCTTATCCATCACCATCTCAATACAATCTGTTGGGAGTGTTTGCATCTGTTCTATCATGGATTATTGTGTGTATGCATGTGTGATGTGCTTAATGTTAATGTTTATGTAACTGTAGGGGAATATAGTTACCTTTTTTGTATCCTGATTATAATTGTAATTCGTACCTCCCCGAGCCGGATTTTTATGATGTGTTATGGGGAATTTGTATCTGTGCATCTGCATTTGTTTTGTTAATATCTGGGCGTGCAGATGTTTGCAAGAGTTTAAAGGAATGTTTTCCCTGCATCTGTCCTTGATATGCCCAGCTGAATACAGAGAGCTCTTAAAAGGGTATTACAGCGCAGAGCCAAGGCCCTCTTGGAGGCTTTCACAGCATTAAAGTCTCCACGGGCAGTGACCGCACTAACAATCTAGAGCTTTTTGCAAGAAAATCATCGGTTTCCAAAAGGAAAATAGGAATAACACCTGATTTCCCACAAGTAAAACTGGCCCTGCTTTTACATAACAGCCTCATTTTTCCCTGCTTCTACAACTCGATTGGCAATAAGAGCATCTGAAAGCCTCCTCTGAGATTTGCCTGTACCTTTCACTAAGAGTTCATCTCATAGCGACATTGAAAAGCAATTTATTTTTATTCAGAAGGGCAGCCAATTTACTCGCACAAGCGCTACTAATCCAGTTGTATGATGTCTTTCGGAGTCTCTAACATGTTTAAAGAGAACTGGATACATGTTTGAGGTAGGGCCCTGTTTATTCCAAGTTTGTGCATGAAGCCAAAAATGAAGCGACTGTATATTGAAAAAGTACCCAGATCATCTTGGGCCCATAGAGCATGCGTACGTGAGTTTTCAGTAAGCCCTGCCTCCAATCAAAACGTAATCATACTGTAGATATTGCGAATTATGTAGGAGAAGCATTTTCTTCAATGTTAGAATTAGACATAAACCAGGACTTAGGGTCTCCAACCATGCTAACAGCTCTGTGAGGCTATACTAAGGCTTGGCGGGGCTTGGAGCTAATTTATGATATTGTTATATTGACAACATGCTTTTCTTTAGGTGTATTGTTAACCTTTATCACCGTCTTAAGATGCATTTGCATGATACACGGAATCTCTGCGCTACCTTTGCCGTTGTGTTTCTATGGAGAGAGTGGTGTCGTCTGTGCTCAAAGTTCAAATCATTTAAACTTTGACCATCTTTAATGCTGACCTTTTGACACACAGAAGTTGTAGTACCACCGTTTGCACTCTAGGAACATTTGCTTCAACGGTTCAGGGCACTTCCTGTTGGCTTTGTCTCTAATGGTAGCTTTCCTTAAAATAGTCCTGCACACGGTTCCATTGAGCTTGTACAACAGTGTCGCAAAATCAAAACCAAAATCGGATTGATGGCAAGTAGGTTTAAACATGAGGAATTTGCTTTGGTGTAAATGGTGCTGACATAATCACAGAAAGAGGAATATTTTGTAGGAAACGAGCAACAAATTGGTATTTTATTAATATGTCAAAGACATATCTTTTGAAGATTGCAAAATCCATGCAGCGGTGCCAAGATAAGGTCTAAATTGCTGGGGTATTTTTTTTATTTAACCATGTTTTGTACTGTATTGCATCAATATCAAGTATTCAATAAATGATTAATAAAAACTGTCATCTAAAGTAGTGATATGCAGGGCACGGAAGGATGAAACGTCGAAGCCATGGGACACTAAAACTTTCTTTAGAATAAATTAATTCTCAAATGGTTAATGACAGTAAACAACTCAAGTCTCCTTGAACTTCCCTGAGCATCCTTCAAAATAGTTCCTTAGAAGCAGGAACAATCTCCAGACAATATTGTTGAGTGCAGTACACTTACACAGACTGTATTCTAATGTATTTACTTACTGGATATGTCAGTTATGTAAAGTTGATTAAATACACTCCATATGATGAGCCATGGCCCTCTCATTAGTTAATTCCATTACTATGGTTGCTTTTGAAGAAGTCACAGATTATCCCAGTTTCCACGCTGTGTTTTAATCCCTATAAAGCTGGATTCTGTTGCTAGATCTTCAAGTTGTTTTTGTTTGTGTGTGTTTAAAAGGATGCATTAGAATAAAAATGTCCTGTTGTAGCATCATTTACAGTATCAGTTTTAGGCTGTATATATGATTATTTTTTGTTTTACGTGACAATGAATGAGCATATCAGTATACTTTTGTGGAAGGATGCTGCTTAATATTTACTGATAGGTTTATGGATTATTTGAGGCCATCCATAAACAACTTGAATTGAACTACTGCATCAAATCATGTTATTCATTACATTTTGGTTTAATCTTCAAAAATAGTTTTAAGGAAGGCTAGACGAGTGAGATCGGAGCCAAGTATCTCTGAAAAATTAAATAAATATTGGACAACTCTGCACTCTTTATACACAGGAACGATGTTCAGAGGCAACGGTCAGTCAACGCAAAGTAAGGGTTTGTTAGTTGGTGTGGTGAATGGGCATGTATGTTTATATTATATACTATATTATATTATTACATGTCATTTGTTAGACGCTTTTATCCAAAGCGACTTACATACATTCAATACTGTGGACAATCCCCACAGGAGCAATTTGGGGTGAAGTGTCTTGCCCAGGGACACAACGACATGCTGACTGCAGTGGGACTCGAACTTGGTACCCCCTGATTCGAAGTCCAGCACTCTATCCACTGAGCCACAGCCGCCCTGTTTGTCTGAAATACGCCATATAACGTAATTTGCATTCAATTACACAACTGCAATTACTGTTTGCTGTTTTACCTAGCATAACCCCATTTCCCCCTGAGGTTAAGTATCGTAGATATTCCAAATATTGTAGTTGGCAGATTTTCTTAAATGTTTGCATGAAGAAAAGTCTACAGCTATGCTAACTTCTCTGCTAAGGTCTACATCGCTGGAGTATTTTTTTATTTTAAATTAACTATGCTATACTAAGGCTATCAGTGCTTGAGCTAATTTATGATGTCAACAGGCTAATATGGTCAGGCTAATGTTTAGGTTTAAAGTTAATCTTTATCACTCTCTTAGGTTAGCATGTAAGTATGCTAACATTAGCTAATTAGAGCTAAACAAAGTTCTACTGAGGCTGATAGGGAAAAAAAATGTTTTTCAAGAAAGCTAGATAAAAAGTATGCGTATTGTCAGGGGAAAATGATTATCTGTAACAAATGTAATGCTTATCCATGTACTGTAGCGGTTGTTAGACAATTTGCTCAGAACCAAATATGTTGCAGTATATGTAAGTCCTCAAAATCCTCATTAGGGATATATCATCTGGAAATCATGAATGTCTGTTGAATATTTTGTACCAATCTCCCCAGTAAATGTGAAGATATTTCACTCAACTAGTCAAATATCTAACTTGCTAGCAGTACAAGATTAAAAGCCAGAGGGGCATCGAAGTCCTTAAGATCCATCCTCAGGAGACTATTAATGTTCAAACAACATGTCATGGCAATCCATCTGATAGTTATTTAGACATTCCAATGTGAACCAATGTTGAGGTCTGATTGATGCAACTAGAAGGGCTGAAAATGTTCTCATGGCAAGTTTTTGCTAAATTGTCCAATGTTGACCGATATCAGTTCTGTGTACTTACTGTAAGATGTCTGATAAAAGCAATTAGTCATGATTACCTGTGAATAAAATATTCTGATAAAGAAGACTCATTAGAATCTGTCCGAATTGAGGATTTCACAACCAGCATGATGTTTATTAACAATCAATAAACGTGTAATGAAACAAGACTAATCGTATCAGAGCATTCCAACAGATTACATGCAGTTTTTACACAGCAAATGTTGCCACAATTGGCACCATAGCAAAGTGTCAAACTGGTAATGTTTGTATGAGAAAACACAAACATTTAAACAAAGACATTTATGGGTTCAAAAGAACATATGGTCAGAAAAATAATGTACCTCAGGTTTCTATTCATTGAGAAAAATGTGAATGGAAGTGATATCGCTGCAAACATTCTTTGTTATAGTGCAACAATGGAATAATACAGCCTCACCGAGCTCACAAACAATTATGGAGTTCAATGAACCATGAATCATGCATACTATTATGCAGAGCACACGTCATCATACCCTTAGCATCACTGGTGTTTCTGAGTCCTTGTGTGAAATGGCAGAGGGTGTGTGTGTGTGTGTGTGTGTGTGTGTGTGTGTGTGTGTTGTGTGTGTGTGTGTGTGTGTGAGTGTGTGTGTGAGTGAATACAGCCACCTGATCTTTGCTATGACCATCTGCAAACACACCTGCTCTTAGCTCTTATTTTATTTTCATTGCATTACTTCTCTCCTCATCTGTTGCCATGAAGCTAGACAGAAAAAGGATTTCTAATATTCTTCCTCGTTTCTATCCCTCACACACCCACACATACACACACACAAACACACAAACCCATACACACACACAAACCCTCAGTACATATCAGATGGTTAGGCTGATCTAATAGAGAGCAACAACACAGATGTCAGAACAGCTGATCCTATTCAACATGACTGTGTGTGTGTGTGTGTGTGTGTGTGTGTGTGACAGCTTGTGCATGTGTGTAAGAAAAAGACAGACAGTGTTAAGAGCTAAAAACAAGTGTGGATTTGTAACACTTTCCATTTTCTTTTGTCGAAACATTGTTGGATATGCCAAAATCTCTTTCAATACCTGAAATATAAAATAAATAAATAAACACGCTTCATCATTTTATCATATTAGTAAAGAAGAGTACAGTATTATGGCCACATTTTTTTGGGGAGATCTTACCAAAAGTCATTTCTTTTTATTTTAGTTCTGAGATTCTTTTTTGAGATTCTAAGTCTGATATTAACACAAAAAGAAAAACGACTTTTTATCACAGATCTCAAAAATGTTTTATACATGTGGTCGAAATCCTCCTCTGTTGTGGGTGTGAGAATTTCACAACACATTTCTGTTTTTCGGATATAAATGTGTTTTGATAGGCCACAGTGATTATGAATTAAGTAAACCAGCACGGCGGGAAAATAAGCCATAGAGAAAGAAAAAAAAAAATGACAGGACAATGGCAACAGTTTATGTGGTAATGCCACTATAGTGATTTAATTATTTACCTTAAAAAACCTTGAGTCACCTTGGAAGTACATGCCTAGCCTGGAAGTGAATTATAGGCCATTCTAAATCCTGACAGTTATGACCCTGGTTCATGGGAAGCAACATAATGTAGAAGTCCTACAAACAAATATTGCAAAACAAAGTTTAATTGCTGTAGAAGATCTAGCTGTTCCCTCGGCCCACACAGTTGGCCTCATTGGCAAATGTTTTCTTTTTGTTTTCTTTTATTTGTTCTTACACACAAACCAGGCAAATAAGAACAGCCAAGTATAATCTTAGATTCCTGTGTATGTTGATTAAAGAGATGCAGATAAGAAGTGAAGCTAAAAAGTGATCTTAGACAACTTTTTATCAGCATAGGGAAAAAAACAATATGAGAGAAAGGCTTAAGTGCAAACCAACAAGACACTGACATGTTCAGGGTAGCGTTAGACACAATAAGTAAAAAGGAAAGGAGATGGAGCCAACATAAATAGATTCACAGAGATAAAAACAACTTCACACCTGCAAGTGTGCAGAAGAAGGACCTCTTAGTGAAATAAAAAACTGGAATCAGATCTTGAAATAGATGCCAACAAACATCTGCCAGGCGTACAATTACAGTCACAGGGTCAGGCCAGGAAACTGTCAACACCAGGAAATGGATGAGCGCATTGGAGCCATCATTGGGGAGGTTTCTCTGTCAGGGGTGCATTCTGATATCCACTGGGCACTGACCCACCACAGCCAGGAATTATCCTGTCAGCACCAAATGGTATACTCCAGGATCAACGAGCAATATCTGAAGACAAATGTAATCATCGATCCAAATGTCTAATCTTCATAGGTAACTAATATGATTGCTTTATATGATTCAATATCAAAAGTATAGACGTTTCGATTAAATGTCACAATAATTGATAAGAAAAGAACAAGTAAAGGGCACAGAAACCAGCTCTAATGGCCTTGAAGATAGATTCACCTGGGATACCTTTACCAGTCTGAGGCGGAGAGGCAACAGTCTCAACCTCTGTAATCTTAAACTGATGGAAAATCATTGGGCCATGCTTGTCTATGTTGTACATTGTTCTCTATATAACCCAGATTCCATAGAAATCCAGAGAAAATGGACAGTTGCTCAGGAAACAACTCTGGGTGTTAAAAATAGTTGTTAGTCAATGTGGCTCCAAGTCCTATCGACAAAGCAGAATATATTGACTGCTATATCAATGCTTTTTCGCAGCAACATCCAAGCTAGGAAACATACCAGTTTCTTTATTTTTATAGACCCTGTAGTGTACACTGTCCTAGGTACTATTTTGGGATTCAAGAACTCTCTGGAGCCCAATCGTCCGGACAAGGAAGTTCTCCAGTTATAAAAAAGAAAAACACATTGACGTGGAATGATCTTGAGTTAAATTAGATTTTCTTCTATGGTTTTGCAATGACGATGAAATATTCCCCTTTCTATGTTGGTTTACATCTTGCTGAATGGGAAAAGACAGCATTTTTGGAATAAAATAAGCTTTCTTGGCGGATATCTCTGTGACCTGGATGACATTTTGGCATCTTGATCGGCCCAATAGAATATTTTAAAATCATTTTTGGCTGTGCTGAACTCACATAATTCTTAAGATTTTACAGTATAGAATGTCTTAAGGTGACATTTTTTAGATACCACTCTGATTCTTGCACATACAGATGTAGCACTCTAGATAGGACTCCACTCAACGGATTCCAGCCGAAAACCCAGCGGATCCCAGTGGCTGTAGATGTAAAGGCCTCCCACTATTTCCTGAGAGGGCGTTGCCAGATTTTCAATTTCAGGATTTAACCATGAGATGGCGCTTCATTCACAAATACACAAAAAAGGCTTCTCAATTCTCTAATTTCCCCTCCTCGACTCCTCGACTCCTCGACTCCTCGGTCCTCCGGTAGTGACCCGGAAATGGATTTCAGCGCGCCATGTTGAAGGACATCTCATTTCTCTAAATGCACACCGAGGACCGAGCATCGAGCGTCGAGGAGGCTCTCTGGAGGAGCTATAACCGAGGATACACTGATGGTTCCTCTACGGCTCCTCCGCGGATGCATTTCCGGGAACGGTGGAGGCGTGACGCACGGCCGGACTTATCTCAGCCAATGACAGCTCTGCATGCATCCCCTGGATATTATTTTAGTAACTGCTTTCATTGCGACGCGATGTTTACAGTGAGAACAGCTGTGAGGTCCGTGCAGAAAGCAGAGAAGTATGTATAATACATATCACTCAGTATAACAGGCCTACAACATTACTCTCTTTATTTGTATGCTTTAGTTTAGTAGATATCTACAAACAAAGAGTCGATATTTTTCTAAGACCATTTAGTGCTTCACATAATAGAATACACAACGGCTGTAGCCTTATTATATGCTTTAGGAGCTGTAGGTGTGTGTGGTACAGTGTGTAGGTGCGTGTTGTACAGTGTGTAGGTGTGTGTGGTACAGTGTGTAGGTGTGTGTGTGGTACAGTGTGTAGGTGTGTGTGTGGTACAGTGTATAGATGCGGCGGACAGACGGGTGTTGTGCGTAGAAGGCTCTGCTAAGATTGTTCCCTAGTTTAGGTTTTATGTTATGTGTTTAGATAGGTTCCTGTTTTATTTTGATAGTCTTGTCTACCCTCATGTGTCTAAAGTACATTTCCTGCCTTGTCTGTTTTCCCGCTGTTGTGATTGTCTAATTGTCTTCACCTGGTGTTGTCTGTCTAGTATATATAGTTCTCGTCTTCCCCTGTCTCGTTGCCAGATTGTCTTGTGTGTTCCAAGCATTCCAGCGTTAAGATCATTTGTCATTGTCCTTAGAGTTATCGTCCATAGAGAGTTAGATTAAGTAAGTCGTTTTTGTAGGTTTTTGATAGTATAGGTTAGACAGTTTATTGAGTGTTTGTTTTGTTGCTTTATGTATTCAGTGTGTTGTTACCTGATTACATTAAAACACTTTATTTTGATACTTTGTTTGTCTCTGCATCGTGCATTTAATTCCACGCCTTTGTACAGCCTTAACAGTACAATCTGGCCCCAACATGGAATTAGCAGATGCAGAACCAGTTAAAGCAGCGATACGACTTCAGGGTGAACGTCTACACCAGCATGAGGAGAAGTTCTCTGTCATACACCAGGCAGTGAGAGACCTGGCGGAGCAGCAACATGGACTCCAAGCCTCTGTCAACACCCAAATCAGCGACATGGCGGAGGCGGTGCATCGTGTGCTGGCAAGCCTGGACGCCGGTGCCACGGCCCCGGCATTACCTGATGCTGCGGCTCATCCTCAACAGCTGGCAGCTCCTCCTACTACAGTACGCCGCTTCCTGGATCTCATGCTGTCCCGCTGCCTCGCTTGGCCCCTCCATATAAGTTTTCCGGAGATTCCAATGACTGTAGATCCTTTCTGACTCAGTGCGATCTACACTTTAAGTTAATGCCCTACATATATAGCTCTGATTATGCTCAGATCGCAGTCATCATTTCTCATCTGTCCGGCCGTGCGGCTGCATGGGCTACGGCGGAGTGGGAGAAAAATTCTGCAACTTGCAACTCTGTCTCTCAGTTCATCCACTCGTTTAAAAGAGTGTTTGCACATCACACACCAGCTGTAGAGAGCGCACAGAATTTGACATACATTCAGCAAAATCAACGCAGAGTGGCGGATTATGCAATTGAGTTCCGCACTATGGCTATTGATTGCGATTGGAATGATTCAGCGTTAAGGGATATATTTCGGAACGGACTATCAGAGAAAATCAAGGATCATTTAATGCTTATGGATCCTCCCACAGACTTAGAAACTATGGTAGCGGCTGCTATTAAGATTGACAATCGTATCTGTGAGAGGGATAGAGAAAGAAAGAAGACTGCCATTTCGTCCAGCGGAACCAGGGGGTTCTCACCTGTTTTTCATCCTGTCCGGAGGACATCATTCGGCTCGTCACCTGCATCAGAGGCCACAGCGCCCCCCATTGACTCGGATGAGCCGATGCAGGTTGGCAGGGCCAGAATCTCACCGGAGGAACGACGTCGCCGCCTGGTGGAGGCAAGATGTTTCTACTGCGGTCAACAGGGTCATCAACAAGCCATGTGTCCAGTAAAAGAACAGGCTCGCCGGTGAAAGGGAAGACACTGGTGAGCCAATCTGACTTTTTTGACTTCCCTCCACGCACATTAACTCGAGTTATGCTATGTGAAGGTAATCAGGTTATTGAACAGGGGGCACTTGTAGATTCTGGAGCCGATGAGTTTTTTGGATAAAGAGCTGGCTCTTAGGCTTAACCTGACGTTGACGCCATTACCTTCGCCGTTAAAAGCGAACGCGTTAGATGGGCGCCTACTATTCACAGTGACTCATTGCACCACACCTGTAAGAATGACAATCAATGACACTCATGTTGAGAACATAGTTTTTCATGTGTTTAAATCAGCTCAACACCCGATAATTTTAGGTTACCCTTGGTTACTTTTGCCCAATCCTGTCATCGATTGGCGGTCAGGAAAAGTACAAGATTGGGGAATGTTGTGTAAACAGAAGTGTGTACATGATCAGAGTAAGTTGGTACTGAGAAAGATCTCCACTTCTAAAGCAGACTGTCACAACGAACCTCTTTCTGACTATTTTTCTGATTACCCTGATTTATCAAAAGTCCCCACATGTTATCATAATCTATAGGAAGTCTTTAGTAAAGCTAGGGCGAGTGCACTACCACCCCATCTGCCTTATGATTGTGTTATAGACTTGTTGCCAGGATCCACGATTCCCAAGGGCCGTCTGTACTCCCTGTCAGCTCCAGAAAAGGGGTCCATGAAGGATTACATCGACACCTCACTCAAGGCAGGACTCGTCCGACCGTCTTCCTCTCCTGCCGGAGCGGGCTTCTTCTTTGTGAAGAAGAAAGATGGGTCTCTCCGTCCCTGCATTGATTACAGTCCACTGAATGACATCACGGTAAAAAACAGATACCCCCTCCCTCTCATTGACTCTGCTTTTGACCTATTGCAGGACGCTAAAGTGTTCACAAAACTGGATTTACGCAACGCTTATCATCTGGTGAGAATAAGGGAGGGGGATGAGTGGAAAACTGGATTTAATACCCCAACAGGACATTACGAGTACCTCGTAATGCCTTTCGGGTTAACTAACGCCCCAGCAGTTTTCCAGGCGCTGCTCAATGATGTACTCAGGGAGTTTTTGAACGTGTTTGTCTTTGTGTATTTGGATGACATTTTAATCTTCTCTCCTGATAAGGAGACTCATGTGCAACATGTCCACCAAGTACTACAGCACCTACTGGATAATCACCTGTTTGTAAAAGCAGAGAAGTGTGAATTCCATGCATCAACTGTCTCATTCCTGGGGTTCATCATTTCTCCTGGACAAATCCTGATGGATCCTGCAAAGGTCAGTGCAGTGGCAGACTGGGCCACCCCCCACCAATAGGAAGAAGGTACAGCAGTTTTTGGGGTTTGCTAACTTCTACAGACGATTTATTAGGAACTTTAGCTCTGTTGCTGCTCCCCTTCATGCACTGACCTCACCTGGGGTTAACTTTGTGTGGGGCCCCAGGGCCGAGGAGGCTTTTAATGAATTAAAAAGAAGGTTTACCACAGCTCCCATACTGACTGTTCCTGATCCTCAACGACAGTTTGTTGTGGAGGTGGATGCCTCCAATGATGGGGTGGGGGCCATTCTCTCTCAGAGAGCGGCTGGGGATAATAAGATGCATCCTTGTGCCTTTTTGTCTCGCAAACTATCTCCTGCAGAGAGAAACTACGACGTCGGAAACCGAGAGCTGTTGGCAGTCGAGAGATGGCTCTGGAGGAGTGGAGGCACTGGCTTGAGGGGGCGCCACAGCCGTTCTTGGTTTGGACCGACCACAAGAATCTTCAATACATCCGCAAAGCTAAGAGGTTGAACTCACGCCAAGCCCGGTGGCAACTTTTTTTCAACCGTTTTGACTTTACATTGTCTTTCAGACCCGGGTCCAAGAATGGCAAACCTGACGTCCTCTCACGCCTCCATGACCCAGAGCCCATGGCCAAGGATCCAGAGCAAATCCTTCCACTGTCCCGTGTGGTTGGGGCGTTGACATGGCCAGATCAGGTGAAACGTGTCAATGGTGAGGGGCCGAAACCTGGTGGCTGTCCATTGGATAGGCTATTCGTGCCTGAATCCATGCAGTCACAGGTTATTCATTGGTCTCACACATTACTGCTCACTTGTCATCCAGGGGTCAAACGGACCGTATTCGTTGTGCGACAGAGGTTTTGGTGGCCATCCTTGGTTAAGGATGTCTCCGAATATGTGGCTGCCTGCGTAGTTTGTGCCAGGAACAAGACGTCATCGAAGTCACAGATGGGACTGCTGCAGCCTCTCCCCGTTCCCAGCAGGCCCTGGTCTGACATTTCGTTGGATTTCGTCACAGGTTTTCCTCCATCCAAGGGTAACACCACTGTCCTCACTGTAGTGGACAGGTTCTCTAAGATGCTCCATTTTATTGCCATGCCCAAGTTGCCGTCAGCTAAAGAGAATGCTCAGGAGTTATTGACTCATGTTGTCCGTATTCATGGTATTCCCAGAGACATTGTGTCGGATCGAGGTCCTCAGTTTTCCTCCAGGTTCTGGAAGGAGTTTTGCACCCTCCTGGGAGCGTCCGTCAGCCTCACCTCAGGTTATCATCCCCAGTCCAACGGACAGACGGAGCGGCTGAACCAGGAGCTGGAGACGTGCCTGCGCTGCCTGGTTTCTCAGAACCCTGCAACCTGGAGCGAGCATCTGACATGGGTGGAGTATGCACACAACTCTTTGCCCACCTCTGCTACCGGTCTGTCTCCCTTTCACTGTGTCTTTGGCTATCAGCCTCCTCTATTCTCAGAAACTGAGAAGGAGGTGGTGGTGCCATCTGCTCACGCCTTAGTCAGAAAATGCCACCGTATCTGGGCTGCAGCTCATCGGGTCCTCCTGAGGAATTCGGCTCGGATGAAGACGGTGGCGGATCAACGGCGGCGGGCGGCACCTACATACAGACCGGGGCAGCGGGTGTGGTTGTCCACAAAGGATTTGCCACTCAGAGTCTTGTCAAAGAAGCTCGCCCTAAGGTTTGTGGGTCCATTTCCTGTCACAAAAATAATTAATCCTGTATCTGTCCATCTCCGTCTGCCCAGGTCACTACGGGTTCATCCAACGTTCCACGTCAGCCGCATCAAGCCGGTTCTGGACAGTCCCCTGGTTCCACCCTTCAAACCCCCCCCCCCCCCCGTGTTGTTGATGGCGGTCCGGTGTACTCTGTCAAACGTCTCCTGTCAGTGAGAAAACGAGGCCGAGGTCGTCAATTCCTGGTTGATTGGGAGGGCTACGGTCTTGAAGAACGGTCCTGGGTCCCGTCCAGTTTTATCGTGGGCAAAGACCTAATCGAGGACTACTACAGGTGTCATCCGGAGGTCCCTGGGCCGTTGGGTGTCGTCCCTAGAGGGGAGGGTACTGTTGTGCGTAGACGGCTCTGCTAAGATTGTTCCCTAGTTTAGGTTTTATGTTATGTGTTTAGATAGGTTCCTGTTTTATTTTGATAGTCTTGTCTACAGAGGCGCGGGAAGGTAATTTGGGTGGGGGTGCTGTCCGATGTGCTAATTACGCATAAACTGGACCCCTCAAAAGGTCCGGTTTATTTCATTTTAAGGATGCGCACCAAGCAACATCTCCAGGTGCTCCTTTGAGAACCAGGGCAAAAAAGTTATGTGCACCCCTGACATAGAGCACGCACAAAAGCACTAGCACACACACTACAAAGATGTAAAATATTATTTTACCAACAATGTGGAATTTATTGGCTACATATTACACAGATTATGCACGGCTGCAGCAACAATAACCATAAAATAATAATTAAAATACCACAAACATGATATTGACCAGTATACAGATTATGCACATGATTTTGCAGATTTAACGTTTTTAGAGAGAAAAAATTCCCAGATACGTTTTTGCGCCATGTCAGTTACTTGTGTTGTTGTGCGTCACGTTAAAAGTAGCCGACTAAAAACTAACAAAAAACTTTTTTTCCACATCTTTTTTATTTTTCTTCCCTGAAGCAAAATTATTTATTATATAGTTTTAAATTATCATTTGAATAATAACATATAATATAAAATATAATCTCAGGCACAATGAAATTAAATACATATATATCAAATAAAAATAAAATAAATTTCCTGACAGGGGAGCTCCGCACTGCCTGCCTGCCGCTAGGGGGTGCTGCAGCGCCCTCAGCACCCCCCTTCCCGCGCCCCTGCTTGTCTACCCTCATGTGTCTAAAGTACATTTCCTGCCTTGTCTGTTTTCCCGCTGTTGTGATTGTCTAATTGTCTTCACCTGGTGTTGTCTGTCTAGTATATATATAGTTCTCGTCTTCCCCTGTCTCGTTGCCAGATTGTCTTGTGTGTTCCAAGCATTCCAGCGTTAAGATCATTTGTCATTGTCCTTAGAGTTATCGTCCATAGAGAGTTAGTAATTAAGTAAGTCGTTTTTGTAGGTTTTTGATAGTATAGGTTAGACAGTTTATTGAGTGTTTGTTTTGTTGCTTTATGTATTCAGTGTGTTGTTACCTGATTACATTAAAACACTTTATTTTGATACTTTGTTTGTCTCTGCATCGTGCATTTAATTCCACGCCTTTGTACAGCCTTAACAACGGGTCTCAGTTGGTTTGGTGTCCTATGCTTACTTTTAATACTTGTAAATACAACTTTTGGCCCGTAATTTCAATTCCCCATTTCAGCGACCAGAGAGAGGGGCCGGATATATCCAGTCTCTTATTGTGTTACGTTATTATGAGAGTGCTCTCATACTTGTTTGATTCTGAAATTGTATATTTATATAAATATATGGGTGTGTGTGTGTCCGCATCTGTAGCCTGTTATTGTCTCATTATACCGCACTGTGAATTAATTAAAAGTAAATATATAAATCGTCATGAACACATCTGTCCATCAGACAGAGGGCTGTGCCTCCTGTCATCATTAATGGACGTCTCTTTAAAATGACCGCTCAGAGGAGAGGATTTCTCATTTCTCTAACCGCCTGCTGCAGTGTTAATTTCGTCAACGAAAACTATGACGAAAAATGTTCGTCAACAACCTTTTTTACATGACTAAGACGAGACGAAGACGAGCTAAAAATAGATTCTCGATAACAAAAACCTTGACGAAATGTATATTTAGTTTTCTTTGACGAGACGAGACGGGACTAAGGTGTTAATGGTGGACTATCGGACATTCAAAATGCAGGGTATTTTCCCCCAATTGTCCGTCTTGTCTGTCAAAATGCATCTTACGTTTCTCATTTCATTGACGTTTCATCATTATTTCCGCTCTCTTCACTCCAGAAGAGCGATCTCCCTGTGTCTCTCTGTGTGCGGGGGGCGGGGCCTAACACACGCTGCAGCGGCACACAGAGATCTGCCGGGGACGGAGCGTTCAAAAGTATAGAGACATTCTACAAGGCTCGATGTGGACAAAGCTCGTTTGCCATTTGTGTTTTCTGGTTAGCGCGTTGACACGAGTAGAGTAGTCTGTCCAAACAGCCGGCCAAAAGGCGTCATATTCAGTCGGAGAAATGCACAATTTTCGACTTCCTTAACTCGTAGCTCTGTTGCCCCAATTACGATTTAACGTTATCACATCAGGTGCGCAGAGGTGGGAGAAGTAGGCCTACTCAGATCTTGTAGTTAAGTAAAAAAAGACCATAGTGTAGGAAGAGTTCCTCAAATAAAAGTATGATCATCAAAATATAGTTAAAGTAGCGACAGTAAAAGTAGTGATTGTGCAGATTGGTCCATTTCAGAATAATATATCTGATATGTTTTATAATGATTGATCATTAAAATGTTCTCAAAGCTGGTAAAGGTGCAGCTAGTTTGAATGACTTTGTATACTGCAGGGTAGCTTGTGAATTTACTCCAGGTGGAACTAAAGTCTGATTTAACACTTGATTATATTTCACATCATTCATCCAGATCTGTAAAGTAACTAAAGGTATTAAATACATGTAGTGGAGAAAAACTACACCATGTAGCTCTGAATGTAGTGGAGTAGAAGTACACAGTAGCAAAACATTTAAATACTCCAGTAAAGTACAAGTACCTCAACATTTGTTCCATTGATTCCGATTTCAGAAACCTGTATTTGCCTAACTGAATTGGTTTAAAGAGAGAAAACATTTTGACTAAAAGTTGACTAAAATGTAATTTTTCATCAACTAAAACTAGACTAAAACGTTTTGAGTTTTCGTCGACTAAAACTAGACTAAAACTATGAAGGATAGGAATGACTAAAATGTGACTAAAACTAATAACCATTTTCGTTTAAAGACTAAATCAAAAACAGCTGCCAAAATTAACACTGGCCTGCTGCTTCCCCTCCTCTCTCCTCGGTTCCCCTCCTCGACTCCTCCGCTCGCATCTCCTGTGGGCGGGACTAAGTCACGAGGATAGGAGTCGAGGATAGGAGTCGAGGAGGGGAAATTAGAGAATTGAGAAGCCTCTAAAGACAAATTAAATCTTCAGTTTGTTTCATGGACTTTCAGTACTTCAGTAATGTTTGCAGCTCTGCAGTTGTGTTTGCTGAAGAGCATTTAAACACATATTTGTTATGGTTTTCACAGGCTACTATAACGAAAAAACATCAATATTTTAGATCAAATAAAGTATATCTAATCTTATTATCTTAATTGTAATTCAATAATATATAGTCTTTATATATTAAATAATCATAATAATAATGTAAATGTTTACACTTCTTTATTTGTTATGCTCATACTTTTACCTTTACAATAGTTTGCTTTAATATGCAGTATATCTTTTGTAATATTGTTGTGGTATTTTTACACAGTACAGTAGATCGAAGTAAATCAACTTATACATTAAGATAAGATAAGATAAGATGGACCTTTATTAATCCCCATGGGGAAATTCAGTTGTTCAAACAGCAACAGGGTAAGAGTGAAAAACAGGATAGCACAGATTCACACAGATTAATAAAATTAAAAATAAGATCAGCGATAAAAATAATAATAATAAGAAACTATGAAATAAGAAATTAGTAAAATTAAATTATCATATCATATATTATAATGTATTGTATTATTAAGTAATATCATACATTAACCCCATTATAGCAGATGCCACATTGAATGGATGAACACATTTATGCATCAATAAGTACAACGGAGTATTTCTAAATATAAGTTGTAAAAATACTTATATGTATTTAATACTAATAACATAATGATTAATTTTACTTTCAGATGATAATACTTTTCACTTGGGCAATTGACAATTTTGAATGCAGGACATTTACTTCTAACACGTATTTTTACCTAGGTAAATAATCGGAATACATTTGGACCCCCCTCACTATGTTTTTAAACTTTAATTAAATGTTTGATAAGTGCATGCAGATCACAGTACAGTATGCTCATTCAGTAAAACACGTACACAGATAAATTTATTTTTATTTTTATTGAAGTAGCCTACTTTATAGAACATGACAAGGTCAATTTTACTTTCCACTATGTCCACCTTTATTTTGCACAAACAATGGCAGGACTTTATTGAGGCCTGTAATTAGTCGACTACAGGTGTCTTGGGTCAGTCTTGTCTTCCAAAAATCCTGTATCGCTTGCATTAGCTCCTGCTTTGAGCCTGGTTTAGCCTCCTTCCGAATGTAGTCTTTCATCAAGTACCAGACCAGCTCGATGGGATTCAAATCCGGAGATTCTGGTGGAGTCTTAACCCAGTTGATTCCCTCAGCCGCAATTCCAGCTGCAGCCGCGCTGTGCTTCGGGTCATTGTCCTGGAAGAAGCGGTGATCCGATCCAAAATGTTCCCTGATGTAGGGACCTGCAGCTTCCTTGATTATATTGTTTTCAAAGTAGATTCTATCCATGATTCCTTCAAAGATAACCAAAGGGCCTGGACCGTGGCGCGAAATCAATCCCTGAGATGCTTTATTGGATGTTTCGGCTGAGGCTTTGCAACAAAATGGTTCTTTTTGTTGAAACTATACCTTGCAAAGTGTTCCACAGCTATTGTGGATTCATCCGTAAAAAGCACATCATGCCACGTTTCCCCAGACTCGATCCACTGAAGGGCTTGTCTCAGCCTTGCCTCTTTGATCATGGGAGTGAAGCGGGTCCTGCCATATTTCCACCCAAGTTTTCTCCGGCCTTACGTATGCTGCTCAGTCTTAGTGAAACCCCAAAGTCCGCCTGAATTTTCCCCTTTACGCCATGAGCCGTGAGTTCGTCGTCAGACTTTGTCGCATTTTCGATCGCAGTCACGATATTGCTGTAAAAGAAAAACACAAAAGCCATCAGGGAAATGCAGAACTGTCACATGTCAGCTGTTTACGATACGTGCTATACTATTAAATAAGGTAGGCTACTTACTGTTGGAGTTTCCTTGGACCTGAGCGGCGGGGTGGTTTCTCCTGAAAGTGATTTTGCAGAGTGCGCTGTGAAACTTTGATGCCAAGGCTTGTGTTGGGTTCAGAACTCCAGAAAAGACAGACAACTTCCAAGTTTAACTATTTATTGTAAAGAGAGCAAAATATATATATCACTTGGCCAAGGACTCATCACGTCTTTGGGAATCACAGGCAGCAAAGCTGTAATCTGTAACCACCAAATCCGTAAAGCGCCTCGAACCTCGTGCGACAATACATTTTATTACACAGGGCGCTGCCCGTACATTTATGATTGGTCAAGACTAGATGAAGAGATACCGCGGTTTAGACTTGGTTCTCTTTGGTTGGTGCACAGACTCAGATAGAGTCTCTTGGCAACACGATCCTCCAATCAGCATTCGGCCGGCCTGTGGAAGTCCCTCCCTACTCTGGCACCATCATACTAATTTGTTTTCTCTAACGTTTCTTCAGATATAGCGGGAAACCATAATGTTGCTTCCTAGCTTTGCGGGGGAGCGCGGCTCCCATACAAAGTCAAGGCCGGTGCGATGTGCTGTTCTGTTCTCTTTGTGTTCTCTCAGTCTCTGCACTCGACCTTGCTACTTTCAATATTGCAAGCTAAACACTTTCTCATGTAACTTTTCCCTTCGTTCCTGTCCTCCCCATCAAAACTTGGGGGGGGGGGGTGATTGGGTCTATTTATTCCAAAGTCACAGCCACATAAAATGAGCACAATAAGCTTATAATGTAATAATAAGAATCAGTCTTTCTAATGTTATATAAAAATAGACTCCACACTTGCAAAAAGTTCTTGGATTTCTCTTGTTGATTTTCCATTTGCCCGCATGCTACGAACCTCCTGGGGCATCTCTCTGTTGATGCGCATCATCCTTGCTGTAGTAGGCAATCGTGGATTCCAGAAGCCGGTTACGCAAATGAATAGCGCACAAAAGTGGGTGTGGCTGTATGCTCAAACTAGACGCACCAATAGCATTCCAGGTGAAACGAACACCATGTAAGATTTACAGATAAATAGAGTGCATAACTTGCTTTTGGCACAACGCACAACTTTTTTTTTTTGTGAGAATCAAGGAAGAATGGAAGCTCCCAATTTGTATCAGTCCCGGAGACCACGGCCCTTTCTCATTTCACTAATTACCCCTCCTCGAATCCTCGGTCTTCTGGTAGTGACCCGGAAATGAATTTCAGCGCGCCATGTTGAAGGACATCTAATTTCTCTAAATGCACTTCGAGGACCGAGGATCGAGCGTCGAGGAGGCTCTCTGGAGGAGCTATAATCGAGGATACACTGATGGGTTCTCCACGGCTCCTCCGCGGATGCATTTCCGGCAACAGTGATGTTTAAAGGGCCCATGTCATGCTTTTCTGGTTATTACCCGTCACCTTGTGTGTTATGTAGGTTTTTATGCATGTAAACGGTCTGCAGAGTCACAAACCCTCAAAGTACACCCTGTAGCGAGTAAAACTCTTAACATAGAAAATTCCTCCCCAAAATGCCTCGTTGGAGATTTCTCAGTTTCTTTCTTTGCTCCACGGATGGGTCCGTTTGGTTCCGGGTACGAGCTGACGTCAGCTCATACCCGGAACCAAATGGACCCATCCGTGGAGCCGTTACGTTACGTCCGCGGAGCCGTTACGTTAAGCCTCTGCTGATTGGTCCAAATTGACCAATCCACGGACTTCCTCACACACACACTCAGTGCAGGCAGCTCTGCTGATTTCTCATCCCTGGCTGCAGGCTGATAACAGACAGTTGGGATCGCGGCGAAATTCTCTCTGCAGACCCATTCTCACAGCGTTTATCAACCTTTTTCTTACTCAATATCAAGCAACAACTTATTGTTTTTACTTCGGCTGTGAGTTTGTGTGTGCTCAGGATGAGTTTGGCTGTGTTTCGCTGTGTATCGCTAAACAAGGAAACCACACCTCCACGGAGCTCAGCGCGATTCACAACGTCCCGACCAATCAGAGCACACTGTGCTCACAGGGAGGGGGGGGCAAGAGCTGCAACGAGCCGTTTAGTGGAGAGAGTGAATACTGCTGAATACACATACTTTACAGAGATGCTGTATGCGAAACCAATGTGAGTTTGGAAAAATGCACAGTATAAATCTATTTTAGTATACCTCAACAATGGAATTATGATCAGTGGAAATGGCCATGACATGGGCCCTTTAAAAGAGTCGTGATGCACGGCTGGACTTATCTCAGCCAATGACAGCTCTGCATGCATCCCCTGGATATTTTTTTATTAACTGCTTTCATCGTGACACGATATTTACAGTGAGAACAGCTGTGAGGTCCGTGCAGAAAGCAGAGCAGTATGTATAATATATATCACTCAGTATAACAGGCCTACATTCCTCTCTTTATATGCTTTAGTTTAGTAGATATCTACAAACAAAGAGTCGATATTGGTCTAAAACCATTTAGTGCTTCACATAATAAAATACACAATGGCTGTATCCTGATATATATTATATGCTTTAGCAGCTGTAGGTGCGTGTTGTACAGTGTGTAGGTGCGTGTGGTACAGTGTGTAGGTGCGTGTGGTACAGTGTGTAGGTGCGTGTGGTACAGTGTGTGTGTTGTTGGGTTTAAGCACCCTTCAGTTGTTGAAGGTTCGAGCCCGCTCCGCGCTGTTCGTTTGATGAGTGGTCTGCTGTAAAAAGGAACGGCTCAGACAGAGATATGAGATTAAACAATAAGCTGATTTAATGGTAGAAACAACAGTACAATATAACGAAGTACTTATATAACGAAGTACTCCGGGCCTCAGCTCTTCCACCGTGCGATGTACGTATCAGACAGTCAGACAGAACAGAGGCCGCGAGTGTACAGAATTCACAATATTTATTCCCACAAACGGAGAGGAGTTGTGTGGGAGGAGTTGTGTCGGTTGCTCCTCCCTAGGTGTTCATCCATTGGTGGACTCACTCCTGGGCGAGCCCTAGGCAGTGAATCAGAGTGAGTCAGCCATTGACGAGGTCTAAACAGCGAATCAGAGTGAGTCAGCCATAAGTGTGGGAACTTTGGATCTCTTGCGCCGCCGATCAGTCCCAGGTCATCTTTTATGGCAGCCATAAAATAAACAATTCTGGGTCGCACGGGGGTGAGGTACCAATCCTTATCTTCGTTTATCCTCAGCACCTGGCCGTACCACTCTGCATCCCAATCTTTCTCTCAGAACAATCTCTGCATAGACTCAATGGTGTCAGTTTTATTACCTTTCTCCTACAACCCCCCCATGCTCCTATCCGGGCCATTAAAACCCCGGGGGGGCCGACTGGATCCTCTACATTCCTAAGTCAACGCACACACAATTGACCACAGCAAACAAAGGAAAATAAGAACACTTGGTCTAGTTTCATAAGTATACATTTTACACAGACAAAGTTATAATTATTAAAACAGGTTAATAGGATATACAGGTTACTTTAATCCCCCTTTTGATCTCACCTCCAGAGATCAATTCACACATAGCATTCAAAACATAACCACTGTCATTCTTTTCTACTGCGTCTGTCCCACAATGAGCGGATACAAGGCACACAACAACAACCACATGTTACTAAAATGGCAATACAAGTAGCTATTGAAATCAAAAGAGACATTATTAAACCTTTCCATTGACCAAACATGTTTGTAAACCATTCCTCCAAGGGGTTGTGTATCCCTGATTGTTCATGCATAGTTATGGATAGTGTGCGAAAGCCTTCTAAAGCCTTTGTGACGGAACCGTCCGGAGCCGTATTGTTTGGAATGAAAGTACAACACATATCACCAAACATTGAACACACACCTCCTTTCTCAGCTAACAGCATGTCAAGGGCCATTCTATTCTGTTTCAGCCATAAGGGAAGTCGGCCCCAGCTGTTCAGCGAGTCCTTCTACAGGGTCCCTAGTGAGATTAGCTAAACGGAGCACATTGTAATGTACATAGTTGATCCTGTCTGCATTATTCCATCACTACCTGCTTGGAAAGTGAAGGTTTGTTTAGGAGACATTTTGGTAACAACTACCTCATGTTTGGCCCGTTTGACCCTAGTTACGGACTCCTCTGGCGGGGGAATGGAGTCTGGGTGGTCAATGGAATCATTAAAACAAAAATAAAGGCAAGGGTGAACACACATTATTTCTGTTATTAATAATAGGAGATTTACTAGGACACAAGGAATTAACACCCAATCAAATAATAAGGCAATTCGCTAATGGGCCATATAACTAAGAATGGTGTTCAAGATACAAACAGTGTCCCAAGTAAAACCACGATTCCCACTAGCAGAGTACACCAACAAACAATAAGGAAGTGTAATCCACAGTCTGTCATTGTTGAGTACCTTTAATCAGTGGTCCGTGTTATTGTAATTAGGTTGAACACAATGCTAAAATCTCCTAAGGAGATTTTTTAAAACTAGGGTGTAAAATAGTACCCTGTAATGGTAAATACTGTGCTCCCAGAACCTGTTAAATAGAAGGTCTGGTGAGTGGGGAGACTTCCACTGCCCTTTAACTATAGGGCTAACCTCTCGTTATATATAACCTACTACTCTTATTAGAAAGAGGCCCTATAGGTGGGCATAAAAATGCTGCTACTTATTGGAAAGTGCCCCTAAAGGTGGGAGTAAAAAAGTCGGGTCCTATATGGAGTCGTGTGTTTCAGAGTAGACTCGTGTCCGCCTCCTCGCCGGCCGTAATCTCCTTTCCAAGATCGCCTGTTGTTACCTCTGTGTCTTTGTCCTTGTCATCTGTTGTATGGGTCGTTGCTTCTGCTGGGCTGTCGTCGTCAGATGTGTCGCTCTCTCGTCCTGCTGCAGCGATGTCAGTTCTGATGTCGTCTAACGTCCTTGCTGGAGGTTTTCCAACGGCGCACTGGCTCCAATGATACCACGTTTCCCCCTTTCCTTCGAGGCGAACTGCATGTGATGTCCTCTGAGTCACTCTGTGCGGGCCGGTGAACCTTGGGTTGAGCCACTTCGGACGGATGACCTTCAGCCAGATGAATTCTGCGGTGTTAGCCTCGTGCTTCTCCGGTCCCCCTTTGGCGTCAGCCACCTGGGTGGAGAAATCTCATACCAAGCCCTTAAGTTGCTGGTAATATGGTTTGAGCTATTCCTCTACTTCTTTCCCTACTGCTAATGCTCCAGGACCCGGAAACTGATGGCCGTGGGTCAGCTCAAATGGGGAGAAACCTGTCCCTCAGTTAATGTGTTCATAAACAAAGTCCGACACCGGCTATATCAACCTGTTTCAGAGGAAGGTGGAGTCCCCTGTGCCGTCTTGACTTGCCGTGTCTTCTCTGTCAGAGGCAGAGGTTTCATCCTTTTTTTTTTTTTTAGTCCTAAAAAATTTGACGCGTTTTGCAACAAAGTCAAGTATTTCTTCATCTGTAGGTGTATGTGTTGATACAGGTGTTCCTTTAATGTCATGAGGGGAACTGGGTGAGGGGGGGTTAGAGGTGGAGGGAAGCGTATAGGGAGGGGGTCGGGTCTTAAAGGGGTTGTATAAATCTGGATAGAGGAGGGGACCGCCCTCTGGGATGTCTGGGAGGGGCCCACCATATGGCTTCTCCTCCTGACTGGCTCTATCACTTCTGTGGGAGGGGCTGGTGCAGGACTGGGTGGGGCTGCTATGGCGGGCAGATTTTTGGCGGGAGTTTTGCTCAGAGGCAGGTTACTGCCACTCCATTCATAACTAAGGCTGCGTTATGGCCTATTCTCCTTAGCTTGTCAACTAGCTCCCTTTCTTTGTTAAGTTTAGAAGCCCTGATAAAACCTGCCTTCTGCTTGTTGAGAGTTTCTAATTTCTGAACCAACTGTCGCTCGTATGTATTGAGTGCTGTGGCTAGGAGACTTATTGCCTCGTCACCCTCTACTCTATTCTCTGCGATCATCTGATGTAAGAAACGGAGATCGCTGCTCGCCTTTTTATGATCTCCGGGCTTAAGTCCGCTAAGTATCAATCTCTCTGCTTGTCCCCACTGTTCCCTTAAACTCCCCGGAACAGGGACTCCTAATTCTCTCTCTTCACGTTCAAATTCTCCTTCCATTTTGACTTCGTTCGTATCTGCTTCTCCTAAAGGTTTTAGTTTTTTATAAAAAATACCAGATATCTCTGCGTACTATAATTTACTAATTATTGTAGTTTTATTCCCACAGGTATACAGTCTGATAGTTTTCGGTGCGAGGTGTATTTCAACCCGTTGCGGAGACTCACAAGAGCGCTTCTCCTAAAGGTTTTAGTTTCTTAAAAAAACACCAGATATCCCTGCGTACTATAATTTACTAATTATTGTAGTTTTATTCCCACAGGTATACAGTCTGATAGTTTTCGGTGCGAGGTGTATTATTGGCGGCGCGTAAGGCTCAGGTTTGGGAAGGCTAAATAACTTGTTTTACCTGACGCTGCCTGCCTCCGGCGTCTATAGAATAGAGATCAACTCAGTGAAAGCTGCGCCTGATCAGAGCTCAGCGTGCGGAGTTTAAATCTATCAAGTCATATTACAGGATAAAGGAAATACAGTTTAAACTGCCGTATGAAGAGAAGACGCCGACGTGTCGCACTTATCATTCATATCACATCATCGATCATATAATATCATAATATATCATATATTTCCTTGTCTAAGTCAGCTTCTCGAGCCGTATCTGACCGTGCAACACTTACATTGTCACATACTGTATGCAGAAGTATTATTTTAAGCAACACATTAGGTTGACGAAACACTCAACTCAAATGTAATTAAAGTCAGATCCACTCGTGTCTTAGATGGGCAACAGTGATAACATAAAACTGTTGTACGCTTTCAA
Source organism: Dissostichus eleginoides (assembly GCA_031216635.1). Classification (NCBI taxonomy): domain Eukaryota; kingdom Metazoa; phylum Chordata; class Actinopteri; order Perciformes; family Nototheniidae; genus Dissostichus; species Dissostichus eleginoides. The sequence goes on from CM062275.1 coordinate 7,604,015, forward strand.
ACACTCGGTAGTTTATTTATTTTTAACCAGTTGCTCTATATTCACCTTGCAGGTGCAACTATGTGGCTTGTATCCTTTATTATATGTTTAAGTCATGGATGTTTAAAGTTCATATTTGTCTAATATTTATTTACTTTTCATTAATGAAGTATGACGCTGCGCTGTTAGTACACTTGTCCCTTTCACGTGAACGCGCTCTCAGCTGGAGAGAGAAACCCTGGCTCGATTTACCGAGTTGATAACCAGCGTCGTAGGACCGCTTAGCCGTTACGTTAAGCCCGCGCTGATTGGTCCAAATTGACCAATCCACGGACTTCCTCACACACACACACACTCAGTGCAGGCAGCTCTGCTGATTTCTCCTCCCTGGCTGCAGGCTGATAACAGCCAGTTGGCATCAAGGCGAAATTCTCTCTGCAGACCCATTCTCACAGCGCCTATCAACCTTTTTCTTACTCAATCTCGTTACACAGTTAATCACACTCAAAATAAATATACCTAACGTAACCCCAGATCCGTCTAAGGATTGCCTGTGTACATTAGTCGATGAGCCCCAACCCCAGAATTCGTCTAAGAATTACTGTGTGTGTCACCTTATTTCTCAGAGTATTTCAGCTGGACTTCTTTTAAATTTTAAAACCACTGAAATCTCGAACGACCATTGCAGCTGGACTTCTTTTAAATTTTATAACCACTGCAATCTCGTTACACAGTTAATCACACTCAAAATAAATAATCCTAATGTAACCCCAGATCCGTCTAAGGATTGCCTGTGTACATTAGTCGATGAGCCCCAACCCCAGAATTCGTCTAAGAATTACTGTGTGTGTCACCTTATTTCTCAGAGTATTTCAGCTGGACTTCTTTTAAATTTTAAAACCACTGAATCTCGAACGACCATTGCAGCTGGACTTCTTTTAAATTTTATAACCACTGCAATCTCGTTACACAGTTAATCACACTCAAAATAAATAATCCTAATGTAACCCCAGATCCGTCTAAGATTGCCTGTGTACATTAGTCGATGAGCCCCAACCCCAGAATTCGTCTAAGAATTACTGTGTGTGTCACCTTATTTCTCAGAGTATTTCAGCTGGACTTCTTTTAAATTTTAAAACCACTGAAATCTCGAACGACCATTGCAGCTGGACTTCTTTTAAATTTTATAACCACTGCAATCTCGTTACACAGTTAATCACACTCAAATAAATAATCCTAATGTAACCCCAGATCCGTCTAAGGATTGCCTGTGTACATTAGTCGATGAGCCCCAACCCCAGAATTCGTCTAAGAATTACTGTGTGTGTCACCTTATTTCTCAGAGTATTTCAGCTGGACTTCTTTTAAATTTTAAAACCACTGAAATCTCGAACGACCATTGCAGCTGGACTTCTTTTAAATTTTATAACCACTGCAATCTCGTTACACAGTTAATCACACTCAAAATAAATAATCCTAATGTAACCCCAGATCCGTCTAAGGATTGCCTGTGTACATTAGTCGATGAGCCCCAACCCCAGAATTCGTCTAAGAATTACTGTGTGTGTCACCTTATTTCTCAGAGTATTTCAGCTGGACTTCTTTTAAATTTTAAAACCACTGAAATCTCGAACGACCATTGCAGCTGGACTTCTTTTAAATTTTATAACCACTGCAATCTCGTTACACAGTTAATCATATTCCCCGTACAGTCTAGTTGACTTTTATAGTGCGATGTATATTTCAACAGATGGAGAGACTTCCAGAAGCGCTTCTACACCCCCTTTCGGCGATGTGGCTTTTGGCAAGGAGTCGAAACCCAGTCTACAGAATCTCTTTATCGTCACGTTTAGTCTTCTAGATTAACCCCACAGCAAGAGTTTGCGAGATCCGGTCATTTCAAATTGATTTTGAAAGTTGCGTTTTCTCCTCTTGAAATACCCCACATATAACACAATACAGCTCCTCTTTGAGACTGGAAAGTGATTCTGTAGTACTGTTCTTTCTACCGTAAGACTAAAACACTGAAAATGCCGCTGACAACTCTAAAATTTGTAGTATAGCCAATCACAGATTTTGATAATAACAGGTATCTGCTCACCTTTCAGTCGTAGGGCCCTTGTTTAGTTGTCAGAGGTATTCGAGGTGTCTTCCCTGGACAGTTCGTCCGCTGGCTGCCGGTGTTCCTTCTATGAGACCCTACTCATCACGTCGGTCGGTCACCAAATTGTTGGGTTTAAGCACCCTTCAGTTGTGAAGGTTCGAGCCCGCTCGCGCTGTTCGTTTGATGAGTGGTCTGCTGTAAAAAGGAACGGCTCAGACAGAGATATGAGATTAAACAATAAGCTGATTTAATGGTAGAAACAACAGTACAATATAACGAAGTACTTATATAACGAAGTACTCCGGGCCTCAGCTCTTCCACCGTGCGATGTACGTATCAGACAGTCAGACAGAACAGAGGCCGCGAGTGTACAGAATTCACAATATTTATTCCCACAAACGGAGAGGAGTTGTGTGGGAGGAGTTGTGTCGGTTGCTCCTCCCTAGGTGTTCATCCATTGGTGGACTCACTCCGGGGCGAGCCCTAGGCAGTGAATCAGAGTGAGTCAGCCATTGACGAGGTCTAAACAGCGAATCAGAGTGAGTCAGCCATAAGTGTGGGAACTTTGGATCTCTTGCGCCGCCGATCAGTCCCAGGTCATCTTTTATGGCAGCCATAAAATAAACAATTCTGGGTCGCACGGGGGTGAGGTACCAATCCTTATCTTCGTTTATCCTCAGCACCTGGCCGTACCACTCCGCATCCCAATCTTTCTCTCAGAACAATCTCTGCATAGACTCAATGGTGTCAGTTTTATTACCTTTCTCCTACAACCCCCCCATGCTCCTATCCGGGCCATTAAAACCCCGGGGGGGCCGACTGGATCCTCTACATTCCTAAGTCAACGCACACACAATTGACCACAGCAAACAAAGGAAAATAAGAACACTTGGTCTAGTTTCATAAGTATACATTTTACACAGACAAAGTTATAATTATTAAAACAGGTTATATAGGATATACAGGTTACTTTAGTGTATGTGTGTGCGTAGATGCGGCGGACAGACAGCTAGGTCTCAGTTGGTTTGGTGTCCTATGCTTGCTTTTAATACTTGTAAATAAAACATTTGGCCCGTAATTTAATTTCCTCCTTGTAGCGACCAGAGAGGGGGGGGATATATCCAGTCTCCGAGAGTGTTATGTTATTATGAGAGTGCTCTCATACTTGTTTGATTCTGAAATTGTATATATTTATATAAATATACCTATATATGTGTGTGTGTGTGTGTGTGTGTGTATATATGTCCGCATCTGTAGCCTGTTATTGTCTCATTATACCACACTGTGAATTAATTAAAGTAAATATATAAGTCATCATGAACACAGTTCTGTCCATCAGACAGAGGGCTGCTGTGCCTCCTGTCATCATTAATGGACATCTCTTTAAAATGACTGCTCGGAGGAGAGGATTTCTCATTTCTCTAACCGCCTGCTGCTTTCCCTCCTCTCTCCTCGGTTCCCCTCCTCGATTCCTCCGCTCGCATCTCCTGTGGGCGGGACTAAGACACGAGGATAGGAGTCGAGGAGGGGAATTAGTGAAATGAGAAAGGGCCCTTGTCTTGCACAGGTGAGCTGACAGATTGTAAATAACCTATACTCTGGCCTTTAGACCTACTGTATGTGTGATTATTTTTTAATTTCACTTGTGCTTATGTCTAATTGTGTTATATTCTTTATTCCAAGGCAAAACGTAGCTCTCCCTTCAAGTCTGCCCCGCAGGTAGCTGCAAAAAAAGCTAAGCCGTCTGAAAGCCCTGCAACAAAAAAAGCAAACAAAGTTAGACTTGTTAAAAAGAAAGCGGTACGTACTATTGTCCCTCATTGTCAATCATTAATACTTACAGCATCTCTCTGCTATAAAATATATTGTTTATTTCCATGTGACCACTGGTATTCATATTTTTTTTCTGTTTCATATCAGGCCATCACACTTCATCTGCTCCCGGTGTCTGCTTCATGCACGGCTGGATTGGGTGACGCAGAAATCCGTGCAATTAAGATCCGTTTGACCGCTATGGAGGCATATAGTGTCCACCCTGACTCAAGAGCGGGCCTCCATGAGGTTGGCACTGGAGACTGCAGAGTCAGAGCGGGGTTCCACGAGGTTGGCACAGGAGACTGCAGAGTCAGAGCGGGCTTCCACGAGGTTGGCACAGGAGACTGCAGCAGAGTCAGAGCGGCCTTCCACGAGGTTGGCACTGGAGACTCTTTCTCAAAGAATTTCAAATATTGAAACCCCAGCACAGCAGGAGCAGCTGGACACGCAGCTGGACACCAGCCCTTACCAAACCAGGCGAAGACTGTTTGGGTTCCATGTGGCGAAGCAGACCCACAGCCTCTGCAGCCAGATGTGCCAACCCCGTCCGCAACACCATTGCCACCGGTCATTCCAGTGCCAGCGGTCATTCCAGTGCCAGCGGTCACTCCAGGGGGCTCGGCGGCAACACCAATGCCAGCGGCCAATCCAGTGCCAGTGGTCACTCCAGGGGGCTCGGCGGCAACACCAGTGCCAGCGGCCAATCCAGTGCCAGCGGTCACTCGGGGGTCGGTGGCAACACCAAGATCGGCGGCCACACCTGATGCGCCCACCAGGGCAGTTTCCTCAGATCGCGAAGAAACTTTCTATCAGGACTACTTTTTTAAGGGGCATGTGTTCATGGCCATAACGCCATTTGAAACATATGGGAGACTGGTGAAGAGAACAAACTGGACTGGGAGCAATGGGAAAATGCCTCTTCCCCTCAATGTGAAGCAGAAAATTGAGTCCTATGTTTCCCATCGGTTCCCAGACCTGAACATGGACCAGTGGCATAAAATTAGGAACCGGGTAAACGAGAGACTGAGGAGCCCCCGAAAAACTGATCCCGAAACACCTCGTCCTGGTTTCCGCCGCATATAGGCCTGATTGGTCTAAATATCATTGTTAATTTAAATAAAACGGTCAAAACTGAACTTGAAAATTGTTTCCTCTTTTTATTTGTTTTCATTATTTTCGGGACGGGGAGACCTGCGTGATTAAAAATGTATACGCAGTAAAGAGACCAAACTAAGTTCTATTCAAATTCTTGACGGGAAGAGCAGTGTAAATGGGTGGCCTATATGCATTTGAAAAGCAATAGTAATCACACAGTTATTATACAATAGGCTTTAAAAACACCATCGATAACCATTAACCTGTTTCCAATTCAAACTCTTGACGGGAAGAAAGGTAAAGGTTAAATGGTTGGGCTATACTGTACTGTATACATATACTTCTGGAAATTCTGATTTTAACATTGCACAACAATGATCTCAATGTGTGATTGTTATAGCAGTAATATTAAACACTAATAATACAGTAAACTATTAACAATAGTATAATATTATAGTAAATATTATTGTTTGCCCGTGGTGAGATGACGAGGCTCCATTAAAAATAAACCTCTTTTTAGTGAATTACTGAGTTTAGGCAAGTTAATAACGTTTTAATGAAGTTGACTACAGTATATTCATATTTGTCAGTGCTTTCATGTCAATTTGGCGAACATGAACATAAATGATCGTGAAGATGATGATTAAATTATGATTAAAAATCGGTAGTGAGAGCCGTGCTGCATTTCCTCCCGTCGGATGTGATATAAAAACAAACCGATAATTTGTGTAGTTGTAAACTCACGTGGACATTGTGGCAGCGTCCATCACTGCTCTCCCTGGTTGCAATACACAAAGACAGCTAACTGTAACCTTTGGTCTTTGTTTAGGCCTTGGTACACACAGTATGTTCCCTGACAGTAGTAGTTGACTTCTCAACTTGTCACTCAGAGGGGGGTGGGGGCTGGTGAACGGTATGGTCAATGTTTGTTTGTTTAAAAATGTTTGCAGTCGCGAAAGGTCTAAGCCAATCAGACATGGACAAAAAAAAGGATCAGTCTATGTGTTGAGGGGGAACTAGACACCCCTCGTCCTTTACAGCCATGGTCCGGTCTGACAGCGCTCAGCTGTCTGCGGGAGAGAGGAAGAGACAGATCACTGCATAAATATGCAAACCCAAACCTACAGTTAACCTGTTAAGCCCGAGAGCCCCCTGTACAGGGGGCTGCGGGGTGTTTTTTCACGAAACTGTGTCTCAGAGCATCTTAATATTTAAAAACCTATTAATGTGTCATACTCACTTAACGGTAAGAAACTCAGCTAACTGAAGATACGAACCATTTTTACCGAAACAAAGCACAAGTCTCACAAGAAGCGTCTAAATGAGCCTTGAGCGAAAAAATGCTAACGCACTCAAGGTAAAAATACCCTTATCACTTATCGTAACTGCACATACAAGGTATCAGATTAAAGCTGAGATTCCACAGATTCTATAGGTATTGGTATCATCACTGAGCAATCAGGGGAAGCAAACAGACATCACATCAGACTATTTAAAAAAAACAACGGTCTTTAATGAAGTTGACTACAGTATATTCATATTTGTTGGTGCTTTCATGTCAATTTGGCGAACATAAACATAAATGATCGTGAAGATGATTAAATTATGATTACAAATCGGCCGAGTTTCATTCAGACTATTTAAAAAAACAACGGTCTGATTTTAACATTGCACAACAATGAACTCAATGTGTGATTGGTATAGCCGTAATATTAAACACTAATAATACAGTAAACTATTAACAATAGTATAATATTATAGTAAATATTCTTGTTTGCCCGTGCTGAGATGACGAGGCTCCATTAAAAAGAAACCTCTTTTTAATGAATTACTGAGTTTAGGCAAGTTAATAACGTTTTAATGAAGTTGACTACAGTATATTCATATTTGTTGGTGCTTTCATGTCAATTCGGCGAACATATGATACATTAAATGATCGTGAGGATGATGATTAAAAATCGTTTGTTTGAGCCGGGCTGCATTTCCTGATGAAAAAACAAACCGATTGTTTTTGTATAGTTGTAGAACGCCAACGTGGATTAACCAACATTATTTTGTTAAATAAAAACATGGTGATGTTTTGTAAATGATTACATGTCTCTTATTTAGCACATAATATGATCCTATCCGTGACATATGGATCTTAACAAAGATCCGCTATACCTGTAGATCTATCAGCTGTTTATTTCACATGTATTCCAGTGTGGCAGCTTTTTAATCACTGCTCCCCCTGGTGGATCCATTGCAGCTGGTTTCATTATAATTTAATTTATTTATCAAGGGGGCGTATCAAGTCATGCGGGGGGTTTTCCTTTCAGCGAAGGGCCAACCCCGTGCCGATCCCGGCCCCACTAAGGTAGGGGCGTCCGAAATGAGGTGCTACATCTGTACACTTCCTGTGTTTAATGTAGCCTCTTCTGTTAATTCATCGAAAGAAGTTCTAAATTGGTACCATTTGTAATGTCTGCACCATCATAGTTTTCTCCGTTTTTGGCCAGGTGAAATTAATTTGAACAAAATTGTTATTTATCCAGATGTATACAAGTTTAAATAACGTTCTGTCTTTGCTTTCAGTGACTAAAACAAACACATTTTCTTTAGGTTGACTATCAGAAATGTTAATTATAAAGCTTAATACCTATATAAGCACAATAAGGTGTACAGTTTGACCAGCCAAACAATCGAACCAGGAATTCATTTAAAATAAAGTAATGAAGTCTTCAGAAAATCAAGGGACAAATAAAACATGGCACATCCATTGCATATATGTGTATGTGTGTGTCAATACATTGCCTTGTCAAGTTTAACCTTCTCAATACACAGAAACAAACTGCCACACATGCAGTGGGTGGCTGGTTCATTTCTTTCAACATTATTCATGGCATTGCCCAATCTCAAGTGACCACTTAGATCGCTGCTGAGTTCTCACTTACACGCTGAGTACCAATGCTGAAGCTATAAAAGTCCACATAGAGAGGCACAGAAAATATTAGTCTGGTTTCAGACCTGCATAGCGGTTTCCTCCAGTTATTAAACTAATTAGAGTCGAAAAGGCAGGTATTCAGAATTCATGAAAAAGATAGCGTTATAAAATGATAAGTATTATAAGTGTGGATTACATTGACACAGATTTAAAAGTTGTTGTAAAATGACTTTTAAATAGATAATGAGGGTTAAGGTTGGGGTTCTCAAATACACATTTCTTTACTCAATGTGAAAAATGTCAAATGATCTGCCTCTAACTACTGCTACAGTAGCTTATTGTTAACTAAACATGACTTTCTGGAGTGAATTATGGATACATTAACTTTCCATCCACCACTACCCTTATGTGTCACCTATCAATTTGTTCACAGACTATGACCTGCACAATTGTCAAAACGAACTTCGATACCAGGGTCACTGGGATATGTTGTATTTATAAATACTGTGCTAATGTCTTTTGTCTTTTTATTTTTAAATAAAAGCTAGTCCATTTAAATTGTTGCAGGAATAAGTCCTAAAACCCAGAAATTAGTAATCATTTTGCACCTTCCGGGTCCCTCATCTCAAAGTAAAAGTTATTTTGAAATGTGTTTTTCGTAACATGCATGAAATAAGGTCTGTTGTTAATGCAAGTGGGAAAAGATAATACGTTTTTTGACCCCACTCGTGAATGTCCGACGCTTCTTGCCGAACCAAAAAAAAAGTAAATGATTTGCACGTAGCTTTTATAATTGTACTACTTTTTATTTCAGGACCGCCCCACCCTACACGCAGATCACGCAGACTGCGGAGGGGGCTTCATCTTAAGGCCCTGACACACCAAACTGACACCAAAGAAACACGTCCCGACGGACCAGACTGTTGTGTCGCCTCACGTCTCCTGCGTCTTGGCCAAAAAGTTGCACTAGACTTCAGCCGACGGCCAAGTAGCACGTACGCACTGCGCATGCGTGAGTGGCAATAACTCTCCTTAGCAGCAGGCGGCGGTAGTGTGTATTCGTCATTCAAATGAGGCAACCGGAAGACAGACTGCGTGATATATACAAACAACAAATAGCAAATGCTACACACCACCAATGCTACAGCTCGAGCCAAGCAGCACAGGGATGAACTATGCCAATATTTTAACAGTATCGGTGCAGTGCCTTTTCAGTGGGGCAAGATAGAGCAAATATGTGTGCCTATCCTGCTATTTGTGTTTATTCTTTTAATCACATAGCGTTAAGGAAAAATTAAAATGTGCCTACATAACTGTCAGTTGCAGCCCTAGCATTATTATTGATCTAACTACTAACAGTATATTTTTAAAACATTTTAAAATGACCATCTTGAACAGCTACAACATTAAAATACTTCTAGGCAGATTGTGGAGGATAATGGGAGAATGAAGCCAACCTCACGTATGAAAGGTTACATCTGAATAGAGGGGCAGAAACCGTCTTGCAAATTAACATTTCAATCTTGAACAATGAACAGCGGTAGACAGTAACAAAGTACATTTACTTAAGTACTGTACTGCTCCACTCCCATTCAGTTAAATAGTGTACTTTATACTGCGTTACATTTATTTGATAACTTTAGTAACTTTGAAGATTCAGAAAACTACAAAATATAATCAAGAAATAGTTTATCATGTATTATTATAGGTTAAGATCAAATGTTATTGATCCCATGGTGAATTTCACAAGCTACCCAGCAGTATATCATGTAAATGAAAAAGAATATGCTGCACAATTCATCTAATGAGAAAATGCGGGAAATTATGCGCTCCGCAGTTACCCCACAGCGTAGCTCCGGCAAACTAACAGTTCACGAGCGTTCACGAGCAAGGGCTGCCCCTGGCTACACGTTGGCCAGTGCCCTGCCCTGTACTACGAATCCAGTTTAACAGACCCTGGATATGTTTGAGTTATCTGGCTTAACTAACCCTAACAAACGAGATCTCGCTAAGCGGTCCTACGAAGCTGGTTATCAACTCGGTAACTCAACCCAGGGTTTCTCTGTCCGGCTGAGAGCGCGTTCACATGAAAGGGCGGGGTTAGCAACATTTGACCAATCACAAACATGGACAAGCGTACTGACAGCGCAGGGCATACTTCCTGAATGAAAAGTAAACTATAATATTAGACAAATATGAAGAAGTTAAACTTTAAACATCCATGACTTCAACACTTTATCCAGGATAAAAGCAACATAGTTGTACCTGCAAAGTGTTTGAACTCGTACATTAACAGTTTTATGATATCACTGGCACCCCATCTAAGACACGTACAAGTTAATCTGACTTTAATTACATTTGACTCGAGTGTTTCGTCAACTTAATGTGTTGCTTAAAATAAGACTTCTGCCTACAGTATGTGACACTGTGAGTGTTGCACGGCCAGATACGGCTCGAGAAGCTGACACAGATAAGGAAATATACATTATGAACTGATATTGATAATGGGACACATCGACGTCTGCACTCACTGTACGTAATGTTACTTTAATCCGGTTACTTATGTTGTGGCAGATATTTAAGTAAGCTTTCTTAACGCTAAAGTAACCTGTATATCCTATATAACCTGTTTCAATAATTATAACTTTGTCTGTGTAAAATGTATACTTATGAAACTAGACCAAGTGTTCTTATTTTCCTTTGTTTGCTGTGGTCAATTGTGTGTGCGTTGACTTAGGAATGTAGAGGATCCAGTCGCCCCCCACGGGTTTTTTAATGGCCCGGATAGGAGCATGGGGGGGTTGCAGGAGAAAGGTAATAAACTGACACCATTGAGTCTATGCAGAGATTGTACTGAGAGAAAGATTGGGATGCGGAGTGGTACGGCCAGGTGCTGAGGATAAACGAAGATAAGGATTGGTACCTCACCCCCGTGCGACCCAGAATTGTTTATTTTATGACTGCCATAAAAGATGACCTGGGACTGATCGGCGGCGCAGGAGATCCAAACTTCCCACACTATGGCTGACTCACTCTGATTCGCTGTTTAGACCTCGTCAATGGCTGACTCACTCTGATTCACTGCCTAGGGCTCGCCCAGGAGTGAGTCCACCAATGGATGAACACCTAGGGAGGAGCAACCGACACAACTCCTCCCACACAACTCCTCTCCGTTTGTGGGGATAAATATTGTGAATTCTGTACACTCGCGGCCTCTGTTCTGTCTGACTGTCTGATACGTACATCGCACGGTGGAAGAGCTGAGGCCCGAAGTACTTCGTTATATAAGTACTTCGTTATATTGTACTGTTGTTTCTACCATTAAATCAGCTTATTGTTTAATCTCATATCTCTGTCTGAGCCGTTCCTTTTTACAGCAGACCACTCATCAAACGAACAGCGCGGAGCGGGCTCGAACCTTCAACAACTGAAGGGTGCTTAAACCCAACAATTTGGTGACCGACCGACGTGATGAGTAGGGTCTCATAGAAGGCACACCGGCAGCCAGCGGACGAACGGTCCAGGGATGACACCTCGAATACCTCTGACAACTAAACCAGGGCCCCACAACAGAAAGGTGAGCAGATACCTGTTATTATCAAAATCTGTGATTGGCTATACTACAAAATTTTAGAGTTGTCAGCGGCATTTTCAGTGTTTTAGTCTTACGGTAGAAAGAACAGTACTACAGAATAACACTTTCCAGTCTCAAAGAGGAGCTGCAGTTGTGTTATATGTGGGGTATTTCAAGAGGAGAAACGCAACTTTCAAAATCAATTTGAAATGACCGGATCTCGCAAACTCTTGCTGTGGGGTTAATCTAGAAGACTAAACGTGACGATAAAGAGATTCTGTAGACTGGGTTTCGACTCCTTGCCAAAAGCCACATCGCCGAAAGGGGGTGTAGAAGCGCTTCTGGAAGTCTCTCCATCTGTTGAAATATACATCGCACTATAAAAGTCAACTAGACTGTACGGGGAATATATTAACTGTGTAACGAGATTGCAGTGGTTATAAATTTTAAAGGAAGTCCAGCTGCAATCGTCGTCCGAGATTTCAGTGGTTTTAAATTTAAAGGAAGTCCAGCTGAAATACTCTGAGAAATAAGGTGACACACACAGTAATTCTTAGACGAATTCTGGGGTTGGGGCTCATCGACTAATGTACACAGGCAATCCTTAGACGGATCTGGGGTTACATTAGGTATATTTATTTTGAGTGTGATTAACTGTGTAACGAGATTGCAGTGGTTATAAATTTAAAGGAAGTCCAGCTGCAATCGTCGTCCGAGATTTCAGTGGTTTTAAATTTAAAGGAAGTCCAGCTGAAATACTCTGAGAAATAAGGTGACACACACAGTAATTCTTAGACGAATTCTGGGGTTGGGGCTCATCGACTAAGTACACAGGCAATCCTTAGACGGATCTGGGGTTACGTTAGGTATATTTATTTTGAGTGTGATTAACTGTGGCTTGATATTGAGTAAGAAAAAGGTTGATAGGCGCTGTGAGAATGGGTCTGCAGAGAGAATTTCGCCTTGATGCCAACTGGCTGTCAGCCTGCAGCCAGGGAGGAGAAATCAGCAGAGCTGCCTGCACTGAGTGTGTGTGTGTGTGAGGAAGTCCGTGGATTGGTCAATTTGGACCAATCAGCGCGGCTTAACGTAACGGCTAAGCGGTCCTACGACGCTGGTTATCAACTCGGTAAATCGAGCCAGGGTTTCTCTCTCCAGCTGAGAGCGCGTTCACGTGAAAGGGACAAGTGTACTAACAGCGCAGCGTCATACTTCATTAATGAAAAGTAAATAATATTAGACAAATATGAACTTTAAACATCCATGACTTAAACATATAATAAAGGATACAAGCCACATAGTTGCACCTGCAAGGTGAATATAGAGCAACTGGTTAAAAAAAATAAACTACCGAGTGTTTGAAAGCGTACAACAGTTTTATGTTATCACTGTTGCCCATCTAAGACACGAGTGGATCTGACTTTAATTACATTTGAGTTGAGTGTTTCGTCAACCTAATGTGTTGCTTAAAATAATACTTCTGCATACAGTATGTGACAATGTAAGTGTTGCACGGTCAGATACGGCTCGAGAAGCTGACTTAGACAAGGAAATATATGATATATATATGATATTATATGATCGATGATGTGATATGAATGATAAGTGCGACACGTCGGCGTCTTCTCTTCATACGGCAGTTTAAACTGTATTTCCTTTATCCTGTAATATGACTTGATAGATTTAAACTCCGCACGCTGAGCTCTGATCAGGCGCAGCTTTCACTGAGTTGATCTCTTTTCTATAGACGCCGGAGGCAGGCAGCGTCAGGTAAAACAAGTTATTTAGCCTTCCCAAACCTGAGCCTTACGCGCCGCCTATAATACACCTCGCACCGAAAACTATCAGACTGTATACCTGTGGGAATAAAACTACAATAATTAGTAAATTATAGTACGCAGAGATATCTGGTATTTTTTATAAGAAACTAAAACCTTTAGGAGAAGCGCTCTTGTGAGTCTCCGCAACGGGTTGAAATACACCTCGCACCGAAAACTATCAGACTGTATACCTGTGGGAATAAAACTACAATAATTAGTAAATTATAGTACGCAGAGATATCTGGTATTTTTTATAAAAAACTAAAACCTTTAGGAGAAGCAGATACGAACGAAGTCAAAATGGAAGGAGAATTTGAACGTGAAGAGAGAGAATTAGGAGTCCCTGTTCCGGGGAGTTTAAGGGAACAGTGGGGACAAGCAGAGAGATTGATACTTAGCGGACTTAAGCCCGGAGATCATAAAAAGGCGAGCAGCGATCTCCGTTTCTTACACGATCAGATGATCGCAGAGAATAGAGTAGAGGGTGACGAGGCAATAAGTCTCCTAGCCACAGCACTCAATACATACGAGCGACAGTTGGTTCAGAAATTAGAAACTCTCAACAAGCAGAAGGCAGGTTTTATCAGGGCTTCTAAACTTAACAAAGAAAGGGAGCTAGTTGACAAGCTAAGGAGAATAGGCCATAACGCAGCCTTAGTTATGAATGGAGTGGCAGTAACCTGCTCTCTGAGCAAAACTCCCGCCAAAAATCTGCCCGCCATAGCAGCCCCACCCAGTCCTGCACCAGCCCCTCCCACAGAAGTGATAGAGCCAGTCAGGAAGGAGAAGCCATATGGTGGGCCCCTCCCAGACATCCCAGAGGGCGGTCCCCTCCTCTATCCAGATTTATACAACCCCTTTAAGACCCGACCCCCTCCCTATACGCTTCCCTCCACCTCTAACCCCCCCTCACCCAGTTCCCCTCATGACATTAAAGGAACACCTGTATCAACACATACACCAACAGATGAAGAAATACTTGACTTTGTTGCAACACGCGTCAAATTTTTTAGGACTAAAAAAAGAAGACACGGCAAGTCAAGACGGCACAGGGGACTCCACCTTCCTCTGAAACAGGTTGATATAGCCGGTGTCGGACTTTGTTTATGAACACATTAACTGAGGGACAGGTTTCTCCCCATTTGAGCTGACCCACGGCCATCAGTTTCCGGGTCCTGGAGCATTAGCAGTAGGGAAAGAAGTAGAGGAAATTAGCTCAAACCATATTACCAGCAACTTAAGGGCTTGGTATGAGATTTCTCCACCCAGGTGGCTGACGCCAAAGGGGGACCGGAGAAGCACGAGGCTAACACCGCAGAATTCATCTGGCTGAAGGTCATCCGTCCGAAGTGGCTCAACCCAAGGTTCACCGGCCCGCACAGAGTGACTCAGAGGACATCACATGCAGTTCGCCTCGAAGGAAAGGGGGAAACGTGGTATCATTGGAGCCAGTGCGCCGTTGGAAAACCTCCAGCAAGGACGTTAGACGACATCAGAACTGACATCGCTGCAGCAGGACGAGAGAACGACACATCTGACGACGACAGCCCAGCAGAAGCAACGACCCATACAACAGATGACAAGGACAAAGACACAGAGGTAACAACAGGCGATCTTGGAAAGGAGATTACGGCCGGCGAGGAGGCGGACACGAGTCTACTCTGAAACACACGACTCCATATAGGACCCGACTTTTTTACTCCCACCTTTAGGGGCACTTTCCAATAAGTAGCAGCATTTTTATGCCCACCTATAGGGCCTCTTTCTAATAAGAGTAGTAGGTTATATATAACGAGAGGTTATCCCTATAGTTAAAGGGCAGTGAAGTCTCCCCACTCACCAGACCTTCTATTTAACAGGTTCTGGGAGCACAGTATTTACCATTACAGGGTACTATTTTACACCCTAGTTTTAAAAAATCTCCTTAGGAGATTTTAGCATTGTGTTCAACCTAATTACAATAACACGGACCACTGATTAAAGGTACTCAACAATGACAGACTGTGGATTACACTTCCTTATTGTTTGTTGGTGTACTCTGCTAGTGGGAATCGTGGTTTTACTTGGGACACTGTTTGTATCTTGAACACCATTCTTAGTTATATGGCCCATTAGCGAATTGCCTTATTATTTGATTGGGTGTTAATTCCTTGTGTCCTAGTAAATCTCCTATTATTAATAACAGAAATAATGTGTGTTCACCCTTGCCTTTATTTTTGTTTTAATGATTCCATTGACCACCCAGACTCCATTCCCCCGCCAGAGGAGTCCGTAACTAGGGTCAAACGGGCCAAACATGAGGTAGTTGTTACCAAAATGTCTCCTAAACAAACCTTCACTTTCCAAGCAGGTAGTGATGGAATAATGTAGACAGGATCAACTATGTACATTACAATGTGCTCCGTTTAGCTAATCTCACTAGGGACCCTGTAGAAGGACTCGCTGAACAGCTGGGGCCGACTTCCCTTATGGCTGAAACAGAATAGAATGGCCCTTGACATGCTGTTAGCTGAGAAAGGAGGTGTGTGTTCAATGTTTGGTGATATGTGTTGTACTTTCATTCCAAACAATACGGCTCCGGACGGTTCCGTCACAAAGGCTTTAGAAGGCTTTCGCACACTATCCATAACTATGCATGAACAATCAGGGATACACAACCCCTTGGAGGAATGGTTTACAAACATGTTTGGTCAATGGAAAGGTTTAATAATGTCTCTTTTGATTTCAATAGCTACTTGTATTGCCATTTTAGTAACATGTGGTTGTTGTTGTGTGCCTTGTATCCGCTCATTGTGGGACAGACGCAGTAGAAAAGAATGACAGTGGTTATGTTTTGAATGCTTTGTGTGAATTGATCTCTGGAGGTGAGATCAAAAGGGGGATTAAAGTAACCTGTATATCCTATATAACCTGTTTAATAATTATAACTTTGTCTGTGTAAAATGTATACTTATGAAACTAGACCAAGTGTTCTTATTTTCCTTTGTTTGCTGTGGTCAATTGTGTGTGCGTTGACTTAGGAATGTAGAGGATCCAGTCGCCCCCCCGGGTTTTTAATGGCCCGGATAGGAGCATGGGGGGGTTGCAGGAGAAAGGTAATAAAACTGACACCATTGAGTCTATGCAGAGATTGTACTGAGAGAAAGATTGGGATGCGGAGTGGTACGGCCAGGTGCTGAGGATAAACGAAGATAAGGATTGGTACCTCACCCCCGTGCGACCCAGAATTGTTTATTTTATGTCTGCCATAAAAGATGACCTGGGACTGATCGGCGGCGCAGGAGATCCAAAGTTCCCACACCTATGGCTGACTCACTCTGATTCGCTGTTTAGACCTCGTCGATGGCTGACTCACTCTGATTCACTGCCTAGGGCTCGCCCAGGAGTGAGTCCACCAATGGATGAACACCTAGGGAGGAGCAACCGACACAACTCCTCCCACACAACTCCTCTCCGTTTGTGGGGATAAATATTGTGAATTCTGTACACTCGCGGCCTCTGTTCGGTCTGACTGTCTGATACGTACATCGCACGGTGGAAGAGCTGAGGCCCGAAGTACTTCGTTATATAAGTACTTCGTTATATTGTACTGTTGTTTCTACCATTAAATCAGCTTATTGTTTAATCTCATATCTCTGTCTGAGCCGTTCCTTTTTACAGCAGACCACTCATCAAACGAACAGCGCGGAGCGGGCTCGAACCTTCAACAACTGAAGGGTGCTTAAATCCAACAACGCTAATGTTATAATAGTCAGATTGCTCTGAAGATGGGAGGTGATATTCTATAAATGTTCACGTTCACACAGTCGGTGATTTTTGCCGGCCGTCTTTCCTGCAATGGCAGTTTAAACTGTATTTCCTTTATCCTGTAATATGACTTAATATCTTTAAACTCTGCACACTGAGCTCTGATTTGTCAGCAGGTGGTGCTTTCACTGAGTTGATCTCTTAATCTTTGATCTCAGGCATATCTTGCCTCAAAACGATGCAGAAACTAGTCCATGCATTTGTTACTTCAAGGCTGGATTATTGTAAGTCTTTATTATCAGGGTGTACCAAAAAGTCATTTAAGTCGCTTAAGCTGATTCAAAAATGCTGCAGCACGTGTACTAACCAGAGTTCGGAAAAGGGACCACATTACTCCTGTTTTGGCTGCCTTACACTGGCTGACTATAGAACACAGGATAGAATTTAAAATTCTTCTTCTCGCCTACAAAGCCCTTAATGGGCAGGCGCCATCTTACCTTAAAGAACTCATTATACCCTACTGTCCTACTAGGGCACATGTGTCAAACTCAAGGCCCGGGGGCCAAATCAGGCCCTTGGTGGATTTAATTTCGGCCCGCAGGATAATTTCTAATTACTATTAGATCTGGCCCGCCGGTATATTGCACGCACACCTTCACTCAATCCTGAGGATCTCCTCCGCTCAGAGCCTGACCCCAAACATTGATGAACTTGCACCCAAGATGAGATGCCAAGTATCTGCTTGAACTAGCATCACAGAGCAGCAAACTGAGTTTAATGGATGTTTCCTTTTGCACTTTTTTTCTTGCGACAACAGGGCATGTTTGTTTTTTTCTTTGAGGGAAATTGTTTTTTTGAAGCTGTTGTTGGCCTGTGGAAAAATGTAATCATAAGAAATGACTCTGGAAAAGCTGCAGATAGAGCCATAAGAAATGAATGCAACTGACTATTTCATGTTTAATGTTGTTTTTATAGGCAATCATTTAAGCTTTGTTAGTTCCAGGTTTAATATGTGCAATAAGTTCATTTCAATAAGTTCTGCAATAAACATTGAACCAGTCCGGCCCTCGACTAGTACCCATTTTTTATTTTGGCCCAGTGTGTATTTGAGTTTGAAACCCCTGTACTAGGGCATTGCGTTCCAAGAATGCAGGGTTGTTGGTTGTTCCTAGACACTCTAAAAGTACAATGGGAGCCGGCGACTTTTCTTATCAAGCTCCACTTTTGTGGAATCAGCTTCCAGTTTGAGTTCGGGCGGCAGACAGCCTATTCGTTTTTAAGAGTACGCTTAAGACCTTCCTTTTTGATAAAGCTTATAGTTGATAAGAGAATCTAATAAGAGTGCAATCATGTAGACACGTTGTGCCTCTTCACCTATACATCTTAGTTCTTACTCTTTTTCCTTACTGATGGTATAGATGTAATTTGGTTGTGTGTGTAGACGGTGGAAGCAGGGAGAGGCATATATGTGCCTTGATCCCTGCCGAGTCGACGCACAACTGTTGATTGGTGTCAGTGCCAGAAAAACTTTTTAGGAGGAATGCGCTCATGGTCAGTATAGATGTGGCGCATACATCTTAGTTCCTACTCTTCCCCCCCCCCCCCGGCATTATAATGTCCGTCTTTTCACTGAATTGTCGTCTTTAAAAGGGTACTCACAACAATTCCGCAACAACTTCATCTTCACCTGTTGCACTAGCCATTTCAACGTTAAAAACAATAAAACGGCATGAATTGCTTCGTCGCATTCATCTAGATCAGGGATGGGCAACTTTGAGGATAGTGAGGGCCAAAAAAAAATGTCCTCACTACCAGAGGGCCACTTTGTGACCATTCACTTCCATCGGCAGGATACTATATCCACAACATTTAAATAGCCAACTTTAGCTACTAATTTAATGAAAATAACTAAATATATATAGGCAATATATGTTTATTGTACCAAACACCAACACTGAGTTTAACAATGAATATTCATCTTTATATTGTGTTTCTATGCTTCCCTCACATTCCATACATAAAACCATGAACATATGCATTTTTCTGAACTCCACCCACAGCTGGATCAGTAAGCTGTACATCTTAATGAGATACTTGTGGCCTCTCCTGCTGCTGCACAATAGACTGAATGTCAATATCAACATTTGTACATCCGATTTGCATGAGATGGAACAGTGTCTCATCTGTCAGTCTGTTTCTCTCCCTTGACTTGATGTGCTTCATCATAGAGAAGTTGCTCTCGCAGATGTAAGTGCTGCCAAACATGCTGGCCATTGAGAGCGCAAAATCCCTGAGGAGTGGAAAGCGGGACTCGGGCAGCAGTCTCCAAAAGGAAATTCCCCTCTCCTGGCGCTTTGCTAGAAAGGGGTCTGACTGTAGTTCGCACATTTCAAGCTGCAACTTAGGGGGCTGCTCGATGATTGCAGCAGAGAGGGGGTTAGTGAATAACTCGATGCGTGGCTGCATGGTGTGGAAATCTTGAAAGCGCTTCTTAAACTGCTGCTGCAGTGTTTCTATGTCGGCTCTGTACTTGGGTAATGTTTTCTCACATTCGGGGGCATCTTTGCGCATCTCTTCACATGATGGGAAGTGCGCCAGATTAGGACGTCGGCTGAGAATCCGTCTTTAAACAGAGTCAGTTTAGTAACAAATGCGTTCATGTGCGCATATAGATCCGACACGGTTTGGCATCTTCCCTGTAACCGCATATTCAGGTGATTAAGATGCGAGGTAATGTCCGCAAGGATAGCCATGTCGAGAAGAAAATCTGTATTCCTGAGTTTTGCGCAGTACGCACTTGTATCACATTGGATGGTGTCCTCCAAGAACACAGGGATTTCAAAAAACCTCTCCAAGCATTTTCCACGGCTCATCCACCTTATCTCTGTGTGCTTCTGTAAATCACCGTACGCGGCGTTCACTTCATCCAAAAAGGCTATAAACTTCCTGTGATTGAGAGACCGGTTCCCTCCTCGAATGAGATTAGTAGTCTTGGTAACTAAATCCATGACATGGCTAAAGTTAATTGATTTGGCACACAGAGCCTCCTGCAATATCAAAATGAAATTTAATTTAGCTTGATTTTTTTTACAAAGAATGCCCAAATTCAAAACCATTAGAATAGCTAACAATAATGTTACCCACCTGATGTATGATGTAGTGCAGTATTGGACAGTCAATGCCACTCTGGCGGAGGAGGCCGGCGAATCCAGTGCGCTTTCCTTGCATTGCTGGCGCACCATCGGTAACAACAGCTGAGAGCTTGTCAAAGCCTCCGTGCGCACTTACAACATTTTCAACAGCGGCGAAAATATCTTGTCCTTTGGTAGTGCCATGCAAAGAAGCCAGTTTCAATAACTCCTCATGCACTTCAAATGAACTGTTAATGGCCCGTGTGTAGATGAGAAGCTGGCTCACATCAGTCACATCAGTGCTCTCATCCAACGCTAAGGAAAAGTATGCACAGTCATGCATGACTTGTTTTACCTTTTGTTCGACATGATTTTGTATATCAAATATTCTTCGTGTCATTGTCCGACGGGACAAAGAGACGGTTTCAACGTTTTTAGCCATGTTGTCATCTCCGAATGCTTTAGCCATCTGGACTGCACAACTCTTCACCATTTTGCCGTCAGACAGGGGCTTCTTAGCTTTAGCAAGCTCAAGGGAAACGGCATAAGACGCCGTGAGAGACGATTGCTGTGTAGTCGTGGCTCTGGTAAAAAAGGTCTGCTGCTGGCATATTTTCCCTTTTAGGTCAGCGACGATGGTGACTCTGGCAGCTCCTGTGTACTTTTCATATTTGTCTTTATGGGTGCTGTTGTAGTGGCGACTTAAATTGTAGTCCTTCATTGCCGATTTAGTTTCAAGACACACCAAACACATAGGTTTGCCTTTGAATTCTATAAACAGATATTCTATTTCCCATTTTGGCTGAAAGAGACGGTTTTCTAGGTTCAGTTTTCTTTTTTGGGTGCTCATGTTTCTTTTCCCGCTAACGGAGGAAAGCCGCGAGGTCAACAGAAGACAATATACACTTGGCTGCAGGCCTCATGAATTTGGGGGCAGCGCCCTCTAGCGGTGAATATTATGAATTACAAGTGGGGTCTGGTTCAAATTATTTGCTTGTTTACAACTGTGAAACCAATATATTTTTCTAAATTGACTCGCGGGCCGCACAAAGTGAGGGCGGTGGCCACATGCGGCCCGCGGGCCGCCAGTTGCCCATCCCTGATCTAGATCCTCTGTCTCGAGCCAGTTAACTATAGCGGGCCTTCGAGAGTACCCTGGAACCGAGGGAAACTCTGAAAGAATACGCCCATTGGCTACAAATCAATATATGATTGGTTGATCAAACTGTCAGTCCAAACGTACGCTCTCATTCAGTGCAACGGCCAGGGCATTCTATCAAGGATATAGAATACCTTGGTTGAATGATATTCTACCCAGAGACCCAGAACAAGATCTGATTGGTTGCTTTCTTTTCTAACACAAAACCACTGAAATGCGTAGTGCATGGTCCGAGAAGGACAAACAAATCAACGTAACACTGTAATATTACAGATCAACAACACAGATACGATTCTCATTTATTCATTTTATATACATTTTATTACATTTTATTTATATAATTAAATCGATTTTTTGTTTGTTTTATCTGAGTGTTCCAGGGTATTCTCTGAATACCTTGAAGGCCCTGACGGTTCGCCACTGATCCCAAGGGAGTGCATGTACGTAGACACGTTGTGCCTCTCCAGCTCTGTTCCTTACTTCCTACTTGCTACTCTTTTCCCTCAACCTATCCTAAGGGAGTGCATGTACGCAGACACGTTATGCCTCTCCACCTCTGTTCATTACTTCTTACTTGCTACCCTTTTCCCTCAACCTATCCTAAGGGAGTCCATGTACGTAGACACGTTGTGCCTCTACACCTCTGTTCCTTACTTCTTACTTGCTATCCTTTTTTCCCTCAACCTATCCTAAGGGAGTCCATGTACGTAGACAAGTTAGTTTTGCTGCTGATAGGCTAGTAGACTGTCGGGGGACACCTTACTTCTCCTTCTGTCTGTCTGTACCTGTGTACTCTCATGTTCCGAATAACCCAGCTTCCCCAAATTTCTTTTTGGTGTCTATTTACGCCGGGATCCTGAGTCGTGGCTGATCCTGTTGCTGCGGTCCTGTGTCCTGGATCCTCTATCCTGAGTTCTGGATTT
Organism: Dissostichus eleginoides; assembly: GCA_031216635.1. NCBI lineage: Eukaryota > Metazoa > Chordata > Actinopteri > Perciformes > Nototheniidae > Dissostichus > Dissostichus eleginoides. Next base: position 7,626,285 of record CM062275.1, read on the forward strand.
GAGTCCTGGACTTCGAGTCGTGGCTGAACCTATCACTGTGGTCCTGCCTGACTCTCATCATACTACTTCCCTGATGGCTCCCACAGGATTGTTGACATCCTCGTGGATTCATCTTCTTATTATAGACACATGCATTTCCAAACATTTGGTCTACCTATGCTGTAAATGTATTATCTCTTGATTTACACAGACATCTATTGCACGTCTGTCCGTCCTGGGAGAGGGATCCTCCTCTGTTGCTCTCCCTGAGGTTTCTCCCATTTTCCCCTTTAAACTGTGGGGTTTCTTCGGAAGTTTTTCCTTGTACGATGTGAGGGTCTAAGGACAGAGGGTGTCGTATTGTCATACTGATATTCTGTACAAACTGTGAAGTCCACTGAGACAAATGTAACATTTGTGATATTGGGCTATATAAATAAACATTGATTGATTGATTGATCTTATCTGGAACGTTCAGCATAAGTTACCATGGAGATCTACCCCGGTAAGAAGTGAACCAGCGTCGTAGGACCGGAAACCCAGAGTTAACCCTGAAGTTACCTCGCTAAGCGAAAATCCTGCTTTGTGGTACAGGGCACAGGGGCAGCCCTGTTTTATTTATTTATTCGTGGTTTTCGTATTCTCCTTTTTGTGACTCTGCATACAGTCAAGGGAGCCTGTGCGACGCTAAATTCCGCGCCCGCCTACAAAAATATGTCATCACTGCACCACTCTATTGGCGGACAGGAAAACATTTACAAGTTGGCCAATGGTTGAATTAGTGCAACACCCGCACCAACATTTGCCTTCTGGTAATTATTTTAGTAGCATGTTCAGCTTTGTGTGCAAACAAGGTCAGCCAAGCAGCAACACTGCTTTTCTACCTGATGATTTCACTTTGCTTCTTTGTAGGGTCAAAGAGTTCTTGATCTGTGCATTTGGCTGCTTTGACACCTCACCACTGACTCACCTATCTGCTGGTGATGCATTTGATCCGACTATGATCAAGATTCAATTTGAAAGTGTCACACGAGTGTCACATCCAACACATCTGTATGCAGAGGCGGATCTACCCCAGCTGCCACCCAGTTGGCAGCTTTGTTTTGAAATAAAAGTTGTGGCTCATGGGACATTTATGAGAGAAAATCCCTAATGTCCGAGTGCAAGTGAATGCAGCACAAGACGCGAGCATTGTAACCTTTATATATACAGTCTATGCTTGTAACCCCCCCCCGGCCCTGGCGCGAGCGTGGAAATGTGATTGGCGGCGATTTCATTTGAACGGGACGGCGCAAAGCGAGAAGCATTCCATATATATATATACAGTCTATGATTCGGACCCAAGTAGAAGGAAGGAATGAGGTATTTGCGGTCTACAATGACAGAGAAGAGACTGTCAGGTTTGGCTGTACTCAGCATTGAATCAAAACGCACTAAAGCTTTAGATCTTAATAAGTTTGTGAGGCGTTTTGCTGAACAAGACGGTAATCGCCGCATTCAGCTGTTATAGGCATGCCAACTTGATGCTCGGCTCACGGATGACTCGATGAGCATAGAAAACTGTTAAGATGATGATCTTACGTGTGTAAATATTTTTTTTTCTTTGAGGGGGTCTGCCCCCAAAAAACTGTTTTAAGTCCTGAGAAAGTCAAATAAGACGGTTTGTAAAACTACACTGCCCAGCCAAAAAAAGTAACCACTTTGATTTAACTAGGCCAGTAGGTAAGGACTTTCCGCTGGATAATAACTGCAGCGATGTTTATATGTTTTACCTGAATACACGTTTTTTAACCCTAACTGATGCAGTTAGTCACTTCTTTAATGTTTGTTCTTTCTGATGTAAAGTCAAGGTTGTAACTGTTTGCAATGAAGTTGTGGGGTGCTGAACTGTTCTTTTGATTCTTTTGAATTTTGATATATGAGGGTGAGCAAGCATCTTGAGGAATATTCATCATTAACTCCTCCAAAAAATATAGTTTATTTAATAATAACACTGAATATGTGAATCATAACACTGATTGACAGCTGATAGGAATTATATGATTGTTAATATTATCATATTAATTCAGACAAACATCGATGAGACAGTTAATTAATGTACTTATTGCAGCAGTCTGCATATATTTGGTACCCCTGCTGGTTTAAGAGTGAAACAAACTCATTCAGTTATTGTTCAGTTAAAATTCATTCAATTATGTCTGCCACCTTATATATCTCTATTTAATTGATATATTGATGTCACCTAATGTTATTGAGTTAAAATATCAATAGTGTGGCTTTCCAAGTTAACATTGATTGATATGACTGCGATTAAATCAGCATATACTTCTGCCAGGGGATGCCACCCCTTAAAAAATCTCCTGCCACCCTCTTGCCACCCCATGAATATTTGTCTAGATCCGCCCCTGTCTGTATGTGAATAAACTGAGAAAGAAATACATCACTGTTGCTATACTGCGTGTTAATATGCATGTATAAGTGTGAATGTGTTTGGGGTTTCAGGCAAATATGTAGGTGGTGTGTGTGTGTGTGTGTGTGTGTGTGTGTGTGTGTGTGTGTGTGTGTGTGTGTGTGTGTGTGTGTGTGTGTGCTTATATGTGTGCGTGAATGTCTTAGTGTCCTTGATACGACTGGACAGAGATTAGAGTGATTGGGCCACAGATGATAGCCTGTGATGACATTATACCCAGTCGGTGTGTTTGTGTGTGTGTGTGTGTGTGGCTGTGTTGAGGTGTCTTGAAGGACAATTACACGGTAAAAAAGATGAAGGAAGGAAAGGTCTCACTCTGTGTCCTCAGGAGGTGTGTGTGTCTATGAGTGTGCAGGTGAAATGTTAATACCTCTCCTGCAGTAAATTGAAGAGTAAACATCCTAGGCTTAGCAACTCCATATGGAATTGTAAAGTGAATGGCAGCAATTTCTATGTTGCAATTTTCGGATCATCCATAAACTAAAAACATCAAAAAATCCTATTTGCAATTTCAGATCTTGGCTCACAGTAATGACTAGTGTGCATGCGCCCATCGTAAATGCAGCGCGTTGCAGTTACTCATGTTAGATTTTTGTTTTGTTGTTTTTGTTTGTTTTGCTTGTCCTTGTTTGTCTACACTCCCTCATACTTTAAAGCATCTTTGAGTTCCAGAAAAGCGCTATATAAATATAATTTATTATTATTATTAGATTTGTACTATTTTCAACTTTCAGCTAAGCTTTCTTTTTTATCTTAATTGTTATTTTTCTGTCAATAACTTCTATAAGTAACATATTAAGCTGTGCCCTGTCCAAACTTTCTTGAAGAGAGATATTCTGGCCCACCTTCATCTGTGTCATCTCTGAGTACCACGGCGCCCCGACGCGATCCGGCGCTACTAGGATGATTGACAGACGTTCTCGCCTCACTCTCCCCAGGAGAGGGAGAATGAGACACAACGGTGGAAAGGCGTAGAGCAGCTTCTTTGGCCATGGCTCGTGTGCAAACGCGTCCACCCCAAGGGTCATATTAAGCTGTGCCCTGTCTAAACTTTCTTGAAGAGAGATATTCTGTTTGTTTTCTACCGTTGAGTTACCACTGTTGTGCATCCAGGCTATTGTTGTGCTGCCTTGTTAACACCAGAGACATCTAATAACGCTGAAATTGGCAAGCATAGTCACCACTGAAATGTGGAGAACGTGACAGATGATGCAGGGTAAAGCAATAAGAAAAGGAGGATATCTGGGTTCAGATGTATGGAGAAAATGAGGTATAAGCCGCGTCTCCCCGCTTTCATCGTGGGATACGTAAGATCACTTGCAAGTAACCTGTATAACCTGTTTCAATAACTATAACCTTGGCCCGACATATCTTAGGCGCCAATAGTCTGTGTAAAATGTATGCTTGTGAAACTGCTTATGAAACTAGGGCAATATTCTTATTGTTGCATTATTTGCTTGCTGTGCTCATTGTGTGTGCCGTGACTTGGGAATGGATGGACCCAGTCGCCCCCCCCGGGTTTTGATGGGGTGGACAGGAGCGTGGGGAGGGGTTGCATGGGAAAGTGTTTAACTTGCAACATTGAAAGTAGCAAGGTCATGTGCAGAGACTGAGAGAATACAAAGAGGTAGTCAGAACAGCACATCGCACTGGCTTTTGACAGGTACTACATTTCATGCAAAGATAAAGATTGTTATGTTCACCCAATGTTGACCCCTAGGAAGAGGGAGTAGCACCAGATGCAAAGATAAAGATTGTTATGTTCACCCCATGTTGACCCCATGAATTGTTCACCCCATGGCTGCCATGAAGACGGCCTTGGACTTATCAGCGGGCGCAGTAGATCCAAATCTCCCACGCTCTGTCCAGGAGTGGAAGACGGTCTCCAGGGCAGCAATGGCTGACTCACTCTGATTCGCTGCCTAGGGCTCGCCCAGGAGTGAATCCACCAGTAGATAACACCTAGGGAGGAGCAACCGACACAACTCCTCCCACACAACTCCTCCCCGTTTGTGTGTATAAATATTGTAACTTCCTTATACTCTGGGCCTCTATTCTGTCTGACTGTCCCGATACGTATATCGCACGGTAGTAGAACCGGGGCCCGAAGTACTTCTTTATATTGTACTGTTGCTTTTACCATTAAATCAGCTTATTGTTAACCTCATATCTCGGTGTCTGAGTCCTTCCTCTTATAGCAGACCACTCATCAACGAACGGCGCGGAGCAGGCTCGAACCTTCAACCACTCCAAAAGGGTGGTGCTCCAACAGTAGTCAGACGAAATATCTGGAGTGTAGTTTAATGTGCATTGAGGAAACATGGCTGCACCAAAATATCTCTGAAGACAATGTTTTCATCGATGGCTTCCGTGCTTTTTGGTCCAACAAAGATTATACTGAGCGCTTCATCATGTCTTCATTATGAGCCTGAGTCTTCATCGTGTCTTCACCATGAGCCTGAGTCTTCCTCATGTCTTCATCCTGAGCCTGAGTCTTCATCATGAGCCTGAGTCTTCATCATGTCTTCACCATGAGCCTGAGTCTTCATCACGTGTTCACCATGAGCCTGAGTCTTCATCATGTCTTCGTCATGAGCCTGAGTCTTCATCATGTCTTCACCATGAGCCTGAGTCTTCATCATGTCTTCACCATGAGCCTGAGTCTTCATCATGTCTTCGTCATGAGTCTTCATCATGTCTTCATCATGAGCCTGAGTCTTCATCATGTCTTCACCATGAGCCTGAGTCTTCATAATGTCTTCACCATGAGCCTGAGTCTTCATCATGTTTTCATCATGAGTCTTCGGAGGGCCTCTTGCTGTGAGGACGTCCTGCTTCGTGTCTGTGCCTAAGACACTGTGTCCCAGTGGCTACAATAACTTTATTGCTAATTTTTACTTGCTTACTAGTTATGCTTATATAAATATGTATTTATGTCATTCTAATATGGTGCACTTGATTTACCTCTAGGTTTAATAAAGTATTCTCATTCTGATGTTTCCGATTCTGATAATCAGATTTAGACTTCTTGCGTCAAAATAAGTATTATTTTTGATTGCAACTGCTAACAGGAGCAACCAAAGATTTGACAGAACACGACATTTTTCTAAATGTGAACACATTAGCTACAGTCTATACAATGTGGTGAAGTTTTAACTGTGTTCCAAAGAAATACATTGAGTTTCTCCTGCAGTAACTTTTCTAGAGTTTTCCCCAGCTTTGTTGTGCAGTGCAGGATAAACGCCTGACTGATGTTGCACCAATGTTATTTTTAACTCACAATCTGATTTTGAAACCTACATTGTGCGTGACTTGACAGTAGATGGGTAACAGAGAGGTGAGGTTAGGGAGCATCTTAAAAGTGCATTTAAATTGTATAAGAGAGTATGCAATATTTCCCAATTCACTCTTACAGCTCATTTAAGGATTAGTTTTGGTGAAATTGACAAAAAGGAATGTTAGCTTTACATCTACATTTGTGGTTACCTTTTTAACTATTTTGTAAGAGATTTAAATGTTTATTCGGATAAATCTCATTATTAATATTGGTTTAAATTCCAAGATAGTACTATACTCCTAACTGTTATGTTTCATACGCCCTGACCCTTCTCAGAAATGTATCCCTACTGTAGCCTATATGTAAATATGTTTGAGGACATTTCAAAATCATTGTCAATTGGAAATAATTCTGCTTTGTTGATAGGCAATTTTGTGCTAAGAAAAGTAGACTTTTATACTTTTGACATAATGTTCCTGAATTACATCTTTGATGAGAAGCCAGTCAATAAACAAGGTTTAATCAAGTGAAGAATGCATTTCTATGTCATTAAAAATAGTCAAACTTACCAGGAGAAACAGACTGATGGAGATAAATTGAGATGGCAAGAAAAACAAGTAATAAGAGACAGATTGGTACAGCGATTGAACAAGGAAGTAGAGCAAGAAAGGGGGGTGGAGGGACTGGAGGAGGGAAGATTGAATCAGAGGACAAGGTGAAAGTATGTCGAATGGTAAAAGTGAAGGAAGATAAGTAGTATCAGATAGAGAGGTTGATAGAAAAAGAGATAACGAGGGTACGGGAGAGCTGGAAGGAGAAATAAAAGGCAGAGAGAAAAAAGCAATTGAATTTAAGGACAAGATGGATGGGTGTCAAATGGAATTATTGAAGGCAGATAAATACCCACAGATAGATGGATGGATGGATATATGGGTAGATGGACAAAGGTAATGGAGCAGCGAATGAGGCAACTCGAAAGGAGGAAGATGGCGGGATAAAGGGAGCAAAAAGAAGGGAAAGAGGAGTGACACAGCGAGGGAGTAAATAGGGGTCACTTAAGACAAATGGATGAGGAATGACCAAAAGAGGAGTGAAGGTGAGCAAAAAAAATGAGCAGAAAATAGGGTCAGTGGAGGTAAACTGGAAAGATGAGGGGAGGAAAATGAGGGGAAGATCGAAGTGGAGGTGAGTTTATGATGAGAAGGTGGGTGACAGAATGGAGAGAGAGAAGGGAGGGGGAGAAGGGTGAAGGGTGAAGGGGAATCGGTTGTAATGAGAAGCAGAGAAAGAGGGAGAATAGATAGCCAATCTGCTCTGCTACACGGAGGGTAATGAGCTGATCCATACTGTACTCTGATAGATGAGACACAGAAACAGAAAATTGAGGAAAAAGAGGAACGAAAAGTCCATAAAATTGAAAGGGGAACATTTATAGGAGTAAATATTGGCAATGAATGGCAAGTTCATCAATTCATGGCTATTTAAGGCAAACCAAAACAGTATACGTGAGTTTATTAGTTAAGTAAAGCTTCATTCGGAACAAATTCGACAGAGGAGAAGAAAGCATATAGGGGATGAAAATATCAGCACTATTAAAACTCACCCTGTTGTTAAAAAATAGTCAGCCTACTATCAGATAGAAAACATTCCCAAAACTCAAGCCAAATTTGCTCTACTGTGATATCTTAAAAGTAATTCACACCTTCATTACATCACGACTGGATTACTGCCATTCCCTATATTCAAGCCTTTCATAGTCTTTATTAACTGCCCAACAGATGGTCCAAAATGCATCTGCAAGAATAGTGACTGATACTTGAAAGTGTGAGCACATCCCCCACTACTAGCCTATCTTTATTGGCTCCCTGTTCACTTTAGAATTCAATTGATGACCTTGCTGATCACTTTCAAGGCTCATGACCAGGCCCCATCTTATTTCACTGCCACTCAGGCCCACAAACCTTTCTGATATGAAGACAAATATCTCAATCACAAAAACAAAAATAGGTTACACATGCAGTCTATTAATTTTTTGTAATTCTGTACACTTCAATGAAAAAACACTGTCAACACTTGCACAGAGTGTGAATTTCGACTGGATAGCATTTCAAATTGCACACACCTGCTAGACATCAACCGAAGAGACAATTGTGGCTGTTGGCTAATTAGCTAGCTAGCTTAATAACATAATCGTTTGCGGTATAAAATAATTGTGGCTTCTTTCCCACAACAGTATACTTTATGTTTATGAAAAAGTAAAAAAAAATGTAATTTGTAATTATTTGTATAGTGCTGTGTTCAGAGGAGCAAATGCAATCATGTCTGGTCACGCTGCATCCCTTACGTAGCCAAGAAGCCCACAATCACAAAAACTAAAAGGTAACAGATGCCGTGTCTCAGTGCCATGCCATACCCTGTGAACACTTGAGCAGTTTGTGAATTTTGACTGTAAAGCGTTGTCTCAAATACCACATGCCTGCTGTGCCCTCAACAGAGGTGAAAATCGCTGCTGTTAGCTAGCTAGGTAGCAGTTTTATCATTTGGGGTAGCAAATCATTACAGACTGCTCAATAAAAAAAGTAGTAGTAACTTATTTTACAAAACGAGGGGTTACGTATGGTAACCCTTGTTATATAAACACAGGCGGAGCCCTCTACTGGACTCTATGGGTACTTCCCCTTGATCCTATCATGCAAGCATTCATCCACTGAGGCTTTCTAGACATAGCCGGCCCCAGGGCGGGCCTACCTGAATGCGCGCGCATCTAACCGCATAAAAGGAGGCCTCGCCTCCTGACTGTCATTCTTTACTTCTCTTCAGCAAGCAGCATAGGACGGACAGGGCCCCTGAGTAGAGGGCTCCGCCTGTGTTTATATAACAAGGGTTACAATACGTAACCCCTTGTTATATCTCTCACAGGCTCCGCCCTCTACTGAACTCTATGGGTACAGTGGGCGGAGCCCCGATGTATACACGCGCTGTCGTCCCACAACAACACTGTTCCATCTCACTGTCTCTGACTGGCTTTCTGGTTAGCAGCCGCTGTGCATCACTCACCTCTCCCTCGGTCAGGAGGCTGCGCACTACTGGGCGGAGCCTCCTGACCCCCCGTAAAAACCGCAACATTAGTGGCTGAGAAAAGGCTGACCTGCCGTCAAATCCCTCATGGCAGGACGAGATGGCTTCTGCATACGCTTTCACTGTGGAATGAGCAAGCCCTCTGTCCACCAATAGCTGTAAGTACGACAAAATAGATCCCAACTCACAAGATAGGGGCTCTATTTTCCGCTCCTCACACCATTGCAGGAATCCAAGCCACTTCGTTCTGTAACAGGCTGTGGTGGATCCCGCTCTAGCTACCTGGATAGACTGAATAACACTATCAGACAATCCACCCTGTCTTAGCCTGTCCCTCTTGGAACTGGGGAAGCACCCAGGGCTGGCCCACCTTCATCTGTGTCATCTCTGAGTACCACGGCGCCCCGACGCGATCCGGCGCTACTAGGATGATTGACAGACGTTCTCGCCTCACTCTCCCCAGGAGAGGGAGAATGAGACACAACGGTGGAAAGGCGTAGAGCAGCTTCTTTGGCCATGGCTCGTGTGCAAACGCGTCCACCCCCAAGGGTCATATTAAGCTGTGCCCTGTCTAAACTTTCTTGAAGAGAGATATTCTGTTTGTTTTCTACCGTTGAGTTACCACTGTTGTGCATCCAGGCTATTGTTGTGCTGTCTTGTTAACACCGGAGACATCTAATAACGCTGAAATTGGCAAGCATAGTCACCACTGAAATGTGGAGAACGTGACAGATGATGCAGGGTAAAGCAATAAGAAAAGGAGGATATCTGGGTTCAGATGTATGGAGAAAATGAGGGTCGTCGCTCAGAGCCATGGAGAACCACAGGGCGCAGTGGCTGTTGCGCCGGCTGGCAAACAGATCCACCTCTGCTGTCCCGAACAGGGCCCAGATCCGCTTCACCACCTCCGGGTGAAGCGCCCACTCGCCTGGCAGGGGTCCGCCCCTCGACCTGAGGTCGGTCCCCCTGTTCTCCTGACCCGGAATGTGGAGGGCTCTCAGAGATAACACCACCTCTGAAGCCCATAACCACAGTTTCTCCGCTGTGGTCAACAAAGCGCCAGGAGGTCTAGGGGCTCTGTACCGGCGCCTCTCTCTCCGCCTTACCACCGCCGGGCGCTCTCTCCCTTGCGGAAACGCCTGAGGGCGAGCCAGCGGCAACATGCGGCTGAGCTGCGCCCTCTCTCCCTCCAGGCGACTGAAGTGTCGGGTGACCAAGGATATCGATCCAAAGAGCCCTTCCGTGGCAACGGGGGCCCTAAGGAGATCGTCTCGGTCTTTCTTGGCCAGTGCGGTCAGACCTAGCCACACGTGACGCAACGCCACAGTGGCCAGGGACATCACACGACCGGCTGCGGTAGCCATACCGGATTATGGTCCAGATTATTCATCTGGCCCACGCAGCGGTCCGAGTAATGACATATGCCCTCAGGCGGCTGGGCGGGGGTGTCCTGCTGAGGGGTAATCAGCGACACTCCCAACACACCAAGATTACTGGCCGCCGCCATCTGCGCCCCGAGCCTGAATATCTTATCCAGATACTCAAGCATTTCGCGGTCACGCGGCATGTCGCCACCGGAGCCTTCGTCTTCAGTGGCTGTCGCCACGTCGCCTCTACACACCGCCAGATGTCTGGCAGGGGGGGTGAAACGAAGGCCGGCTGTGCCGGACGGGCCGTAGAAGCCGTAGGCGGCTCACCGGCCCCGGTGGCAGGAGCGGCAAGCCTGCACGCTCCGCCGCCATAGTCATCACCGCCGGGAAGTCCTGTCGCGCAGACCTGCGCTGCTGGCCTTCCTGACGGTCGCCGGAAACATCAGACGACGAGGTGTCGCCATCGTTGTCCCTCTCCCCGATGAGCGGACCCGCCCTGTCCGCTGGTATGGCGAACACGAAGGGCACTCCCTCCTTGAGGTCCTCCATCTCCACCACGTCGAGGTCTGGGTCCTCCACCGGCGAGACGTAGCAGTCCTCAAATTGCGCCAGCCGCTGATAATGATCAGCCGCCATAGTCATCACCGCCGGGAAGTCCTGTCGCGCAGACCTGCGCTGCTGGCCTTCCTGACGGTCGCCGGAAACATCAGACGACGAGGTGTCGTCTGATAATGATCAGCGGCTGGGGCGAGGAATTAGCCGGTAGGCGCTGCAGACCGTAAGCGGGCCCAGGTTGACCGCCGCGTGGTCGGACCCCAGGCACTCAATGCACAGGCGGTGGGGGTCGGCGCCTTCCATGGCGCCCAGACACGAAGGAGCGTTACGTCTCGCCGGAAGAGGACCTCGAGGTGGTGGAGATGGAAGAGCGGGCGACGGAGTGCCCTTCGTGTTCACCATGCCAGCGGACCGGGCGGCCCCGTTCGTCGGGGAGAGGGACGACGACGACACCTCGTTGTCCGATGCTTCCGGCGGCCTCCAGGAGGGTCCGCAGCACAGGTCTGCGCGGCAGGACTTCCCGGCGGTGATGGCTATGGCGGCGGAGCGCGTAGGCTTGCTGCCTCCGTCAGGGCTTCTACGGCCTTCGTTTCGCCCCCCCTGCCAGACATCTGGCGGTGTGTGGAGGCAACGTGGCGACAGCCACTTAAAACGAAGGCTCCATGGGGTGGTGACATGGGCCGGAATCCTCAGGGTGCAGGGCCGCTCAGACACGGAGTGTCCCGGTGTGCCCCCCCTGGATGAGAGCCTGGCGGCCCATCTGCTTCCGCAGGCAGCCGGGTGGGTGGAGGGGAGAAAGCCGCTGCCGCGTGACCGCGAGATCCTAGAATATCTGGATAAGATGTTCAGGCTCGGAGCGCAGATGGCTGCAGCGGCCAGTAATCTCGTGATGATGGGGGTCTCGCTGATCACCCCTCAGCAGGACATCCCCGCCTCCCCGCCTCTGGACGGGGGTGATTACTCGGACCGCTGCGTGGGCCAGATTAATAATTGGTCCACGGTATGGCTACCGCAGCCGGACGCGTGATGTCCCTGGCCACGTGGCGTCACGTCACGTGTGGCTAGGTTTGACCACGTTGTCAACGAAGGACCAGGATGATCTCCTTGGGGCCCCCGTATCCACGGCGGGGCTCTTCGGTTCGATCACCTCGGTCACCCAGCGTTTCAGTCGCAGCTCAGCCGCATGCTGCCGCTGGCTCGTCCTCAGGCGCCTCCTCAGGGGAGAGAGCGCCCAGCGGTGGTAAGGCGGAGAGAGAGGCGACGGTACAGAGCCCCCGTGGCTCCCGTTGCTCCATCTGCCTCCGTGGTTCGTCCCGGAGAACCGGCTTAGTACCGACACTCGCGAGGACAGGCTGGCCGAACCCGACGGGCTCCCGCTCCGGCTCCTCCTCAGCAAAGGGCTTCTTGGTGGGGTGCACCATCCTCCAGAAGCTGACTGGCGGTGGGAGGAAGCGTCCCGAGAGTGAGTTTCTCCACCCAGGACGCGAGGGCGAATCCCGCCTCCTCCCTGTACGATCCCACTGTTGTGACACAATCATTTGCAAAAAATAAAAATGATTGCTTGTATCCCAGTCTAAGTGTCTTTTCTCTCCACAAATCCACACTTCCACATAATGTTAACCGTACAGATTTCCCCACTCGCTGCCCCAGTTGTAACTCCAGTAAAGGAAGCAGCTAGTGGGCATGCGCAGGTGAAATTGATAAACCTCGCTATGCGGGTACAGGGACATTATGGCCGGCGTAGCAGGGTTAGGAGACACATAACGCCGAGTGTAAAAACTCCGCTTGATGCATTTCACTGTTTGGGTGAATGCATCATGGCGGAGCGGTGCGTTCAAGGACCTCAGAGAATCGGCCCTTTCTGTGTCGACCCTCCGTGGGCAGATCTTCCCTTTGCGGGGAGTTTTGCAGTGCGGGGAGTTTTGCAGTGGGACGGGTCACCAGAGAGTACCACAGCTTTATCGCTGGGGCCCCACAGCTGATTGCACATCCCCTAATGCAGTGTTATGGGGAATGGAAGCGCAGCTGTGTCTTAACGGAGTGGATGGACAGGACAATCGGCATCTGACCCCCTTGTTGGAGGGCCACCCTTTGGAGTGGTTGAAGGTTCGAGCCCGCTCCGCGCCGTTCGTTGATGAGTGGTCTGCTATAAGAGGAAGGACTCAGACACCGAGATATGAGGTTAACAATAAGCTGATTTAATGGTAAAAGCAACAGTACAATATAACGAAGTACTTCGGGCCCCGGTTCTACTACTGTGCGATATACATATCGGGACAGTCAGACAGAACAGGGGCCCCGAGTATAAAGAAGTTACAATATTTATACACACAAACGGGGAGGAGTTGTGTCGGTTGCTCCTCCCTGGGTGTTAGCTACTGGTGGATTCACTCCTGGGCGAGCCCTAGGCACTCTAGGCAGAGTGAGTCAGCCATTGCTGCCCTGGAGACCGTCTTCCACTCCGTACAGAGCGTGGGAGGTTTGGATCTACTGCGCCCGCTGATAAGTCCCAGGCCATCTTCATGGCAGCCATGGGGTAAACAATTCATGGGGTCAACATGGGGTGATCATAACAATCTTTATCTTCGCACCTGGCAGTACTCTCTTTGTATACTCTAAGTCTCTGCACAGTCTCTGCACCGTCTCTGCACATGACCTTGCTACTTTCAATGTTGTAAGTTTAAACACTTTCCCATGCAACCCCTCCCCACGCTCCTGTCCACCCCATTAAAACCCGGGGGGGCGACTTGGTCCATCCATTCCCAAGTCACGGCACACACAATGAGCACAGCAAGCAAATAATACCACAATAAGAATATTGCCCTAGTTTCATAAGCAGTTTCATAAGCATACATTTTACACAGACTATTGGCGCCTAAGATATGTCGGGCCAAGGTTATAATTATTGAAACAGGTTATACAGGTTACTTTACCCTCCCCGGGCGTAATGCGCTTACGTTTCCCCGGGCCGTGGCGCGCACCGGGCCCATAAGGGGCTGGAGGACTCTGTCCCCCTGCTTTAGGGCAGGAGGGGGGAGCCCTCCACATTATAGTCCATACACGCTCTTCACGAGGTAAGCGTGCCTGAGTGAGGGACATGATGAGCACATACAGGGCTGGGAACTCTCTCCGTCCGCCTATGGGCGGAGGGGGAGAGCCCTCAGCACTGTTTTCCGAGCACACTCGCGAGGTAAGCGCTTCAGAGTGTGCTCTGTCAGCCGCAGCCTTGACTTCTCCACGGTTACGACCGAGGGAGAGGTGAGTGAGGCGCAGCGGCTGCTAACCAGAAAGCCGGTCAGGGACAGTGAGATGGAACGGTGTTGTTGGACGACAGCGCGTGTATACATCGGGGCTCCTCGAGATATAACGAGGGGTTACGTATGGTAACCCTTGTTATATAAGCACAGGCGGAGCCCTCTACTCGGGGGCCCTGTCTGTCCTAGGCTGCTTGCTGAAGAGAAGTGTAGGATGACAGTCAGGAGGCGAGGCCTCCTTTTATACGGTGGGATGCGCGCGCATTCAGGTAGGCCCGCCCCGGGGCCGGCTACGGTTATAGAAGTCTCAGTGGATGAATGCTTGCATGATATGATCAAGGGGTAGTACCCATAGAGTCCAGTAGAGGGCTCCGTCTGTGCTTATATAACAAGGGTTGGATTAGATTAGATAGAGCTTTATTGTCTCCCTTAGGAGAAATTTGTCTTGGGCATCGAGATAATAAACATAAAACATTTAGGACAATCAGTCATAGATACAGAACAGAGATCACATATCACATGGCAAAGAAACAAACAAGAAACATACAGGTACAGAACTTTCCCTATTGCACATATCCCTATTGCACATACATAAATCAAATATTGCAGTAACCATACATAACCCCTCGTTTCAGGCTCTGCACTTTCCCTCCTCACCTCATACCTCGAAGACTGCACCTAAAGGATAACTTGGAGAGGGTCCGAGTCCGACCCTTGTCAATTAACTACAGGGGTCACTCAGGGCTCTGTCCTTGGTCCCCTCCTCTTCTCTCTGTACACAAACTCGCTCGGATCGGTCATTAGCCCGCATGGTTTTTCATACCATTGCTACGCTGACGACACCCAATTAATTCTGTCTTTTCCCCGTTCTGAAACCCAGGTCGTCGCACGCATCTCTGCTTGTCTAGCACACATCTCTCGGTGGATGTCTGCTCACCACCTCAAGCTCAACCTTGACAACACTGATATGCTTTTTCTTCCGGGAAAAGAGTGTCCCACTCTTGACCTAACAATCAACATCGGCCCCTCGGTTGTTTCCCCGACTCAGACTGCAAGGAATCTGGGTGTGACCCTAGATAACAACCTGTCCTTCACTGCAAACATCGCTGCTACAACCCGCTGCTGCAGATACACTCTTTACAACATCAGGAGGATGAGTCCCCTCCTGACCCAGAAAGCGACGCAACTTCTGGTCCAGGCTCTCGTCATCTCACGCCTAGACTACTGCAACTCCCTCCTGGCTGGTCTACCTGCATGTGCCATCCAACCTCTGCAGCTCATCCAGAATGCAGCGGCTCGTCTGGTCTTCAAGCTTCCTAAATTCTCCCACACCACACCGCTCCTCCCCTCCCTTCACTGGCTTCCAGTAACTGCTAGAATCCACTTCAAGACACTGGTACTATCGTACCATGCTGTGAATGGATCTGGCCCTTCCTACATCCAGGACATGGTTAAACCATACACCCCAGCATGTACACTCCGCTCTGCATCAGCCAAAGGGCTCGCTGCACCAGCACTACGAGGGGGACCCAAGTTCCCATCAGCAAAAACACGTCGGTTTGATATCCTGGCTCCAAAATGGTGGAATGAGCTCCCCATTGAAATCAGGACAGCAGAAAGCTTACACATCTTCCGGCCAGACTAAAAACTCATCTCTTTCGACTCCACTTCAAGCATCAAATTACTAACTAAGCACTTATATACTTATAAAGGACTGGCTTATCTAAAGCTAGTTGAGTAGCACTTGAAATGTTTTGGCTCTATGAAACCTGATGTACTTATATGATTCTGTTTTCTTCAAGTTTGTATCTTCTTGGTCGAATGCACTTATTGTAAGTCGCTTTGGATAAAAGCGTCAGCTAAATGCAATGTAATGTACAAGGAAAAACTTCCAGAGAAAAACCCCACAGTTTAAAGGGGAAAATGGGAGAAACCTCAGGGAGAGCAACAGAGGAGGGATCCCTCTCCCAGGACGGACAGACGTGCAATAGATGCCGTGTGTAAATCGAAGAGATAATACATTTTACAGCATAGGTAAACCAAATGTTTGGAAATGCATGTGTCTATAATAAGAAGATGAATCCACGAGGATGTCAACAATCCTGTGGGAGCCATCAGGGAAGTAGTATGATGAGAGTCAGGCAGGACCACAGTGATAGGTTCAGCCACGACTCGAAGTCCAGGAATCAAATCCAGAACTCAGGATAGAGGATCCAGGAAACAGGATCCAGGACTCAGGACTAAGGATCCAGGACTCAGGATCCAGGACTCCGGATCCAGGACTCAGGATGCAGGATCCAGGACACATGATTCAGGATCCAGGACACAGGACCGCAGCAACAGGATCAGCCACGACTCAGGATCCCGGCGTAGATAGACACCAAAAAGAAATTTGGGGAAGCTGGGTTATTCGGAACATGAGAGTACACAGGTACAGACAGACAGAAGGAAGAAGTAAGGTGTCCCCCGACAGTCTAAGCCTATAGCAGCAAAACTAACGTGTCTACGTACATGGACTCCCTTAGGATAGGTTGAGGGAAAGGGGTAGCAAGTAAGAAGTAAGGAACAGAGGTGGAGAGGCACAACGTGTCTACGTACATGCACTCCCTTAGGATAGGTTTAGGGAAAGGTGTAGCAAGTAAGAAGTAAGGAACAGAGGTGGAGAGGCACAACGTGTCTACGTACATGCACTCCCTTAGGATAGGTTGAGGGAAAAGGGTAGCAAGTAAGAAGTAAGGAACAGAGGTGGAGAGGCACAACGTGTCTACGTACATGCACTCCCTTAGGATAGGGTGAGGGAAAAGAGTAGGAACTATGATGTATGCGCCACATCTATACCATGAGCGCATTGCTCCCTAGCCCTATTTATAAACTTTTAGTACAACAACCACGGGACCTGAATAATCGAGACACACTCCCTATACTTTTAGGTGTGCAGTGGCGTGAAGTGTTTGTGTGGAGTGGCTTTTTAACCGAGTGTGTCTCACACAGTGGCTTGACTATATTGTTTTTATCCGCTCAGGGGATCTTGGAGCGCGTCCTCGGGCTACCTGGAGGGACAAGACCGAGACGCAAGACCTCTCGAGAGACTTTGGGCTGGGGCATTTTTATTCTATTTTTAACATAATAAACTGTTGTCAACTTTATTTGTTTGTGGTTCTTAACTCTGCTCACCCCTGATTTTAAAGAACCTGTGTAGCCTTTTAAGTAGGAGTCCTAGGCTCCTTTGAACCTAGGTGGCGTTGTCTGCAACTATTTTAATTCTACACCTTTTTAGTCTTAGTTATTTTCCAACCTCGCCACACCATGTGTGGCAGACTGTTGGCTGTTGGCTGGGTGCAGGTTACTCATGTTGTGCTTATGGCTCTGGTAAGCATGATAATAGCAAAACTGCCTGACCTTTTGTTTTTCTGTTTTTTAGTTTTTATGTCATTCTTGTTATTATTTTTGAATGGTTGATATTTATGAACGTTAATGCAATAAGGTTTCTAGAGTGTCCAATTATTCACAATTATAATTAAACACAGTCACTTAGTCCTGAGAAGTGGTCTAATCAGGCATATAAGTACAAACACCTGTGTGGGTGAACAAACTGTGTGATGAATCACTTTTAAAATGCATTGTTGTTGTTGGAGGGCATTTTAATTAGTTTTCTTAAAAAAATCCCCTGTTTTCTCAGTTTACTTGACAAACTTGTCAGTTTATCTGTAAGCAGCAAACATTTGGCATTATTTAAATTACAGCAAATGTTGTAAATTGTAGTTTGGGAATGCTACTTTACTTTTTTCCAAAAATGTTGTGTCATGATCTGTCTATTCCTCAAAATAAACTGCACGTCAGAAATGCCAACAAAATACATCAGTACCATCTGCTTGAGAATCTGTGTATCCGTCAATGAAGACACAATTTTAATAATATGCTACTTTGCATTGAATTGCTCACTATATATCATAGTCACTGCTGGCATAACCCAATTTCTATGCAGATGCAGACCATTCAAAATGCATGTGATCATTTTAAATATGCCCCTCAGTGGACCAAGCTCTATAGCAAGTTATGGTCATTCATAGTAATAGAAATCGAAGCAGCATACATCATTATCATTCTGCCAACTGCAGATAGTTCAGTCTGATTTATGAAAATGATCCGTCTTCTCTTAGATGTGAAGGCTTCAGCATGGGCAAGTATTAAGAGAAAGAGAAACTCTAAAATAATGTTTCCTTCCAAAGCCTTTATTCAAGATCCTTGTAGAAAGAGAAAATCAATTAGTTAAACTGGTTATAACAAAACAAAGTCTCAAAAAGTCAGTAGACAGTCTTTTTGCAAATGGCCTTGCATTGGATGAAGTTAGAATTAGCTAAAAAACATTGCCATTTTTGAACAATGAGACCAAACACTATGTGTAGCACAGGAATGCTAATATGAAACCCAAGCTAATAAGGGTAAGACTTTAAAATGCATTTCCCATCCTTTTTTATCTTACATACCCAACTCTAATCAGGGGAACACTTCAAATTATATTATAAACTTAATATATCCTTGAGCACTATACTAGGTTTTAAAGCAATAATGTTACCTGATAGATTGAAGCTAGCTATTCTGTGTTACGCAGATAGTTTGGTCCCCATTTAAATCAGTTTCGCCTGTACCTTGGCCATTAAATAAGGAAAACACGTATACTGTATGTAGCAAATATACTTTTAAAAAATATACTTTTCTTGTTGTTCTGAGTTTGTATCTTTATGGTTTATTGCACTTATTGTAAGTCTCTTTGGATAAAAGGGTCAGCTAAATTAAATGTCATGTAACTGTTCTGGCCATGCTATATTTCAAACATTTATGCCTCAATAACTTACTCAGATGTCTGAAACCTAATCTACACAACACATTAACACAAAAGGTGTTTCTGTCATGATGTTGTTATTTAGATTCCTATGTGTTTTTTTTTTTTCACAATATGTTTATTGGTATTTTCTTATTGAACAACAAAGTACATCACAAACACATACACGCATACACACACCCTCACATTGCACCAGTATTAAAAGCATAGGCCTACAAATAAAATAAATATTTTTAATATTTCTCTTTTCAGAGGCAGTCCAGATTCCCGTCCCTCATAATGTGCATATATGGCTCCCAGAGCTGAACAAAGTCCTTCCGCTTGCCCTTAGCGATGTAAGTCAGTCTTTCTAGACCAACACTTCCAGAAAGTTCCTTCAACCAAATCCTCAGTGATGGGGCATCCGTACATTTCCAACATAAAGCGATAGCCCTCCTGGCTTGGAGAATGCCAAAATCCAGAAGCTTGGTTTGTTTTGAAGTCTGTTTGAAGTTCTTTGGATATATTCCAAGTACACAAAGTTTGACGTTCAAAGGGACATTCATGTTAAACATCTCTGACAGACACCTAATAACATCCTTCCAGAAGATTTGAATTTGTGGACATTCCCAAAGACAATGAAATAAAGTTCCTTTCTCATCCAAACACTTAGAGCAGACATCTGGAATATTGGCAGACATATGATGAAGTTTGACAGGAGTTATGTACATTCTAGTTAACCATTTATACTGAAGTAATTTGAACCTAGTATTTATTGTCTGACTTTGTGCTTTTAGGCAAGCAGCATTCCAATCTTCCTCATCAATATCCTCTTTTATATCCGTTTTCCATGCACTTAATTTATCTAATGCTGATTCAGTGTCAAATGCAACCATCATGTTGTAGAATTTAGATACTAGGCCCTTTCCTTCCAAATTTGCAAGTGTTATTTCCTCAAGTTTCGATAAAGGTGATACAGACATTATCTGTTTATGTTTTGATGACATGTAACTTTTTAACTGTAAATATTTAAAAAAGTGCTTTTTAGGGATTTGATATCTCCGACATAGCTGATCAAAAGAAAGCAAAACTCCGTCTGTATATAGATCCATCATTTTCTGAATGCCTTTTGTATTCCATGATTTAAATCCTCCTTCTCTTTTCCCAGGTGTAAACTGCTCATTGCCCCAAACAGGAGTAAATTGAGACAGCGTAGGTGTGTCGCCTACATGTTTGTGTGCAGCATATCAAACTGAGATCGTATTCTTAAGAAAAGGGTTTTTTGTACGTTTCTACAATGTCTTAATATCTGAAGAGTAAAGATACATTTGTAATGTCAGATCTGGATATGGAGTTGATGTCTGCTCTATGTTTACCCAAGTCGGGGGTGTTGTTGTACAAAAATAATATGAAGCTGAGTTTAGTTGGGCAGCCACATAATACCATTTAAGATTAGGGAATTGAAGACCCCCCCTCTCATAAGGTAGGTATAATAGTTTAAGACGGAGTCTGGCTTTTCTGCTGTTCCAGATGAATTGATTAAATAATTTGTTAAGCTTTTCGTAGAACATATTTGGTAGTGGCAATGGAAGCGTTTGAAGATAATATAAAAATTGAGGTAGGATGGTCATTTTTATGATATTTATTCGTCCGATCATAGATATAGGCAAGTTGGACCAGCGGCTTAGTTTTCCAGTCACTCCATCTACCAGGAGATCATAATTAGCTGAAACTATGTCTCTGAGTTCCGGAGTGATTTTAACACCCAAATATCTGAAACTGTCAGTTGTTGTCATAAATGGAGTATCTACTATGGGACTGTGTCTCTCTTTGTTATTCAGAAACATCAACACTGATTTAGAGTTATTAATTTTTTCATCCAGAAAATACACTCATTAAATTGGGAATACTATGTTTTATATTTGTCAAGAAAAATATTATATCATCTGCATATAAAGAAATACGATGTTCTATCCCCCCAAGAGTAATGCCTGATAATTCTGTATGTGCTCTAAAGTAACCTGTATAACCTATTTCAATAACTATAACCTTGGCCCGACATATCTTAGGCGCCAATAGTCTGTGTAAGATGTATGCTTATGAAACTGCGGCAATATTCTTATTGTTGCATTATTTGCTTGCTGTGCTCATTGTGTGTGCCGTGACTTGGGAATGGATGGACCCAGTCGCCCCCCCCGGGTTTTGATGGGGTGGACAGGAGCATGGGGAGGGGTTGCATGGGAAAGTGTTTAACTTGCAACATTGAAAGTAGCAAGGTCATGTGCAGAGACTTAGAGAATACAAAGAGGTAGTCAGAACAGCACATCGCACCGGCTTTTGCAAAGATAAAGATTGTTATGTTCACGGTCTCCAGGGCAGCAATGGCTGACTCACTCTGATTCGCTGCCTAGGGCTCGCCCAGGAGTGAATCCACCAGTAGATAACACCTAGGGAGGAGCAACCGACACAACTCCTCCCACACAACTCCTCCCCGTTTGTGTGTATATATATTGTAACTTCCTTATACTCTGGGCCCCTGTTCTGTCTGACTGTCCCGATACGTATATCGCACGGTAGTAGAACCAGGGCCCGAAGTACTTCGTTATATTGTACTGTTGCTTTTACCATTAAATCAGCTTATTGTTAACCTCATATCTCGGTGTCTGAGTCCTTCCTCTTATAGCAGACCACTCATCAACGAACGGCGCGGAGCGCTCAAACCTTCAACCACTCCAAAGGGTGGTGCTCCAACAGCTCTAACGGCCATAGCTAAAGGTTTGATTGCTAATGTAAATAGCAGTGGAGACAGAGGGCAACCCTGTCGGGTAGATCTCTCTAAATTAAAGGGTGCCGAGATAGTGTTGTTAGTTAGGATCTCAATGGTTGGGTTTGTGTATAGCAGTTGAATCCATTTCAGAAGGGTTTCACCAAACCCGAATCTTGGAAGTACTTCAAAAAGATAAGTCCATTCAATCCTATCAAATGCTTGACACGCATCCACTGAAAGCATTGCTGTGTCCTTCGCGTTATGTTTCTCATGTAGTATATTTAAAACTCTTCTGATGTTGTGAAATCCCTGTCGTTTTTGCACAAAACCTTGTTGATCATCAACAATTAATTGAGGGAGATATTTATCCAATCGTCCAGAAAGAGCTTTGCAAAGTATTTTTGTATCACATCCCATTAAGCTAATTGGTCTGTAAGATGAGCATTCTGTTGGTGGCTTGTTTGGTTTTAATATTCAAGTTATCATAGCTAATCTCAATGAATCTGGGAGCGTTCCTTTGACAAAAGATTCTTCATACATATCGAGAAGTGGCTTTACAAGTTGTTTTTTAAATGTTTTATAAAACTATGGGAAACCCGTCTGGTCCGGGTGCTTTACCGCTGTTGATATTCCCTATAGCTTCACAAAGGTCGGCTATTGTCAATTGACTATCTATTTTTGCCTTTTCATCATCTGACAGAGTATGAAACTGTAGCCTGTCAAGGAAATTGCTCTGAGCTTCCCTGTTTTCTGTGTATTCTGATTTGTATATTGATTTATAAAAGTCTCTAATATGATTATTTATCTCTTTTGGGTCTACAGTTAAGTTGCCAGATACTGATTTTATACCATTAATTATTCTTTCTGCTTGCATTTTCTTTACTCTCCAGGCCAGTAGTTTACTCGCTTTTTCCCCTTGATCGTAGAACGTTTGTTTAGTCCACATTAGGCTTTTAGCCACTCTGTCACTTGTTAACTTATCGTAACTAGCTCTCATGACGGATAGATCACGTAATTTTTCAGGATCATTGTGACAGTAAATTTCAGTCTCTGCTTTCTTAATTTTGTTTTCTAATGTTTGTAATTCTTGATTATGCTGCTTAGTTTTAGAATTTGTAAAACTGATAATTTCTCCTCTTATACAAGCTTTAAATGCTTCCCATCTAATGCTGGCTGAAGTTTCATCTGTATTTAGTTCAAAATAATTGTCAATGCAACTTTCCACAAATGTAACAAAGTCTAGGTCTTGAAGTAGATGAACTTGTAACCTCCATCTTGCGTGACGTTCAAACCTGCCTAAATTGATCTCCATAAACATTGTTGCATGGTCACTTATTACAATACTACTGTAACCACAACTTTTGACCTTGGAAAGAAGATCCACAGAAATCAAAAAATAATCAATGCGTGAATGAGTTTTATATGAGCTTGAATAGCAAGAAAATTCCCTCTTATCCGGGTTCAAGTTCCTCCAAACTTCACTTAACCTTATATCCTTCATATATCTAATCAGTGTTTTCCTTGTTTGCACATGAGTCATATCAACCTGTGTAGATCTATCAAGGAGTGGATCAAGAGCACAATTAAAGTCTCCTCCTATAATATAAAGTCCCTCCAAAGCAGACAGTTAGAAAAAAATCTTTCAAAAAATGAGGGGTTATCCTCATTCGGGCCATAGACACTTATAAAATTAATTTTTTGTGACAAAATATTGCCTTGGACAATAATATACCTTGCATGTGGGTCTTGGATAGTTTTTATAAGTTGAAATGGTATCGATTTGTGTACAAGGATAGCCACACCTCGTGCATAAGTACTATGGGAAGCATAAAATACTTGGCCTGGCCACTTCTTATGTGTATTTGATTCTATTTTCAAATGTAATTTCTTGTGTCTGGTCTTGTTTTACTTCCTGTGTCTGTGTTTTCCCGCCTGTTTGATTGCCTGATTATTTTCACCTGCTGCCCTAGTGTTTTTGAATGCCCTCATCAGCTGTGTCCTCTCTTGTGATAATTGTATTCTTGTTGCTTTTTAATGACTGTTTTTAAATTATTTCTTAAAGTTCTTAATGTCTTTCAGTTTTGAAAAGCATTTTGAATTGCCTTGTGTTGAAAGGTGCTATATGTATAAACGTGCCTTGCCTTGCCGAGTGTGTGTATATATATGCACACACTGTTATTTTTATGTAATCAGCTCTAGTTAATTAAAATCTGCTTTTTATATATATACACACCTGCATTCTTTTTTGACTGCTTTTGGTTCAACTTCTTGCCATACTGTCAACCATCTGTAATAGTAGATATTTTAACCATCTGTAACGTGACTATTCTCTCTTATTTTTTCCAATTATGTAAATGATTGGGTTATTATATCTTAACTCTTCCTCTCTTTTTTTTTTATTTAAGATATATTTCGGCCAGAGAGTTCCTTTAATCCAGCTAACTGTTCCTACAGTTTGGCTAACTATCTGTCAAATCATCTCTTTGAGCCACTTGTTTCAACCATTTATGTTTAATAGTTCTTTCTTGTTTTCATTTTTTTTTTTGCATCTTTTTATTTCATAATAGTGTACAACACCAGGCACAATTTGATGTACATTTTAGTGTCACATTACACTCTCTTTTTCTTGTTTTCTAATCAAAGTTTTTTCAAAATTAGATGAGGAACTGTACAATATTTTCACATGCAAGTAGTAAATTCTGTAAAACTCTGAGAATCAATAACTTAGAGGTTTCAACATTAACAAGCAGATTGACTGGTGTGATATCACTATATCATGATCTGTCTGTTTCCTATTTTATTTTGAAAATTGTCCATCCCCTGTCATGTCTGTTTTTACTTCCTGTCTCTGTGTTTTCCCTCCTGTTAATTACCTGATTGTGTTCACCTGATGCCCCTGTGCTTTTTTGCCCTACCCAGCTGTGTCTTGTCAATGTGATTAGTTCTGCATGTATTTACATTCTGGCTTCCTCTCATTGTTTGTTGGATCCTTGCATTTGGGTCCACACTGCTTTGCTCTTGTATGACACTAACAAAAATGTACAATTGTACATTAACCAAACACAACAAACCGTATGGGAACACCATGCTGATACAAAGAGAAATTAGAATAACAAGAAACTTGGGGAAACATACAATAAAAAGGATAGAAAATGGATAAGGTCAAGAAGAATTAGAGATCCAGAAGAGACTAGGAATGGAATCCGGAGATAAAACCATCTTTCGTCTTCTTCCAATCTCTTTTCTATTCCAGCCCTGCAATGGCTTTAATTTTCCACTCCCCCCTTCTCTTTTCAAATCTCTTCTCCTCCTCGCATCTTAGTCTTCCTCCCTCCAGACCCCTTTGCATTAGCGCTAAACCGTTCATTGATCCCTCTCTAAAACAAACACACATATGTATTCAGCACAGCAAAACACCACTGAGACCAGAAGACACAGCTTAATGGTTTGTGTGTGTTTGACAGAAAATAAGAGAGAGGTTGAGCATGTGAATCTTAGTTAGTTGTGTGAGGGTGAAGCAGGCGAGGGATAAATCACTCTTATTTAGTAGTCCCCCCAAGTGTGTGAGTGTGTTTGACAGCCTCAATGTAAGCAGCTTCTCTCCAAACGTGTAAAGTCAGGGGGGACGTCTTAGCATTTGGAGAGGTCCGGAATGGAACACACACACACACACACACACACTTACAAACATACACACACAGGTGGTACTACTAAATAAGCTCCTCTCAGGGTGCGCCAATCTTATTTTCCCCGGCTGCTGCACACACTCGCCTAAAAATATAAATGCAAAGAGAGCTTCTCTTCTCGACCGCCATCTTATTTTCATTTACTTCAGCTCCTACGAACACATCAGCATACTACCAAATAACTTTGTCTATGAACAAATACAGGCTCCACTGTATACTATAGTATGCATGAGCACACACACTTTTGGAGCTACACAGGGTGATTTATGGTTTGCTGTTCAGTTTTTTTTAAGCAAGTAAACAGCAGTGACTGATAGGTTGCTGCTTATTTGGTCCAGTTGAATCTTTCATTATTAATTCCACTATTCAGATCGAATGTCCCGTGCTGAGTGATTGACCTGCCAGTGGTGAAAATTGCATGTACATACTGTGTGTTCATTGGACTAGAAGTGGGATGAGTTTGTGGAGCAAACAACTAGTTACCAACTGTGAGTCCTGTCTCATGATGTGTTTCTCTTGATCACTGAGTCATTCCGAGACCGAGATAGCTTGCTTCCGACCATAAATTAGGAACAAAACAGACACTTTTCAAATGATACAATACTCTTTTGGGCCTATTAGTTATTGTTTAGATTGCCATACATTTTTTGGGGCAAATTGAAAAAACAAAACATGAAATCATGTATTCTCAAATTGGATCCAAACCACATTTGGAGGTTATTTGATATGCGATTCTAATCTACCTGTACAGATGTGTCTTCGCACAGATGCTTTGGCAGCTCAAAGTGGAAATGTCTTTTTGCAAGTTAGATGTCAAGGCTTCAGCATGGGAAGTTTTGAGAGAAAGATACAAATCTGAAAGAATGTGTCCTTCCAAAGCCAGTATTCAAGACCCAAGTAGAAAAGAAACAAATGAGTTAAACCACATATGTGACCTGCTCCATCGAAATCAGTCGCATTGACCCAAAGACACATTTTGAGTTGTATATACTGTTGGAAAGAGGAAATTCATAGCTTTCTAATGATATCAGGATTGTTTTTGTACTCCAAATATTAAGCAAAATATGTTACATTATATAATGACTGTCATCGAGTCATCATTTTGAGAAAAAGGCCTTTAAAGTTTCCTCTTCTCTGGAATCCATCGATCTGATTGATTATTAGCAGAGCAAATGATCAAAATACTACGGAGGGAAGATATTTTCGTTTGGATTACTGGTCTGGGGGAAGCTTGCGAGTGTGTGTGTCTGTGTGTGTTTGTGTAATTTTGCATTGGTGTGTATTGTGTTTGTTTCCCGGGGAAAACACTCACGAGAAACACCGGCTGTTGTTATGCCTGCTGTGACGTCAAGTTACTCCGTTCTCCGCTTGTAATTATGCCGTTGCAAGCTTCAAAGTTGTATTTATCATCTGAATTTGCCCAAACAAGTTTAATATTCTGAAAGCCAAGACTTTGTTTAATTGAAATCAGATGAAAACAAACTGTAACGGACCCTGCCGTGTTATCTATGATTACTATACGCCTTACATTCATAATTTCAGCCGGAGGGAGGGGAAGCAGCGCTGCGGAACAGCAGAGTGGCGAGTGAGAGCTGTCATCTTCCCTTTACAAGCTTCAAAAATGTATTTATTTTGTGATTTTGGAAATAAAAGTTTCATATTCTGAAAGCCAAGACTTCGTTTGTTTAAAATCAAATAAAACACCCGAACCCCGAAAAACTATTTCTTTACACAAATCCACGTTTATTTTGAAATGAGCCGTTGCGACTTCGGACTGATTTCGATAGAGTGGGTCACATATAAAGAAAAACTGTTTCTTGAAGTCAGTAAACAGTCAATCAATATGTCCTTGGATTGGCTAAGGTGTGTTTAGAATAGCCAAAAAGCATTGCCATATTTGACCTGTTGAACCGAGCACTACTACTACGTAGCACACTGTTCTTTTGTCCGTCATACCCAACCGAGGAAAAAATGGAAATGTCTTACTACACGTTCCCTCCGCTCAGTACTTGTGTGGATGGCTCATCATACCAATATCACAAAAGGTTTTTTACAAACAAGTGAGGGGGGATGTTTTAGAACCAGAAGGATTTGGTCATTCAAGTGAAGAGGAATATCAAAAAAATAGGAACCAATTTGAAAATGGTAAACTATATTCCTTTACACAAAACATGAGTCTGTAGGAAGAAGTGGAGAGGAAGTAAGAACTTTCTTGTGTTGGACTTGGTGCCAAGTGGAACATTGGTCGTTCAGCCACAACCCTCTTTTCAACACCAACCGACCATCAAAAAATCTTCCACAAAGCAAAAGTACAACCCTGCCAGCGTCCCTGCACTGAAACTTAACCTCTTCATAGCAAAGGAAAGGAACCACAAATTGTCAGACTTGGAAGTAGGGATTTTTACAACTACATTGGGCTGATTCAGTACATGGCCTTGGTAAAACTTGACAGCATTAGGGATTACTGGAGGCAGAATCAGCTTTTTTCAAAGAGTCTTCCATCAGATCAAGGCACGGGACAGACCAAGATCAATAAGCTGTAACCTTTATCTCAGCGACCCTGATGAGGATGTCCAGAGCGACAAAAAAACGGTACCTCTCACAGTGACAAACTCCTCCAGATAAAACCCCTGATGGACAACATAAAGACTGGTTGTAAAACATTTTATCATCCCTACAGAGACCTCATTGGGATTCGATTAATGGTCACCTTCAAGGCTAGAACTGTGAAGACCAAGTATAGGAAGAATAACCCACAATGAAGGGATTGAAGCTATTTGTCCTAACAAATTGGGACATCATTCTCATAATTATAAGTCATGTGTCTATGTGGGTATTTTAGCAATTTACATTTTCCCGAGTATTGACATTTTAGAATAATGGGCCATTGAAACAATGGGCAGTCCCCAATTGTTGCACCATTAGATCAGAAGTATATTTATATGAATGAAACAGTGGTCTTGGTAACAATGTTAAAATGAGGTGTAACCGTTTAATCCCGACTTTGACACTGCATAAGCCAGGTGCTATATCCTCTCATTATTCCACTATAGTTCCTTTAGCAGAGTGTCAGTATATCTGATGAATTATTCAGTGTTGAGTTACTCATTCCTTCTGCTCCTTCTGCCACCTCTCCATCTACGTCTTCACCTCTCCTTTTTTTCTGCTTGATATGTCACTCTCTCTTTATAGTGTGCTTGTGATATGATATTCAAATCAGAATCAGAATCAGAAACAGGTTTATTACCAGGTAGGTTCGCACATACTAGGAATTTGACTTGATGTCATGGTGCATACATAAAATATAAAAAACAAGAAATCTAATATAAAACAAAAAATCTTTTACACCGTAATAAAATACAGTTAAATAGCAATACAAATTAAATAAAGCAGTAATTTACATGGAAATAGAATGCTATGAATGAATTTCAGAATATAAACTATGAAATGTGAAATCAGAATATGTGCAGAAAGGAGTATGACATTGTGTGCATTAATGTAATGCATATAGTCTATGATGTGGCAGAGGTAAAGTGTCAGCGGGGGGGCCGGGCCTTGTTTAAGAGGCCGGTAGCAGAGGGGAAGAAACTGTTAAGGTGGCGAGAGGTTCTGGTCCCGATGGAGCGCAGCCTCCTGCCAGAGGGGAGGGGGGTGAACAGTTTGTGTCCAGGGTGGGAGGGGTCGGCCACTATCTTCCCTGCCCGCCTCAGGGTTCTGGAGGCGTGCAGGTCATGGAGGGATGGCAGATTGCAGCTGATCACCTTCTCTGCAGAGCGGATGACACGCTGCAGCCTGCCCTTATCCTTGGCTGTGGCTGCGGAGCTTCAGGGGAGGCGCAGCGTGAGAAAAAAATAATGAGAAACAGTGAAATCTAGCTAGTTAACTTCCGATAACTTTATGCGAGCGGCAACATGGATTGATTTTTAGTGAAGTTACCTTAAGTGAAAGAGGAGACAGCGTCTGGCAGAAAACGTCAGCTTTGTTTTGAAATAAAAGTTGTGGCTCATCGGACATTTATGAGAGAAAATCCCTAATGTCCGAGTGCAAGTGAATGCAGCACAAGACGCGAGCCTTGTAACCCCTCCCCCGGCCCTGGCGCGAGCGAGGAAATGTGATTGGCGGCGATTTCATTTGAACGGGACGGCGCATTCGGACCCAAGTACACGGAAGGAATGAGATATTTGCGGTCTACAATGACAGAGAAGAGACTGTCAAGTTTGGCTGCACTCAGCATTGAATCAAAATGCACTAAAGCTTTAGATCTTAATAAGTTTGTGAGGCGTTTTGCTGAACAAGATGGTAATCGCCGCATTCAGCTGTTGATGCTCTGCTTACGGATGACTCGATGAGCATAAAAAACTGTTACGATGATGACCTTACGTGTGTAAATATATTTTCTTTGTGGGGGTCTGCCCCCAAAAAACAGTTTTAAGTCCTGAGAAAGTCAAATAAGACGGTGTGTAAAACTACACTGCCCAGCCAAAATGTACTAGGCCAGTAGGTAAGGGCATTCCACTGGATAATAATACCCCTGCATTATAGCAACAACAACAACAATAATAATAATAGCAATAATAATTGGGAGGGGGGGCGCGGCTGTTCTTATGTTCTCTGAGGGGAGGCTCACCTTCCCACACTTTGAAAACTCTTGGTCTAGGATGTTGCTGTTGAATGTGGTGAATGCTTTGTGCTAACTCTAAGGTTAGTAAATCTACCAATACTCTAGAGCAGTGGTTCTCAACTGGTCAGGCCTCGGGACCCACTTTTTCCTTTGTCAATAAATCGCGACCCGAAATTTTGAAACACTCAAATCTATTCAACAAAATATCGTGCTGTAATATATACGCTTTTCAGCATACAATATTAATTATAGTGAAATACAGTGCATATATCCCGTATATCCCTTCACAGAACTAAACTATCGTTTTAAAAAGGTTTAATGAGATGATGGAATCAAAGCTGAACTGTATAACATAAAAAGGCTCACATGCTGAAAACCCAACCCCAGAAGGGGGGTCTGGGGGGATTCTCCCCCAGGAGATTTC
Organism: Dissostichus eleginoides; assembly: GCA_031216635.1. Taxonomy (NCBI): domain Eukaryota; kingdom Metazoa; phylum Chordata; class Actinopteri; order Perciformes; family Nototheniidae; genus Dissostichus; species Dissostichus eleginoides. The sequence goes on from CM062275.1 coordinate 7,656,588, forward strand.
TAGAAATACTAACATATAAACTACGCATTCTGGTACACTCTGAGAAGAAAATAAATAAATGTATTACTACCCGACATATTAATAATATTTTATGCCGTTTTTCACTTTGTTCTGACAGCTTGCTGCTCCACACAGAGAGAAGAGTAAAGAGGAGATAGTCTGTGTGAATTACTTTAAATTGTGGGTAAGGGTAGATAGCTCCCATTGTTCTGTGACCTGTCAATCATCAAACCGGGGGTCATATTTCATTATGTGTTCATTTTTATCTGAAGTTGTACCCATGGATGTATAAAGAATAGTTATACCGCAAAGTTAGTTATTATCCGTGGGGACTTCCGGCAACAATCTTGATTCTGATTGGCCGGAAGACTCGAAAGAACATCAGCAAAGATATTTTATTGAGAAGATGATCACTACGTGACAGAAGTTTTCAAAACCGTTTATGGTCTCCGGTACTTCCAGTCCAATGCCTACAGCATGCACAGCGTTAGAAAAACCGGGCCTTCAAAATAAAAGTTTGACTTTTCACCAACTTTTTTTTCAATATTTTTTTCTTCACATACATCTTCGACCCACTCGAAACGGGTCCACGACCCACTTTTGGGTCGCGACCCACCAGTTGAGAACCACTGCTCTAGAGAACCATCTTAACCTTGATGATGATGTTATGGGATACAATCTGTTGTGTCCCGTCAAAAGTGTTGAGTTTAGTCATGTTTCATGTTTTTTTTTGGTTAATTTTCGTATTGTCTTCCACTTCCTGTTTTATTTTGACACTCACCGGTTATGCTTCATTCCAGGTTCCTTGACTCCCTACCCTTGTGTGTGATTCCCGCTCTCATCAGCACCAGCCCCGCCCCTGATTGTTTCCACCTGTGCCCAGTTTCCTTTTGTTTAAATTCCCCAGTTTCCCTTTGTTCTTTGTCAGTTCGTCTTGTCCTGTCCTCATGCCAGTACTCTGCTCGTCATCGAATGCTTATCTTGATACAAGCCTAATTTATGCTTCTGAAACATAACACATAACATTTTGTATATCTTTTGTGGAAAAAATAAAGTATATTAATTATACTTTAACTCTGGCTCCCGGGTCGTGCATTTGAGTCCTTACCCTTGTGTATCCAAGTTCGTGACACAATCAATGCCAGTGCTGATGTCTACTTTACCCATATGTGACAATATGTAGCATCAGGTTTGTTGACGTCTCTAGCTACCAAATGACTGGTAATTCCTTTATTTATGACCTCTGCCTCGAGGCATAGCTTATATAAGCACATACACACTCAGGGGTCTGATCAATGCTGGAGAAAGAGATGAATGGATAGCAGAAACACTTAGATAGGAAGTGAAGAGAAAAAGATAGGCATGATCATATTATTTACCATTGAGTTAAACGTCATGTTAAAACTTAAAACCAAATAATTTTCCCTTTTATGTCCCACCTCTTTTCTCTCCATTGCTCCTCTATTTTTTTGTCTTTTCATCCCCACCTTCATCACACAACCCTTAGAAACCATGGATAGTTTGTTGATCCATTGACGAATTAGCTGTATTCAAATTATGTTGAGATATTATTCTGTGTTCACACCAATCGCAAGGCCAATTTTCACCTAGTAGGTTTGAATTAATATGCAAATTAATTAATCAGCTCACAACACTGGTCTGAACATAGAATAACTTTAATATATGCCTACTGTTAGAATTTTATTTAAAGTTTTTTCACTTTCTTTTAGTTAATGTTTTTTGAATTCAGTAGGTGAACCTATATGTTTATAAAATAGTGTGTGTGAGCTTAACTATGTGTATTAGACTAAAACGGAGCATTTTCTGCCAAATAAGATTTTATTTCTGCTTTTTTAAACTGTGCTATGTGCTCATGTGCTTCAATGTTGGTGTATAGGCTACTGCCTGAATATGCTTGATGAAAGGCAGGTTTTCCTATCAATAAAATCTCTGAGCAGAGGACACATTATTGAATAAAACATCTTATTGACCCATCTCCCAAAAGTAACAGAGAATTATCAGGTTGAATTACTTTTATATTTGAATACTCTAGATATACTGATACGATTTATTAGAGGTAACTAGAAATTGTAAATGAATCACATTTTTAATTAACCCTCTCACCCCTGTGTATATTTAAGAAATACAATCATTGTCTTGGATGCTGTACTTTACAGTGGTGTGAATGGACTTGCATTTTAAAGCCGCAGCGTATGCTCCGCTCTGAACTGGATGTGAAACTGATTCATGAGCGTGTCGCCAGCCTCGCCTCTGGTCGCCTCCTCTCCATCATTCCCAGCTGTCATCGCGGCAATCCTAATGGCTGCGGCTATAATAAACAATGTTCTGTTTTAAGTACACATACACACGATTAATGCGTTTGATAATTAGGAGGCTGATAAATGGACACATCACACCATGCTCTGTTTGTTTATGCTTACAGTATGCATGCTTTAATATGCCACTTATAATAGGTACTGTGATGTGTTCATCCATCACCCCTATCATTATGAAACACTCACTGTGTGCTGGGGGTGTTTGTGTGTTATCTAACAAATTAATGTGTTGTTGCCATGGTGTATATGCACTGTGTAACTCCAGATTTCATACTTCCTCTGTTTTGGTATTATTGTGCCACCCCAAAAAGCCTGGAAAAGTTCTTAGAAGTTTTTCTTTACAGAGAAATATGATATTAAATATTCAACCCATTTATCATATCAGAAAATAAATCAGATTTATCAACCTGCACTCGGCTTGTTGTGCTCGAAGCGCAACCAAATATGTTTGAATAACTCAAGGGCGATGTTTCTTTCCGAAAAATTGATCAGATGAGATCAGGAAAGCTTCTTGTTCATGAGAAAAATGCTAGGCGGTGATACTGTTGGCGGTTGTAGTTCAGTAACAAGAAAATAGTTCCTATTGGTCAATCCTTTGAGAAACTCTATAAATCAATCTACCAAAATATGAACTGAGGCTGGTCAACAACAGTTTCTCTGACCCCAACAATGTCCCAATATTAATTTGTTATCATCAAATCAGAGATAAAGGGTCCCATGTTTTGTTAGTCAAAAGCACTTTATTTGTGCACAATTCTAACCTTGATTGCAGGACCATCTTTAAATTCTGTCTATCATTATTAAACCTAAGGATGCTGCATTAACTAAGTCATTAGGTGTGTGTGATTATCGATTGTCAATATTGCTAACAATGCTTACATTCAGTGATTACTTTATCATTGTCAAAGATCAGTATTTTCAGACTTGGTCTCTTTCAGCCATCCAAACTAACTCGGAACGATTAGTCAGCATTTTTGTGCAAATGAAACCAACTTTATTGAGACCTCCCCTGGTGTGAAAAACCCTCAATAACTGAGACTTTACTGCTGTTTCTCTTTATTGTTTCAGATGTAGTAGTATGCACTCTGAAGAACTCTGCAGGGCGAATATGCAACCTCCTGCAAAGTGTTACAGTTAATAGTGATGCTTTGTCCAACAAAACCCCCAGATAAGCGAAAACAGCCCTGTGTGTGTGTGTTTGTCACCGTGTGGGTTTGTCACCGTGTGTGTCTCTATAATCCATTTTTACTTCTGTCCCTGTCGCCCCTTGGCTCCCCCGACTGCATTATCTGCTAACCAGATAATGTACTGTCTGCAGATGGCCTGCACTGCTGTTAGTGTGTGAGAGTGTCAAGGTTATTACAGTCAATTTAAACTAAACATACCTATATAGCTAGGAGGCTGTGGTGGATACAGTTGGGCCTGTCACGATAATGAATTTTGTTGGACGATAAAAAAAATGTATTGCGATAAACGATAATATTGTCGGCACCGTTGTAAGACCATTTTAGACCACTGACATAATGATAATATATAATAATAATTCAAGTACATCCTGTCAAACAGAATTTTTTTTTCAACATTGCAAATCAAATGTGAAATAATATTCAAATATATAAATTATATATAATAAATAAACAAATTATTTTCTCTCTCTCTCTCTCTCTCTCTCTCTCTCTCTCTCTCTCTCTCTCTCTCTCTCTCTCTCTCTCTCTCTCTCTCTCTCTCTCTCTCTCTCTCTCTCTCTATGGGGCTTTATTGGCATGAAAGTTAAACGAAACAATGTTGCCAAAGCATCAAAATACAAAATAATTAACATACATTTCAAATGTTTACACATTATTGATATATATATATATACAGTGATACAATTAAATTTCAACACAAGGGTGTGTGTGTTTCTTTGGGTGCGTGATTTTGTGTGTGTGTGTGTCTCATTCACTGTCCCTCAGGTTGTGGCATGTGTATACATATTGGGCAGCAAGATGTGCCTTGTCTCCTTCTCCTAGGAGTATTCTCAATCTTGAGAGGTCATTAACCTCCTTGAAACCTGGGATTACAGAGTTCAACTTGTTACAGTAAATGCTCCTTACTTCGTTGAATGTTTGGCACTTTAGGAGGAAGTGCATCTCTGTCTCAGTCTCACCTGTCGTACAGTGACCACATATTCTGTTTTCTTTTGGTTGCCAGGATCTTTTGAGTCTTCCTGTTTCGATTGCCAGTTTGTGGTCACTGAGCCTGTACTTTGTTAGGATCTGTCTCTGCTTTCTATCTCTGACAGTAGAGAGATATTCTGCCAGTTCATAATCTCTGTTTAGAGCCAGGTAACATTCTAATCTACTTTGGCTTTTAGTTTCTTCTTTCCAATGTTGTAAATAGTTGTCTTTACATTGTGTTATAATGCGTTTGACTGTGATTGGTTTTTGGAGAGCAGTGTGAGACTGGTCAGAGTGGCTCTGAGAGGGGGCAGTTAGCCTCAGCACCAACTGACATAGGGGACTCTTTTCTGGGGTTAGCTCTTGGCTTTGGAGTGGAGGGTGTCTCAGGGGCTGGATCTAAGGTGGTTAAAGAATGTTAGTGCTCTCTTTTGAGTGTTAATTATCAGTCGGTATCTGCCTAATTCTGCTCTACATGCATTTATTGGTGTTTTTCTCTGAACACGTCAAATGTATCTGCAGAATTCTGCATGTAAAGACTCTGTTGGATGTTTGTCCCAGCGGGTATAGCTCTGGTGACTGAGTGGACCCCGTACTTTACTACCGTACAGCGCAATGGGCTGGATCACACTATCAAATATTTTAAGCAAGATTTTAATTGGAATTTGGACATTATAAAATGTTCTCTTAATTGCATTTAGAGCTCTTCTAGTTTTTTCTTTTAGTGCATTCACTGCCATGTTGAAACGTCCGGATGCTGTTATGGTTCAACCAAGGTAGGTATAACTCGTACTATGTTCAATGATATGATTATTTATGGTGAACTGGTATTTGTTCTCCTGACATCTGGGGCATTTTTGGAAAACCATGACATTAGTTTTCTTCATATTGACTGCCAGGGCCCAGTTCTTACAGTACTGGTCTACTATGTCCAGCTGTTGTTGTAGTCCTTGTTCAGTAGGAGACAGCAGAACAAGGTCATCAGCATAAAGCAGACACTTCACCTCTCTATCTAGGAGGGAGAGGCCAGGAGCAGCACATTGATCCAACTGAACAGCAAGTTCATTAATATATACATTCAATAAAGTCGGATTTAAATTGCAACCCTGACGAACACCTCTTCTCTGGGTGAAGAATTCAGTTTGTTTGTCTCCAATTTTAACAGCACACTTATTTTCTAAATACATTGATTTAACCAGATCATACATTTTGCCCCCTATACCACAATGTAGAAGTCTAGAGCCCTTCATGCCAAATAGAGTCCAAAGCTTTCTTGAAATCAATGAAACAAATGAATATCTTACCATTTTGTGTTCGGTGTACATGTTTGTTAATTAAAGTGTGAAGGGTATATACATGGTCGGTGGTGCGGTGTTTTGGAAGGAAGCCAATTTGATTTTTACTCAAGATGGATTGTTGGTTAAGGAAATCTTGTATTCTTTTATTTAGAATACTACAGAATATTTTTCCAGACAACTGCTGACACAGATATCACGGTAGTTATTAGGGTCTGATTTGTCTCCACTCTTATGAATGGGGGAAATGAGCCCATTGCACCAGATGTCAGGAAAACATCCTGACTGCAATACGATATTGAACAGCTTTAACACTGTACCCTGCATCTCTGGGGTGCTGCATCTGAGCATTTCGTTTTTAATGTTGTCTGGGCCACAAGCTTTCCTTGGCCGGAGAGATTGTGTCTGTGTGGTCAATTCTTCCCAAGTAATTGGGAAATCAAGGGGGTTTTGGTTGTCTTTAATAGTTTCTTCTAATGTTTGGAGTTTTTCTTTTGTAATACATTGATCTGAATTCATTATATTTATTGGTATGTCTTTGTACAAACTTTCAAAATGTTTTCTCCAGATGTCACCGTTTTGAATGGGTAATGCTTGTGGTTGTTTTGTGTTGAAGTTGTTCCACAGATCCCAGAATTGATTTTGATCAATGGCTTTCTCAATATCTTCAAGTTTCATGTGGGTATAATTTTGTTTTTTGTTCCTTATTGTACATTTATATTTGTTTAAAACTTCATTGTATCTAATGCGTAAGGCTGGGTTGTTTGGTTGCCGATGTTTTTCATTTGCTATTTTTCTCAGGTCTTTTCTGATGGTCTTGCATTCTTGGTCAAACCATTTGTCAGCGTTTTGCCTTTAACAGGCTTCCGCTTTTGTTTTATAAGGTCAGCTTTAATAGCTGCCTTGTGAAATATCATATTGATATAATCAATGGCCATGTTTACACCATCTTTGGTAGGAATATATTGATTTTGGTCAAATAGTGACATGTCATTCATCAGATCAGGTGAGTTCAAGGCCATGGTGAATTTGTCTCCACTGTCTGGGGTCCATCTGTAAGTAGGGTTTAATTTATACAGCTTACTGGGTTCCCTTGTTGTGTCACTCATTTGACCTGAGAGTTTAAAGAACACATTGATTTGGTTGTGGTCTGAAAAGGGGGATTGCTGTCTGACAGTGAATGCACTGATAGTGGAGGGGTCCATGTCAGTGATTGCATAGTCTACTACACTAGACCCTAGAGCTGAGGAGTATGTGAATCCCCCTAAAGAGTCCCTCTGAACCTCCCATTAACTATGTACAGGCCTAAGGCCCGACAGAGATGCACTATCTCTTTGCCATTCTGATTTATTTCAGAGTCAAGGTTGTTCCGATGGGTGACGGTTGGTGTTGTAAACAGGGGGCTCACCAAATACATGGTGGCTGCCCTGTGGGTCTATGACATCAGGTTCAATTCCTGTGCGTCCGTTCAGATCTCCGGTCAGAAGCACATTTCCCTGGGCCTGAAAATAGGCGATTTCTGAATGGAGAGTTTCAAAAATGACCATCTTTGTAAAGGTGTTCATCTTTACAGATTTGTAATCTGCCTCCTGAGGCGATGCCCTCTCTGGATACATATGCATAATTGCTGCACAGAGTATCTTTCCAGATGGAATCAGTGAAGAATATGAGGTTGTTCTTCTTCCTTCCTTCTTTTTGTTGGGCATAGTCAGTGATGAGGACCTCTGGGTTTCCACACAGTGTCTTCTCCTTGTGTTTGTCCTTCGCATTAACACTCTTGCATTTAGCAGGATATTCAATCTCTCCTCTCTCTGCTCTGAGAGCTGAGAAGTTCTGCCAGTTTCCATGGCGACCACTTGTTTTGTTCCAAAGAGAGGCTAATTAATTAGCTTTTCTAGCTTACAAATACTTTTCTTTTCCTTTCTTCTTATCTTCATAAAATAATTCACAGTTTATAATGCTCCGCTACCTTCTTTAGTGTAGCTCCTTCCAACAGTGGCAGGTAACAGCTAGCAGCCGACAGCTAGCTAGACAGTTGACAGTTGTCAGTTGGTAGTTGGAAGCTAGTTAGTTTCAACTCAAAAATACATCCAAAAATTGCCTCTCTTTTTTTTTTCAACATTGCAAATCAAATGTGAAATAATATTCAAATATATAAATTATATATAATAAATAAACAAATTATTTCTCTCTCGCTCTCGCTCTCTCTCTCGCTCTCTCTCTCGCTCTCTCTCTCTCTCTCTCTCTCTCTCTCTCTCTCTCTCTCTCTCTCTCTCTCTCTCTCTCTCTCTCTCTCTTCTCTCTCTCTCTCTCTCTCTCTCTCTCTCTCTCTCTCTCAATTCAATATGCTTTATTGGCATGAATGTCAGGTGAACAATATTGGCAAAGCGTCAAGGATAATACAATTCAATAGTGATATGATCAAATACAAATACAATTCATTCATTAAACAATTTACAACAATGTATTATTACAAAACCGCAAGTATCAAATGTAAAAAAGACACATGAAGTAGAGGAGTAATCAGAGTGAGCTGTGAGGAGATGAACAGCTGTCTCTTAGGCTGTGACATGAGCTCACATATTTCGCTGCTTCTATGCTGCTGGCACTATTTTCTCCAAGTACATGTTGCATTTTATTCTGGTCAGACAGTGATTCAAAATCTTGGAGTTGACATGTTATCTTTGTAAAGAACTTTGTTCTAATGTCTTGGTATGTTTGACAGTGCAGCAGAAAGTGTTGTTCTGTCTCCACCTGTCTCTGTGGACAGAGCTGACACAGCCTCTCTTCTCTGGTCAGCCAGGTCTGCCTGTGTCGGCCAGTCTCTACGGCCAGGCTGTGGTCACTGAGTCTGTACATTGTTAATGTCTTTCTCACTTTGGGATCAGTCACGGCGGTCAGATAGTTTGCCACTGTGTACTGTCTGTTTAGAGCCAAATAGCATTGAAGTTGTGTTTTGGGTTTTCGTGGTACATGTCCAATAGTTGATGTAATTTTCTTTTTCTTTAGCTATGATTTGGTTGGGCCAGATTGTGTGAGAGCTGTCCTGAGGCCTGTTAGAGGAGGTGAGCCTCAGGACCAGCTGGTTGAGGGGACTCCTCTCTATGTTCTCCTCTTGGCAATGGTGGGCTTTGTAATGGTAGGACTTGGGATCACTGGTTTTTAGGTGGTTGTAGAATTTGACTGCTCTTTTTTGTATCCTAATTAAAAGGGGGAATGGCCTAGCTCAGCTCGGCATCCATTGTTGGGGGTGTTCCTGTGGACTCTCAGGATGCTCTTGCATAGCTCCGCATGTAGGGTTTCTATTGGGTGTTTGTCCCATTTATCAAAGTCTTGATTTCCAAGAGGACCCCACACTTCGCTACCATACAGTACGAGGTTCTATATATATATATATATATATATATATATCCAAATAAATAAATATGAGCACACATTGTCTCTCAAGCAAAAAAAACCTCAACAGGCCATATCCAAATCTGTATCAATCAATGATTTCGAGCAAGGAACACCAACATGTTTGCATCGTCGGGCAAATGCATCTTTGATTGTAAACTGTCGGGAAGGTGGGGGCTCTCCATCTCCAGCTGCCCTGTTTGCTCCCAGCTGGGAAAACGGAATGGGGTGGTTGTGTTTCAGGTGCAGTTTAAGGTTGGTCGTATTGCTAGCTTTTGATGCTACCTTTTTAAAACAAATGCGACACACCGCCCGGCTCATTCAAGTCCGTAGGTTCGCCTCGTTGATTTGGCTTAAATCCAAAATATTCACACACCGGAGATGGAGTTAGGTTTTGCAACCAATTCCATTTAACTTAAAATTCCCCTCGAGTAAGTCACACGTTGTCTCCTGCTTGTCTCTATATTATTCATTTAGCTGCTAGCTACACTGCTGCACGCGGAGTGTCCTGACCTGGCTGTGTGTGAGCCCCGCCCCTAACGGCGCACTGGGCCAGCAGCCACAGCGCGCCTGGCTAAAATGCTGGTCACATCCTTATGTAAACAAACACGCATGTAAACGGCAATTTATCGAGGTCAGAAAAGTTATCAAGTTCATTTTTATTTATCGTACGATAAGTCAATGAATTGCTTATCGCGACAGGCTTAGATACAGTGTATGAAAACCCTTCACCCAATGTGGTCTACAATAACCTTACCTCTAAACCTTTACTATCAAAAAAGCAATATTTCCCATTTTTCCACTAAATACATTTTATGTTAGCCGCACAACTTATTTACTAACACAGCTTATAAAGTTTTAGAGTTATATAATATCTATTACCACAAATAATACTTTTTGGCATTTATTAAAGAACGACAATAAAGAAAACTTGACATTTCATTGCTATTTTTAGGAAAACTCGTCGGGAGAGGAGGAAGAAATACACTGGCATTGGAGTCCTACTTTGAAATAAAAAGTTATAATAATGCAGACCTTTTGCGAAGTGATTTTTTTTCTAAGAGTTCTAGGAACTGACTGGTCCTATACATTTAAAAAAAAAAAAAAGATAGATTTCCTCCCATATGTGGAATATAAATAAAATAGAAAGTAGCCGACTATGAAACAAAAAACATATAACTGCATCCTAATACCGTAAAAGAGTAAACTTCAGAAATATTTAAAAATAGCGCATGTTTGTATTCAATCAAGACTTGATATGAAATTGTTAAGATTTTTGACAGTAATAAACCATATTTCTACCGTTTAGAAGTGCTGTGTGTTCTATATTGTTTACATTTCTTGACTCATCACAGAATATGCTTGAGCTGAATTGTCTTCAATGTGTTGTCCTCTCTGCTCTTTGCGGTCTTTACCGTGTGAGACATATCTCTTATTTCTGAAGTCCGAAAATGGATGCTCTGATATTTTAAACGATTCGTTCATGTATTCTAGTTTTGAGCGGTTTTCCACTCCTCACTATTTCCCAATCAGCCATAACATCTGATACCTATCCTTTTTTTATTTATGCATGATTCTTTTATGTATATTTTTTATAATATACATGGATAGGATTTCGAGGCGTAGTCGTGGGGTGGGGGGTCTGCAGTTCGGTGGACTAAGGATTGCACCACTGCTTTTTGCAGATGATGTGGTTCTAATGGCTTCATCGGTCTGTGACCTTCAGCACTCACTGGATCGGTTCGCAACCGAGTGTGAAGCGGCTGGGATGAGGATCAGCACCACCAAATCTGAGGCCATGGTTCTCAGCAGGAAACCGATGGACCGTCCACTCCAAGTAGGGAATGAGTCCTTACCCCAAGTGAAGGAGTTCAAGTATCTCGGGGTCTTGTTCTCGAGTGAGGGAACAATGGAGCGTGACATGGGCCGGAGAATCGGAGCAGCGGGAGCGGTACTGCAGTCGCTTTACCGCACCGTTGTGACGAAAAGGGAGCTGAGCCAGAAGGCAAAGCTCTCTGTCTACCGGGCCATTTTCATTCCTACCCTCACCTATGGTCTAGGGATGCCAGCGATTATTCGATTATTCGTTAGTCTCCATAATCGAAAATTATTTTTAAAAATCGATTTTATTTATGTTTTTATTTATTATTTTTTTTTTCTTTCTTTTTTTTCCTGGCTTAGTTTCAACCAAAATATAGACTAATGCTAATAATAGTAATAGTATTAATAATTGTAAATGGCCATTGGTCACACCACTAGTTTGTTTTACTGTAAACTTGGAGGAAGCCAGCAGCGCAGAGTGCAGAGTGCAGACTGCTGCTGCCTGCTACACACCGACTCCGCCCCCCCCCTCTCCGTCACACGTGCGATTGATTTATTGGCGATATACAGAACAGTGAGAACAGCACAACTAAAGATGAGCAAAGCGGCACGTTCAAAGAAGAGTTCCTCGTGGAACTACTTCGAACTGACAAGTGCAAATGAAGTAAAATGCAAGCTCTGCGAAAAGACGTTGGTCTACCACAGCTCAACATCAACAATGCGTTCGCATTTGAGTGCGAAGCATGCCAAAGAAGTGCCTACAGAGAAAGACGCAGCACAGCCGGCCATTACTAACTTCACTTCAAGGCCACGTCGTTGTGATGACAGGCGTGCAGGTGACATAACTGCACTAATCACCTATATGATAGTGAAGGACATGCTGCCAATAAGTTTCGTGGAAGGAGGGGGTTTCCTTGAGCTTATGGCAAGCGTGGAACCAGATTACAGGGTCCCGGGCCGTACTACAATGACCAAACGAATTGAAAAGCTGTACAAAGATAAGGCAGAAGATCTGCGCAGAAGCTTATCAACTATCTCAAAGGTGTCGATAACCACCGACGGGTGGACGGCACTCACAACTGAGTTCTATGTTACCATAACCTGCCATTATATCGATAGTGAATGGGAGATGAAGAGTGCGGTTCTACAGACCCGTGCAACGCCCGAACGGCACACGGCAGAGAATTTAGCTGAGGGGCTCCGCAGTGCTACCGAGTCCTGGGGGATACTGGAGAAAGTGAGCAATGTTACTCTCGCCAACAATGAGTACTTGGATTGGGATTCAAGTCCATGTTATGCCCATACACTCCAACTTGCAATAAATGATCGCTTCAAGCTGAAGCCCATACATCATATTGTCGCCGGTGCCAGTCGACGTGTCACATTTCCACCACAGCACAGTAGCAACACAGGCGCTTTGTCAGAAACAGGTTTGTTTGTTTCTTTGCACCCCCTTTATTGTTGCTTCTTTTCTTTTACTTATGTTAACCTGATATGTGACAATAAAGCTAATTATGATTATGATTATGATTCAGGTTGATCAAACACTGCCAGATCACCGCCTGATACAGTACTGTCGTACGAGGTGGAATTCCATCTACGACATGTTTGATCGCCTGCTGGAGAAGCGCTGGGCTGTTGCTGCGGTTCTTTCGGACGAAGTGTCACAACTCTGTCAGACGCTAGGACCCTTGACCTGGCCGATGACAGCTGGATCGTGATGGAAGAGATGCTGCCAGTGTTGCGCTCCCTGAAATGCGCTACTACTGCCCTGTGTGGAGAGTCAGGGGTTTCCAGCTCTATTATTTATCCTGTCACAGCAACTTTGCTGACCAAACACCTGCCTGCAGCTCCAGAAGAGTCTAAAAAGGTTGCGGAGTACAAGCAAACCATGTCTGTGTCACTGAAACGGCGACTGAAACCCGACGAAGTGGAGAGTGCCAAGAAAGTTCCGTTCATCGCATCGTTTCTTGACCCGCGGCATAAACATCTAAAGTTTGCTAACGATGCGCTCAGGGATGCTGTCAAGGCCAGAGTCAAGGAGCTGCTTTCAGCCTTAGCTGTAGGAGCAGACGCCAAACCAGAGATCACCGAGGAGGACTCCTGAGTCTGAATCAGCGGGGGGGTCTTCAGCGGGGGGGGTCTGCAGCGGCCAAGAGACCACGATACGACAACAAGTCTGCAATGCTAACATTGTTTGGCGAAGAATACCACGCGGAGACACCTGTAACACCTGAAATGGAATTAAGCTACTACTGTGATGAAAAGTGCATCGCTCCCCATTTGGATCCCCTCGATTGGTGGAGAGTAAATGAGACGAAGTACGAAAGGTTGGCACAACTTGCAAGGTCATATTTGTGTGTGCTAGCCACGTCTGTGCCCTCGGAAAGGGTTTTTTTGGCGACAGGACTAATCCTTCACCGGCTGCGTTTTTTTTTTGCTATTGCTTTGTACTGTTCTACCTGACGAGCCCTTTTGTACATGTTCCAGTAAGGGGGTGGGGGGGGTGGCGGCTGGCGAATAATCGATTAATATTCGCCAGGGCTGTCCGATTTTCGATTTTGATCATGGTCAGTTTCTGGCATCCCTACTATGGTCATGAAGGATGGGTCATGACCGAAAGAACGAGATCGCGGATACAAGCGGCCGAGATGGGTTTTCTCCGCAGGGTGGCTGGCGTCTCCCTTAGGGATAAGGTGAGAAGTTCAGTCATCCGGGAGGGACTCGGAGTTGAACCGCTCCTCCTTCGCGTCGAAAGGAGCCAGTTGAGGTGGTTCGGGCACCTAGTAAGGATGCCACCTGGGTGCCTCCCTAGGGAGGTGTTCCAGGCACGTCCAGCTGGGAGGAGACCAAGGGGTAGACCTAGGACCAGGTGGAGGGATTATATCTCTTCGCTGACCTGGGAGCGCCTTGGGATCCCCCAGTCAGAGCTGGTTGATGTGGCCAGGGAAAAGAAAGTTTGGGGCTCTCTGCTGGAACTGCTACCTCCGTGACCCGACCACGGATAAGCGGGAGAAGGATGGATGGATGGATGGATGGATGATTCTTTTATGGGTGCCAGGGCTCGTACACGCTCAAAGATCAAAAAGAAAAGGTTAATGTATCAGGATGTGAAACATATATTAATTGTTAAATAAAGAATATTGTCCACTGTGCAACTGCATAGAAATAAAAATAGTCGCAAATTATTTTTCTGTAATTAATTAGTAATCAAAACTACAGGGAGCCACTGCATGCGACTCTAGAGACGCGGTGTGCCGACCCCTGCTTCAGGCCTCAGACAGCTAAAAACATACTATAGATAGGAGGACAAAGTCCCTCCATCATCATTTAAGCACTAGTCAAGCTGTCAGTCTATCACTCGGTGAACATGCCCCCCAGCTGAGGCCCCCGACAGGCTGGGCTCACCTTAGAGTCAGTGGCTTTCCAGCTGCCGTGTTTACTGTCTCTCTCATGTGATGTTATGATCAAACAGTGATAGCAATATCCCGTGGCAGCGAAAAACAAGCGCACCAGGTCACAAATTTCTCGTGAAAGGTGAATGGGGGTGTGTGTGTGTATGTGTCTGTGTGTGTTTTAAAGGGAACATGCAGAGAGAGAAGACAGCAGGGGAAAAAAAACACAAACACTGAGTGACAGAGATCTAAACATCGATGGACCCTTCTAAACATCGATGGACCCCTTAAGAACCTAGAATGAAAGAGTTCACAGCAGTTTGTCACTTTGTGATGCATTAAACACCTATCCTATCATATTTCCTGGATCTCCACTCAAGGAGTGATGCTATTTGAGAACGTTTTTTAGCATTAGAACATTTCATCATCATCCGTTTGGGCCTGTATCCACAAAGCTATATCTCAACATATCAGAGCTGTTGTATGACAAAGTAGCATCACCTCCTTGGCTCTAATCATCGGTTTGTTCTACTTTATATTACTTTGACATTGCTTTTCACCATTACAACCAACCGAAAGATGCTTGCTATCATGCTTTGTATGAATGAGCTTTAGCTCTCAGAGTCACGGGGAAGCCAAAAATAGTCGCACACTGACCAGCAGCAACATCCAGTGTCAACCCGGCCGATCTTTTCCAACAAACGGTCTTTTTGGTGTGTGTTATGATAGTTCTTCCGTCCAAACAAATGTTGCAAAAAAACAGCTTTTCATTCAGTTTCTACAGTGACATCGTTGGCACTTTTTGCGCTGTGTTCTTATTTGAATCAACTGAGACACACTGACGCTAAGAAAAAGGCATTATGTGGAGACCTGAGAAAACTTTGAAAAGTTTCCACTATGGATCAAAAGCATTTCACTTTTACATTTAATTTGACACCATTTTGGGTGAGTTAACGCTATTAGATTAGAAACCAATTAAATCATTCTTATTTGCACCTTTAAAAAACTGTCAGTTAAAGTTGTGTCAGAGCTTTTCATATGAATAATGTATGTTCGTGCAGCTATTTTGCACTTCCTTGATCAATGTGTGATCCTAATAACAAACCTTATCATGGATTATGTTACAAAGGGATTCATAGACAGATTAAATATAATGCTAATGGACATATCATTCGGATAAATCCTTGAAACGGCAATAAGAAAACTAAACATTAAATGATAAGCTGTTCCAAAGTGTTGGGCTCATGCATGTAAAAAGCTCGGTCCTCTGGTGACAGCAGATGGTAAAAAATCTAATGAATCTGCATGGCTCTCTAATGGTAGTGGTTGCTAGGAGATGGATTTTGGGTACATTTTAACCACTTCTCCTAAGGCAACACTCACCCATAGCCTAATTGGAAAAGAGAGTAGAGCAAATGGTGGTGTTTTAACCTGTTAAGCCCTGAGCCTGTTTTTCAGGTCTCAGGCTCGAAAAATACATTTCCAGAACAAATGACTATATCTTCACTTCTAAAAAGGGGTAAATTAATAATCTTTTTTCTCAAAGCAATGATACACCTGTGAGTTGGATGTAGAAAAGTCAGAATCAATATAGAATATTTTTATTTTAAAGTAAATTCAGAACATAGTAAAAAAATGTAAATTATAGTGTCCGTCCAAAAAAAAAACATTACTTATATTGAAAACCACCCTTGAATGATGGGATAGTAAACAAAAAGCTTTAGGAATCCAAACTTTAAAATATAATAAGTACCCTGTATCAATATTGATGCAAAGCAAGTGAAATTTGATCTTTTTAGAAAGGTTTAGAAAAATAAACACCTCTGGGGTCATTTGGGTGTATTTGCCATATCTCTGGAACCCATTGGTGGATTTGGTGATTGACACCTCTTTAGACTGTTAGAGCCAATAAAATCGAGGGGAAGTTCCTAAATCCACCTACACGTTACCATTGCGGAGTGAGAGTGATGCGCACGCAGTTTGCCCAAACCGAAAGCTACGTTACGCTCTGAAAACTGAAAACTAGACTTATTGCCATAAATATTACGATGGATTATCAGTAATCATTTCAAAGTGACACAGAGACATTGGATTAACCTTCAGCAGCTTTTATATGCGTTTTAATGCCATTGAACACAACTTTTGATCAGAAAACAGCAAAGGTAAGAAGTATTTGCCGTTTTGGCCACGTAAAGTGAAGTTGTGTGTTGTCTTTGCTTGCCTTCGCTGCCCTGAGTTTTGTTTGCACAGTGATGATACTTATACCATTGGAATCTGTGGAATCTCAACTTTCATATGATATCTTGTTTCTGCAGATCCGATGAAGTATAAAATATTGCTACCGTGAGTTATGTGCTAAGTGCGTTAGCACTCTTTCGCTTAGTGCTAATTCAGACACTCGGCGTTAGAGTTGTGTTTTTTGTTTCGGTAAAAATGGTTCATATCGTCAGTTAGCTGAGTTTCTTCACGTTAAGCGGGTATGATACATTAATAGGTTGTTAATGCGGGGGCACCGGGCTTAACAGGTTAAAGCTCCTTGACTATTATTCTGAAAACTGACAACTAAGGCCGGATTCCGACTCACGGACTGGCGGACAACTTCTCACTTCAAAACATAGACTTTACTTGGGCGGGCCGCCCACGTATAGCCTATTAACGGCCGCCAAAGTATATTTTTGTATCCATCCGACTAGTACGACTAGTGGATGATCCCTCGCTCTACGCCTCCTGTACCTGTTTGCTCTGCTATCGCGTGAAGGGTCTGCTAACAAGCGACCAACAGAAGACAAACAGAGGAGTCACATGTTGTTGCACATCAGTCATGCGCAAATGCGGCGCACTTCTGCGCTGTAACCCCGCTGCGAGGGTCCGGCGAACTAATGCCCCTTTGACACTGTTGGATTTAAGCACCCTTCAGTTGTTGAAGGTTCGAGCCCGCTCCGCGCTGTTCGTTTGATGAGTGGTCTGCTATAAAAAGGAAGGACTCAGACAGAGATATGAGATTAAACAATAAGCTGATTTAATGGTTGAAACAACAGGACAATATAACGAAGTACTTATATAACGAAGTACTTCGGGCCTCAGCTCTTCCACCGTGCGATGTACGTATCAGACAGTCAGACCGAACAGAGGCCGCGAGTGTACAGAATTCACAATATTTATTCCCACAAACGGAGAGGAGTTGTGTGGGAGGAGTTGTGTCGGTTGCTCCTCCCTAGGTGTTCATCCATTGGTGGACTCACTCCTGGGCGAGCCCTAGGCAGTGAATCAGAGTGAGTCAGCCATTGACGAGGTCTAAACAGCGAATCAGAGTGAGTCAGCCATAGGTGTGGGAAGTTTGGATCTCCTGCGCCGCCGATCAGTCCCAGGTCATATTTTATGGCAGCCATAAAATAAACAATTCTGGGTTGAACGGGGTTGAGGTACCAATCCTTATCTTCGTTTATCCTCAGCACCTGGCCGTACCACTCCGCATCCCAATCTTTCTCTCAGTACAATATCTGCATAGACTCAATGGTGTCAGTTTTATTACCTTTCTCCTGCAACGCCCCCATGCTCCTATCCGGCCCATTAAAAACCCGGGGGGTCGACTGGATCCTCTACATTCCTAAGTCAACGCACACACAATTGACCACAGCAAACAAAGGAAAATAAGAACACTTGGTCTAGTTTCATAAGTATACATTTTACACAGACAAAGTTATAATTATTAAAACAGGTTATATAGGATATACAGGTTACTTTAATCCCCCTTTTGATCTCACCTCAAGAGATCAATTCACACAAAGCATTCAAAACATAACCACTGTCATTCTTTTCTACTGCGTCTGTCCCACAATGAGCGGATACAAGGCACACAACAACAACCACATGTTACTAAAATGGCAATACAAGTAGCTATTGAAATCAAAAGAGACATTATTAAACCTTTCCATTGACCAAACATGTTTGTAAACCATTCCTCCAAGGGGTTGTGTATCCCTGATTGTTCATGCATAGTTATGGATAGTGTGCGAAAGCCTTCTAAAGCCTTTGTGACGGAACCGTCCGGAGCCGTATTGTTTGGAATGAAAGTACAACACATATCACCAAACATTGAACACTGAGTCCTTCTACAGGGTCCCTAGTGAGATTAGCTAAACGGAGCACATTGTAATGTACATAGTTGATCCTGTCTACATTATTCCATCACTACCTGCTTGGAAAGTGAAGGTTTGTTTAGGAGACATTTTGGTAACAACTACCTCATGTTTGGCCCGTTTGACCCTAGTTACGGACTCCTCTGGCGGGGGAATGGAGTCTGGGTGGTCAATGGAATCATTAAAACAAAAATAAAGGCAAGGGTGAACACACATTATTTCTGTTATTAATAATAGGAGATTTACTAGGACACAAGGAATTAACACCCAATCAAATAATAAGGCAATTCGCTAATGGGCCATATAACTAAGAATGGTGTTCAAGATACAAACAGTGTCCCAAGTAAAACCACGATTCCCACTAGCAGAGTACACCAACAAACAATAAGGAAGTGTAATCCACAGTCTGTCATTGTTGAGTACCTTTAATCAGTGGTCCGTGTTATTGTAATTAGGTTGAACACAATGCTAAAATCTCCTAAGGAGATTTTTTAAAACTAGGGTGTAAAATAGTACCCTGTAATGGTAAATACTGTGCTCCCAGAACCTGTTAAATAGAAGGTCTGGTGAGTGGGGAGACTTTCACTGCCCTTTAACTATAGGGATAACCTCTCGTTATATATAACCTACTACTCTTATTAGAAAGAGGCCCTATAGGTGGGCATAAAAATGCTGCTACTTATTGGAAAGTGCCCCTAAAGGTGGGAGTAAAAAAGTCGGGTCCTATATGGAGTCGTGTGTTTCAGAGTAGACTCGTGTCCGCCTCCTCGCCGGCCGTAATCTCCTTTCCAAGATCGCCTGTTGTTACCTCTGTGTCTTTGTCCTTGTCATCTGTTGTATGGGTCGTTGCTTCTGCTGGGCTGTCGTCGTCAGATGTGTCGTTCTCGTCTCTGCTGCAGCGATGTCAGTTCTGATGTCGTCTAACGTCCTTGCTGGAGGTTTTCCAACGGCGCACTGGCTCCAATGATACCACGTTTCCCCCTTTCCTTCGAGGCGAACTGCATGTGATGTCCTCTGAGTCACTCTGTGCGGGCCGGTGAACCTTGGGTTGAGCCACTTCGGACGGATGACCTTCAGCCAGATGAATTCTGCGGTGTTAGCCTCGTGCTTCTCCGGTCCCCCTTTGGCGTCAGCCACCTGGGTGGAGAAATCTCATACCAAGCCCTTAAGTTGCTGGTAATATGGTTTTGCTATTTCTCTACTTCTTTCCCTACTGCTAATGCTCCAGGACCCGGAAACTGATGGCCGTGGGTCAGCTCAAATGGGGAGAAACCTGTCCCTCAGTTAATGTGTTCATAAACAAAGTCCGACACCGGCTATATCAACCTGTTTCAGAGGAAGGTGGAGTCCCCTGTGCCGTCTTGACTTGCCGTGTCTTCTCTGTCAGAGGCAGAGGTTTCATCCTTTTTTTTTTTTTAGTCCTAAAAAATTTGACGCATATGCAACAAAGTCAAGTATTTCTTCATCTGTAGGCGTATGTGTTGATACAGGTGTTCCTTTAATGTCATGAGGGGAACTGGGTGAGGGGGGTTAGAGGTGGAGGGAAGCATATAGGGAGGGGGTCGGGTCTTAAAGGGGTTGTATAAATCTGGATAGAGGAGGGGACCGCCCTCTGGGATGTCTGGGAGGGGCCCACCATATGGCTTCTCCTTCCTGACTGGCTCTATCACTTCTGTGGGAGGGGCTGGTGCAGGACTGGGTGGGGCTGCTATGGCGGGCAGATTTTTGGCGGGAGTTTTGCTCAGAGAGCAGGTTACTGCCACTCCATTCATAACTAAGGCTGCGTTATGGCCTATTCTCCTTAGCTTGTCAACTAGCTCCCTTTCTTTGTTAAGTTTAGAAGCCCTGATAAAACCTGCCTTCTGCTTGTTGAGAGTTTCTAATTTCCGAACCAACTGTCGCTCGTATGTATTGAGTGCTGTGGCTAGGAGACTTATTGCCTCGTCACCCTCTACTCTATTCTCTGCGATCATCTGATCGTGTAAGAAACGGAGATCGCTGCTCGCCTTTTTATGATCTCCGGGCTTAAGTCCGCTAAGTATCAATCTCTCTGCTTGTCCCCACTGTTCCCTTAAACTCCCCGGAACAGGGACTCCTAATTCTCTCTCTTCACGTTCAAATTCTCCTTCCATTTTGACTTCGTTCGTATCTGCTTCTCCTAAAGGTTTTAGTTTTTTATAAAAAATACCAGGTACTTTGCGTACTATAATTTACTAATTATTGTAGTTTTTTCCCACAGGTATACAGTCTGATAGTTTTCGGTGCGAGGTGTATTTCAACCCGTTGCGGAGACTCACAAGAGCGCTTCTCCTAAAGGTTTTAGTTTCTTATAAAAAACACCAGATATCTCTGCGTACTATAATTTACTAATTATTGTAGTTTTATTCCCACAGGTATACAGTCTGATAGTTTTCGTTGCGAGGTGTATTTCAACCAGTACGGAGACTGCAAAGAGCGCTTCTCCTAAAGGTTTTAGTTTCTTATAAAAAACACCAGATATCTCTGCGTACTATAATTTACTAATTATTGTAGTTTTATTCCCACAGGTATACAGTCTGATAGTTTTCGTGCGAGGTGTATTTCAACCCGTACGGGATCCAAGAGCGCTTCTCTAAAGGTTTTAGTTTTTATAAAAAACCAGATATCTCTGCGTACTATAATTACTAATTATTGTAGTTTTATTCCCACAGGTATACAGTCTGATAGTTTTCGGTGCGAGGTGTATTATTGGCGGCGCGTAAGGCTCAGGTTTGGGAAGGCTAAATAACTTGTTTTACCTGACGCTGCCTGCCTCCGGCGTCTATAGAAAAGAGATCAACTCAGTGAAAGCTGCGCCTGATCAGAGCTCAGCGTGCGAGTTTAAATCTATCAAGTCATATTACAGGATAAAGGAAATACAGTTTAAACTGCCGTATGAAGAGAAGACGCCGACGTGTCGCACTTATCATTCATATCACATCATCGATCATATAATATCATAATATATCATATATTTCCTTGTCTAAGTCAGCTTCTCGAGCCGTATCTGACCGTGCAACACTTACATTGTCACATACTGTATGCAGAAGTATTATTTTAAGCAACACATTAGGTTGACGAAACACTCAACTCAAATGTAATTAAAGTCAGATCCACTCGTGTCTTAGATGGGCAACAGTGATAACATAAAACTGTTGTACGCTTTCAAACACTCGGTAGTTTATTTATTTTTTAACCAGTTGCTCTATATTCACCTTGCAGGTGCAACTATGTGGCTTGTATCCTTTATTATATGTTTAAGTCATGGATGTTTAAAGTTCATATTTGTCTAATATTAATTTACTTTTCATTAATGAAGTATGACGCTGCGCTGTTAGTACACTTGTCCCTTTCACGTGAACGCGCTCTCAGCTGGAGAGAGAAACCCTGGCTCGATTTACCGAGTTGATAACCAGCGTCGTAGGACCGCTTAGCCGTTACGTTAAGCCCGCGCTGATTGGTCCAAATTGACCAATCCACGGACTTCCTCACACACACACACACTCAGTGCAGGCAGCTCTGCTGATTTCTCCTCCCTGGCTGCAGGCTGATAACAGCCAGTTGGCATCAAGGCGAAATTCTCTCTGCAGACCCATTCTCACAGCGCCTATCAACCTTTTTCTTACTCAATATCAAGCCACACTTAATCACACTCAAAATAAATAAATCTAACGTAACCCCAGATCCGTCTAAGGATTGCCTGTGTACATTAGTCGATGAGCCCCAACCCCAGAATTCGTCTAAGAATTACTGTGTGTGTCACCTTATTTCTCAGAGTATTTCAGCTGGACTTCCTTTACAAAATTTAAAACCACTGAAATCTCGGACGACGATTGCAGCTGGGGTTCCTTTACCAATTTATAACCACTGCAATCTCGTTACACATTTAATCACACTCAAAATAAATAAATCTAACGTAACCCCAGATCCGTCTAAGGATTGCCTGTGTTCATTAGTCGATGAGCCCCAACCCCAGAATTCGTCTAAGAATTACTGTGTGTGTCACCTTATTTCTCAGAGTATTTCAGCTGGACTTCCTTTACAAATTTAAAACCACTGAAATCTCGGACGACGATTGCAGCTGGGGTTCCTTTACAATTTATAACCACTGCAATCTCGTTACACAGTTAATATATTCCCCGTACAGTCTAGTTGACTTTTATAGTGCGATGTATATTTCAACAGATGGAGAGACTTCCAAAAGCGCTTCTACACCCCCTTTCGGCGATGTGGCTTTTGGCAAGGAGTCGAAACCCAGTCTACAGAATCTCTTTATCGTCACGTTTAGTCTTCTAGATTAACCCCACAGCAAGAGTTTGCGAGATCCGGTCATTTCAAATTGATTTTGAAAGTTGCGTTTCTCCTCTTGAAATACCCCACATATAACACAACTGCAGCTCCTCTTTGAGACTGGAAAGTGTTATTCTGTAGTACTGCTCTTTCTACCGTAAGACTAAAACACTGAAAATGCCGCTGACAACTCTAAAATTTTGTAGTATAGCCAATCACAGATTTTGATAATAAAGGTATCTGCTCACCTTTCTGTTCAGGGGCGCCCTGGTTTAGTTGTCAGAGGTATTCGAGGTGTCTTCCCTGGACCGTTCGTCCGCTGGCTGCCGGTGTGCCTTCTATGAGACCCTACTCATCACGTCGGTCGGTCACCAAATTGTTGGGTTGAAGCACCCTTCAGTTGTTGAAGGTTCGAGCCCGCTCCGCGCTGTTCGTTTGATGAGTGGTCTGCTAAAAAGGAAGGACTCAGACAGAGATATGAGATTAAACAATAAGCTGATTTAATGGTAGAAACAACAGTACAATATAACAAAGTACTTATATAACGAAGTACTTCGGGCCTCAGCTCTTCCACCGTGCGATGTACGTATCAGACAGTCAGACCGAACAGAGGCCGCGAGTGTACAGAATTCACAATATTTATTCCCACAAACGGAGAGGAGTTGTGTGGGAGGAGTTGTGTCGGTTGCTCCTCCCTAGGTGTTCATCCATTGGTGGACTCACTCCTGGGCGAGCCCTAGGCAGTGAATCAGAGTGAGTCAGCCATTGACGAGGTCTAAACAGCGAATCAGAGTGAGTCAGCCATAGGTGTGGGAAGTTTGGATCTCCTGCGCCGCCGATCAGTCCCAGGTCATATTTTATGGCAGCCATAAAATAAACAATTCTGGGTTGAACGGGGGTGAGGTACCGATCCTTATCTTCGTTTATCCTCAGCACCTGGCCGTACCACTCCGCATCCCAATCTTTCTCTCAGTACAATCTCTGCATAGACTCAATGGTGTCAGTTTTATTACCTTTCTCCTGCAACGCCCCCATGCTCCTATCCGTCCCATTAAAAACCCGGGGGGTCGACTGGATCCTCTACATTCCTAAGTCAACGCACACACAATTGACCACAGCAAACAAAGGAAAATAAGAACACTTGGTCTAGTTTCATAAGTATACATTTTACACAGACAAAGTTATAATTATTAAAACAGGTTATATAGGATATACAGGTTACTTTAACACCAACGCGGTTCCAGGGCCGGTTCGGAGCTAGAGCCTGATAAGCACCGGTGACGCCATGACGCAGCAGCACCAGTCGGTTGCGTAAAGCAGTAGTGATGGGAATTATGGCTCTTTGAAGGGAGCCGGATCTTATGGCTCCGTTCCTTTCAAAGAGCCGTTCAAAAGAGCCGTTTTTTTAAATGGGGCGGGGTTACTAGCTATACTATCTGCGAAATAATCACCAGGATAATGATTGACTATATTGCCAGACCTAATGTCAATAATCTGCATTGTAAACATGACACAAGGTGGCGCCATATCCATGTCATTCATGTCAGTGAATGTACTACTTTGAATTTACCCTCTGTGTGTGTTAAGTAAATAAAGTTGCCTTGCCTTGAATGAAATTCATGCAACTCTTAATATTAGATACTGTGTTTTTAAGTGGCGATGGAGATTATTTTTTGATCCTGCTTTAAAGGATATTTTGCCTTTACAAATGGTGAGCGTTATTACTGCCTGGATTTTGGTTGAAGTGCAGCCAAAGGCTGATGCGTTTTCGCATTTGGCTCATTTTCCATCCGAAAAACACTTTGTCTACCTGTCCTGTACCACTTGTTATGACTTCTCTCTGTCGCGTATTCCGTTAAGACCCACCCCACCTCACTCCTCATGCTGAAACCTACCAATCAGAGTAGGGGCGGGTCTTCACAGAATACGTTTGGGGAACAAAATCAAGCTTTTTAAAAGGCGAGTGGATTTTGGCAGGCAGTGAGTGCGGACCAACGATTGAACGATAACAAGAACGGCTCTCACCACGTACGACACGGTTCCCCTCGTTCGTACCAAAGAGCCGTTCAAAATAATCGGCTCGTTCGCGACCGACACATCACTATAAAGCAGTTAGTAAAGCAGAAGTAAAGCAGTAGAAACACTTTTGCAAGCAAAGAAGAAGAAGAAAAACTGAAGCCCTTAAAGTCAAAAGTGTATAATATGTACCCGTAAATAATAATAAAAACCCTTGATTTATAACTTAACATCTGTCTCCTCTTGATCTGAGTATATTATAAAGAATAGCCAGTTAATTGAAGCATTATACAGTTCTGTTTTATATGAGTGTTGAGAGATGTATCCATAAATTCATTTTGCCCTCAAAGTGCACCAGATTGATGCATTTAACTTCAATTTAAAGAAAAAATCTTCCCGGAGGAGCATGCCCCCAGACAGTCCTAGAGGAGGTGAGGTCCCCCCACAAATAAACAGGTTCATATGGAAAGGATACTAGATAAGTGTGCACACTCATTATATATAATGATAATATATATGTTTCATTGCGGAGGACCCCCTGTTTTGTGTGTCCACCACTTCTTAAACCAAAGTTACACCCTTGATAATATCTACCTGTAAATAATAATAAAAACCCTTGATTTATAACTTAAAGGGGACCTATCATGCAAAATGCACTTTGTGATGTCTTTTATACATACATATGTGTCCCCGGTGTTCCAGGGAACTCACAAAGTGTCAGAAAACACAACCCTCTCTCTTTTCCTCCATACCCAAATCTCTAAAAACGGGGCTGCAACGGATTTGATACAGGTGGATTTTTTATTTGCACCTTTTTGACGTAATGTAGGTGCACTCCGCCTGATTGGTCAACTCTCCACCAATCAGGGGAATGAGAGGTTGGGCCACGGCCACGGCCACGGCCATGGCCATTGCCCAACCTGTAATTCGCATATAGGCTGTCGGCAGGCTACATTTCCCCAGTCACATCTGTGGTTTTGCCTGCTCTTGCCAGGATGTCTAATAGAGATAGATATACGCGCTGTTGTTGGCTGCAATAATCGTGACAAGGACAAAATGCTGCATGCACTGCCGCCTCTGGAAAAAGCAAAGAATCTGTGGCTAGAGTTCATTTTCCAGGGAAATGTGCCAGAAGACTCCAGCAGATTTCTGCGTGTGTGTTCGACACATTTTACCACTGACTCGTTTACGAACTTCGATCAAGTCAACAAAGGATTTGCCTCCAAACTAAGGCTAAAACCGGGATCAATACCCACCATCCGGGACCAGGCCAGTGAGGCCACATCCAATGTTGAAGCTGTAAGTTTTTATTTAGCGGTGTTTTTCCTGATAAAGCTATCTCTAGCTTGTAGCATGTAGCATGTAGCGTCGCCGTATAAATGTAGCCTCAAACCCAAAACAGTAATCGGTTAGTAGGTGTTTATATGTTATTGTAACATTTTATTTTATTTTGTACGCTCCGCAGTCTTTGCTTTTATTTTAATTACCAGGCAATTGCTAACATGTTCAGACATAGGGCTACTGCCGTAATGGCGATTTGTGTGAAGGCTGTAAAGCTACGCTATAGGATAACACAAGTATTTATTCTCCTATTTATTAGTATTTTTTATCCTCTAAAATCCTATTGAGTAAGTAATAATAACAAACGTAATCTTCTGTAGCTAAGTGTCGTTTTTTGCAGCGTTATATGTACAAGCTTTTGTGGTTGTAGTCTGTAAGAATGATCAGATTTCATCGATCTGTAAGCTACGCTACGCTAATGAGACATGCCGTTTTTTGCAGCGTTATATGTACAAGCTTTTGTGTGTTTACTTGTTTGCGCACATGAATATAAATGGGTGTGTGTGTGCACGATTGTTAGGATACAACAGTGTGTGTATGTGTGCCAGGGGGTAGACACACCACGAGTAAAACGGAGCTAACGCCCCGTTAGTTTGTTGTTAACGGGGCCTTACCTCCAGCAACAGGCTAATTAGTGGCTAGCAGTTTTAGCCCCCATCTTTTGGGATTTCAGACTATAATTATGCAAATAGTATTTTCTCATCCTGAATACTAAGTTGAGATGATTTTGTTCTAACTATGTTTTCTTCTTTACAGGCCAGCACCTCACATACTAACACCGGAAAACCTTTGATGATGGATTCTGCATGTCAGACTGACCCACCGAACCAGCGTACTGTTCGTACACAGCTCTCCTGGAGCACTCTTCAAAGTTCACGTCGAAGTACAGGTTAGAAGCACGTTTTCAAAAATGTTCTTTGGATACATCTTGACAATCTGATGTTGTAGCTTTGAATTTGAGTGCTTGTAATTTTAGTAAAGTCTATTTGTTTTATCTTATTTTTTTGTTTTAATGTCAAATACAATTATGTTACAGCTGTCCAGGCTAAAATTCCCTGCAGAAGCTTTGGTGTCAGCACACTAAATGTTCCTTTGGAAGCGCCAGTGCCATTTTTAACATCCACCCCCATGAAGAGACCGCCAAAGAGGCCCCGTGTAGACCCTGAAGAGGAATACGAAGATCCATTTGAGGGAAGCTCTTCTATTGTGATTTCCGAAGGCCTGGATGCAACTTATGATCCAGCAGAATCCATAACAAATGCTACAGAAACAACAGACATGTTGTAAGTTACTGAAATAACCCTATGTGTGTGTTTGTCTATGTATTGTATTTTTTGCTGTATATCATTCCAACATTGATAATAGGGAAACACCAAAGATCTCTAAAGCAACAATCTGTGTGATGGCTCATAACTTCTCTTTTTTTGGTTTTGGTCAAGAACAAAAACCCACCCATAAGACCAACACATACATAGTATATGAGACCTGCCTCATGGAGCTTTTTGAAGCATGTCCTGTGTGCAAGCGTGTGTGTGATGTACAAACCAGAAGGATTGGTACATTCATATCAGTGCATCAGCTGTGCCCCCATTGTCAGTTTACAAGAAACTGGAATAGCCAGCCTATTCTTGGGAGTACACCAGTAAACCTGCAGCTATCAGTTGCAACATATGTCACCGGAGCATCTTTCTACAAACTTTCTAAGGTAAATTAACTGCAGACAATTGTTTTGCTAATGGTTGAAAATGCAAATGTTGTTGTTGAATAAAATAGGACAAGGTAACAATAACAAGAGTGAGAAAAGGTGGGAATGTGGCACTGTTAGGTAACGACCCATGCTAATATGTAAAGCTCTTTTGGGAGGGGGGTGTGGAGAAAGAGAAGAGTTGTGAAGGGTGCACTCTAGAGTAAGCACCCCTGCCGACATGTTCAGCTCTTTCCCTGTTTAAAAAAAGGGCAGCTCATTTGCACTTTCCAGGGTCCCCTCAACGACTCCTCAACGGCGTGACTGTTTGTAGCCTGTCATCTTTCATATCCCCCTCTTGTTGGTTTGTCACATTGCTAAAGTGTGTGAGTTCCGTTGGCCAGCGACCTCCAGTTCCCATTCTAACAGAAGAAACATATTATTTCAATTAGTCTTTTTATCAACCGCTATATGTGTTGTTATTGGTTGAATATGCCATCTCATTTTTTGACTGTACAGGTGATCTTTGAGATTAAAATGTATTCTTGCTGTTTTCTTTCAACCATAGGTCTTCAAAGCAATGAATATGCAGATATTCAAATACAACACCTTCCGAGGCATGCCAGGATGTACATTGAGCCAGCGATTGTATCTTACTGGAAAAAATCACAGGAAGGCATGCTACAGAAGCTCCATGAAGAGGAGAAAGTGATAGTTGGTGGTGATATGAGGGCTGACTCTCCAGGTATGTCGTATATGTATTTTTATACAATTTGCATGTTACATTTCAGAAAGGGGTTTGAAAAACATATGCTAAAACACTACAATCAAAAATACAAATTCACCATCCGCAGAGAAAAGTAAATACTGTAACACATCTTTTCGCAGGCCACTCGGCAAAGTTCGGCAGCTACACTATGATGGACCTCGAGAACAACAAAGTCGTTGACCTCCAGTTGGTTCAGGTATGTGGGGTGAAATGAAATATCAAAGTTTTTTTTTTAACACTGTTTGCACATTATATTAATCTTTAAAATGTGTGTATCAATGGTTATTTGTATGTGTCATGACAGAGCAATGAGGTTGGTGGAAGCTACCACATGGAGTTAGAGGGCCTTAAAAGGAGTCTGGAGTTGTTAAAGGAACGTGGTGTGACTCTGGACAGACATCTGTCCGTGCAGAAATTCCTAAGGGAAAGCAGCATCACCCAATTCTTTGATGTGTGGCACATAGAGAAAGGTATTTTTATTTATATAAATAAATCTATTGTAAATAAATTAACCAATGTATTTAGACACAAACCCGGCTTCCTACAATCACATCAGTAGAATAATATTTTCAGTCAACTTGTATGTATATTAACTACATGTTAAATGTATTTATTAGGGATTTCTAAGCAACTGGATAAGATTGCAAAAATGAAGGACTGCGAAAAACTTCAAAAGTGGATGAAGAATATAAGAAACCACATATACTGGACTGCAGCAACCTCCACCACCGGGCCTGAGAGAGTGGCCAAATGGACTTTAAAGTAACCTGTATATCCTATATAACCTGTTTCAAATATATAACAACCTGTTTTAATAATTATAACTTTGTCTGTGTAAAATGTATACTTATGAAACTAGACCAAGTGTTCTTATTTTGTTTTGTTTGATGTGGTCAATTGTGTGTGCGTTGACTTAGGAATGTAGAGGATCCAGTAGCCCCCCCCCCGGGTTTTTAATGGGCCGGATAGGACCATGGGGGAGGTAATAAAACTGACACCATTGAGTCTATGGAGAGATTGTACTGAGAGAAAGATTGGGATGCGGAGTGGGTACGGCCAGGTGCTGAGGATAAACGAAGATAAGGATTGGTACCTCACCCCCGTTCAACCCAGAATTGTTTATTTTATGGCTGCCATAAAAGATGACCTGGGACTGATCGGCGGCGCAGGAGATCCAAACTTCCCACGACTATGGCTGACTCACTCTGATTCGCTGTTTAGACCTCGTCAATGGCTGACTCACTCTGATTCGCTGCCTAGGGCTCGCCCAGGAGTGAGTCCACCAATGGATGAACACCTAGGGAGGAGCAACCGACACAACTCCTCCCACACAACTCCTCTCCGTTTGTGGGAATAAATATTGTGAATTCTGTACACTCGCGGCCTCTGTTCTGTCTGACTGTCTGATACGTACATCGCACGGTGGAAGAGCTGAGGCCCGAAGTACTTCGTTATATAAGTACTTCGTTATATTGTACTGTTGTTTCTACCATTAAATCAGCTTATTGTTTAATCTCATATCTCTGTCTGAGCCGTTCCTTTTTACAGCAGACCACTCATCAAACGAACAGCGCGGAGCGGGCTTGAACCCAACAACTTCCATCCTGAACCACTTGCTGGATATCCACTCTCATGAAGACCCCCTGTTCCCTAAGTGCCTTCATCCACTGCGCACAACCACAGATAAAAGGAAATGGATGGCAGCAGGTATGTTGTTCATAAACCATGATACATACATTACATTACTCCTCTATACATATTTGTATGGGACAACTATTAAATACAGGATGTTGTCAGACACAATCTATAAAGCATGACAATTTCAAATATGACTTTGATTTTCAAATTCTTAGGAACGCCAGCCTTTTGCAAGCTGGAGAAAATTCTCTCAAACAAGAAGATTTTGAAAGCCGTGGCCAAACTCAGCCCCCACCACCAGACTTCATCTTTGGAGTCATTCCACGCCGTCATCCTGCGCTTTGCTCCAAAGAATGTGGTGTTTCCATTTCTTGGAATGTTGTGCAGGTAAAATAAACCATAGTTACTTATAATTAGTGACAATTTGTACATCCTTTGCTATTATTTACATTTCTTTTTCTCATTACGGAAATTAAAGACTGTACCTGGCAGCCCTGCACTACAATGAAAATGCTGATCGTGCACAAGCCACTACATCCACTGGAAACCCTCTATATAAACTGCAGTTCCCAAAGGTCAGGAAGGGAGAATGCAGAGCAAAACAATAAAGACTGACCCCACATTCTGTAAGTGTTTAACATTTATTATCCAACTATTTACATGCATATACAAATCTAAACCAATATTCTTTTGCTTTTTTTAACATTGCACAGGCTACGTGGCCAACTTGATGGACCTCATCTTCGAGCAAGTCTTTGTGGACCCTGCCCCATTCACACAGGAGCTTCTGAAGATTCCCATCCCAGAGGACCTGTGTACCCAATATGAGCGACCTGACAGGGAGGAGGTCATCGCCGGTTATGCCTCACGGTTCAATTTGACAGCTGTCTGAACCCAACATACGTGTTTTGAGGATCAGGAAACTCCCTGCGAATCCTGACGACAACGCAGGCCGGAATTACTACTCGGATCGAGCGTCCAAGGAAGCCCCAGCACCAGCTCACAAAGCTTCTGTAGGCTAGATACCTGTGACGCCTGTAATAATTATGTCATTTATGTAAATACAAGTACATTTACCTTTTTTTTATGGGTTCAAAGAACCTTTGATTTGGAATAAAGCTCCGACAGTTTATATCAAATGTGTCGTGATTATTCATGTTTGGATGGGTAAAGTATATGCTGATTTCAAAAGCATAAGGTTGTGTGTGGACTTTTTTTGTCGTACACATGGTGTGTTATGCCATTGCTGTGTAGTATATAACATAATAGTAACGCCATGTACAATGACAGAATGAAATGAAAGATTGCATAAAACCATATACACCAGTATTTATTTTCATGAACAATATTAGCATACGTTTTACAAATTCAGTAATACAAAAAAATAAACAACAAACCACTCACTGCTGTATTTGCCTCATCTGTAGCCTCCCATATTCAGCTCTGTATATATGACATGCATTCTGCAGGGAGAACACATTTAGGCAGACAGGCTCCAATCCAGGATGGTCCACCATACAACGCACAGAGTCCTCAAGTTCCTGCATCCGTCTTGACACCTAGTGTGATAAACATATTGAATGACATGTGAAAAATGTATTCTCTAAACAGACAACTTAGTGAAGCTATCAAAAATGTTACCTGTGGTATCTCCATGCAGCACACATTCTCTGGTTCAGACGGCATTGCAGCGCAATTTGCACATGTACACCTGTAGAAAGAAGTCAATAACTGGGCTTTTAAAAACACATGAAACTACACACATTGATGACAACTGAGGTGTTTAACCATCTGGAGTTATACTTTTTATGACCCTAAGTTATTGAACTTTCCAACGGTAACAGTTGTTGCACGATGTTGGAAGAAAAGGTTAATAGGTAAAATATTAATAAACGCAATGAGGCCATTGTATATATGCTGAAAAGATGAATGTCTCCCTATATAAATATATATATATGTACCGCTGTTTTTGCGTTACAAACTCTGTTACAAACTGTACACATAACATTCTTGCTAATTAGCCAAAACGGAATAAGTAGCAAGCATCGTAACAAAGAGTTAGCGTAAAATAAATAGGGACAACAGCTTGTCAACTAACCATTCAGAAACGTCCTGCTGCAACCGAGATGTTTGCACCTCCACCAAAACCTCCGCTTCTTCAGGGTCAGATTCTGGATCAAATTGGTAATATGCTTGAACACATGCATTGCTCTGAGAAAACATGTTGACTCTCCACTCGTAATCACAGCAAGCATGATAACATGACGCTCGTGCCGGGGCCGTGTCACGCCCCCCTCTTCCGCATGGGGGCGTGGTCAGCTGAATCAGACCTTGCAAAGACAGAGCTGGAGTGAGGCAAAATGAGGCATGGCTAAAATGCATGATCTGTTTCGTATTTTGAAAATTAAAACGTATTAATATACCTTATATATATATATATACCTTATATATTATTTAAATATAGCATGATAGGTCCCCTTTAACATCTCTGTCTCCTATTGATCTGAGTATATTATAAAGAATAGCCAGTTAATTGAAGCATTATAGCACAGGCCTTTGTCAGATGGTATATTACACTGTTTTTTTCTGCTTCGAATAGTTCTCTCTTTTTTCACCATACCTGTGTTTGCATCACTGAAGATTAATATTTTGAGAAAAGGTTTCTCAGTGTGAATACGATGATGGATTGTGAGCTCAACTGATGTAATGAAGGTCATCCCACACTCTTCACAGCTATGTGGTTTCTCTCCTGTGTGAATACGATAAATATATATATACTTTATATAGAGTGTTTTGTACTGAATCCGGGACTTGACCGGCAGCCAGTGAAGATGGATGAGGGTGGGGGTGATGTGTTGCCAGGGCTTGGTGCGGGTGATAAGCCTGGCGGCAGAGTTCTGGACGTATTGGAGCCTCTCCAGGGCTTTGCTGGGAACCCCGGACAGGACTCCATTGCAATAGTCGAGGCGGGAGGTGATGAAAGCTTGTATTAGCGTTTCTGCCACAGAGTCAGAGAGTGAAGGCCGGAGTCTGGAAATGTTTTTGAGGTGGTAGAAAGCCGATTTGGTGACAGTGAGCCTGGAAGGAGAGGGTGGTGTCCAGGATGACTCCCAGGTTGCGGACTTTAGTGGATGGAGAGGAGCAGCCGTCAATGGAGAGGAGCAGGTCTCCAACCTTCCGGAGCTGCGCCTTGGGAGCCACAATAATGAGCTCTGTTTATTGCCGCTTAGTTTGAGCAGGTTTGATGACATCCAGTTTTGTATGTCCTTTAGGCAGTTGACAAGGGATTGAGGGGGGAGATGAGTGGACGGTTTGGGTGAAGAGATAGAGCTGTGTGTCATCAGCGTATGAATGAAAGCTGAGACCATGGTGGCGGATGATTTGACCAAGTGGGAGCATGTAAATGGTGAAGAGGAGGGGTCCAAGCACAGAGCCTTGAAGTACACCTTGGTTGACTGGGACCGATTGGGAACTGCAGTCACTGATGGTGACAAAGTGTTTCTGGTTCGAGAAGTAGGACTCAAACAAGGCAAGAGCTGTGTCACTGAGGCCAAGGTGGCTGAGGAGGATGGTATGGGATATGGTGTTGAAGGCTGCAGAGAGGTCCAGGAGGATGAGAATGCTGATGAGGCCGGAATCAGAAGCAATGAGGAGGTCATTCGTGATTTTAATGAGGGCAGTCTCTGTGCTGTGGTGGGGTCTAAAGCCAGACTGAAGGGGTTCATATAGCTCATGGTTGGACATGTGGTGTTGGAGTTGTGCGGCAACTGCTCTTTCCAGGATTTTGCTGAGGAAAGGAAGGTTGGAGATCGCCCGGTGGTTGTTCAGGTCCTCCGGGTCCAAGCCAGGCTTCTTGAGGATAGGAGTGACTGAGGCAGTTTTGAGGCAGGGTGGGACTATGCCAGATGACATTGACAAGTTCACTATGTCTACTATGATGGGGCAGATGGTGGGTAGGGCTGCCTTGACCAAGGCTGTGGGCATGGGGTCGAGAGAGGAGGTTGATGTCTTGGCCTTTGTGACCAGCTTGGTTACTAGGAGGGCATCCACTGGGGAGAAGGTGGAGAGGCCACACCTAAATGGGCGTGTAGCACCTTGCGGCTGATGTGTGGTTTGAATTGGGGGGGCAGGCACCAGAAGCTGGCGGTGGATGGAATCCACTTTGGCCTGGAAGAAGTCCAGGAACTTCGACCAGAGGTCGAGTTTATGGTGGAGAACAGCATTCTCGTTGGTTATGTTGGTTGCCAATGAGGGTGGAGTAGTATGAAGACCTAGTCCGGGAGAGAGCTTCTTTGTAGGACTTCACATGGTGGTAGTTGTTGTGTCTTTCAAACTCAATGGCTAACTGGGTGGTAAAATAGCAAAGTTAAGCTGTGGCCGTGCTGGTAGCTAAACTATCAGGAATAATTTGGATATATCGTTATGCCATATTGTACAATGGGAAGCAGTCTTGTCGAATTGGCCATGTATATATTTAGTGTATAGATATTACCATGCTGTTATTGGGCTTAATAGTTTTGTAACCCTGTTGAACCTAATAATTGTATAATTTCTGGATATCTCAAGGAAAAGACCGGATACAGGAGGGTGTTAACCTACAAGAAACTCCTTGATTTTTTATCATCATCCTCACGATCATTTAATGTATCATATGTTCGCCGAATTGACATGAAAGCACTAACAAATATGAATTTGCTTTAGTCAACTTCATTAAAACTTTATTAACGTGCCTAAACTCAGTAATTCTCAAAAAATCAGTTTATTTTTAATGGAGCCTCGTCATCTCACCACGGGCAAACAATAATATTTACAGTGTTAATAGTTTACTGTATTATTAGTGTTTAATATTACTGCTATAACAATCACACATTGAGTTCATTGTTGTGCAATGATAAAATTAGACCCGTCGTTTTTTTAAATAGTCTGAATGAAACTCGGCAGCTCTCAGGTGATCAGCTGTGTGTGTGACTCTCTTTGTTTACACACCTAATGGCCCATCAGCCACAGCTCTCCCCCCCCCCTTTGATCTCCCACCCCCCTGTGCTCTCTCTTCTCCAGCAGTAAAGTTTAACTGTAGGTTTGGGTTTGCATATTTATACAGTGATCTGTCTCTTCCTCTCTGCCGCAGACAGCTGAGCGCTGTCAGACCGGACCATGGCTGTAAAGGAAGTGAGGTGTCTAGTTCCCCCTCGACACATAGACTGATCCTTTTTTTTATCCATGTCTGATTGGCTTAGAGCTTTCGTGACTGCAAACGTTTTTAAACAAACAAACATTGACCATACCGTTCACCAGCCCCCGACCCCCTCTGAGTGACAAGATGAGAAGTCAACTACTACTGTCAGGGAACATACTGTGTGAATCAAGGCCTAAACAAAGACCAAAGGTTACCCAGTTAGCTGTCTTTGTGTATTGCAACCAGGGAGAGCAGTGATGGATGCTGCCCAATGGAACTCATATGAAATAAACAGCTGATTCCTCACACACACAGTAGCCTGTTGTTTCTATGCATAAAATAGTGAAAACATGCCTCTGGTTAATAATTATATATTTTCTCCATAAAAGCTGGTGGGTTGAAAGCAATACGGGAGGTGAAAAGAACTATATTGTAGAATACATAATAATTGTGATGGCGTGGCTTTATCTGAAAACTGACAGCATACAGTAATTACATTCATGGCCCGGGACACACATATTTAGATATGTTTTAAACAAGTTTAAATAAAAGGCTGGAGTGTTTCTTGCTCTGCCAGGTACAACAAGTGGGACTTATCTTTTATTACTATACTGTAGCATATCGTTTTTTATTCCCACTGTCACGGATATAATCATATTCTGCATTGACTAAGATATCAATCAATGTTTATCACAAATGTTACATTTGTCTCAGTGGACTTCACAGTTTGTATAGAATATCAGTATGACAATACGACAGCCTCTGTCCTTAAAAAATCATGTTTCGTTTCTATTTAACGAAATAAAGGTGGTTTAATCCACGTGAGTTTACAACTACAAACATAATCGGTTTGTTTTTGTATCACATCCGACGGGAGGAAATGCAGCCCGGCTCTCACTACCGCTTTTTAATCATAATTGAATCATCATCTTCACGATCGTTTCATGTAGTAGGCTATTATGTTCGCCAAATTGACATGAAAGCACTAACAAATATGAAAATGCTGTAGTCAACTTCATTAAAACATTATTAACTTGCCTAAAATCAGTAATTCACTTCAGTAGGTTTCAAAACAAAACTCTCCCATCCCCCCTCTGTTAACAAAAGCAAGTAGTATGTTGTGGACTCTCTTTGTTTCAAATAATCGGCCATCGGAATGTGACAACTCTCCCATCCCCCCTCTTCTACAGCATTGCCGGTACAGGTCTTGATAAATGGTATAAAACAATTAAAATATTGCAAGCTGAGGCAGTGAAAATGTTTGTGATATTATTGCCATAACAATCACAAATTGAGTTTATTTACAAATGTTGTGCAATGACAAAATCAGACAGTTATATTTAAAAATGGTCTGGCTTTAATACAAATGAAATACTGTAGGCCCGACAGCCCCCCTTAAGGTGATCAACACATGCAGGGCAGCATTGCCGGTCTGAAAGGGTTTCTGGAAATATCAAACATTTAATTAAAGTTTTAAAAACAGTGACGGGGTCCAAAATCAGAGGTGGAAGAAGTATTCTGATTATTTACCTAGGTAAAAATACGTGTTAGAAGTAAATGTCCTCCATTCAAAATTGTCAATTGCCCAAGTGAAAAGTGTTATCATCTGAAAGTAAAATGAATCATTATGTTATTAGTATTAAATACATTATTTACAAATATTTTTACAACTTATATTTAGAAATACTCCATTGTATTGATGCATAAATGTGTTCATCCATTCAATGTGGCATCTGCTATAATGGGGTTAATGTATGATATTACTTAATAATACAACACATTATAAAACATGATAATGTATAAGTTGATTTACTTCGATCTACTTTACTGTGTAAAAACACCACAACAATATTACAAAAAATATACTGCATATTAAAGCAAACTATTGTAAAGGTAAAAGTATGAGCATAAAAAATAAAGAAGGGTAAACATTTACATTATTATTATGATTATTTAATATATAAAGACTATATATTATTGAATTACAATTAAGATAATAAGATTAGATATACTTTATTTGATCTAAAATATTGATGTTTTTTCGTTATAGTAGCCTGTGAAAACCATAACAAATAAATGATTAAATGCTACAGTATTCAGCAAACACAACTGCAGAGCTGCAAACATTGCAAACAAACTGAAGACCTAAGTTCACCCAGTTGTCTTTGTGTATTTGTGAATGAAGCGCCATCTCATGGTTAAATCCTGAAATTGAACAAATGGGGAAATCTGGCAACGCCCTCTCAGGAAATAGTGGGAGGGCTTTAAAATCTCAGGCACAGGGATCCGCTGGGTTTTTGGTTGGAATCCGCTGGGTGGAGTCCTATCTGGAGTGCTACATCTGTAAATCACATTATCACCACCTTACAAGCATCTTATGGCACATGTGTAAAATAAGAGCATTCACTCTTTTTTACAGTTAGTGAGATGATAGAGGTGTATGCTGGAGTGTACCCACTTAGGTTCACTCTAATAGAGTCATTTAAATGTTCATCAGTCAGTCTTGTTCTGTATTTAGATTTCATGACATTCATGTCGTGAAGCTGCTTCACATAGGTATGTAGAGCCAAATAAAGCAGTAATTTTCAGTGCTGCTTGGTGAATGTTCTTATAATTTTCTGGGTCAACACGGCTCCAGAAATGTTTCGAGTTTTGCTGAGACTTAAGCTGAACATGATTTTTGAGATTTATAACCTCCATCTCCATCTCCACAGGATTGACACTGAACAGTTCAGCCATATTTTTCTTCTTCTTCGTCTTGACATTAAATTATAAACCATAATAAATAAATTGTATAGGTCTAGCCTCCCTATATCTGTGTGTGAAATTGTTCCATCCTAAAAAACAAAAAACTAATGCTTCTGCAGTCTAGCTGCAGCTTCTAGCAACGGTCTTCTGTTAAAAAAAGGACACTGAATGTCTTGAATGTGGCATCACAACATGACTTGAGTCTTAAGGGTTAGCGTTAGGGTAACACAGCAGACAACAGGAGTATTTACAACAGCATATAAAAACATATAAAAACAAAAATACTGCATGTGGGTGCACACTTATTCTCTGTCTTACTGTTACATAAATCCCATGAATGTATGAGATTAAGTTAGCTTCATCATATCTCAATCAGTGATTAAGTGAATAATAACGTTTCTATCAGCCTGTCACTCATTATTTTCAGGGAGGGGGTGTAGGGATGCATACCGGTATCCGGTATTACCGAAATACCGGTTACTGGTGGCAACGGTATACCGTACTGAAATCAGATCCGGTTTTGATACTTTAAAAAGTGAGCCGTAATATCCTTAAACTCGGGCCCAAACCGTCAAATTACGATGTAAATTTCGACGTGAAACTCCACAAACGAGTCACTGTGGAGTGTGGGCTGCGCCATATTGTTGACATCCGCATTGACAAGACGTGCTATTCACGCGGCACACCTGATGGCGGGTGTTGTAAATTATATTGCATAATCGTTTTTCTTCATATTTAATGTATTTTTCATTGTTTGTTCAATACTAGAAAGGTAAAAGTCCCACAAATGAACTGTGATGGGATTTGTTTTCTTTTACCAGGGAAGGCAAATGTTGATTTTAATGATGAGATTTGTTTGTTTGTGCATTGCCGAGATCTCATGACCTTTATTCTATTATTTATTTGTTCTCTGGTCTAATCTCAGGTTTAACATTAATTATAACGGTGCTATTATATTCTGTTTGCATTGACAAGATGTGCTATTCACGCGTCACCCCTGATGGCGGGTGTTATAAATTATATTCCAATTCCATAATCGGTTTTCTTCATATTTTTAATGTATTTTTCATTGTTTGTTTAGTACTAAAAGGTCAAAGTCCCACAATTGAATTTAATATTAATTTGACATGTTAACTATATCGTAAAGCGCTTCATGGGAGTAATTGCGGGATGATACATTTTCCCTTATGCAACATGAAAGTATCACGATATGTATCGGTTGAGTATCGGTATCGTTCAGTGGTATCGGTATCGGTATCGTAAAAAAGTCAACGATATGCATCCCTAAGGGGGCGGG
Source organism: Dissostichus eleginoides (assembly GCA_031216635.1). Taxonomy (NCBI): domain Eukaryota; kingdom Metazoa; phylum Chordata; class Actinopteri; order Perciformes; family Nototheniidae; genus Dissostichus; species Dissostichus eleginoides. The sequence goes on from CM062275.1 coordinate 7,696,103, forward strand.
GTTTGGAGGAACAGAGGAGACGGTGATCGCGGAAGCTTTCCTCTTGCCTTCACAAACTTTACACAAGTATTTATCAACTGAAAATAGCAAGAGGACGTTCATACTCTGCAATCCAAGACTTGATTAAATCCACCAAAAACCTGACATGGTGCTAAGGTGAGTATTTTAAAAAACATAAATCCATGTGTGTCTGAGCCGCAGCGACACGGACTGATTCAGGTGCATTTATTGTCGTCGGATTTTTTCTACACAGTCTGTGAACCGCGAGCTACTGAAAAGCTGCCCTATCTACGTTTTGGAGACCCTTGCCCCCTACATCATTCACTTTTTGACTGTTCTTTGGACAGTTGGTTCCGCATGTTCTGGTGTCTGTGTAGAAGTAAAGTCTGCATGCAAGGACCTCATGAAGACACAGATAGCAATGTTAACAAAACACTGCTCAAAACAAGATGTGAAACATACATTTCCTTACTAAAATAGCATCACGGTAAAGGCACTTCAAGTATCTTTACCTTGATTGACACATGTTTACCTCTTCATTGTCTAGTTGCTATTTCAAAAAGACAAAATAATGCATAGAATCCTGTGTCCTTTCAAGTTTTCCAGGTTGCACAGTATTGCATGTTCAAAGCAGCACTTACCTTTGTTGGCTTTTGGGGCACCCTTCGGAGTGGTTGAAGGTTCGAGCCCGCTCCGCGCCGTTCATTTGATGAGTGGTCTGCTATAAAAGGAAGAGCTCAGACACAGAGATATGAGGTTTAACAATAAGCTGATTTAATGGTAAAAACAACAGTACAATATAACAAAGTACTTCGGGCCTTGGTTCTACTACCGTGCGATGTACGTATCAGACAGAACAGAGGCCCCGAGTGTACAGAATTCATAATATTTATGCCCACAAACGGAGAGGAGTTGTGTGGGAGGAGTTGTGTCGGTTGCTCCTCCCCAGGTGTTCATCTACTGGTGGATTTACTCCTGGGCGAGCCCTAGGCAGCGAATCAGAGTGAGTCAGCCATAGCGTGGGAGGAGTTGTGTCGGTTGCTCCTCCCTAGGTGTTTATCTACTGGTGGATTCACTCCTGGGCGAGCCCTAGGCAGCGACTCAGAGTGAGTCAGCCATAGCGTGGGACGTTTGGATCTACTGCGCCGCTGATAAGTCCCAGGCCATCTTTATGGCAGCCATGGGTAAACAATTCTGGGGTGAACAGGGGGTGAACGTTGGGTAGTCTCAATGTTGTCAGTTTTAGTACCTTCTCATGCAACTTTTAGCACTTTCCCATGCAACCCCCCCACGCTCCTATCCGGCCCATTAAAAACCCGGGGGGGGCGACTGGATCCTCTACATTCCTAAGTCACGCACACACAATTGAGCACAGCAAGCAAAGCAAAATAATACCATCATGAGAACATTTGCCCTAGTTTCATAAGCATACATTTTACACAGACTATTGGCGCCTAAGATATGTCGGGCCAAAGTTATAATTATTGAAACAGGTTATACAGGTTACTACCGTAAACCAAGAAAGATGTTTTCCATTTTGAATACAAATTAGAAATGAATACATTATTTTTCTTCTTTGATTTTTCTAGTTACTACACCAAATGAAATGGAAAATGAGAGGGATTTACTGGGTTTTCATTTCATGCCTCAAGGCATATAGGAAGAAATGTTCAAAAGTCAGGTTGACATTTGATATCGATTTACATACACCACAATACTTATACATACAGATGCTTAAATTGCCTTGCACAACATAAAGGAAATCCATTTGTATCCCCAGTGTCTCCAAACTGAGCTATCCCTTTCTCTTTCACATGCGCAAAGAATATACAGCTCCAGACAGCAATTACCCTGCAGCAGCTGATGCACACATTCATGTACCTTTACACAATAAAAGTCTGCCAAATCAGGATTTAAGGGTACCACCTTAACTCATTGTAAGTAATTGGCGTTTAACGGGATTTTCTTATTTACCCTGTGACATCCAGTCTCCCGCAGCGTGTCCTGGACCTGCAGACTGTGAAATGGTCCTTTTAAAATACAAGGTGTCCTATTTGCTATGTGGGCGTCACACATTCATCCTGCAACACACTGGGCCATCTGAAACACACTTTATAAGGAATAAATCTCATTATGTTGCACAGCGGGGGGCTGTCATCCCCTGCCTCCGCTGATGTTAGGATAAAAGCTGGTCATATTTTAATGATGTAATTTCATTTGCTAATATGCTAAGGAGCAGTTACTCAATTGACATTTGTTTGAATGCCTTTTGCCATGTTTACTTCAATGTATAACTTTTCTGATGTTTCCGGGGAGGATGTGAACTGTAGCTTTATTCATTTCGATCGAAAGCAATGATATGTACTATCTGGCTCCCAAGGCCAAATATCTCATGTGCTGTCTCCTTGGTTGTGATGAATATTCACCTGTTGAACTGTGAGTTCTCCTAAATGATTTGAAGGAAAACACAAGCTAAGGTTAGCTTTGATTCTGAAATATTTGTCAGTCTATAGCAAAGCTTGTTAGCAGGCTGTCCCTCTCAAAAGGTTCAATAGAATATTGTTTTGCGAAATCCATCCACATATTGATTAGGCTAACTCATTTTAAGCTAGTAGCATTGATGTCGAGGATGTGTTTTACTTGGATGAGGGCAACATTTAATTATATTTGGGAATTAAATAGGGAAAAATATAAAGAAAGAAATAGATTGAATTCCACAATTAAAAAAAATAAACACCCAAAATGTCAAATTCGCACCACCCCGTCCGGAGATAACACCAATGGAACCGATTAGCAGAACCGAAATTCAAATATTTTCTTCAGGGACCCAGAACGAGGCAATTGCATTCGGTTCTTACTCGAAACCCAGGTTCAGTGTCCACCTTTAGTCATAGCCTCCTCTTCTAGTGGACTTTCAGAGGGCACATTTTCATTGAGCCTAGGGTCATAGTTGCTGGAGCTTAGTACCCAATCTCGGAGTTGAGGGGTGATGATGTCATCCCCCCACTGATGTTTTCTTCTTTCGTATGACAGACAGCACCAGCCTCCCATGACCCTCTGAAGAACGAACAGGTTGGAAAATTGATGGTTGGATGGAATGCGTTGATGCAGCAGAAGGTGCCATGTGTTCCTCGGTCAGTGAATTTGGGTGAAGTAGCAATATGTAACTAGTGGACCGGAAGCAACCATACTTACTGTAGGTGGGCCATTGCTAGGGTCATTTGTTAGAACCCATGGGTGTCCAAGGGATGGCAGATTAACTAATGACTTGATAAAAGCTGTAGAAAAGGATGTCACAACTATGGGTCTTGAATTGCCTCTAACCCAAACCCTAAACAACCCTGCTTGAATTATTCATTGCTTGTACTCGGACTAGTGTAAATACGTTTGTGTTATCTATGAGGAAAGTGTTTGGGTGTTAAATATGAAGGTAGATATGGTGCAAAATGCGAGAGCGTGTAAAACCTGATGTGAACAATTGCAGAAAAAAAATCTGAGCTTGTGTGCATATATTTACACTTGTATAAAAATATCCACGTATCTGTGAACCAAATTTGAAGTCACAGAAGAAAAAAAAAAGTTGTGTAGCTTGTAAAAAAAAAGAATGAACTTAGTGATGAAATGTTTACTTGCAGAAAAATATATATTTTCCATTACAACTGCAACTTGGTTATTACAACCTCTCAAATCAGTCATTACAACTTCACGAATCTGCGGCCTTGACTTTTGCTACACTTCTTGCGATGAATGTGTCGCTAAAGTAATTTTCACCTGTAGATGTCGGGGGAGGAACATGGGGAGGAACATGGGGAGGAAGGGGGGTTGGAGCGAAGGGGCGGATCTATCAGAACGAGGAGGCGCAAGCTCGGGTCAGTCACACAGCCATGTCAGGTCGAACCGGATGACTGCGGGGCCCCGCATGTTGCCCCTTTCACACCAACGCGGTTCCAGGGCCGGTTCGGAGCTTGTGCCTGATAAGCACCGGTTTTTCCTGTTCACGCCGCAGCGGAGCCGGCTCTTTTCCCCGAAAACCGGTTCTTACCAAGCTCAAAAAAAGTGTCAGTCTAGAGGCAAAAACCGCATACGTCACACTTACGTCGGAGGGGGGCGAGATTAACCTGAACTAACAGTTTATGGAGAGTAAGGCAAATAAAAGTTGAAACAAGCAGTAGCGCTGAGCAAAGTGACTACAACGCAACCACACACTTGTAAAAAAAACACACTTTATAAAGTCAGGCAAAACTAACCAGTAACCAGGCTTCGTGTGATTCTGTTTATTTGTACCTTACTTTGACCATCCGTTCGCTGTTATTGATCATTGTGGAGGGGCAGACGTTTTGTTTTGTATTATAGCAGCTATCAGATGGAATCAATACATGGGCTGCACAGGTTGTCATGTCGGACTATCACAAGTAGAATCATAATGACAAATACGCCGGTAAAATGTGCCTGTAGAAAACGGCTTATGCCACAAGTTAAAGCAACAAGTAGCCTAGTCAATATAATCAGTGTAGCTTCGGTTGCTATGCTAACATCACCCATTTTATACCAGAGAAACTTTCATAACAGCGTTGTGATGCCAAACAGCGTCAATTCATACTGAAACACATTCACTTATGGGGAATTGGGGATATTTATCAGCTGCTTGTGTGAGTCAGACAGTGAATACTTTACAGCGGCCGCTGCTGTGAGTTAACGGGAGAATAAACTCCGGTGGACGAGCAGCACTGCAGCGGTCGGTAAATGCCGCTGTAACACATTAATAAACAATGAACCACGGCACTCTGGAGAAAAGTACAAGGTTGGAGAAATAGTTATTTAATTTATCTGGCTTCGTATGATTAAAAGTAACATGATCATCGACCCGACGCAGTCCCCCATTGTTGTTGTTGTGAGCGAAGCAGGGAGCGAGAACGGGAGCTGCGTTGGTGTGAAAGGGGCAACAGTAGTCACTTGTTTGTGTGTGACTGACCCGAGCTTGCACCTCGTCGTTCTGATAGCTCCGCCCCTTCGCTCCAACCCCCCTTCCTCCCCCCACATCTACAGGTGAAAATTACTTTAGCAACACATTCATCGCAAGAAGTGTAGCAAAAGTCAAGACCGCAGATTCGTCTACTTCTATTGCCACAGAGCAGATTTGTGAAGTTGTAATGACTGATGTGAGAGGTTGTAATCACCAAGTTGCAGTTGTAATAGAAAATATATTTAAAAAATATATATTTTTCTGCAAGTGAACATTTCATCACTAAGTTCATTTTTTTTCTACAAGCTACAACACTTTTTTTTTTCTTCTGTGACTTCAAATTTGGTTCACAGATACGTGGATATTTTATACAAGTGTAAATGCATGCACACAAGCTCAGATTTTTTTTTCTGCAAGTGCTCACATCAGGTTTTACAAGCTCTCGCATTTTGCACCATATCTACCTTCATATTAAACACCACTAGCCCATTTTCTCTGATCTGATTTTATTCAAGCAGGAAGGTTTTTGTCCACATTAGAAAGGCTTTGATGTCAATACTGGGGTCCGTGTGTTTCAATTTACTGTGCTCATAATTTAGCAGGGTACTTTGTAAATCGATGATCTCAATGGGACCACCTGGTTAAATAAAGGTTTAAAAAAATAAAAATAAATGCCATGGTAATGTTGGAACATAATGAAGGTACAAAAGTCATTCAAGTGGAGACAAAACATTTAAAGACAAAAATATAAAGTTCAATAAACTTTAATTCTAAATGTATCCCGGGCAATTATATTGTAAAAGTATTCTGCCTTTTCTTTGTGAACATCTCAAAAAGCCATACATCTGACTTTTTTGCTGAAAAAAACGTATTCAGTTCGTCCATATTGCCCCAGTCAATACGCAAAACATCACTACAATAGTTCAATTTTATCTTTTTATTAGAGTGGCAAATCCATCCCGAAATTGAAGACCTACATTTACACAATGTTTTTATATTACAACATTTCTAAAACGTTTATGCTCAAAGGGGACCTATCATGCAAAATGCACTTTTGTACGTCTTTTATACATGAATATGTGTCCCCGGTGTGTCAGGAACCAAAACCCTCTCTCTTTTCCTCCGTCCCCAAATCTCTAAAAACGGGGCTGCAACGGAGCTGATACAGACTGATACAGATTTGAAATTTTTCTGACGTCAGAAAAGCGGTGCTCCGCCTATATGGCCAACTCTCCACCTATCAGGAGGAGACGGCCACGGCCATTGCGGTTCGAAAGCGCTGGAGACGCTGTAGTACATATGCCAGGCCTGTAAGTGGCGCTGTAGTCTGCCACAAAAGCAGCGAAGAAGACTTCTCACAGAATCAGCCCTTGCAAAAACAGGGCTGGAAAAGAGCAAATAGAGCGAAATGAGGCATGGCTAAAATGCATGATCTGTTTGGTATTTTGAAAAAAAAAACTTCTTAGACATGTTTTATATAGGTATGGCCCTACAATATATTATTCAAATATAGCATGATAGGTCCACTTTAAATTTGCAAACTAAGCATTATCTAGAGTCAAATAGAAAAAGTAAATTAAAATAGTCACCTAAACCTGTTATTTTATGTTTATTTTCAACTTACTCTGAAAGAAGACATTTAATGAAAGCAGATTCAATAAAAAATCTCTTAACAGGAACAATGTTTTTGCTCTACATGAGTTATTTTGTTGAGTCCGAAGCACAAAATATAATGGTGTACAAAGTGAATGTTAAAGATAACTTGTATTAAAATGATGGATTAAAGGTGGGGTAGGTAAGTTTGAGAAACCGGCTCGAGATACACTTTTTGTTATATTCCATGGAATGCTCTTAACATCCCGATAGCAATGAATATCTTAAGTGCTTTGACAAAAAATCCATAAAAAAATGTCATCTGTGGAAGCCGTAGTACTGTAAAAAGCACGACCAATCATTTTAGCCGGCTCGGCTGAAATAACTGGATGGCCTACCTGCCTGTCAGCCTTCCACAAACGTATCTCATGCCCTCATTGGTCATGTGCGCGTTTGTGTGTGTTTGAGGAGGGGCTCTGTAAGGAAGTGGCAGATTTTTTCCGGCTGTGTATTTTCAAATTATTGCGCACTCGAGCTGGTTTCTCCAAAATTACCTACCCCACCTTTAAGGTTAATCATGATTCACTATTTAGAACATTGCAAGAGTTCTGTGGGATTTAACGGAGTGATAATATGCACTGGGGGGAACAGAAATGCAATGTGATTGCATTCGGAATTGACTTCATTGCAATGAAAAGGGTGACAAAGTTTAATTGCAGCCTTAGGCAATACATTTGTGTCAGTGTTGCAAGCCCTGACTCAATGTTTTTTTATGCGTCTGCTTCAGCAACAGCCAAGACTGGAGGCATAATGTTTTCTTCCCAATTTCTTGAACGCAATACATCAGTAAGCCTAGAGGGAATTTCTTCAGATTTTGCACAGACGTCAGCTTAAGACTCAAACTTGTGCTAATTAGAGTTTTTTTGTCAAATGTAAAGGTCACTGTGACTTCACATATTTCCTATTGTTGTGAAAGACATATTTGAGATTAGCATCAAGGGGAACTTCCTAAAATGTGTTCCCCCTTTGTTATTGTACAGTATTGACAAAGAGTAGTTACATTTTGGCATGTTTGTAATGAAAAAAGGCATTTAGGGACAGAAAATTGGAAATGCGTTGAGTTCCACAATTTATTCACCTAAAGCAGGGGTGTCCAAACTACGGCCCGGGGGCCAAATGCGGCCCGCTGGCCATTTTGAATTGGCCCGCAGCAAATTCAAAAAGTATAATGAAATATGGCCCATAAATGAAACTGGTGCTTTCTTATATTGTACTTCTTAAATATAAATGTACAAATATATCACACAGTAGTATTCATGTGTTAATAAGCCCACTTTTTAAATAAATTCAGTCAATTCATGTTGATAACATTTTCAACAAATCTTAGTTGATACAAAAAAGCCTAATAACTTATTTACATAACAAGCTTGAAATAGACCCTTCATATTTCATCTTATTATAATCACTCTGAGACTTCTGTGTTAAGGGATGAGCTGCCAACAAGATAAATGAAACCCTATAGAGAGCTGTGATGTAGGCAGTTTTTTTCTTAAAGCATATTCATGTATCGAGCCTAATTTACCTACATGTTGCTAACTTATAACTTAACTGATGAGGCGATATACCTCACCTCTATGAGTGGCCCAGCCCTTCGTATATTTTTCTGTATGTGGCCCTCGGTAAAAAAGGTTTGGACACCCCTGACCTAAAGTATGGTGTTGGACAAGATGTTTCATACCTTTCACTATGAACATGTCAGGTCATGTGGTCTGAAAGAAGGGCAGGAGTCGAAGGTAGGTGTTCCTCCTTCAGGGTCGAGACAGTGTGACAGATGGGACCTGCTCCAACATGATGATCGGTATCGAGATAGGTTTATGAGAAAAAAGTCTTCAAATGTTGCGGCAAATTTTTTGGCTAATGTTATTTTAAAAGTGTGCTCAAGGCCTAATACTTTGGGGGCACAGTACCACATGCCACATTACATTTTTCCCTCTCATAATGGTCAACAGTCAGCAGATGGGTCACAGGAAGCATTGTATAATTTTGATTAGGCTAATCCATTTTTAAGCTAGTAGCATTGAGGCCAAGATGTTTTTTTTACTAAGATGAGGAAAAGTCGGGTAGAAGAATGTTGGGGAGTGTTTGTGTGTATTTTTCCTCACTTGGTGTACCAGCCTTAAAAAACACTGCAAAATGAATATTACCGTTGCTAAAGGCAAGGTCATATTTTCAGCTTGGTTCTGTCTGTGAGCAGACAGAACAAATAAATACTAACAAAAAAATACTGGTCTGATCTTCATGAAAATTGGTGAAAGGGTGCACTTGGCTAAGGAAGAACCAAATAGACTTTGGATCAGATTCGAACATGGGATGGATACACAAATGAAAATTGAGAGATATGGCATTTGAGTATGGGCTCAGAAAAGTCTCATAATACACACATGCACACAGAAGGATTCACACTTGTATTTCCGGATCCACACTTGTGTTTTTCAATGCACGTGTACCAATGTGTTCCGTTTCATATACATGTAAATAAAATCCAAATATAGAAAAAAGTTTTACATATGTATTTTTGATCCACACATATTTGTCTTCCGTTTAAAACCTCTGAACCTGCAACACAAACCACTTTCTGTGCATGGATCGCTGTGCATTCGTGTGTGGGTTTTTTGAGACTCCCCTGACGGTCACCCGATTCGTACTTGTAATTTTTTCTATCTATAGCCAATCAGATGTCTCCTCCATTCTAAGCCAATCACATGAGCGCGCCCCCACGAGGGTATGATTTATTGCGTTCATGACGTAGCACTTCATATACGCATTTTGCGCTGTCCGGAGCTGACAGGTCCAGGGAGCCGGCCTGCAGGCGCTAATCTCAGGACAGAAGGACCGTAGTATAGTCATCTTTATTTTTACATTATTATTATTCAAAGATGAATAAGGAAGTGTGTGTTATATGATATGGCAGAGAGGTTTCAGCTCCGATTATTAAATCAAAGAGGCTTAATGTTTTCGATTATATTATTTCACTATAGCTATGTGGACGGTGTCAAGGTCCAATGTTGACAAAATTAATCAATAGCGGGTGTAACTAAATTACAAGATGTCTTTATTTATATATATATATTATTAACAATAATAATAATATAAAAGATTGTATTTGCGTGAATTTCTTGTTCGGAAAGTGGCGCTGTACTGAGAGTGGCGATTTTATTTTGTAATTATATAATACTTGTAATAATGGTGCGTTCACACCGGACGCGATGCGAATAATCGCTCGAGTTTCACGGCGGCTGTCAGCTGTGTTTACTCGCCTCATTCATCTGAGTCAGCTTCTCGAGCCGTAATTGGCCGTGCAACACGTACATTGTCACATACTGTATGCCGAAGTGTTATTTTAAACAACAGATTAAGTTGACGAAACACTTGAGTCAAATATAATTAAAGTCAGATCCACTCGTGTCTTAGATGGGGCAGTGATATCATAAAACTGTTCATGTACGCATTCAAACACTTGGTCGTTTTTTTTTTTTTGTACCAGCTGTTCTGTATTCACCTTGCAGGTGAAACTATGTGGCTTTTATCCTGGATTAAGTGTTTAAGTCATGGATGTTTAAAGTTTAACTTCTTCATATTTGTCTAATATTATAGTTTACTTTTCATTCAGGAAGTATTACGCTGCGCTGTCAGTATCACCCTGGTCTCACCAAAATACATGAAATGAACACGACACGACCGCATTACGTGGTGGAGACACGGAATCTGCTAAATTACGTGTCGGCACCACGGAAATAACCCCAATGTAAAGTGAATGAGGATCTTTTTTTCATGGTGGACACACGAATTTCTGCAACGTCCCGCAGTGAGCTTAATGTTTTATACTCTATAAAACGTTGTTGAAATTTACTTTATAGCTTGTAGTAACTCACGGGAGGCTTCTTTAATTCTCTAAAAACAGTGCATTGTGTGTAATACAACTGTGATTTTTATTAAATTAGTTAGTTTTTAAGGAAGGCCAGAGCTTCAGCTGTGTCAAATAGATTTTTCCCTTTTAGTTGACGTTATTTAAAAGACAATTATATTCCTATTTGATCATTTCCTTACTTATTGTAGGCTAATATTAGTCATTTGAACAATATATATTGATGATAATGATGGTGAAAACCATTCCCCCCACATCGGCTAATATTAGCCTACAATAAGTGGGGAAATGATCAAATAGGAATATAATTGTCTTTTAAATAACGTAATCTAAAGGGAACAATCTATTTGACCTAGCTGAAGCTCTGGCCTTCCTTAAAACCAAACTAATTAAAAAAAATCTGAGTTGTATAACACACATTGCACTGTTTTTAGAGAACAAAAAATCCACACACAACAACTTCATACAGATATAAATAAAGCAGCTGTATTCGCCATACAGGAAAAACACATTTAAAACGGTTTTGCCTGCCGTTTTTGTGTACAAAAGCATTCATTAATGATTCGGAAAGTGGCGCTGTACCTTAATAATATAAAAGATTGTATTTGCGTGCATTTCTTGTTCGTAAAGTGGCAATGTAATGAGAGTGGAGGTGTCCTGAGATGGACCTGTAAGCTCCGGACAGCGCAAAATGTGTATATGAAGCGCTACATCATTAACGCAAGAAATCATTCCCTCGTGGGAGCGTGCTCATGTGATTGGCTTAGAATGGAGGAGACATCTGATTGGCTATAGATAGAACAAATTACAAGTACGAATCGGGTGACCGTCAGGGGAGTCTCAAAAAACCCACACGACACGAATGCACAGCGATCCATGCACAGAAAGCGGTTTGTGTTGCAGGTTCAGAGGTTTTAAACGGAAAACAAATATGTGTGGATCAAAAATACATATGTAAAACTTTTTCTGTATTTGGATTTTATTTACATGTATATGAAACGGAACACATTTGTGTGTGCATTGAAAAACACAAGTGTGGATCTGGAAATACAAGTGTGAATCCTTTTGAGCTGCATTCAGGTGGTGTCCATATAATCAGAAAGATCAGTTCCAACTTGGAAATTGAACTTAGGCCAGAACAAAAAGTCGGAAATAGTCATCTAAGGGTTGTTTAAACACTGGCCATTCACATTCATAAAACACAACAATCTTTTTTAGCGTCCATGTTGTTTCCAAATTAAGACCTAAAACTCATGAACACACCAAAGACAGAAGAACCTCTTCCCAGCAGGCAAATAGAGGCACATATGAATGCATCATTGGCCTTGACAGAGTACATTTGATGATAATCGAGGAAATCCAAAGACAGACATCTATACAGACAGCTTCTCCTTTTATTCTAATTATATATTCATTTTCATGAAAAACTGACTCACTACTGCCTCAGAAAAACACTGCTATTTTTTTTTAAAGCTCACCCATGGATCATTGACTACACTCATATAGTAAGTGATTTATTTAGAAAATGTTCATTTTCTTGTGCATCAGAAATGATAACTTTATATAGAGATCAAGGATGGGTTGCATGTCAAAATGAAATTTCCGACTGTGCTTATGGCCTGTGTAAGGAACAAGATATAAATCAGAAGTTTGAACACATTCCCCCCTGTGCATGCCTGTAGGAAGAGCAGAACATTAACGCCTGGCTTCATTAACAGAAAGCAGACGTTAAATATGAGTGAGCAGGTTGTTGGCTGTATGAGGCCACAGTCTACCGTCTTAATTAAAATCATGCTGTGATCCTGCAAATGTCCGCAGGCTGAGAAGGCCGTGCGGCTGCTCAGAACTGTGGGATCTTTGTTTTTGGCGGATCAACCACAGCATGTTTTAGAGGAGGATGTGTTTATATTTTCTCACAGCGTGTGAACTGAGAAGACTGAAACCAATTCTGTGTTTGTATGTAATCTATAGAACTTGCCAAGGTCTTGTAATTTCACGTTTCTTACCTTGAAACACAACATTGAGATATTCCATTAAAGCAGGGGTGACGGGTACTGTAGGCTTGGGAAGGCTAAGCCTTCCCAAATATTTGGGTCACTGCATCCTGATAAAATTAAAATATAATATAATGTTTGTGTCTTTGACATTAGCGCTGCTATGCAGCCACCTTACGGAGTGCAAGCGCCTGCGCAGGCATGTTTGTGTCAAGCGGCTTGGGATCGTGATGTGATCAAGCCCCTCTGTGGCCACTAGCCAATCACATCACGATCCGACAGCGAAGCCTCGAAAATAGATATACGGACATTTTACAAGGCAAACAATAAAACAACCAGTAATCCCGATGACACGACGGACACCCGCCAAGATAAGGTAACAACTAGTAAGCCTGGCAGTGCCGGGAACAGAGCCGGGCAGTGTCGGAGGCAGGCCGGGAGCTTTTTTTTTGTTTAGCATGGTTGCTACACCGGCTGCCGAAGATGACGTCAATGACGCTATCGCGTAGAGCTACATCGATGCTTGCGTAATGCGGAAGTAGGCGTGGTTAAATCTAAACTGGGTTGGAAAAACGATAGACGCCAGAGGCGGGCAGCGTCAGGTAAAAAAAGTTCCCAAACCTGAGCCTCGCCCGCCGCCTATGCATTAAAGATATAAGAACGTCAGTAGTAGAGGGTAGCTCAGTAATGAATTATCGTATACATCCTAATCATTTCTATATGTTAAAAACGTTTAGGATTTACTTGCATTGGTTCCAGGTAGGCATAATCTGGACATAATGTCTATGGGTGTAAATCACAAGTTGCATCATTATACGATTTTATATAAAAAAAATTGGACAACTATTGGATAATCACTGACATAAATCAGTTCAATGTATATCTTATATTCAAACTCAAAAAGTATACAAATAAATGTATAATACAAACTATATTTTAAAAATATAATAATACGTAACATTTAAAATAGTACAATTATTAATACATATTCATGAAAAGATATATATATGATAATGACATTGGATCATTACTGACAAAGCTAATCAAGAGGAATATGGGATTATGGCATTCATAACAATTATATCTGGAAATAATAGCTTCATCTTTTAACAGACATCCAATGATTAAAACTCCAATAATTATCAGCTACGACAGGAGGCTTTTGTCTCATATTGTGACATAAAATGTAAGACTCAATTTGAAGTAAATTGTAGGCTTGTCTTCTCTGACCTGATACACATTTTCTGCCTGTGTTTCTATTAGCCTAAGTAAAGCTGAGATTTGGGGGTTTTATGGCAAAAGAGTGGACCGACCGGTAGCCTACTGCTAGAAAGCCATACAAGGGGATTGGTATTCAAAAGTATGATTGGTGTTCAAAAGTATGGGTGGTGTTCAAGAGCTGAGGTCTCTGAGCAGAGTGGGGTTCTGTTATGTTAAATAACATGGCTGCATATTCAGACAGATAGTGTACAATTAGTCAAGATTGGTTCTAGAGGACCAAAAGAAAGGCTTAAGTCAAGAGTATTATATGACCTTTTACAGACTGCACACGATGACTGAACTGAATGAGGAAAGTCAATGCTTATAACTTCTGAGGGCAAACTTCTGTGTCAATTAGGTGTTTAATGGCAGAGAAGTTCAAAGACAATCACAAAGTTTAGTATTTCAAAAGATGAGACTGGTGGAGACAGATGAGCACGTTAAATATGAAGAACGAACAAAGAAAAAACTCACACACTTTCACTCTGAATCTCCTAAGTTACATTGCCCATTTAGGGTATACATTTATATATGAATTAACCCATATTCCACCAGCATGACACCCATATTACACCCAAATTACACCTAACATCCACGTTATACCAATATTATAGCTATGTTATACCTATATTACAACCATGTAACACCCACGTTACACCTATATTTAGGGATGCTCCGATCGATCGGCCGCCGATCGATATCGGCCGATATTCACTCTCTGCCGATCGATTGGTGCTCTCTATAAATGCCGATCGGGAGAGCCGATAACATGACGTAAAATACATGACACTTTTCTCATAACAAGCTCGCCAAAATGGCTTCACCAGTCTGACAGTATTTTAAGGTGTCCGAAAAAGACATAAAACAGCGGTATCAGCGGTATGCAACGTGTGTGAAGCAGAAATCCTGCAGCTCCACCCGCTGTGACGGACCGGTGAGCGGAGCGAAACACACACTAAGAGTTAGACCTAACACACTTAGCTATTTTATCTACCTCTGGAACAAGCTAAACTAGTTATAAATATATTTATTCTTCACTGTTGGGTCACTCATTACTGGATCAGTGAGCTGCATGAGACGGATACTGACGGGCTGTCAGGAGAGGGAGGGAGGGAGAGGGAGAGAGGAAAAGAGGAAAAGAGAGCGCTTCCGCTAATTTCTCCCTTGTTATTATCCAAAGTTAATGTAAACTTGAATAATGTACTTCATTTGAATGTAATAATTATGTTGGTTGTTGTTTGTGGAAGCGCCAGTGAATGAGCCCCATTAACTGAGTTTTAAACATCACTTTAAATGGAAGATCCCCATAGCCCTCACCCGCTCGATCGGATCGGCGATCGGTATCGGCCGATACAGATTCCGGCCATCGGCCCCAAAATTGGCGATCGGAGCATCCCTACTAAAGTAACCTGTATATCCTATATAACCTGTTCCAATAATTATAACCTGTTTTAATAATTATTACTTTGTCTGTGTAAAATGTATACTTATGAAACTAGACCAAGTGTTCTTATTTTGTTTTGTTTGATGTGGTCAATTGTGTGTGCGTTGGCTTAGGAATGTAGAGGATCCAGTCGCCCCCCCCCGGGTTTTTAATGGGCCGGATAGGAGCATGGGGGGGTTGCAGGAGAAAGGAATAAAACTGACACCATTGAGTCTATGCAGAGATTGTACTGAGAGAAAGATTGGGATGCGGAGTGGTACGGCCAGGTGCTGAGGATAAACGAAGATAAGGATTGGTACCTCACCCCCGTGCGACCCAGAATTGTTTATTTTATGGCTGCCATAAAAGATGACCTGGGACTGATCGGCGGCGCAGGAGATCCAAAGTTCCCACACTTATGGCTGACTCACTCTGATTCGCTGTTTAGACCTCGTCGATGGCTGACTCACTCTGATTCACTGCCTAGGGCTCGCCCAGGAGTGAGTCCACCAATGGATGAACACCTAGGGAGGAGCAACCGACACAACTCCTCCCACACAACTCCTCTCCGTTTGTGGGCATAAATATTATGAATTCTGTACACTGGGGCCTCTGTTCTGTCTGACTGTCTGATACGTACATCGCACGGTAGTAAGAGCCAAGGCCCGAAGTACTTCGTTATATTGTACTGTTGTTTTTACCATTAAATCAGCTTATTGTTAAACCTCATATCTCTGCGTCTGAGCCGTTCCTTTTTACAGCAGACCACTCATCAAACGAACGCGCGGAGGGGGCTCGAACCTTCAACCACTGAAGGGTGCTTCACCCCAACACTACCTATATTAAACCCATGTTACATCCTTGTTACACCAATATTCCACTCATATTACAACCATGTTACACCAATATTACACCAATGTTTTAATTGTATTACCATGTTTTAACTTTATTACACCATTATTACAGCTATGTAATACTTATGTTACAACCATGTTACACCCATCTTACACCAATGTAATATCTGAATTCCACCCATGTTACCGCCATGCAAAATAGCAACAATGTCAACAATGTAACATCCATGTTACACCTGTATTACAGATGTTATACAGATGTGACACAAATATTCCACCCATATTAAACCCATTTGACCCCAATATGAAACGCATATTACACCCATGTTACACACAAATGTTACTGTTACCCATTGTTCGCCCATATCGCACTGTTTTTACACTCGTATTATACTGTATCTATATCTAACTATTTATCTGATTATCTGTAAAATATAGTGTTTTATATCCTTAACTGGGCAATATATCTTCCAGAATACAGACATTCAATGCCTGATACATTCAAGGGCTCGACCTGACAATCATCAAAGCAGTCTTATCACTCTTTAAATCCCCTAGAGCTTAATTATACTGCATGCGCTTTTTTAAATGCACTCTCTTTGCTCTGCCGGTCCCCCCTCTGTATTTCCAGGGTCAGTCACAGGGAACACATTTCAGAGTTTGGCATTTGTCAGTGTTTTCGCTTCAGGGCAAACTGACAGCAGGGACGTTTAGTGTTTACTCTGTGCTAGCATCTCTCCTGGTGTGTGTGAGGTAAACTGTGTACATTTTGGCTTTTTTGATTCTGTGTCAGTGCTCACCCTGTTTTCTCAGGCCACATAATCTGTTTTCTTTCTTTTGAAACTGTAACCCTATATAGGAAACACCACCTTTTTTCCCAGAGGCTACCTGCTGGACTGGATCACACCTTTTTGTGTGTGTTATTGTGAGCTTAACAAACAGATTACATTCCAAACTGTCTTGGGTTTTATTTCAAAACTCAGATGACATTTTAAAGAAAAAAGCATCTTCAGCCCTTTTTAATGTTTTCATTGAATTAATAAATTTGCTCAAAATGTATTACTCTTTGTGTGATACTTAATTATGTACAACATAACATTTAAGTGGCAACCTGCTGGACACATTTGTGTGTGTGTGGATTCTTGTGAGCTTTAAAAACAGATCAATTTCCTAACTGTGTCAGTTTCATTTTAAAACTCACTGGTATAGCATATTATGGTTCAGCGTATTTGGTTTTCACTCATTACAGACATTCTTTTTTTTTTTTCATGAAAGGTTAAAAAAAGAAAAACATTTATTAAGCATGCAGGGTTTACTTTCTTTCTCAAATGTAATAAATTCTTTGTGTTAGAATTTGTGTTTATGTACCAGATATAATTAATGGAACTGCAAACATTTTTTTTCCCGAGGTGTATATAATAAAAGTCGGGAAATAACTCCACATAATTAACAGGGTTCTTTGTAGTACTTACATTTACTGGGGGTGAGGGCGCTGCACAACTACGTAGCCTTGATTAAAGCAAACAGAAGAAGACAACATTAATTTATCAACAAACAGCCGCATAGGACCAGCAGATCCTGTGTGAAGGCTTTACGTTAATCAGTGGACGTCTGACAAGATGCATGATAACTTATATTGCAGCTATACTTTGGTTTAAATTCCATGAATACAATTATTTCATTCATCCAATGTCAGACCTTTTAACAAATGTTTCAATGCTTTTCTTTCATTATAATTTGAGTAAAAGGTTGAAGAGATAATATTGTATTGTTTTCTTTTTCACTGACACAGATATAATGAAAAGACTATACCGTTCGAATTCTCTAAATGATAGGAAAGGAGGTTTCAAACTTTCTTTATAACCTCCTTTAGCTTAGGAACCACTGGACCTTCCTTTACGAAAGGAGAGGAGAAAATGCTGCCCCACAATGCCTTGCAACCGCAGCATTTGCCGTCACAACAGTCGGCCTTTCACGGAAACAACCGATTATGACCGATAAAGGATATCATGAAAGTTATGGTGCCTATTAAGCATTTTAAAACATATGTGGTAACTTGCCAAAGTGCTTTGTTTTGAACGTTCATCAGTATTATAATCAAAAAGAGAAATATGAACGTTTTTCATACAATCATACGTATTGGGATCATTTGTATTAATGTGGACCAGAGGGAGAGGGTGACGAGCATAAGTTTCACTTTCCTTTTTTATTTCAATTCCAACTTTGGTCATGAAGAATATGTTTCTGTGTTGTCCACGTTCATAAAGCATAAAACAACAGCATCAGAGCACGGTGCAGAGTCTCTAGATGAGTTTACAGTAGTCCGTCGTTCTTATTATACATCCATGTAGTCCGCTGTATAGAAAACTGTAGTTTCCATAGTTTCCCCACAGCAGCAGACGCACATTTATGACGTCCGCTGGCGCATCATAAATATGTCGGATAGTGAAAGTGCAGTCGGATTCTCAAAGCACCGCAGTCTCTTCTCCTAAATCCTATTGAATTCTCCCATCCACTATTCCTTAACCCCGTGACGTTTCACACAGAGGTCAAGGAATAGACGATAGGGATAGACGACAGGAGCTGATATTTGGACTATTCGACCGCAACCCAGGATAGGGAGTGAAGGGACCTGGAATGAAACACAAAAGGTGAGTACCAAAATAAGACAGGAAGTGGGAGACAAGACAAAAAATGATTACTGAACTCAACACTTTTGACGGGACACAACACACACACAAACACACCATTGCGTTACAATTTCCCTCTCTTCTGCAAAACTCATGAAAATATCTTTACACATCCGCCAAAAAAAACTATAATGCCTTTTCTCCTTTTTTCATTCGGCTGTTAAAGCCGATGACGTCACTCAGAATCCCACTAGTAAATATTTGTATTTACATATTCACCATTGTGCAGTTCATCACAGCCGTAGACCAAAACTAACAGAGAGGAAACAAAATAATCAAATACAAGGAGTGAACACTCAGACCTAACATCCGTCAGGGAGAGCGAAAGCTCCTCCACTCAAGGTCAAAGATCAGATTAAGCTTCAGCTGGTGGGATTTCATTATCCGGCTCAAAGACCCCTCAGCAGGGTCGATGCCTGCCAGTTGGAATGCTACATCAGATATATTGTTCTGCAATATTTGATTATCTTCCAGAAATAAAAAATCACAGTAGGCTGTTATAATATATTTCTAGATTCTAAGCCATTAAAATGCCTTTTTATAAAAGAGAAGTCACTATTGTATTCTCTTTTCCTAGAATTATCAATCCCTTTGTGCGCGTTTTATTCATTATTAGTTAAGTGTGCACAAAGAATGAGTGAAAGCTTCAAATAAAAGCTTTTGTGTGTTTCTGTGTGTGTGTGTATACCCGTCTGTTGTAAGACACAGAGCATCACTAATGGAGTCATCAACAAACCGATTGCTGCTCCCTTTGTTTGCCTTCATTGGAATAAGTTGTTGTTCACAGATGAGCTTTGCGGTTATTGTTATAGATCGATAACCACTTACTGGTCTCATTGCCTGCCGAAGTACCATTAGGCTCCCTTCTGTTCCCCCAGGGAGATACCTGGGCCGAGATAGAGATGTTATATTGAAGAAAAAAAACATTTATTTAAAATAACTTTAAAATACATTTTTTCAAGTTAAGTTTTATTTCAATGGTCTACAGATGTAGCACTCCAGATAGGACTCCACCCAGCGGATTCCAACCAAAAACCCAGCGGATCCCAGTGGCTGGGAGATTAAAGCCCTCCCACTATTCCCTAAGAGGACGTTGCCAAATTTTCCCATTTGTTCAATTTCAGGATTTAACCATGAGATGGCGCTTCATTCACAAATACACAAAGACAACTGGGTGTTGTAGACCTTAGTTTGTTTGCAATGTTTGCAGCTCTGCAGTTGTGTTTGCTGAATACTGTAGCATTTAATCATTAAAAAAACATCAATATTTTAGATCAAATAAAGTATATCTAATCTTATTATCTTAATTGTAATTCAATAATATATAGTCTTTATATATTAAATAATCATAATAATAATGTAAATGTTTACACTTCTTTATTTTTTATTACACTACATGTCATTTGTTAGACGCTTTTATCCAAAGCAACTTACATACATTCAGTACTGTGGACAATCCCCACAGGAGCAATTTGGGGTGAAGTGTCTTGCCCAGGGACACAACGACATGCTGACTGCAGTGAAACTTGCTACCCCCTGATTCGAAGTCCATCACACTATCCACTGAGCCACAGCCTCCTCCCTGTTATGCTCATACTTTTACCTTTACAATAGTTTGCTTTAATATGCAGTATATTTTTTGTAATATTGTTGTGGTGTACACAGTACAGTAGATCGAAGTAAATCAACTCATACATGATCACGTATTATACAGTAATGTGTTGTATTATTAAGTAATAGTGCAAGAGACTCAAGATGGCGCCAGTGTGTGTGGCCTGCCGTCTGTCGCTGCCAACGCTGTGTGTTTTTGTACTGTTTGTGTCATTTTTAATGCTAAATGTCCCACAGTTCTGGCTAATTTTAGGCCCATTTCCAAAATGCCTTTTATGTCAAAAATACTGGAGAAGATTGTCTACAGTCAAATTATGTTTTTTCTGGAAGAGAACAATATACTGGAAGTTTTCCAATCCGGTTTTAAAACTATGCACAGCACTGAAACAGCGCTTTTAAGAGTTTTTAATGACATCCTTTTATCTACTGACTCTGGGGACTGCGTTGTGCTTCTACTTATTGATTTAACTGCTGCCTTCGATACAGTCGACCATGACACCCTGATCTCTCGCTTGGAGCACTGGGTGGGCATTGAGGGGAAAGCCCTGGAATGGTTCAGGTCATATCTGAAGGACAGAACTTTCTCTGTCAGCCTTGGTGACTCCGAGTCATCCTCTGCTCCACTCCTGTATGGGGTCCCACAGGACTCAGTATTAGGCCCCCTGCTATTTTCCCTCTATTTGCTCCCTCTTGGTTCCATATTCAGAAAGCACGGCATCGCATTTCACTGCTGATGATAGCCAGATTTATGTCCCACTAAAAAAGAAGGAGGGTTACTCAATTAGCCCACTGCTAAAGTGTCTAGAGGACATAAAGGCCTGGATGGCGTGCAACTTCCTAAAACTAAATGAAGGAAAAACTGAAGTAATGGTTTTTGGTGGCACCACTGACACCACTTCTGTAGACCTGGGTTCCTTGGCTCAGTACACCAAGCCCACCATTACGAACCTTGGCATTAAAATGGACCGTGAACTAAAACTTGAGTCAGAATAAATCGGTGGTAAAAACAAGCTTTTATCACCTTAGGCAGCTAGCCAAAATAAAACCTTTTCTCTCCAGACAGCAGTTTGAGACAGTAATCCACACCTTTGTCACCACTCGGCTGGATTACCGTAACTCTCTTTACATGGGGGTCAGTGGGTCCTCCCTTGCTCGTCTGCAGCTGGTGCAAAATGCCGCAGCAAGGCTTTTAACTGGCACACGGAAATATGAACACATTTCCCCCATTTTGGCTTCGCTCCACTGGCTGCCAATACATTTTAGGATTCATTTCAAAATCCTTTTATTTACTTTTAAATCCCTAAATGGCATGACCCCACCATATCTTTCTGAGCTGCTACACCCTTACACGCCCAACCGCCCTCTAGGGTCAGCTGATCAACTGCTCCTGAACGTGCCCAGAACCAGGTCAAAGCTCAGAGGGGGCCGTTGCTTCTCTGTAGCGGCTCCCACACTGTGGAACGATATGCCCCTGCATATCAGACAGGCCTCCACACTGCCTGTTTTTAAATCGCTTCTTAAAGCCCACCTCTTCTCCTTAGCGTATTAACATCTTTTAGAGCGTTGCTTTTATTGCTTTTAAATTGTCTATTGTTTTTACTTGTACTTGTTTTATGGTGTGTGAGCTGTGCTGTGTTATTTTGTTTGTATGTTTTGTTTGGTTTATTTGACTGTACAGCACTTTGGTCTGGAGGTTTAAAGTGCTCTATAAATAAAGCTGTATTGTAATATCATACATTAACCCCATTATAGCAGATGCCACATTGAATGGATGAACACATTTATGCATAAATAATTACAACGGAGTATTTCTAAATATAAGTTGTACAAATACTTATATGTATTTAATACTAATAACATAATGATTCATTTTACTTTAAGATGATAATACTTTTCACTTGGGCAATTGACAATTTTGAATGCAGGACATTTACTTCTAACACGTATTTTTACCTAGGTAAATAATCGGAATACTTCTTCCACCTCTGATTTTAACCTGTAACTGTTTTAAAAACTTTAATTAAATGTTTGATGTTTCCAGAGACCCTTTCAGACCAGCAATGCTGCTCTGCATGTAATTCCGATTGCCCATCGGAATGGGAGACTTTTGTCACATTCCGATGGGCAATTATCTGAAACAAAGAGAGTCCGCAACATAGGCTACTATCTCTTGTTAACCGAGGGGGGATGGTAGAGCTTTGTCACACCGATGATGGCCGACAGACCCTTTCAGGGTTAATGAATAGTGGATAGGAGAATTCAAAAGGATTTAGGAGAAGAGACTGCACTGCTTTGAGAATCCGACTGCACTTACCCTATCGACATATTTATGATGCGCCAGCGGACGTCATGAATGTGCGTCTGCTGCTGTGGGGAAACTACAGTTTTCTATACAGCGGACTACATTGATGTATAATAACAACAACAACTACTGTAAACCCAGCTCCGTTTTCTATCTAGATACTTTGCACCGCGCTCCCACTTGTTGTACCTGGCAGAGCAAGAAACACTCCAGCCTTTTATTTAAACTTGTTTTGTTAAAACATATCTAAATAAATATGTGTGTCCCGGGCCATAAATGTAACGTATACTGTCAGTTTTCAGATAAAGCCACGGCATCACAATTCTTCTGTATTCTACAATATAGTTATTTTCACCTCCCGTAATGCTTTCAACCCACCAGCTTTTATGGAGAAAATTAGTTATATAATAATTAACCAGAGGCATGTTTCTCACTATTTTATGCATAGAGGGGGGAGAGCTGTGGCTTATGGGCCATTAGGTGCAAAGAGAGTCACACACAGCTGATCACCTGAGAGCTGCTGTTTCATTCAGACTATTTAAAAAAAAAACAACGGTCTGATTTTAACATTGCACAACAATGAACTCAATGTGTGATTGTTATAGCAGTAATATTAAACACTAATAATACAGTAAACTATTAACAATAGTGTAATATTATAGCCCGTTTGCCCATGGTGAGATGACTACAGTATATTCATATTTGTCAGTGCTTTCATGTCAATTCGGCAAACATAAACATAAATGATCGTGAAGATGATGATAAATTATGATTAACAATCGGTAGTGAGAGCCGTGCTGCATTTCCTCCCGTCGGATGTGATATAAAAACAAACCGATTATTTTTGTAGTTGTAAACTCACGTGGATTAAACCACATTTATTAGTGCTTTCATGTCAATTCAGCGAACATATGATACATTAAAGGTCCCATGTCATGCTTTTCCGGTTATTACGTAAAACTGTCTGCAGTCAAAAACCCACAATGTACACCCTGTAGCGAGTAAAACTCTAACACAGAAAAGACCTCCCCAAAACGCCTCGTTGGAGATTTCTCATTTTCCAATGTTTTCTTCCTGGGTACTCTGACGTGGGGATACCCAGAGGCCACACCCTCTGCCAGCCTTTCACGATACAAAGCTTCCCAAACCTTTCAGCGATTCATGCCGGATATGTACAGCGTAGGGCACTGAAGAACGATGCTGTTCCTACTTTGTTTGGACCAGCGGGAGATTCGGGTACACAACCTGTAAGTATTCATTGTTGTTTGTGTATTTATGATGTTTAAAACAAACAAGGTATCTACCACGACTGTTTAAATGGGTAAACGTTTTTCGGGCTACTACTTTGGGATCGCAGAGAAATGCTCTCCGCTGACCCTTTCTCACAGCGTTATAAACCTTTTTCTTACTCAATATCAAGCCACACTTATTGTTTTTACTTCGGCTGTGAGTGTTTGTGTGTGCTCAGGATGAGTTTCGCTTGTTCTCCTGTATTGCTGACATGGAAGCCTGTCTGCTCCTCGCAGCAGCAACGAGCTCTCAACGTCGCGACCAATCAGAGCACACTGGGCTCCCAGGGAGGGGGGCGCAGGAGCTCCAACAAGCCGCTTAGGACAGAGAGTGTATACCGGTGAATACACATACTTTACAGAGATGCTGTATGAGAAACCAATGTGAGTTTGGAAAATTGCACAGTATAAATCTATTTTAGTATACCTCAACAATGGAATTATGATCAGTAGAAATGGCCATGACATGGGACCTTTAAGTGGGTTTTTTTCTTCACAAATGTATGTGTAACTTGTGATTTATCTTATTTTGGCGTGCCTCCCTTACCTTCTGCCCACTCCTTGACATCATTGACCCAGTCTTCCAATTTGCTCTCTGTCACTGCCATTTGCACTTTCATGGTCTCCAGGTTCTGCAACTGGTTTTGCAGAACTTTGGTGGTCTACAATGACAAACAATCAGAGCCAACAAGAACAATTATTTCAGCCCACAGCTTTGAATAATGCCAAAACATATAGCATCTTAAAAGACATTGCTGATGTCCTTACCTTCTGATATCGGTGACACAGTGAGGTTGCCAAATTTCTGAATTTTTGGTTCCAGCGCATGGCCAAGAGAGTAAGCATGTCTGTGCGTCCTGCAAACACATACAATATGATTTTTACATTATTCCAATTACCTATTGTGCTTGGGATGTTATAAGAGCATTATGTTGTCATCTCACCTGCTTTTGTCATGTGTTTGGTTGTTACAGCAATCCTAGAGAGAAAGGCATTGCACTGTTCCACCTCCTCTCCGAGTGTTAAGCCAGCCCCCTCTCCTGATTTGCCCCACTCCATTTCACCTGGTTAAAAACAAATATATATACTTTTCAAATCAACAAAGAAAAGGTTAGGTGTTCAACATTTTTTTAGCAATTGGTAATGTTTCCTTACCTCGCATTTGAAATCATGGGCTTTGGCATGAAAAACCGAAAGGAAGGGTTTCATGTTAAGTAGGTGCTGGAGCTCTGGACAGCTCTTTGCTACTTTTTGGAGGTAAGGCCAATATTTGCAAGT
Source organism: Dissostichus eleginoides (assembly GCA_031216635.1). Taxonomy (NCBI): domain Eukaryota; kingdom Metazoa; phylum Chordata; class Actinopteri; order Perciformes; family Nototheniidae; genus Dissostichus; species Dissostichus eleginoides. The sequence continues at coordinate 7,721,285 of CM062275.1, forward strand.
CACATCCATGCAAAAGAAAGTGATTTGCCTACTTGACAGCTTTTCAACAAGGGATAATCATACATTTTTCCCCTGTACATATTCAATGCACAGAGAAGCACTCCATGCCGACACACCGCAAGCTCCAGTCCCTCTTCGTCTACCTTGCTGGTGGATCTTTGGGAAGTCTCTCTGGCTGCGGACCACTCCCCTCCACAAACACCTCTTCCAGAGACCTAAAATATTGAAAATGGTTGATAAAAGTCCAAAAGAATAATCTTATCAACATATTAAATAGAAGGCAACCTGTATATATTTAAGAATAATTACGAATATAATTATTATAGTCTGTCATTTTACATGTTTTGTTGTCCTGTGGATATAGTCCACAAATCGTGTCACTTGGCAATGAAGACGCCTTCAAATGTGGCCTTTTCCTCGGATCTAAATGCAACATAGGTTTTTGTCAGTATCTTAAGGTGTCAGGATAGTTGCTGCATATTACAGAGTTTTCTTTGTTATGAGTTAAACATGGAGATTAGAAACATTGCTGAGTACCTAGCTGCATGCTTGAAGCGGTAATGCTTACGGTTTCCATCCACTGAAACCGCAAGCATATCCGGGGTGCACGCAGGACAGATGAAGCTCTCCTCTTTGCAGATGTTTTCCACCTCAAATCGGACAGCCTCCCACTCAAAAAAACTTTGCTGAAAGTTGTCTGCTGAGATCTTCCCAAACTATTTCCAAAAAAGAAATTAACCATTAATTCAGTGAAGAAAGTATGCAACTAACATCTTTTAAATCCACAAAACCAACAGACGATCAATACTGTAGGATACATAAATGTAGTACTCACACGGCCAAAGCGGAAAGTTCTTTGATCCAGCATTCTTAAAAATGCCTGGCAGGAAAGTCCTGGTGCGGCCATCTTCATCTCTTCAAATGAATAAAACACATCTGTTTCATAAATTGTAGAGAAGTGAAGTGTAGCAGGCCAGTAGCCACTCTGGATAAGATCGTCCAATCCAGCAGCCCAAGTGGCATCACATGTGTGACAACTCAACTCAGGCATGCTGAGATCGTGTCTTCCTAGAAAAAACGAATCAATTGTAATGCAAAACGTAGCCAGTAGTTGTATGTAAAATTCACACACACATCTATGGCAACACTTGTGTGTTGTATAATTGTTAAATATATATATTTTAGTAGTTTTCAAACAAGGCAAAACAAATATTAACATATTTACCATTAATTGTGACCACAGCAACAACCTTTCCTGGGTTGACCCTTAAGGACACTGTCGAGCATCCACAGATTTTCTCAGGCATTTCTACAGGCATAAGCCGAACTGAAAAAGATCATACATGTGAATTAAGACCATTTGTATCGACTCGGAAATATAACATTAATAATAATAATCATTTCAATTTCTATAGCGCCTTTCACGAAACCCAAGGACGCTTTGTGATGTGAAGATTTATCAAACCAGACAATGAGGTACATTGCTAAAACAGTACTGAGGGACTGACTAATATTGAGTATACACAAGATTAAAAATAAAATAAAAGGAAATATGAGTGAAAGGGGCATTGTTTGAAATGTCTAATGACCAATGATCTCCAAAAGTTCAATAATGAAATTCATTTTAAACACTTACCACAATGGGAAAGGGCCTTGTCAGCAACAAAAGTTGTTGGAGGTAATGGCTGGAAGAATCCGGCTGTCATGGCATCTCTGTTGTGAAGTACATGTCTAGTGTGCATGCTAACATCACATTCAGCACAGAGGAAAGGCGTGGTCGGCAGTCACGACAACGGACCGCAGCTGGATTGCTCCCACACTGTTGGCAGATGCGGTTTGCAACATTTTCTTGTGCTGCTGTGCTGTTAATCAGACGGGGCCTCTCAGTCTTCCACCTCTCTAAAAAGAGACTTTTTCTTGTGCCCCAGTCTAAAGAAGCCATAAGAGGAGCTGTTGGAGCTGATGTTTCTAGCTCATCACCTGAGGCATCGCTTAGTGATAGCTGGAGATCTTGTAGAAAACACTCTGTTAAAAGATAAGGAATGAAACAAAAAAATATTGTTTTATACTACATCAAAGTTTACTGTATGGAGTAGCTGTGGCTTGGAAATATTTAACAACTATGTTTATAATTATGTTAAATTGTTTTTAAAATTCAAACATGGAATTAACATTTCCAAATCAGTGCCACATCTCACAGAAACAAGTACAGACATATGGAGATACTGATTTAGGTTTAGAGAGACACAATACATACCAACAGTCTCTGGAGCAAAGACCATCTCACAGTCAGTGTCAGGAGCATCAACACGAGGAGCTTTCCTCCGATTGGGACCAGCTGTACAAAACAAAAACCTTTACCATAAATACTATTTAAATGTCTTCATTACCCCTTAGATAGAATTAGATTTAGTCAAATAATCTGGTCAAGTGCTAAAATCATGTCAGATTACCTTTCAAATGTAAAAATGTTTTGCCGTTGGTTTGATTGTTTTCCTTATACGTCAATTAATGTAATGCTGTTGTTGTAATACTCATTAGATAGTAAACATTCTAGTTCTTCAACATATAGTGAAAATGAAATACTCACCCTGATTTGGCAGATTCCTGCTTGCTTTTGGTCTCTCAAAGATTTGGTTACCATCGACGTCTCTCTTTTTCCATTTCACAATTGGTTCAGGTGTCTTCACTGGTGCTGCTGCCTCCTCATCCCCTGCTTAGAAATCAAGTTATCAGGACCTTGGAGCTCATTATTGAGTTCTTCTTGTTCTGCCTGTTCAACAAGATCATCTAGGCTCTTAAGGACATCTTGGAGCTCATTATTTAGTTATTCTTGTTCTTCCTGTTCAACAACATCTTGGAGCTCATTATTGAGTTCTTCTTGTTCTTCCTGTTCAACAACATCATCTAGGCTCTTAAGGACATCTTGGAGCTCTGAATCACTCATGGTGATGCCCAGAAAGACAGACAGACACACTCACACAGACAGATAAGACAAAAAAAGGGGTAAGCACAGATAGGGAAAAAGCGAGAGAGGGACGGAGAGAGATACACAGACAGCAACACAGGTAAGGACAAGGCACACTGAAAAGGACGGTTTGACAAAACAAATATGGCTCTTAAAAGTGCCTGTGGGTGGGTGGTTGATTGAATGGCAGATCACAGGGGTATATCAACTTCAAAAGACCTGTGTGGAAACAAGAGAAACAATATTTAGAAAATTAGCCAAGGTACCTTTTACACTATCTTTTGTGTTCAACCTGGATGTGTAGTTTCATAAATTGTCATTTATTTTTTTATCTTAAATGTATGCATGACTCTTATTTAAAGTTAAATGTCTGTAAATGTCCCCTCTCTGGGATAAGTAAAGGTAAAGTATGATTATATTTGACAAATAAAAGTAACACTATATTTGAAGGGCTGTGCATAAGATACACATCTGTCATAAACATGTAGGAATAATCATTTGGACTGCTCTTATTGGGTGTCATTCAGTCAATTCACTCAGTCATACCCTATTAAAATGTAAAATTCTACGAGCTAATAGCTAATGAATAATAGCTAATGGCTAGTAGCCGTTAGCTAGCATAGTCCAGTAAGTTGTATTTTAATGTCTTAAAAGGATTCACAAACTCACAAAACGACTACCTTGCTCTTCTTAAGGTGCTTACAATACTTGCTGACTGGACTTAATAACAGTTTTGGTGTATATTTAATGGTTTTCGTCGTCTCTGATTATACACATGTTATTAATGAAGCTCTTACCTTATTACATTCAGCAATGGACTTTAAATGCGACGCGACACACACGTTGTAGAGAGGTGAAGTCCCTCCCCTTCCGGGTTCCTCCACCTTATTTCGGATAAATGATGTATTGAAGTCAATGGAGAGAGAAAGATTATCTTTCGATCCCGTTTGAATTGTGCCACGAATTACACATATGATGTTTGTCAATCTTAAATAATAATTTCCATGTCAAAAAAGTCACAGTTTGTCGTAAAACTGTTGAGATATAAGACTATGAAAAATATGCAACTAGAAAGACTACAAATCCCAGAATCCCGCATGCTGGCTCTTATGAACCGACTGACTCCCCTTGTGTGTATGTACAGCTCTCAACATGCCCAGACTTGTAGTGATTTTCACCTCTTTTAATACTTTTAATACCACATTACGTCACACGTTTGATGCGCGCCCGTGATTGAAAAGCTCTTTATTTTAAAAATACGGGGAGTATGCTGCCCCGGGGTCTCTCTGCTCCCTGTGCGCAGATGCGACGCATCATATGACGTCACATGTTTGGCATTTCTCGATTGAAAATGCTTTATTTAAAAAAAATAAAAGAACAATAAACAAAGCAGTCTTCACAACGGCCAGACAAAATACTTTGAGCCGCCCTATAGCCAAAGCCCGAGACACTGTTTAAAGCATAATAAAGACAATATATAGAGAGCATAATGTTTTTAATGCAATGCAGTCTCGCAACGTATGCTTCGGCAGAGAAAGGCCTGCGGCGGGTAGCATCTCTCGCGATCTCAAGTCGTCTACAACAGGGGTTCCCAACCTTTATTGTGCCAAGGACTGGCAGATACATAAAAAAAAAATCGCGGACCGGTTGTCAATTTTAACTGATTTTAATATTTACTCACCAGCAGGTGGCAACAGAGGCTAATTGTATTTAACAGCCTGAAGAAATACCAATATGCATCCAAAACATATTAACAATGTTTAAAACCAGGATACAATTCAAACAAAAAATTAGGACCGCTTTACAAATATTAATATAATATATAATATAATATAGCCTAATATAGGTGGCAACAGTGGCTAATTGTATGTAACAGCCTGAATAAATAATAGAACAATATGCATCCAAAACATATTAACAAAGTTTAAAACCAGGATACAATTCAAACAAATTAGGACCACTGTACACATATTGATATAACTGAAATGTCAGTGAGACCCCTGGGCTTGTTTGCCAGCCATAATAACGTCATACCGGGGCGTGATGGTTGACAATGAAATGCGCAGGGTATTCCTCACGTCCAGTCTGCTTCTAAGTCTGGTCTTAGTGGCCGTCATGGCAGAAAAACCTGCCTCGTACAGATATGACGTTGGGAACGGGAGCAGTGTCTTCAGAGCAAGCGTGCCGATCTCTTTGTATTCTCCCGACGCTTTGATCCAGAAGGATGTCAACGATGTTGAATTAAAGAGTGTTTTCAGTCCTCCGTCATTCATTAGCTCGATCAGCTGATCGTCTTGTTGTGATGGGAGCTGGTCTCGACCATCGTCATTTAGAAATGGATCACGCATCCATCCTTTGCCATTCCTCGGGTCCTTTGCAGATGGAAAATAGCGTTCAAACGCATCAGACAGTGATACCAGGTGGCTGTGTACCAACTCGCCAAGTCCCTCGGCTTCTTCCGAAAAACTGGATAAGTTGCTGAACATGTCAAAAACACCCCGGTTGACGCGATGTGCCCAGGTTCCCAACTTGGCTTTGAATCCGGCGACTTTGTCTGCGAGCCTGAATGTGTCAGCCATCCTCCCCTGCATTGTCAGATTTAATTGGTTCAAAGCCATAAAAATGTCACTCAAGTAGGCTAGTTTTGCGAGCCAGCTCTTGTCACTAAAGTGCGCGGCTAAAGGTGACTGCTTGTCAGAGAGGAATTTCTGTAATTGCTCTCTTAACTCGAACACTCTCGTCAGGGCTTTCCCCTTTGACTGCCACCTCACCTCTGTATGTAGAAGAAGGCGTCTGTAATCAGCATCCATGTCCTCGCACAATAATTCAAACACCCTCGAATTCAGGGCATGGGCTTTGATGTGGTTAATGACCCTTATTGCATCATTCAGGACCGTGTGCAGTTCAGGAGACATTTTCTTGCTTGCCAGCATCTCGCGGTGTATCATGCAGTGAGTTGCCTCGCATTCCGGTGCCACTTCTTTCACCCTGGCAGTGAACCCCGACAACCGGCCGGTCATCGCAGCAGCCCCATCAGTGCAGACCCCGACACAAACGCCCAATCCAGTCTGCCTGCAATGTATTCATTCACCACTCTGAATATTTCGGAGGCGGTGGTTGAGCTTGGAAGTGAAAGACAACAGAGCAAATCTTCCTGCACCTCGTCTTGATGCACATAGCGCACATAAACTAACACAACTGCCTTATTTTCCACATCAGTGGATTCGTCCACTTGAATTGCGTACCAGTGAGCTGCTTTTATTCTGTCCAACAATTGCCCTTCAATATCCTCGGCAATATCATCGATCCTCCTGGCAACAGTATTGTCCGAGAGTGGAACAAGTCCTACCATCCCAGCTGCTTTTTCTCCCAAAAGTTCACGGCAGATGTCTTTGGCAGCGGGCAGTATCAGCTCCTCTCCTATTGTAAAGGGCTTTTTAGCTTTGGCTATTCGGTGAGCAACCAGATATGAAGCCCTTGTTGCAGCGACACTCGATGACGTTGTGGACTTTAACACTTGCTTCTGCCCATCCAACTCGCGTTTTTTCCTTTCAAAAAACTCAACTGGTTTGTCAATCAGGAAAGGATGTTTGGTTGACAAGTGTCGTTGAAGTTTCGATGGCTTCATTGCTTCATTACAAAGCATTTCGGCACACACAACACACAATGGTTTTGGCGCCAACGAATCGCCCGTTGCAACAAATCCATATTTGATATACGAGGAATCGTATTTGCGATTAAAGCTCGTTTTTCATCTCTTTTATTGGAATAGCCCGCAAAGAAGCGGTTCATGGAAGTTTGCTGAGGTCTACTCATCTCTGCACCTGCGGTCACCTCTACACTCACTGACATCAGCACCCTGACACTGACAGCGCTGTCCAGTCCGGTCGGGTGCTGGTGTCCGGAATAGTTCGCTTGACGGATCCTTAGTTCCGGCGGTGTCAAGCGATCACAGAGCTGCAGAATCCGTGTATGGTTCGTTTTTTGGTTTTTCCGTTTCAAAACCGAATAGGAAAAACAAAAAAACAGGGGGATGTCCGGTCGCCCACATACCTATGGAGTTGGCCAGATGTGTGTAAATTGTTCATGGTAATTTGAAACAAATGCCGTTGTTGGACACACACAAACACACCGAACATACACACACAGCGGAGCTGAGCAGAGCACATACACACATCATGCGCCTTTGTGACCGGACATTTCCTTCATACAACGAGTAATAGGGGGAATAATCGGGCCGTTCGATGTGTGTGTGTGTAGGCTAGAGGTGTGTGTGGTTGAAACGTAGCAGCCTGCAGTGGGGAACACAGTGAAGGCGGTGTGTAATGTATGCACTGCCATTTCCCCACATAAACATAACAGTCTGTGATGAAACGGTTGTCTCCTGTGTGCTCCACTTCCTATTGGCGCACCGGTAACTTTCTCTGCGCACGAGAGGCTGAGACCTTATGCTAACCAATTTTGATTTATTTTGTATGTTTTGGAGGAAATGATACGACTGGTATAGGTGCGAAAAATATAATTTTTTTTTTTATAAAATAGTTTTATATATTTATAATAATGCAAATATTACGATAAACTCACAGCTATTTCGCGGGCCCGGCAGTAACACCTCCGCGGCCCGGTACCGGTCCGCGGACCGGGGGTTGGGAACCCCTGGTCTACAACATATGTTTAGGGAGCTGTATAGAAGCCTATGGACATCCCGGAACGTTGAAAATGTACGCTAAGGGCCGCCCCCCTTGCGTTGGAAAAAGCCGACACAGGGGCCTTGACATAACGTCAACATAGGCCGACCTGGGAGTGAGGATGTGTTGATCTATCAGCTGTTTATTTCACATGAGTTCCAGTGAGGCAGCTTTTTAATCACTGCTCCCCCTGGTGGATACATGATCCATTGCAGCTGGTTTCATTATAATTTAATTTATTTATCAAGGGGGAGTATCAAGTCATGCGGGGGGTTTTCCTTTCAGCGAGGGCCCACCCCGTGCCGATCACGGCCCCACATTGGTAGGGGCGTCGGAAATGAGGTGCTACATCTGTAAGTTGTTGGGTTTAAGCAGCCTTCAGTTGTTGAAGGTTCGAGCCCGCTCCGCGCTGTTCGTTTGATGAGTGGTCTGCTGTAAAAAGGAACGGCTCAGACAGAGATATGAGATTAAACAATAAGCTGATTTAATGGCAGAAACAACAGTACAATATAACGAAGTACTTATATAACGATGTACTCCGGGCCTCAGCTCTTCCACCGTGCGATGTACGTATCAGACAGTCAGACAGAACAGAGGCCGCGAGTGTACAGAATTCACAATATTTATCCCCACAAACGGAGAGGAGTTGTGTGGGAGGAGTTGTGTCGGTTGCTCCTCCCTAGGTGTTCATCCATTGGTGGACTCACTCCTGGGCGAGCCCTAGGCAGTGAATCAGAGTGAGTTAGCCATCGACGAGGTCTAAACAGCGAATCAGAGTGAGTCAGCCATAAGTGTGGGAACTTTGGATCTCCTGCGCCGCCGATCAGTCCCAGGTCATCTTTTATGGCAGCCATAAAATAAACAATTCTGGGTCGCACGGGGGTGAGGTACCAATCCTTATCTTCGTTTATCCTCAGCACCTGGCCGTACCACTCCGCATCCCAATCTTTCTCTCAGAACAATCTCTGCATAGACTCAATGGTGTCAGTTTTATTACCTTTCTCCTACAACCCCCCCATGCTCCTATCCGGGCCATTAAAACCCGGGGGGGCGACTGGATCCTCTACATTCCTAAGTCAACGCACACACAATTGACCACAGCAAACAAAGGAAAATAAGAACACTTGGTCTAGTTTCATAAGTATACATTTTACACAGACAAAGTTATAATTATTAAAACAGGTTATATTATTGGAAACAGGTTACTTTAATCCCCCTTTTGATCTCACCTCCAGAGATCAATTCACACAGCATTCAAAACATAACCACTGTCATTCTTTTCTACTGCGTCTGTCCCACAATGAGCGGATACAAGGCACACAACAACAACCACATGTTACTAAAATGGCAATACAAGTAGCTATTGAAATCAAAAGAGACATTATTAAACCTTTCCATTGACCAAACATGTTTGTAAACCATTCCTCCAAGGGGTTGTGTATCCCTGATTGTTCATGCATAGTTATGGATAGTGTGCGAAAGCCTTCTAAAGCCTTTGTGACGGAACCGTCCGGAGCCGTATTGTTTGGAATGAAAGTACAACACATATCACCAAACATTGAACACACACCTCCTTTCTCAGCTAACAGCATGTCAAGGGCCATTCTATTCTGTTTCAGCCATAAGGGAAGTCGGCCCCAGCTGTTCAGCGAGTCCTTCTACAGGTCCCTAGTGAGATTAGCTAAACGGAGCACATTGTAATGTACATAGTTGATCCTGTCTACATTATTCCATCACTACCTGCTTGGAAAGTGAAGGTTTGTTTAGGAGACATTTTGGTAACAACTACCTCATGTTTGGCCCGTTTGACCCTAGTTACGGACTCCTCTGGCGGGGGAATGGAGTCTGGGTGGTCAATGGAATCATTAAAACAAAAATAAAGGCAAGGGTGAACACACATTATTTCTGTTATTAATAATAGGAGATTTACTAGGACACAAGGAATTAACACCCAATCAAATAATAAGGCAATTCGCTAATGGGCCATATAACTAAGAATGGTGTTCAAGATACAAACAGTGTCCCAAGTAAAACCACGATTCCCACTAGCAGAGTACACCAACAAACAATAAGGAAGTGTAATCCACAGTCTGTCATTGTTGAGTACCTTTAATCAGTGGTCCGTGTTATTGTAATTAGGTTGAACACAATGCTAAAATCTCCTAAGGAGATTTTTTAAAACTAGGGTGTAAAATAGTACCCTGTAATGGTAAATACTGTGCTCCCAGAACCTGTTAAATAGAAGGTCTGGTGAGTGGGGAGACTTCACTGCCCTTTAACTATAGGGATAACCTCTCGTTATATATAACCTACTACTCTTATTAGAAAGAGGCCCTATAGGTGGGCATAAAAATGCTGCTACTTATTGGAAAGTGCCCCTAAAGGTGGGAGTAAAAAAGTCGGGTCCTATATGGAGTCGTGTGTTTCAGAGTAGACTCGTGTCCGCCTCCTCGCCGGCCGTAATCTCCTTTCCAAGATCGCCTGTTGTTACCTCTGTGTCTTTGTCCTTGTCATCTGTTGTATGGGTCGTTGCTTCTGCTGGGCTGTCGTCGTCAGATGTGTCGTTCTCTCGTCCTGCAGCGATGTCAGTTCTGATGTCGTCTAACGTCCTTGCTGGAGGTTTTCCAACGGCGCACTGGCTCCAATGATACCACGTTTCCCCCTTTCCTTCGAGGCGAACTGCATGTGATGTCCTCTGAGTCACTCTGTGCGGGCCGGTGAACCTTGGGTTGAGCCACTTCGGACGGATGACCTTCAGCCAGATGAATTCTGCGGTGTTAGCCTCGTGCTTCTCCGGTCCCCCTTTGGCGTCAGCCACCTGGGTGGAGAAATCTCATACCAAGCCCTTAAGTTGCTGGTAGTATGGTTTGCTATCCATCTCTTCTACTTCTTTCCCTACTGCTAATGCTCCAGGACCCGGAAACTGATGGCCGTGGGTCAGCTCAAATGGGGAGAAACCTGTCCCTCAGTTAATGTGTTCATAAACAAAGTCCGACACCGGCTATATCAACCTGTTTCAGAGGAAGGTGGAGTCCCCTGTGCCGTCTTGACTTGCCGTGTCTTCTCTGTCAGAGGCAGAGGTTTCATCCTTTTTTTTTTTTAGTCCTAAAAAATTTGACGCGTTTTGCAACAAAGTCAAGTATTTCTTCATCTGTAGGTGTATGTGTTGATACAGGTGTTCCTTTAATGTCATGAGGGGAACTGGGTGAGGGGGGTTAGAGGTGGAGGGAAGCGTATAGGGAGGGGGTCGGGTCTTAAAGGGGTTGTATAAATCTGGATAGAGGAGGGGACCGCCCTCTGGGATGTCTGGGAGGGGCCCACCATATGGCTTCTCCTTCCTGACTGGCTCTATCACTTCTGTGGGAGGGGCTGGTGCAGGACTGGGTGGGGCTGCTATGGCGGGCAGATTTTTGGCGGGAGTTTTGCTCAGAGAGCAGGTTACTGCCACTCCATTCATAACTAAGGCTGCGTTATGGCCTATTCTCCTTAGCTTGTCAACTAGCTCCCTTTCTTTGTTAAGTTTAGAAGCCCTGATAAAACCTGCCTTCTGCTTGTTGAGAGTTTCTAATTTCTGAACCAACTGTCGCTCGTATGTATTGAGTGCTGTGGCTAGGAGACTTATTGCCTCGTCACCCTCTACTCTATTCTCTGCGATCATCTGATCGTGTAAGAAACGGAGATCGCTGCTCGCCTTTTTATGATCTCCGGGCTTAAGTCCGCTAAGTATCAATCTCTCTGCTTGTCCCCACTGTTCCCTTAAACTCCCCGGAACAGGGACTCCTAATTCTCTCTCTTCACGTTCAAATTCTCCTTCCATTTTGACTTCGTTCGTATCTGCTTCTCCTAAAGGTTTTAGTTTTTTATAAAAAATACCAGATATCTCTGCGTACTATAATTTACTAATTATTGTAGTTTTATTCCCACAGGTATACAGTCTGATAGTTTTCGGTGCGAGGTGTATTTCAACCCGTTGCGGAGACTCACAAGAGCGCTTCTCCTAAAGGTTTTAGTTTCTTATAAAAAACACCAGATATCCTGCGTACTATAATTTACTAATTATTGTAGTTTTATTCCCACAGGTATACAGTCTGATAGTTTTCGGTGCGAGGTGTATTATGGCGGCGCGTAAGGCTCAGGTTTGGGAAGGCTAAATAACTTGTTTTACCTGACGCTGCCTGCCTCCGGCGTCTATAGAAAGAGATCAACTCAGTGAAAGCTGCGCCTGATCAGAGCTCAGCGTGCGGAGTTTAAATCTATCAAGTCATATTACAGGATAAAGGAAATACAGTTTAAACTGCCGTATGAAGAGAAGACGCCGACGTGTCGCACTTATCATTCATATCACATCATCGATCATATAATATCATAATATATCATATATTTCCTTGTCTAAGTCAGCTTCTCGAGCCGTATCTGACCGTGCAACACTTACATTGTCACATACTGTATGCAGAAGTATTATTTTAAGCAACACATTAGGTTGACGAAACACTCAACTCAAATGTAATTAAAGTCAGATCCACTCGTGTCTTAGATGGGCAACAGTGATAACATAAAACTGTTGTACGCTTTCAAACACTCGGTAGTTTATTTATTTTTTAACCAGTTGCTCTATATTCACCTTGCAGGTGCAACTATGTGGCTTGTATCCTTTATTATATGTTTAAGTCATGGATGTTTAAAGTTCATATTTGTCTAATATTATTTACTTTTCATTAATGAAGTATGACGCTGCGCTGTTAGTACACTTGTCCCTTTCACGTGAACGCGCTCTCAGCTGGAGAGAGAAACCCTGGCTCGATTTACCGAGTTGATAACCAGCGTCGTAGGACCGCTTAGCCGTTACGTTAAGCCCGCGCTGATTGGTCCAAATTGACCAATCCACGGACTTCCTCACACACACACACACTCAGTGCAGGCAGCTCTGCTGATTTCTCCTCCCTGGCTGCAGGCTGATAACAGCCAGTTGGCATCAAGGCGAAATTCTCTCTGCAGACCCATTCTCACAGCGCCTATCAACCTTTTTCTTACTCAATCTCGTTACACAGTTAATCACACTCAAAATAAATATACCTAACGTAACCCCAGATCCGTCTAAGGATTGCCTGTGTACTTAGTCGATGAGCCCCAACCCCAGAATTCGTCTAAGAATTACTGTGTGTGTCACCTTATTTCTCAGAGTATTTCAGCTGGACTTCCTTTAAATTTTAAAACCACTGAAATCTCGGACGACATTGCAGCTGGACTTCCTTTAAATTTATAACCACTGCAATCTCGTTACACAGTTAATCACACTCAAAATAAATAATCCTAATGTAACCCCAGATCCGTCTAAGGATTGCCTGTGTACATTAGTCGATGAGCCCCAACCCCAGAATTCGTCTAAGAATTACTGTGTGTGTCACCTTATTTCTCAGAGTATTTCAGCTGGACTTCTTTAAATTTTAAAACCACTGAAATCTCGAACGACCATTGCAGCTGGACTTCTTTAAATTTTATAACCACTGCAATCTCGTTACACAGTTAATATATTCCCCGTACAGTCTAGTTGACTTTTATAGTGCGATGTATATTTCAACAGATGGAGAGACTTCCAGAAGCGCTTCTACACCCCCTTTCGGCGATGTGGCTTTTGGCAAGGAGTCGAAACCCAGTCTACAGAATCTCTTTATCGTCACGTTTAGTCTTCTAGATTAACCCCACAGCAAGAGTTTGCGAGATCCGGTCATTTCAAATTGATTTTGAAAGTTGCGTTTCTCCTCTTGAAATACCCCACATATAACACAACTACAGCTCCTCTTTGAGACTGGAAAGTGTTATTCTGTAGTACTGTTCTTTCTACCGTAAGACTAAAACACTGAAAATGCCGCTGACAACTCTAAAATTTTGTAGTATAGCCAATCACAGATTTTGATAATAACAGGTATCTGCTCACCTTTCAGTTGTAGGGCCCTGTTTAGTTGTCAGAGGTATTCGAGGTGTCTTCCCTGGACAGTTCGTCCGCTGGCTGCCGGTGTTCCTTCTATGAGACCCTACTCATCACGTCGGTCGGTCACCAAATTGTTGGGTTTAAGCACCCTTCAGTTGTTGAAGGTTCGAGCCCGCTCCGCGCTGTTCGTTTGATGAGTGGTCTGCTGTAAAAAGGAACGGCTCAGACAGAGATATGAGATTAAACAATAAGCTGATTTAATGGTAGAAACAACAGTACAATATAACGAAGTACTTATATAACGAAGTACTCGGGCCTCAGCTCTTCCACCGTGCGATGTACGTATCAGACAGTCAGACAGAACAGAGGCCGCGAGTGTACAGAATTCACAATATTTATCCCCACAAACGGAGAGGAGTTGTGTCGGTTGCTCCTCCCTAGGTGTTCATCCATTGGTGGACTCACTCCTGGGCGAGCCCTAGGCAGTGAATCAGAGTGAGTCAGCCATTGACGAGGTCTAAACAGCGAATCAGAGTGAGTCAGCCATAAGTGTGGGAACTTTGGATCTCCTGCGCCGCCGATCAGTCCCAGGTCATCTTTTATGGCAGCCATAAAATAAACAATTCTGGGTCGCACGGGGGTGAGGTACCAATCCTTATCTTCGTTTATCCTCAGCACCTGGCCGTACCACTCCGCATCCCAATCTTTCTCTCAGAACAATCTCTGCATAGACTCAATGGTGTCAGTTTTATTACCTTTCTCCTACAACCCCCCCATGCTCCTATCCGGGCCATTAAAACCCCGGGGGGGCCGACTGGATCCTCTACATTCCTAAGTCAACGCACACACAATTGACCACAGCAAACAAAGGAAAATAAGAACACTTGGTCTAGTTTCATAAGTATACATTTTACATAGACAAAGTTATAATTATTAAAACAGGTTATAATTATTGAAACAGGTTACTTTAAAGTCTACTGCTACCTTTACCTGTTGAAAGGGTAGGTTAAAGTTTAAATAATTTTAAATGTTTTAGCGGGGAACAACTCCAAGGGTAGTGTTTTGTGAAGTTGTAGCATATTAAGCTAAAAAAAGAGCAAACAAGCATATCAGGACATGAATTGTATTATTCTCTCCACAGATTATTTGCACTTGCACCTTTTACACTTTTTTGTGATGCACTGTTATTAAAGAGTGAAAAATAAATGTTTACTGTTTTTTTTATCTTAATTTTAGTGCCCTTGTGAACTTTTTTAACATAGGACCAAGCCATACGTAAGCCCTAAGTGAAATTTCCAAATGGCGGTACTACAAATTCGATGTCAGTCCGTGATTTGGCTGAAAAATACTTTTTCCCATTGACTTACATTGGGTTAGAGATGTCTGTAAATCAGCTAATATTTTTTCTTTAACTAAATCAACTACCCTGTAAACTTTATAGACCTTATTTAAATCATTAGGGTCTAAAAGTTGTAAATGTGCTAAAAACCGAATCCATCATTTTGGCCCCTTGAAGAATCGTAATTATTCAGATCACATGACCCAAAAAATAGTGTTCGCATTTGCAAGAGAAGACTTCTGCCCTGCTTAGAAAGTTATAATTAAATCAAGTGGATCCCAGTGACATAAACCCTAACCCTACAAACGCCATGTACTCTAGGTAAAAACCTCACTATTGATAAGTATCTCATAAAACCCCACTTCAAACAATACAAATTATGCCTTTAAGGTCTCAGTTTTGCTGTGTGAAATGGACTTGATTAAGATCTTCAAGTCAGAAAATGTGCAGGAGCATAACATGATTATGCCACGCAACTCTTGCTACTAATTATTCCGCTTCAACCTGATAGAATTTGCAAAGTAAAAAACTGATGAAACCATGGGTTTATGATACCTTCATAACTCTTAAGTCAAGATATGCTCTGCTTAACCTTTCTGCCAAAATACCATCAGCCCCTTCCTAGGAAACAGCCTCTATTGCCGCTATTGATTCACACATGTGGAGGACACCTGGGTCAGGATTAAAGTCCAGGAACAGCATGTCGGCACAGAACCAGAAACATGAAATGTATACAAGAAGACAGACAAGATGCAAAGACCAAACTTGTTGACTAGTTATACTGCAATACTTCACCACTTCTCTGTAAATATCTGCAACAGGACGGAGGCAAAACACATGGAGCAGAACTGTTTTACACAAACTAATAATCTTATTTTTTATAAAGGTTATGCATACTAATGCTTTATTCTGAATGTATCTTTTATTTGCTTTGTGATACAGTGGTGGGTGGTTGACCTTTTTAAGACTTTTCTGTACCACACAGTTTTCACATTGGATTTATTTACTGATATACATATATAAAAGTAAAAAAAGTTTGCAGTGAAAAGCAGTATGCTAGTTGTATGATACTAAAAAGTAAACAATAATTAGCCTCATGGTGTCTCTCCAAAGAAACAGACGCTTATGGGGGAAAAACAACATAAAAACACAAGTTGCCTAATCACATTTCCAGTGGTTCACCTTTAGTATTCCGTAGCTGTTGTCACCCCAACATGTAGTCGTATTTTGAGAACGTTTGAGTGAGTTTTTCAACTAAAATATAGCTAGAGAATCTGCGATAAGTACGCCAATAAGCCGCTTGAAGTGTTAGCTTACAAGAGCAAATGCTAACAGAGCTAAAGGAAACGCAGAATGTCCATAAGATAATATATACTTTTAATTTTTGTACAACCGTCTTCAGCTAAATCAAAAACATTTCATATTTAATTCAAAAAGATTTTCTGCTCATTGATATAAAGACAACAGTTCTGTTTTTTGCAGGTACTACTTTTGCTATGATGGGCACTGTTCCTGGTAAGGACTCAATGGAGCTGCTGTAATTAAAATATCTCATGTTGGTAATATCTCCTTCACCTACTATAGCGTAAGATATGTTTTCATTACATACAGCACCGCTGTAGCTGCAGGGACATGGTCATTAGGCAACAAGGCAAAGCTAATTGTATTTTTTTGGTACATCCATCACATCTGCCATGACATTTGGGTGGCCAACAACACTAAAACAAACAGCAGACATTTTCCATCTTTTGGAGATGGCTTTATGTGACAAGGTACTTCAAAAAGGACCAAAGAGGTCAACTCAAGGGAAAAACATTTTGGACTGAGCCACGACAGGTAATTCATCAGGGGATTCCTCCAGGACAGAAAGGAGTATATAGCGGGATGCTAGATATTTTTGAATAAATGGACAGCATAACTAAATGCCCTTTTCCTCAGTGTGGACTTTTGGGACAGTTAGTAAAAAAAAGTCCTCGGAGCAAAGCCGATGAGTTCCCGTACTTTTCCGTAGGATATCAATCTGTAGATAAGTTGGAAGAACCCCAAGAATAGCCTTTAGAGTTCCCACACTTTTTTTCCCGAAAGATACAAATCTGTAGATAAAGTGGAAGAACACCAAGAGTAGCCTTTAGATCATCCAACTCGATCATACAAGGAGCAAGGGTGCGTAAGGGGTTTAAGTTTTGAAATAAATCTCAGAGCCCCATGGTAGACTGTATCCTAGGAGCATAGAAAATGCATTCATATATAAAAAATCACCACAGTCTAGCACAGACATAAAGGATACAGCGACAATTCTCTTTTTGGCCTCAATAGGAAAACTTGTTTCTGAAGTAGAAACCTCATTTTATCCTTCATTTGCTACCCTGTCTTAGTCTATGTCTGACCATGTGGACCATCAGCCTACACAGACACTGGTGACTACCAAGATACAGCAGAAACTGCAGTAACATCAGCAGAGAGACAGTGTAATAAAACATACCTACAGAGACTGGACCACGTGAAGGACAGTCTGCTGCTGTGTCGAGTTAAGTGGCCCCGAGAGAATTGAGATAATAGTGATGTTACCGACAGGCAATTATACCGGCTGCATCAGCCCCAGTGTTAATAGCTCGCCTCACTCACACTGTGCCTCTCCCCGCCGCTGGTGCTACCGTTAGCTTGGTTTGTAATTCTTGTCATACAGACGTCTAGTTTTAGCAGCCTGTCCTCCTACAAAAAACGACCAAATAGGTCGATTGTTTAAGCACCAGATTACGACCCATAGCCACGTTTTAAAGTGTAGCACCTCTAGTTTATTCACAAATAACCCTCTCTGGAAAATCCTAAATTGTAGAATAGTTTGGCCATTAAAATGCTTTTTGATTAGATTTCTAGCGAGAAGTGTATATTGTACTTTTAGAATCCACGTCCAGTGGATGTGTAGGATCTATAGTTTGATAGATATTTACGAAGATGATCTGAGGTCTCGTCAGGAGAACGTGTATATGCTACGTCTTTCCCCCTATTCATTTCTAGCTGCAGTTTATTACGACCTATTGTCACGTTTTAAATTTAGCAACTCCTGGTGGATCGTAATCCCGTGAACTTTAACCTTGCGCATCAATAAAAGTGCGACGAGCCAAGAAGAAAAAGAAGAAGAAGAAGAAGAATTGTTACAGAGCGTCACAGCTGTACAAGTGGTAAATCTGATTTCTGTATTTCATTTGATTTGTTTACGCTTTTAATTAATCCTGTCGTTTTTCTACAAATCATGTTTAACCACGACATTTCAGTTTTACGTTTTAGGGCTGGCCCGTGGCATAGGCAGTATAGGCGAATGCTTGTTGTTAGCAATAGCATGACTGTAAAGGTTAGCACTTAGCTTAGGTATAGATGCGCTAACGGATATGTATTGCAATATAAGAAGGTTCTTCTACAACAAGTTGGAGGGAGAGTTTTCTCCTTCGCACAAAAGGAGCTAAAATCTTGCCTAAAAACAAAACCCTTGGTAGCACGTGACGTAAAACATAACAATGGCAAAAGTATGTATATTCAGCTAACCAGACCAGGACATGATATGACCTTAAACAATGCGAAAGGAAATGGCATTTTAATAATAATAATAATTGACATTTACATGGCGCTTTTCATAATGCACACACTTTTTTTCCTTCTAAATGTCACCTAACATGTTGCATTAATGATAGTTAAGGTAAGTTCAACACTTGACTATCATCAGGTCATAGTAGTTTTACTACTTTAAACATTCGCTAATTCAACTTAAGTTTTGTGAAGCCATCACATCTAGTTAAAAAGAGAAATATATTTCCCTGTAATTACTGATTTACCTGGGACTTGATTGACATTGGTGCCTGTAGTTTTATTTCGGCAAATGTTTATTTATGAAGCAACAATTAAAATACATGGTAGCACAACTAATCTGAGTTCATCTGTTTGGTTTTTTTCAGGTCATCCATCAATTCAATTATTTGAAGTAGCCTATTATCATAAAAAAATCAACGGTTCTTTTCAGAGCCATATTTTTCTTCCTACTCTCTTTCACCCCTCTCGTTTTCTTGTCTTTTGTTTTGTTTTTCTCCCTCCCTGTATGTCAGTTCATCCTTTGTTTGTTGTTGCCCTTTTTATCCTCACTTAAAAATGGCATCTAAGCAACTGAATGAATGGCTAGAGGCAGGGAAAGCCCTCGTAGATGAGTTGGCAAATAAGGCAAGTACAACATTATCCAAATATGTATTATAACATTTACTCAAATGATAAAAGACACACACATTACAAAGATGTGTGTGCAACAATTAAGGGAAATATCTAATCTCTTTTATATATTTATATATATATTAAGATACCAAAGAAACCAAAGAAAATAACGCAAGGATCAAATGTTTCCTGGAGGAAGAGGGACCTGGATGGGAACATTCTACCCCAACATACGAATAAGAATCGATCTGGTCTGTAAAATATAATCTAGTTCTAGTGTTTCATTAAGTTTTAATGTCGTTGGTCTTCAATAATGTTTCCTATATCATCGTACTTTGTTTATGCAGTTAAACCTTCCAGCTCTCAGGAGTCCCCAGAGGTCGAGGAGACACATGAGATTCCTCTACAGGTCCCAAGTCTTGGTATTGTTGGATTGAAGCACCCTTCAGTTGTTGAAGGTTCGAGCCCGCTCCGCGCCGTTCGTTTGATGAGTGGTCTGCTATAAAAAGGAAGGACTCAGACAGAGATATGAGATTAAACAATAAGCTGATTTAATGGTAGAAACAACAGTACAATATAACGAAGTACTTATATAACGAAGTACTTAGGGCCTCAGTTCTTCCACCGTGCGATGTACGTATCAGACAGTCAGACCGAACAGAGGCCGCGAGTGTACAGAATTCACAATATTTATTCCCACAAACGGAGAGGAGTTGTGTGGGAGGAGTTGTGTCGGTTGCTCCTCCCTAGGTGTTCATCCATTGGTGGACTCACTCCTGGGCGAATCAGAGTGAGTCAGCCATAGGCGTGGGAAGTTTGGATCTCCTGCGCTGCTGATCAGTCCCATGCCATCTTTTATGGCAGCCATAAAATAAACAATTCTGGGTTGAACGGGGGTGAGGTACCAATCCTTATCTTCGTTTATCCTCGGCACCTGGCCGTACCACTCCGTATCCCAATCCTCCTCCCTGCCTAGACTCAATGTTGTCAGTTTTATTACCTTTCTCCTGCAACCCCCCATGCTCCTATCCGGCCCATTAAAAACCCGGGGGGGCGACTGGATCCTCTACATTCCTAAGTCAACGCACACACAATTGACCACAGCAAACAAAGGAAAATAATACCATCATGAGGACATTTGGTCTAGTTTCATAAGCATACATTTTACACAGACTATTGGCGCCTAAGATATGTCGTGCCAAAGTTATAATTATTAAAACAGGTTATACAGGTTACTTTAATCCCCCTTTTGATCTCACCTCAAGAGATCAATTCACACAAAGCATTCGAAACATAACCACTGTCATTCTTTTCTACTGCGTCTGTCCCACAATGAGCGGATACAAGGCACACAACAACAACCACATGTTACTAAAATGGCAATACAAGTAGCTATAGAAATCAAAAGAGACATTATTAAACCTTTCCATTGACCAAACATGTTTGTAAACCATTCCTCCAAGGGGTTGTGTATCCCTGATTGTTCATGCATAGTTATGGATAGTGTGCGAAAGCCTTCTCGTGCCAAAGTTATAATTATTAAAACAGGTTATACAGGTTACTTTAGTATGCACAATGAATTCTTAAATTATCCTTCAACTTGAAATGTAGGTAATTGTTTATAGTATGTGATAGCTATGTTCATGATACTGTGGTCCGGTGCTTGGACTGTGTTCCACCAGGAACTCCCTTTCTTTGTCCGGCATGTGACCCAATTATCCATGGTAAAAATGTCTTCCATGACAGGGAAGCCATGATTGATGGGTTTTACAGACCTATTCCTTCCACATCCTTAGTGGTTGTGGATGAAAGTGGCCAATATGGACTCTGTGAACAAGGTGGGTTCAAATAGTTTATTACATATTCCCTTACCATGGTTTCCTAATGTGCACTACATATACAGCCGCATCATTTTCACCATGTCGGAAGTTTGCTTTAACTGTTAAAATGTCTCAATTTTTATTGACTACATGTCCTAACATGCATATGAATCTCTGAAATTGTCTTTGCTGCAGTGTGTCTGCTTCCAGTTCCTCCACCATCCCAAATCTGCTTCTGTGGTCCAAGCCAAGATTTCACCATCATCCCAGGAAAGCAGACCGTGTTGGTGACTATCAATGGTTTGTTGCCACCAGAAGACGATGTGGTCAAGCACAAATACAGGATTACTATTATACTTTTGTCCTACGTTGCATAGATACCTGTCAAATTGCACATTTATATTTTTTCTCAGGTCCATACAACGTTTGCCTGTCTTCTGTGTGCTGTCCAATTTGTTCCACCAAATGGTCCCCGAGCATAGGTGACTTGCTTGGATACAAATACTGGCCAGCAACCAGCAGCTGCAAAATTATTTTTAAGTTTGATGTGTTCACATCATTCGAGCAAATGAAATTGGCCAGCAAGTATTTATAAAAATGCTTGAACATCGATCGTTTTCCACAGGAAGGGTAAGAGTAAAATGTGGTTTTCAAGATTTTTGAATACCAAACTTTTAATTAACCAAATGAATACCATTCTTGTTTCCAGACAGGCAGAATCTGTAGCGATACCTTCCACAGAGTCTTTCGGGAGTTTGCCTTCTGTAATTACAGAAAAGAAGATCTGTGCCTGGTGGAGCCCTTTAAATGCCCAGCATGCACACCTGACATGCTGGCTATTGCTGTAGATGGCAATAGAAAGCATTATCGCTTCAAGAAGTCCAGAGGGTCAGTGAAATCATATTCTCATTTTAGTTGTTGTTTTATTGACTAAGCTAAATGTCTTTGCTGAAATGTTTAACTTTCCCCAACTCTACAATTTTTATTTTATTTTTTATTTTCCAAAGTTTGTAGACCATCAGAAAACAATAGTTGGTTTGTAATTACACATAATTATATCAATCCAATTCATAAACATTATTGTATATGACGCCTGTAAAGTTAACTCAACTTTAAAATGTTAAATGGTTGACGTTAGTTGGATATGTTGGAGCTAAGAACCAGCTTTGGATATAATCGCTTCATGAAAAATGTATTAAATTGCCCAGGAACCTTTTTCTCTGCCTTCCTCTGCCCTATTCCATGCCCGGCAATATAAAGGATGTACTTTTATTTTTACCTTTTTACAAGAAGTCAGTAAACTTTTCACTAATGTTAAATAATGGTGACAAAAGGATTTACATAGAATTACAGATCAAATTCACAAAGACCTTTTCCACATTTATGAAAAATTGATAGCAAAAGCAAATTGCCCACATTAAATAGAGGACACAATCAAACTTATGTATGTATGATAATGTTGCTTACAATTTCTTTCTCGAATTTCGCAGGACAGATGAACCGTCTCTATTTGATGGACTGTTCATTGCTCAGGACAGTAAAGTGTCTGCCTTTGTCGACAAAATCAGGAGCCAGATGACGATTGTAAGAATCTATTCATCCCACTAACCCTTTATTTATTTTACTTAGCACAGGGTTAAATGTAACAGATTGTGTCTATTTCAGAAAAGTGGTCGTGATGTTTGTGGACCGGCAACATTCAGCTACATTCAGGCCTAAATCACTACCGTGGTGAAATATTTGCCTCCCCAATGTTCCTGCAGAAGGAGCTGGCTGAAGTTGCGAATGCAACATTCTTTTGTATGGATGTTGCCTGCAGGTAGTTATAACTATTGCAAAATTCGAAGTGTTGTGTCAAACGTTATCTATTTAATTCTTGCACATCAGTAGATGTAAAGCAAAAAAGCATTCATTTGGATAAATGCTGATGTTGGTTACAAGGATTTTACTGGTAATTTTAAGGACCTGGTTTATCTTTTTACTATATGGCCATCATGCAACTGGAAAAGCTAATTGATTTTGTCATTACAGGTACTGGCCTTATTTGGAGAAGATGGCAGCAAAGTTGCCTGAGCTCCAACCACTTACAGAGATGAAACCTTTTCTCTCTGTAATGCACGCCAAGGCCCACACAGGCAAATGCGAGGTACAGTATGTAAGTTAAACATTTGTGTCACTAGATTCAAATGTTTTAGAAATTGTAGTGCACATAAGAATATCATGTAGTATATTCTATTCAAGCCTGTGGAATAATTGTAATAGTTACAAATGTTGACAAAATTGTTACAAAACAGACTGTCACAAGGATAGGCTTCCAAAATCCATTATGTTTTTTGAGTAAATATATCCGTACTGTAGAAATAATGAATGAACAGAGCTTCAAATAACTGCAGTTGTGACAATAGTTCAAAGCATAATTCAATCTCAGAACATTTTAACTTTCTGAAATTGCTCCTGACACTGATGTTAACTAAAGATGTACAGTACAATACATTATAATATTGAACTAAATATCTAGATCTTATTGTTTATGATTCTGAGAAGGTGAAGTGGGGTGGCAGAAGCCAGGAAGGTGCTGGAAATACTGTCGGCGAGGAAGTGGAACAGGTTAACAGCTTCCTCTCAAGGGCAGCTCTGACAACAAAATACATGACCAAATCAGATTGGTAGAGGAAAACAAATTGTTTTAAGCAGTGCCACATTGTAAAGCTGATATGAATTTTCATGTTTTTGTGTTTACAGCTAGAGCAGATATGATAACCGTGCTGGCTATGCAATGGAACCACAGGAAGGTGGAGAATCTCCACAAGACACTCTCAAAGAGATTTGTCTAAGTAAGACGTCCATGCTGCATTTCAAAATGTACATTAAGAATATCTGAGTTTCTTGTTGTAGTAATTTAACACCATCCTTAGCTAAATGTTGTTGAATTAAATGTATTCTGCAATCATTTCATTATGATGGTGCTGCCATGGCACACTGTTCTGCCAAGAGAGTCTCTGTTCTGTTTGTTTTTAATAAAGCACTATAGGTTGATTCATCTGAATTTCTGTATAATAATAATAATGTTAATCCTGCTTGATCTTTAAAAAAAATAAAAAAGGGACACTAAGGTGATACTTGCCAACCTTGAAGAGAAGGTGTTGAGCATTTCATGTTGTTGTCTGGTCAGTTAATGTGCATAAAGGAATTCAGTAACAAACAACCTTCTCAACCAACTGGAACGCATATTCACTTTTTCCTTTTAAACATTCTAACCAGACTACACAGAGAGCACAAACTGAAGTGGACAATCTTGAGAGTCTCAAGCAAGAGCTGAACATCTCCCTGGAGGACACGGAGCAGTGGGTGTTGGAGGTCAAGCAATGGGCAGCCACTGGTATGTTATAGGGGTTTCACAACTACCATTATTTACTAGTCGACAAGTTTTTCAAAATAGTAGTCGACTAGTCGACTAGTTGTTACATCATAATAAAGACACACAAAGAGAGGTGTAAAACTGTATTTTGTATTGCAATGCATACAGTTACGTTAAACACTGTAACAAAGCAGCATTTGAATTTGGGTTACATGGGTTACATGGCTGATTAAATAAAAAAACAGTAACTGGACTCACCAAATCTACTGCAAAAACTCTGTTAAGAACATAAATGCAACGTAAATCCAGTGCGCATTGCGCAACACTTTACTCGCTGTCACTGTCCTCCTCGATAAGGATGTCCACCCTTCCAGGTTTTTTGGTTTGCGTTAAGGAAGACCAAAGCATCAACATGTGAGGGAAGGAGGCTTGACCACTGTCAGGTGACAGTGGTGCCTGCCAGGGAAAACATCCGTTCACTTGGGGTGCTGGTGTAGCCAGGTAGCTCCTGGAAAGCTTGGCTAAACGGGGGAAGCGGTTCGCGTTTTGTGCCCACCACTTCAGAGGGTTATCCATTGTGGGGATATGGGGTGTCTGCTGGCAGTAATCCCGTAGCTCATCCGCGCCACTGTTGACCCGTGTTTTCTTGTTGCCCTCGAAATGAGGTCCAAACAGCTGTTCAAAGAGGGGGTGCTAGTGGAGCACGCTCGTGAACTTTTAGTGCCGGAGCAAAAACTGAAACTGTAGAGTGCATAGGTGCGGCGCATTTGCGCATAAAATGAGGACCCCTGAATGTCGGGCCTGTTTTGCTGGAGCATTTTGCAGCACCTCAGCGCCAATGTCGGCATCCTCATTTCCCACGTTTGCCTCCATTTTGTTCACGACTAGTCGACTAGGGCCTACAGCGCCGACTAGTGGTAGAACTACTCGACTAGTCGACTAGTCGAGTAGTTGGTGAAACCCCTAGTATGTTATATGATCACTGTGGTATAGATTTGGTTCCATATTTCCAAACATTTGGCTTTATGTTTTATGATTATACCTTGTTGTTTCTGTTTTCAAGAGAAACATGCGCCCAGAGTAGCCAGGAGGAGCTCCAGAGAGAAATAGATGAAATTATTTATTCCCTACGAAGAAAGAAACACGATCTCTGTCGACAAAATGGTATTTATTATTACGTTATCTAGAAACAATATTTGTTTCTTGTTGTTATTGTTAGTATTATTATTATTATTTTATTTGTATTTTTTTTACTTTACAGACAGCAACCAAACAAGGCAATGCAAACGGAGAAGACTGACAGAGCTCAAGAAGAAACTCAGAGAGAGGATACTGCAGTACAACACCATTGATGCCTGTACAGAGAAAATTGACACAGAAGCAGCATGCAGTCTGTCTGAGGATGTCATTCTGCCCTGGGAGGTGCAAGGAGATGGTAAGAAACAACTTGTTTTTGTTTGCCCTAGATATTCCATAAATTCAGTTGTAGTTCTAGAATACAATCACCAATGTAACACAGAGCTGTCAACATAGGTGTCACAAATCATCATGATCACAACAAATCATTTTGAAATAATTATATTGAAAGGTCTGTATGATGTTGCCCTATCAAGTCTTAATAGTCATGCTATAGTCTCACTGGGACAGGCACATCTATGGAAACAGTAAAACCCTTCCTGACCACCCTGAACTGCATACTAATGTTGAATCTCAAGACATACTGAATGCAATTCTGCCAACATAGACAGAATTGAAAAAATTCAGCAAGTGGCGAGGTTGAACATTTTTAACCAGATTTTAAGGTTTTGGGCAATTTAAGTTAAAAAGATTGAATACAAACGGATATTATTTGTTTTATTAGCCTTACCATTGTGGTTGTGTTGTTTTGTCATATATTGTGTTTTTTCCATTATAGTGGTGAGCCTGCGCACAAAGAGGCGACTTTTTGACCAGGTCATGCTGGTCAGGCGTATGGAAGAGGCGAAAGTCATCATTGTGAAGCAGATGAACCAGCATTGTCAAAATCTGAGACAAACTGGACCACCTCCTTCATCAGACAAAAGACGACATCAGGAACCAAAGTATGTTCCACAAATACCGATTTATAACATTTGCCACTGCCCCTTCTGGTCAGTGTCAAACGTCTGTCACTGAATAGCATCTGTAATGATTGCATTTTTTCTGAATCACAAATTTTTTTAGCTAATATACAGCCTCAGAGTTAAACATTAAAATTGCTTATATGGAACCAACATCAATGCTAATTAAAAGTTGCCTTACATAGACTGTCATTTTGTCTTTTTATTTTAGTTTCTCCAAGCGATATAACAGAAGAGGGATACAGGGGACTGCACTGCTGTCTTTTACACCATCAATATCTTCTGGAGCAGAAACTGAGCAGAGTCACCAGCACCTACACCTGTATTGGCACAGACTCGTCTTTTCTCATGATGGAGGAAGACATTGAAGATGGTGATGAGGACAACGAACAGGACGGTGATGAGGACAACGAACAGGACGTTGATGAGGACAACGAACAGGATGGTGATGAGGACGGTGATGAGGACAACGAACAGGACGGACAACGAACAGGACGGTGATGAGGACAACGAACAGAACGGACAACGAACAGGACGGTGATGAGGACAACGAACAGGACGGTGATGAGGACAACAAACAGGACAACGAACAGGACCTAACAAGTCAATTGTATTGTGTTGTATGCATGTGAACGTATTAAAACGAGTATTACGATTGAATGGCTTGTTTATTACCTTTTTTTTTCTATTATCCTGCTTTGCATTTACTATGTCTGGTATTCAACTAAATGCCATTAGCAGTTATCAGTCACCTTCAGATCCGAGTTACCTCGAGGGCCGGAGGTTCCCCACCCCTGGTATAAGGTTTTGGTGATCACCCTTATTATCATGTCATTTAATCATGATCTGTTTAATTAGCCAATGCTTACATCCAAAGAATGTGTCTAGACTTTACTCCTACAGACACACACTAACAATAAACATGGACCTAAGTAATACACTCACCGGCCACTTAATTAGGTACACCTTGCTAGGATGGGTTGGACCCCATCTGCTTTCAGAACTGCATTAAGTCTTCATGGCATAGATTAAACAAGGTACTGGAAACATTCCTCAGAGATTTTGTTCAATATTGACCTGATCGCATCGCGCAGTTGCTGCAGATTTGTCGGCTGCACATCCATGACGCAAATCTCTGGTTCCACCACATCCCAATGGTGCTCTGTAGGATTTGGATCTGGTGACTGTGGAGGCCATTTGAGTAAAACTCATTGTCATGTTCAAGAAACCAGTTGGAGACCAAAGCCTCCACAGTCACATGCATTCCGGGGGCCAGAGCGAGCGACGCTGAAGCGCATCTTAAACTGCTGGCTAAAAATAAACGTAAATACAGTAGGATTGTTATTCACGTCGGTGGTAATGATGTTCGTTTACGCCAATCAGAATGCACTAAAGTTAATGTGGCGTTGGTGTGTAGATATGCTAAAACAATGTCGGACACCGTAATTTTCTCTGGTCCCCTCCCCAATCTGATCAATGACGACATGTATAGCCGCATATCATCATTTCAGCGCTGGTTGTCTTGGTGGTGCCCAGCAAACGATGTGGGCTTCGTAAATAATTGGACAGCCTTCTGGGGAAAACCTGGTCTGATTAAGAGAGACGGCATTCATCCTACTTTGGAAGGTGCACATGTCATTTCGGCAAACATTTCAGGGATTTGTGGACTTAATCCATGACAAACTGGAGTTGAGACCAGGAGGCGGAGTCGCAGTCTTACACGCTTCTCTGCGCTCTCTCCTGGGCAGTCATCCATAGGAATCCCGAACCCAATAAAATACCCAATATTAACGGTGTGTGTGTCTGCCCAAGGACAATTTAAGATGAAGCCTAATAGAGGTGTCATACATAATAACCTAATAAAAGTAAATGTAACAACTACTACAGTGCAACAAAACAGGAAGATTAAATGTGGTCTCTTAAATATAAGATCTCTAGCATCTAAAGCAATATTGGTAAATGATTTAATATCAGATTATAATATTGATATTTGCTGTCTCACTGAAACTTGGTTGAGACATGAAGAATATGTCAGCATAAATGAAGCCACTCCACCCAGCCATATCAATACTCATATTGCTCGAGGCACAGGCCGAGGAGGTGGAGTTGCAGCCATCTTTGACTCAAATTTACTTATCAATACTAAACCAAAATTAAATTATACCTCCTTTGAAAGTCTTGTTTTTAGTCTTACGCATCCGACCTGGAAAACTTTGCATCCAATCTTATTTGTTACAGTGTACCGTGCACCAGGTCCTTATTCAGAATTTTAACAGAATTCTCTGAGTTTTATCAACTTTGGTTCTTAAAACAGATAAAGTAATTATCGTAGGTGACTTTAATATTCATGTTGACGATGATAAATAGCCTTGCTGTTGCATTTAACTCTATATTAGACTCTATTGGTTTCCGTCAGAGTGTAAATAAACCAACCCACTGCTATAATCACACTCTCGACCTTGTTCTGACTTATGGTATTGAAATTGAGCAACTATTAGTCGAACCGCATAATCCTGCTTTATCCGACCATTTCTTAGTAACTTTTGAAGTACTGTTACTAGACTACAAACCATTAGTCAAAAGTTCCTGCAGCAGAAACCTATCTGTTAGTGCTATAGCCAAATTTAAAGAAGAGATTCCACCAATACTTAACTTGATAGCATGTCTGCATGTAAGGGAGGAAACTTATACAAAATGTACACCACCCCAAATTGATCATGTTGTTGATAGTGCTACAGATGCGCTGCGAATAAAATTAGACTCTGTTGCTCCTTTGAAAAAGAAGAAAATAAAACAACATAGACTAGCTCCATGGCATAATGCCGAAACTCGCAAAATAAAGCAAAAGTCGAGACAACTTGAAAGGATATGGCGTTCCACTAAACTCGAAGAATCTCGTTTAATTTGGCATATTACTCTCAATGAATATAAGAAAGCACTGCGTAAAGCGAGAGCAGCTTACTACTCTTCATTAATAGATGAGAATAAGAATAATGCAAGATTTCTTTTCAGCACTGTAGCCAGGCTGACAGAGAGCCACAGCTCTACTGAGCCTTCTATTCCCATAGCACTCAGTAGTAATGATTTTATGTGCTTTTTTAACGATAAAATTGTTACTCTTAGAAACAAAATTAATGACCTCTTGCCTTCGACCAGTATAGTGTTATCAACAGCTCCCGGAAACGTAAGTTCTAATATTACACTAGATAGTAAATTAGAATGCTTTTCAGCCATAAACCTTGAACAATTGAATTCAATGATTCTTTCTTCTAAACCATCAACGTGTATCTTAGACCCGATTCCAACTAAGCTGTTAAAGGAAGTTTTTCCATTAATTAGCACCTGTTTATTAAATATTATGAATATGTCTTTATTATCGGGCTATGTTCCACAATCATTTAAAGTAGCAGTGATAAAACCGCTTCTTAAAAAGCACAACCTCGATCCAGAGGTTTTAGCCAACTATAGACCTATTTCTAATCTTCCGTTCCTCTCAAAAATTCTTGAGAAAGCGGTCGCAAAACAGTTGTGTGATTACTTAAAAACAATGATTTATTTGAAGATTTTCAGTCTGGCTTTAGAACACATCATAGCACAGAGACAGCTCTGGTTAAAGTCACAAATGACCTTCTAATAGCCTCAGACAAAGGACTTGTCTCTATTCTTGTCTTACTCGATCTCAGTGCTGCATTTGATACTATCGACCATGATATCCTATTGCAAAGACTAGAGCACTTAGTTGGCATAAAGGGAACTGCTTTAGGCTGGTTTAGGTCCTATCTATCTGAACGCTCTCAGTTTGTATGTGTCAACGATAAATCTTCCATGCAAACCAAAGTTAGCCATGGAGTGCCACAGGGCTCAGTGCTTGGACCTATTTTGTTCACATTATATATGCTTCCGTTAGGCAATATTATAAGGAATCATTCTGTACAGTTTCATTGTTATGCGGATGATACTCAACTATATTTATCAATCAAGCCTGATGAAATTAATCATCTAAATAAAATTCAAGACTGCCTTAAGGACTTAAAAACGTGGATGACTTTAAACTTTTTGATGTTAAACACGGCCAAAACTGAAGTTATTGTACTCGGCCCAAAGAATCTACGAAACAAATTATCTAAAGATATACTAACTATGGATGGCATTAATTTGGCCTCCAGTGAGACTGTAAGGAATCTTGGTGTTATATTTGATCAGGATTTATCCTTTAACGCCCACATAAAATCTATTTCAAGGACCGCCTACTTCCATCTACGTAACATTGCAAAAATCAGGCATATCTTGCCTCAAAACGATGCAGAGAAACTAGTCCATGCATTTGTTACTTCAAGGCTAGATTATTGTAACTCTCTATTATCAGGGTGTACCAAGAAGTCAGTTAAGTCGCTTCAGCTGATTCAAAATGCTGCAGCACGTGTACTAACCAGAGTTAGGAAAAGGGACCACATTACTCCTGTTCTGGCTGCCTTACACTGGCTCCCTATAGAACATAGGATAGAATTTAAAATTCTTCTTCTCGCCTACAAAGCCCTTAATGGGCAGGCGCCATCTTACCTTAAAGAACTCATTATACCCTACTGTCCTACTAGGGCATTGCGTTCCAAGAATGCAGGGTTGTTGGTTGTTCCTAGAGTCTCTAAAAGTACAATGGGAGCCAGAGCCTTTTCTTATCAAGCTCCACATTTGTGGAATCAGCTTCCAGTTTGTGTTCGGGCGGCAGACACCCTATCCGTTTTTAAGAGTGCGCTTAAGACCTTCCTTTTTGATAAAGCTTATAGTTAGGGCTGATTAGATTCAGCCCCTAGTTTAGCTGCTATAGGCTTAGTTTGTCGGGGGACACTTTACTTTACTTCTTCCTTCTCTCTGTCTGTACCTGTGTACTCTCATGTTCCGAATAACCCAGCTTCCCCAAATTTCTTTTTGGTGTCTATCTACGCCGGGACCCTGAGTCGTGGCTGATCCTGTTGCTGTGGTCCTGAGTCCTGGATCGCGAGCCCTGGATCTTGAGTCGTGGCTGTGCCTGTTGCTGTGGTCCTGGATCATAAGTCCTGGATGGATATCCTCGGGATTCATCTTCTTATTATAGACACATGCATTTCCAAACATTTGGACTACCTATGTTGTAAATGTATTATCTTCTCAATTTACACACGGCATCTATTGCACGTCTGTCCGTCCTGGGAGAGGGATCCCTCCTCTGTTGCTCTCCCTGAGGTTTCTCCCATTTTTTTCCCCTTTAAACTGTGGGGTTTTTCCTTTTTCTGGAAGTTTTTCCTTGTACGATGTGAGGGTCTAGAGGACAGAGGGTGTCGTATTGTCTACTGATATTCTGTACAAACTGTGAAGTCCACTGAGACAAATGTAACATTTGTGATATTGGGCTATATAAATAAACATTGATTGATTGATTGATTGGAGAATATTTGAGCTTTGTGACACGGTGAGTTATCCTGCTGGAAGTAGCCATCAGAAGATTGGTACACTGTTGTCATAAAGGCATGGACATGGTCAGCAACAATACTCAAGTAGGCTGTTGCGTTTAAATGTTGTTAAATTACTTCTTTATTTTAATTGAATAATGTAGGACTTTTGTTGCTGTCAGTTATGGGGAGAGTAGGGGCTCAGAATACTGAAATCTGTATTGTTTCATTGTTTTGTTCTTCTAATTTTGTATTATTTTCTAAACCACACACTGTTATTTACTCAACAATAACACACAATTATCCTTGTGTTTATTTATTTGTTTGATTGTATAATGTCGGACTTTTGGAGTCCGTCAGGACCGAGGGTCGGAGCAGCTCATAGTAGTTGCTTAAGATAATTTTACACCCGGAAGTAAGTATTCTCTCCGCTTTGCTCAAACCCAGTGATGAGTCCTCAAGCTCTGTGATTGGATGGTTTAGCCGCAATGCACGCTGGGATATGGTGTTTATGCGATGTGAAATCCGAAAACATTTTTTTTTAAATAAAATAATACTTTATTCCGAGTGTGCTTGCTTTTCTCTTTGGAAGTCATCACATAACGGCATTTTAATACACGGTTCGGCTGCATTAAATATTACACATCTGCCGTAGTTCTCTATTTATAGAGCCCTGATGAGAAGACTTCTGGACAAACAGGAAGAAATGCCGCCAAAACTGAATATGTGACGTGGATCATAAATATATCAGCAATTAAACAACATCTTCCATTTCTTTTCACAATATACGTCTCCTTGCAGTATCAATACTAATTCGGCTGACTTTTATATTTGATCCAATTGGTAGATAGGCTATATTTACACCATAACGGTGTACAGCTGATAGAAAGGGACACCTGGTGGTTAAAGCACGTTATTGAAATGTATTATTTTTATTATTAGATATTAATAGGAGACACAGACAGACAAACTAATAAGGCTTTATTTAAACATTAAAGAATACTTTAGGTTAAGGTCTTATTTTGAATAAGAAAAAAGTTTTGGGGGTATAAATATTAAGCCTGACAAAGTACTAATATATTGCTTTCCTGCAATGTTAACTACTGTATGTTTAAGCACTTATTTTAACTGATATTATACATATGTATTATACTCTTATAAGATGTATGTAGATAGTATAAGAAATGTGCAGAATACGACAGTTTAATGGTGGAGGTATACACACATATTGATAGATGTCTTGCAATGCACTGTTGAGGAACCTGCGACCCAAGTTTTTCATCTCCGACCTTGTCAGGTATTGAACATTCAGTAAATAAAGAACAAAGAATTATTAAATATAAAACACAGAATTTGTGTGATTATACTAAATGATTTACAAATGAACACCACTGCATATTTACAACTGTTTACACATGTTGATGTAATGCAAATGTTTCCAACTTGGGATCAATAAAGTATATCTTATCTTAAGATGATCGATGGCTACTGCCATATTTGCAACATTTGCCTCTGAACCTTGACAAGTGCATGTTTCAGGCTTATCAATTAACAACAGGAGGGGTCACAGACATAAGACCAGCTGTTAAATAAAGCTCTTCTGACCTTAGCTGTCATGTGGGTATATATTAATGCTGCCCATTATGGGCACAAGCCATTTTCACCCATTTATTAATTATATGTATTCAATTTGAGTGTTTCCTATCCCCTAAACCTCCAGGGATGTATGTACACAGTTTAATACTGGCAACTTCTTATTATGGGAAATACGAAATCGTCTTTTAAAACTACAATTGGGAGTGAGAATGTGTTGAAATATGGGTCTGGGGTAGAGATCTTCAGAATTGGTTTGGCATCTTTTGTGTCAATTCGTGGCACACAACATGTCTTGTGAATAAACCATCAGTGTTTTCCATCAAAGTTCCTGCTCTCCTCGTGTCTCTCTGAGTCCTGTTTCCATTGCTTCAGAAGTTTCCATCGCATATGAGAGATTTTTACATGTTTGTAAATGATTTTGGTTTCAGTGTGTGTGTTTCACATGTGTGAACAGTATTTCTGAATAATGTCCCTAACGGCCCCTCATAGACATAATCCAAAAATAAATGTGAATATTTTGTTGTATTATCACGCCAAGAATTGAAGTTGAAGTGCAGCTTGAATAAATATATAAAAATGACAAGTACAGTAAGAAAGAAAGTGATATGAGTGACATGATTTATGTTTTATTATTTGATTACCCTTCATTTTCTCTGTTGATAAGATGTTATGGAATGAAATACAATGTCAGATTAGGGGAAAGTTAGGGGAGTGCATGTTAATGTGTCTGGAGGTGGCGTGTTCCAAAAGTGTTTGGGTTTGTCTGCCGTGTGTGGGCTGCGTTCCATTTCAAATTGCCGCCTGTACAATGTATGCACCAGTCTGTGATATGCCGATGTGCAGGCCCGCCCCTCCCTACACGCCGATCACACAGACTGCGTCTGCCTCTCGCCCTCATCTTGTGGAGGGAGCCTCATCTGATGCACAAATGCGGCGCAATTGAGCGCGCCAGTTTCTGCTGCGAGGCTCCACTAACTGTAATCGGCTTGGTGTGTCCGGGGTTTACACACCACCCCCCGTCGACGCTCGCGAGGGCCTCATCACATCACAGCCCTGCCGATGTGATATAATGTATAGGACCTTTTTCCTCATGGGTGTCATTCAACAGATCAATCATGACAGTTTTAGAGAATGAGTTTGTATGGATACACTTAAAACATATATTTGTATTTGTCTTGGCTTCAGCTCACTGCTAACATAAGAACACAAATAGGCACGACACTTACATAGATGTTTTTTTTATATGTATTTTATTACTCCAATGTAGAAAAAAAAAAGTCAGGCATATTTAACTAGGAAAGTTTTCCTTTGGCTCCCAGGAATTTTTCCACTTCGCCCCACTGTAAAACAGAAACACAGCAAAAAGTATTACTTTTTTTCAACTGTTTGGAATATGTAGTTCTACAGTATGTTGACAATGCTATTTCAAATGAGAAGATACACTAAGTCACTTAAAAATATCATGATGAAAGTGCAGTATAATATATATATTTATATATAACACATACATCATATATAATACAAGGTACATTTTTAATTTCAAAGTCAATGTTTAATTTGAACAATTCTTTGAATTTGCTGTCTTATCAATGCCCAAACATACAGCACTAAACTTAGACAACTGCCTGCAAGACTGCACACAGAAATAATACTACTTACTACTACTAACTATACTTATAGTATAATTGTTAAGAACAAATGTAACAAGTAAGTCATTACAAAAGAGATCAAATACCATCCAGCCTCACATATCAATCATTTAACCTTTAGTGATATTGATCAAGGATAAACTCAGTTGTATATTGTATTTTAATTTCTATTCCAATGTAGGCTACTTCCCTGCTTATGTGTTACAATCAGACAGCGTTTCTAGGGCGCGATGTCTGAATGACGAAGGGCAGAGAACTTGGATGTCTTACTTTATGGCGCAATCGCTGTCTGATAGAGCCATTGATGACATGGCTCCCCACCCCTATGTGATCAACTACTGCTGAGGAACCCAAAATGTTTAAGTTAGTGATCTCAGGGTTGATGAAGTTGGTTGGTAAGACTACTTTCTGGCCCCTGTTCTGCCAGCCCCATCAGCTACACTGAAGGAAACTTCAGATTAGATACATACCATCCAGAGCAAGACTGCCACTGCACCAACACCTCGGTATGGCCCTGAGTAAAGAAAGACAGATTTTAGGTAAACTTGTAAATACATGTAAATACAAAAAGTCCAGTGAAATCAAATGATAATTTGAAATAATAGTAGGTAAGATTAACTCAAACATATGAAGGACTGTAACATAGTCAATAG
The DNA here is from genome assembly GCA_031216635.1 of Dissostichus eleginoides. Lineage (NCBI taxonomy): Eukaryota > Metazoa > Chordata > Actinopteri > Perciformes > Nototheniidae > Dissostichus > Dissostichus eleginoides. Next base: position 7,757,007 of record CM062275.1, read on the forward strand.
CATTTTTCCCATCAGTTTAATATTTTGGAATACTATTATTATTTTAAAAAATATTTTCACTGCCAAGAATAGGAATTCACCTACAAATGATTACAAGAAAAAATGTAATATACAAATAAATGGCTGGACATGATGCATTAATGCGACATGAAGCATTACACAAGTACCTCAACCTTAAATTAATAATAAATTATTGTTACTGTAATTTCAATATTTACATTAGCAGTCATGCTTAAGACTGAAACACTCCTTTTAAACAAAGTATACGAAAATCCAATAAGATAAGATAAGACTTGGTTCCACGGAGGCATTATTGTCATTGTTTATTTCTTATTTTAAAATATTTTCTAAACAAACCTCCCTGATTCTTTCCCTCAGTAGTTTTTTGTAGGGGAAAGTGGCTGACCCTTGATGAATGGGACATTCTGCAAGGAATTAAAAGATGGTAATAAGTTGAAGTTCAGCAATAACCTCCTAAACATTGCCTAACATCACATTGTGCTCAATTAAACTGTTCAAAATGGCACTGAGACTTTTGATACTGCAAAGTCTTAAACAAAACAAAAGGTGGCGTATTCTAATTGTACCGATGATTGTTTTCTCTCTCTTTAACTAATTCAATGTGCAAAATCAAACACAGTTTCAGTCTATGTAAATAAGATAATTACTAATTAACCCGCACATACCATTAATTGCCACTTTATTCCTCGTTGGTCTTCTTTTCTGTGAGGAAGACACTGAGGACACAGGAGGAGTCAGGTCGGAGGAGAGAGAAGGAGTCAGGTCGGAGGAGAGAGCAGGAGTCAGGTCGGAGGACAGAGCAGGAGTCAGGTCGGAGGACAGAGCAGGAGTCAGGCCGGAGGAGAGAGCAGGAGTCAGGTCGGAGGACAGAGCAGGAGTCAGGTCGGAGGAGAGAGCAGGAGTCAGGTCGGAGGACAGAGCAGGAGTCAGGTCGGAGGACAGAGCAGGAGTCAGGTCGGAGGAGAGAGCAGGAGTCAGGTTGGAGGACACAGGAGTGAGGAAGAGAGTGAACTCAGTGTCAGTCTCGGTGGTAAGAGGTACAGACAAGGAATCTGATCCTGGGTCTGCGGCCATTTCTGCCTGTGTGGTTGAAGGACCCTCAGGTTCAACTGTCAAAGTCACTTTTGAGAAAAAAAAAAAGTAGACGCATGGTGAATAAATGACCAAGTATAATCCTCCATATACATTTATAATCTGAGTAATTACAGCTAAAAATGAAACTACAAATATTGATTATTTTTTATGAATCAAGCATTTAAGACTTCAATGTTAGGATGAGAAAACCAGGGCAGCAATCCACCAATAGTTGTGCTGCTAAGCTCTTACGAAAAACATAGTCCCACAAAACGTAATGTTATTAAAGTTAAAGTTAAAGTTAAAGCCTTTTATTGTCATTATACACAAGTATAAAGAGATTCAGAGTGCAACTCTGTCCCGGTGCGCAAAAAATACAAACACATACATAACACTTGAAAAAAAAGGAAAAAAAGAAACACAGCAATAAGACAGACAACATAGACAATCATACGGGGGAAAAAATAGTTACAAATATTTAAAAATATTGATATAGAAATAGTACAAAAAGTGCATTAAAAGTGTGTGTATGTGTGGGAATGGTTGCGGTTATGGCTTTAAGTGTGGTGGTTAACCAGCCTGACGGCCCAGGGGTAGAAACTGTTTTTAAGTCTGTTTGTCCGTGACTTGTAGCTTCTGTATCTCCTCCCAGAAGGCAGGAGAAAGAACAGTCTGTGACCTGGGTGAGAGCTGTGCTTTATTATTTTGTTAGCTCTGCTGCGGCAGCGGGTGGTGGAGATGTGTTCCAGAGAGGGCAGGGGGCAGCCGATGGTTTTCTCTGCCATCCTGATCACTCTTATTATATATATAATATCACATTATTAGTATTGTTATCAGTATATAAGTAAGGGTGATTATTAGTTGATTCATTGTCAACTTTAAAATGATTGACCAGCTGTTTCTATAATTGATTATCGTTTTGAGTAATCCTTTCAGTAAAAACATGTCATAATTAGATTCTCACATGTGAACAATTTCTTTTTATTTTCCTTCTCTATAACAGTTAAAGGTCCCATGACATGGTCATTTCTACTGATCATAATTCCATTGTTGAGGTCTACTAGAATAGATTTACAATGTTCAATTTTCCAAACTCACATTGGTTTTCTCATACAGCATCGTATGGTATGTGTATTCACTGAATTTCACTCTCTGCCCTAAACGGCTTGTTGGAGCTCCTCCCCCCCCTCCCTATGAGCCCACTGTGCTCTGATTGGTCAGCTCGCCCACTCTGTTCTGATGAGTCCTCCACCGTTACAGCGGAACATCAGTGATTATGTGTTACAATGGTGTTAGCAACCAGAAAATGACACCAGTAATGACAGACAGATGAGAATGCTGCGTGGGGTCTGGGTGCCGTGTTGGCGGGACGTTGTGGGGCTCGCTGATCCGCCCTTTGAGGCTCGAGGAGCAGACAGTGTGAGCTGGATTACTGGTGTTGTTTCCTGGTTGCTGCGTGGGGTCTGCGAGACAGCGGAACTCAGCCTGAGCACACACACACACACTCACAGCCAGACTGTGAGTCTGTTTGTGTGTGTGTGTGTGTGTGTGTGTGTGTGTGTGAGGAGATCCGCGGAGCCGCGGCTGAGAAAAGATAAGGCCGAGTGAGTGTGTGTGTGTGAACCGGTACGTCACTATGCCCGTTACGTCACTATACTCAAGAAGAAAAAAATGGAAAAAGAGAAATCTCCAACGAGGCGTTCTGGGGCAGCATAGACAGGTCTTTTCTGTGTTAGAGTTGTACTCGCTACAGGGTGTACTTTGAGGGTTTGTGACTCTGCAGAACGTTTACATGCAGAAAAAGCTTCATAACACAGAAGGGGATGGGTAATAACCGGAAAAGCATGTCATGGGACCTTTAACTGACAAAACAAGACATAACAACATATTTTTACTACTTGGTAAACAGTGATTCACATTTTTTTTTTTACATTTAAAATCAAATAACTGAGCAACTAATTTACAAAAAATGTTAACAGATAAATTGCTGAATGACTTAGCTTAAAATATAGCATGCGCATTTGTATACTTTACCGTTAAGAACGCTTTCGTATATCCTCTTATGAGTTATGAGTGCATTTTTCCCATCTTCTGTCTCAATTGGCCATGGACAGATGCAATCGGCCGCAAAACCATTTGTGCCTCTCTTGGCAAGAAGGAGGATGGGACGCGATCAAGCATTTTCCATTTGTGGAGCTGGAACACAATGGACACAAAAAAACAAGAAATATTGTGTACATAACAGCTCTAAACATTTTCACACACCTAAAGCCATTATAACTCCATTTATTTTGCATAAGTGAAAAATGCACTGATGTGATACGTGTGCACATTGAGGAAGGCACCCCAAAATTAACCAGGTGTGATTGTAGACCCCTTTTAGGGGAGCCCCTAAAAAAGAACTGTAAAAAAAAAAACACCATGAAAATAACAAACATGTTTAACGAGCTCAGGTTCACTGAGTTTTTTTTACATGGGCATGGTTATTTTTATATGGGTCCATTTAACTCTCACATTCAGATATCTGAATAAGCTACATTTAGCTTTGAAACATGTCAGCAAGCTATAACCTATGTCATTTCAGGTTCAAAGTTCTGCATTAACTCAAAATATTGATGACTAAAGCACTTCAGATGTAAAGCTGGTGTTACAGGGGAATTTTGAAATGACTGGTCGAACACGGCTCAAAGTCAGAGACTCTGGTAAGCTACATTAAAGTGCTTTTAAGGGCCTCTTTATTAATACTAACTCTTTCCAGGTCGTGATTGTCTTTCAAGCACTATATTAATATGGGCTGGTTTTGATTCTGTGACATTCTTGGTTTTACCATTTATTCAAAAATGTATATGATATTTCATTTATTTTACTTTTGGAAACCATAGTCACATAATTATGTGTTTTCCATACCATGAAGTTCCAAAATAAAATATAAAACACCAAAATGCAGGTTTTTTTACATTTCTTACTGGCTACTCCGATGTTCTGTTTGCATGTCTGGCACACTTTTTGAGTAGGCATCTGTAACAGAAACACAGATAATGTTGCATGTCAGGGAATACAAAAAATAAGAATACTATACTACAAATGTTTACAGGATTCATGTATTTTATTATATCTTTATTTAAAATCTTGTTAAAACAATGAACTCATGTTTTTTTATCTTTTAGATAGGATGAACAAAAATCACAAGAGTAAGGAAAACAATGTTATACAGAGTCAGTCACATGTTTAAAGTGACTGTTATGGACAACCCTAATCTGTCAATATCTGGTTGATCCAAAAGTTGATGCTCCATCATCACAGAACTAATACTAAAATCATCATTACCAGGGGTGTATTGCTAATTCTATAAGTTCCGCATGCGTGTGTAGCAGGTTGGAAATGCTAGATGTTAAGTTTAAACAGACACCCCCCTATTTTTTGTTAATAATATAATCTTCCTAACATTTATACAATACACTGTACGTCAGTAGATGGCGCCCTGGCGCTGCTGTGGATCCATTAGGGAGGAGCTCAGCTCATGCGCATGTCAGAAATAAACGTGCTGTTATCTGAGCAAGACGCTAACTATGGTCCTCTCTCTACAAATCCACAGGTACTGCAAAAATAACGTTTCTGTCTAGCTTGCATCAAATATAATGTAAATGCACTGTCAATGGTTTAGTAATGTTTCACGGGATTTGTGATATGTGTGTAAGTGTAGCAAGTGTCCTTTTGTAGCTAATTGTTCTGGTTAGCATCGCCATGCTAAGTAGCTGTTTTCATAAAACACAGTTTTACACAGTAGTTTTGTACGCGTAAGAAACTAACATTTAACACTGTGGCATAAGCAAATGTATTTTGTTAGAAATTAAAATCAATGTTTAATGACGTAATTTAGCTTAAACACACAGTAAGTTTAAAACTGTTTTATTCTGAAAAGATTACCGGTTAGCATTCGTCTGTGGCTAACATTGTTGCTAAAGTTTATTTTGAAAAGCTATTCCGGAAGAAGTCTCCGGAATACCAACAGTAAGCTTGACTTCCGGTTTTACGTAATTAACGATTAGAGCCGTTTAAAATGCATTAAGTAAAAAGTCATGAAAGAGTATGAGGAGAAGAGGCGTGTGGAGTTCTACAATGAAGACACAATGTCTAAATCCTCTGATTTACGCGATATCAGACAGAAGACCGAGGTGGGAGGTCCCCCTGCGTCACCACAGCCGCCATTGAAGAGGAGGAGCCAAATGATGACAGATATATATAGTCAGGTGACGGGGTCTGGGGTTCTCTTCTCCACGGCCGCGACTGCGAGAGGACAGCTGCAGCTGCTCTCTCCCCCACTACACCTCTGTTTGTTTCATTACCACGCTATTTAATTAAAGTACCAAATTGAACCTTTTCAGAGACTCCATTAGTCTCTTTATTTTAACTTCTCTCCTGGGACGCGAGAGAATTTACACATATCAACAATTTCAAATGTTGTCAAGAGCATTAGCCAGCCAGCAGTGAGTAAATGGTGATGAGGAAAATACCATAGTTAAGCTAGTTTCACAGTTCCGGTCATTCAGTAACATGGCGTGGTCACGCCATATTGTCACGTGCTGCTGTTAAGTGAGTGTGTGTTTTGAGTTATATTATTTTGGTACCTATTCATATGCTAAGTTAAGCCAATTATTGTTTATGTGGAATATATGTTAAATCATTTTTAATTCATATGCATGTATTTCTTATTTAGGCAGAATGTTTTATATTATTTATACTTTATACTTTTTATATGTTTTGTCTGTAAGAAGGTTTGATATTAATTTATCATGCATTTTAACTGAGAGCCTTGACATAATGTGACTGAACTGTATGCCATTGATGTAAGAAATAAACGTGCTGTGATCTGAGCAAGACGCTAACTTTGGTCCTCTATCTACAAATCCACAGACACAGTTTATATGTTGGTTACACAGTGCTCCTTAGCCTGTGTAACCCTTGCTGCTGGTCCAGATTACCCCTAGGTCTGGTGCCGGTAACACATGCACGCGCAGTTGTGGCTCGTTTTGAAGCTTATGTAACTACTGTCAATTAACACTCCAGCCAGAATCAGCAAAGAATGGTTGTTTATTAAGTCTGCATTATTGAATAAATGTGTGATTCTTACAGTAAATGCTGGACACAGCTCCTTGATAGTTTATAAAGGTCCTTCACAGATCACTTAACTAACTCCCTCCTGCTGAGGTACTAAGGTTACTATATAAAAAGTGTGCACATTTATTTAGTATCCTATCCATGTGAATATGTTTTAAGTGGGGGTGGACCTCACGTCCTCTAGGGGGGTCCGGAGGCCCCCGGGAAGTTAAATGCATCAATCTTGTGCACTTTGAGGGCAAAATTAACTAAATCTATGGATACATCTGTCAACACCCATATGAAACTTAACTGTATACATTTCAATAATTAAAAAAAATGATAAGAATATGAATAATACTTTTTTTTATTTATCTTTGTGCATATTTAACTATTTACTCTTTTTTTTTAAATGTATTTGTTGTATGTCCAATAGTATGAATTGTAATGATTTCATCGATGTTTTACATTCATTCGATTTTTTTTAGGGTGCTGTGTGACGTTGAACCTGTATTTGTTGCTACCAAAGGAGCTATTGAACCTAAGAACTTGAGGCCTGTTTCCGACTCCTACTGTGGAACATTACAATAATATAAAAGTGTGCCTTGGAAATATTTGTTTCCATATATGGTGACCAAACTGTTACAGACCCACTGAGATAACTTAGACTAAAATTAACTGTGTAAACATTACATTACCTACATTAGCCTCTCAGCCTATCCGTTATCATAGCTAGCTAGCACCAGATGCTAACAACCATCCCCGTTTTAGGTGCCGGAGCGGTGTTCCGGCAGCATTACACCCCTGATGACTCTTCACTTCATACATAAATAGTATTTAATATAGTTATAAAGAATGTGACGTGTGATAACATTTGGATCAACCGCATGAACCGATGGATCACATAACTTCCATGCTCACGTTAACATTAGCTGATTCTACTTTTGGCTAACTTAGCTTTGCTATCAATAATCTTAGTCACTGTACTAGACGACAAAATAAAACAACATAATACATATCCCAAAATAAATATCCTTTTGATATCTGAATACTCACCTTTATTAGCTTGTCTGTAGGAAAATGGATGTTGTCAGTGATGCAGTGACGAGTCCTAAAACCCCGGTGAGTTAGCATTTTACCACTTCCGGTTCCCTCGCCTCAGAGTCAATTGGATTTCTCCATAGGATTTGGGAAAATAGCTCGAAATAAGGTCTGTGGTCGACACAAATTTAAGAGACGGATCACGTTTTGTTCTACGACAGCAGTGATTTTTGAAGAGTGTACGTGTCTGAAAAACGATGGTTGTTAACAAGTGGCTGAATAGGACTACAGAAGTTGTCTGGGACGTTGTACGTCATTACGCCACCTCCCGTTGATTTAAAATGCTCCCGTGGGTCGTAAAGGTATACAGGCTGACGCACCCGTTGATTGAAAACGCTGCTGTGGGTCGTATTAATGGGTCGAAAACAATCGACCTATTTGGTCGTATTAGTTGGAGGACTTGTTGAGTTTTAGGGTGCACTCATGTACACTGACAAGCACGTGATGATATATTCCCCAAAATATGCAGTTCTGTAGCCTTACTTGTAATACTATTGAGTTTTAATAATAATAATAATTATAAATTATAATATAAATTAAAAAAATATATATACCAAATGTACTAAATACAACATTTAGTAATAAACAAAATACATGAATATACTTATTCTAAAATGTTGCCTTCCTATTATAAAAAAGGCTCCTTGTTTAACTACAATGACATTGGCTGTGGCCAGTGGTGTAAAGTAACTAAGTAGATTGACTCGAGTACTGTAACATTTTGAGGTACTTGTACTTTACTTGAGTATTTACATGTTTCGCTACTTTGTACTTCCACTTCACAACAATTTGTACTTTTACTCCACTACATGTATTTATTTTTACCTTTATTTATTTTACAATCTTGGATTAATGATGTGAAATATATCCAACACTTTTATTTATCCAATCAGACTTTAGTTCCACCTGGAGTAAATTCACAAGCTACCCTGCAGTATACAAAGTCATTAAAACTAGTTGCACCTTTAACAGCTTTGATAACACTTTAATGATCAATAATTATAAAATATATAATATATATTATTCTGAAATGGACCAATCTCAGGGTTCCCACGGTACCTGGAAAACATGGAAAACATGGAATTAATTTTTTCATTTTCCAGGTATGGAAAAGTCATGGAAACTGAGCAAAAGTGAACACTTACATGGAAATAGAAACAGTTGTCCTGGACATTTTTATTGGATGAGGTGTAAAATAGTAATAAAATGAAACTATTGAGCACAGAATTAAGAAGAGTTTATAAAAACCCTTTACATGTGAACAGCTTTTACTGTAGATAGAAATGGATGATCCCATGTTGTAGAGCAGGGGTGGCCAACCCGCGGCTCTCGAGCCGCATGCGGCTCTTTTCCCAGTTTCATGCGGCTCTTCAGTTCATATCGAATGTTATATGTGTGAGTGTGGGGGAGAGACACGGACTCCTGACAGTTAAACCTGATATTTAGTAGGTCTGTTAAGTATTGAATGCTGATAATTCTGACGTAATTTGGCCGGTCAAAGTTGTTTGGGCTCGGATAAAATCGCTCCGTTACTTTCGTCCCGTGTTACTTTCGTCCCGGCTCTCCCTACGTGTGTATGTGTGGTGTCAGGTGTCAGTATGAGAGGATGACAGCGCGTCTAATTTTGATGTGGCCCAAGAGCCAATCACAATAATACCTGCGATGCAGTGAACCAATCACCTTTGAGGGGGGGAAAACCTATCGTTGATTAAACACTATCTGACCATGAACTGAGTTTGATCCTAAAATGGCAGGGAAGAAATGCACAGCAAACGAAAATATGAAGACGAACATAGGAAGTTTTTAGTAGAGTGGGAGAGTTCATGTTTTTTTATCGAACGCAATTGCAAGCCATTTTGCCTTACATGCCAGACAGCATTAACCCATTTCAAGGCTTCAAATCTTCAGCGCCATTTCACCTCACTCCATGCTAACATCGACCAGGACTTCCCAAAAGGTACGGAACTTCGCAAGCAGAAGATAAACACCTTGAAAAGTCAGGCAGAAAAGCAGACACAGTTTTTCCATAAAATAACGAAGCACTTTTAAAGTAAGATAAAAAAGTAAGATAAAAAACCTTTTCAATTTTGTTTACTGAGAGTTTGTGTGTGAGTGCACACAATGTTCATTGTTATGTTGTTATGTTGTTATGTTAACTGGCCTCTGAATACTGGTAGGAGAGGTTTAATTCAATTTCTGTCAATATTATGGTGTGTGACATTTATAATAAATCTGTCTGAGCAGAGCTGTGTGTGTCTCTCTGTGTGGGGAGGGTCTTTGAGTGGGTGTGTGTGTGTGTGTGTGTGTGTGTGTGTGTGTGTGTGTGTGCGTGTGTAAAGTTTTATATTTTCATTTTATCTGTGAGAGAGAGAGGGGAGGAAGAAAGGGAAGGAGCACAGAGAAAGGCTGAGAACAAAAGAGAGAAGGAGGGGGGTGCACGCGCATCTGTGACTGTGTGTTTGATGTGGCTCTTTGCAGTAACATAGTAAAAATGTTGGCTCTTAACCTCTGACTGGTTGGCCACCCCTGTTGTAGAGCATGCTCTTGGCATCCTATATGGTATATTGGATGTTGGAATTTGATGCACGCAACTTGGTGATATGGACTTTAAAAGTATAGTTTCGGATTGGTGGACTTCAGGAATAATAACGTTATTCGCGATCTCAATAGAAGGGTCAAATACATGCATTTCCCAGCCAACACGGGAGCCTTGACATCTACAGTGAAACTTCTTATGCAAGTTTATCCTCAAATGTAAGTAGTTGTGTTTTAACTGTGGTAAACTTGGGTTTATCAACGTTAGTTAGTAAGCAGTGCAATCTTGCTAACTAGCTAGCAACTTGAGTTTGTTTTGAATTTGGATTTGTTAATGATGGTTAGCAAGCACATGGAGTGCAATCTTGCTAGCCAACATTCAGTTTGCTAACTAACTAGCTAGTGTTGGCTAGCTTGCATTGCTAGCTAACTACCAATACATTTTCACATTAGGCTGTGACATTACTTCTATACTAGTTGACATGAATAGTCTAGTCTTGATCAATTTTGTAACATTCATTCTTATATCTACTTTTAGCTATTTTGTGATTTTTCATTTTTTTTCTTTAAAAAAAATGATACTACTAAATAGGAACATTTGGGGTGAGACATTGTTGACAAATCATTGATCATGCCTAGACTGATTCTATACATCTATACTGTTAAGCTAAGCTTACTAGTGGGGTTGCTGTACTGAGGAACCACAGGGGAACCAGCCTTATGTTTTCCCTTTTAGGTTCATTAGTTTGATTTACAAAAGCTTTTACAGAGTAAGAGTAGGCATACTACCCCTTCTACGTAAGACTCATAATCTCAAATGTGTGATGCATTACAGGAGTGAGTGACAATGACATGCGGCAGATTCAAGTCACATTGGAAAGATGACTCTCAATACAAGGACTGGATTGGAGAGGTACCAGGAGATGTCCACAAGGCTTATTGCAAGTTTTGCCGCAAGTCATTTGACATCAGCAATATGGGGGTCGCTTCCCTCAAGAGCCATTCAAAAGGACAAACCCACACCAAGTTAGCTGGACAGCTAAATAATGAAAGAAGAATGACAGATTTCTTGACTACAAAAACAGGAGAGGGAAGAAGCGGCCCAACAAGCCAGGATATCGAAAGTGACAGTCAGGTGCCCAGTACCAGCAGTGAACAGCCTACGGAAAAAGGCTCTGGAGCTCAGGGGAAAACATTTTTTTCAAGCCAAGCTGTATTTGAAGCAGAGATTCGCTGGGTCATGAAGATGGTCAGGTCACACTTCTCGTTCAACTCCAACTCTGACATTTCAAACACTTTTGCTCAGATGTTCCCAGACAGCGAAATTGCCAAACAATTTACATGTGGCGCAACAAAATCGGCTTACCTTATATGTTTTGGCTTGTATCCTCATTTTAAAGAGCAGCTGATCGAAGACGTAAGAAAAGCAAAGTGTCATGTAGTGTCTTTTGACGAATGCCTTAACAAAGTGACACAAACAGAACAGATGGATATCATTCTGCGCTACTGGAGTGAACGCGAAGGGAAAGTAGCTGTGCGTTACTTCACTTCAGAGTTCCTAGGACACACTCAGGCAGAGAAGCTCTTGGAGAGTATCAACAGATCCCTGTCACCTCTGGACCCCAAGAAGCTCCTGCAAATATCGATGGACGGCCCTACAGTGAATTGGAAGTTCTTAAGAATATTCCAAGAGGACAAGAGCAAAGAGGACCCAGATGCACCAAAGCTCATCAACCTGGGAAGTTGTGGTCTGCATGTTGTGCATGGAAGTTTCCAGACCGGAGAGAGGGAAACAGGTTGGAAAATCGGAGATGCGCTGAGAGCGCTTTGGCAGGTGTTCCATGACTCGCCAGCAAGGCGAGAGGATTTCAGTGAGCTGACTAAAACGGCAAGATTTCCTCTGAAGTTCTGTGCCACTCGATGGGTTGAAGACTTGCAAGTTGCTGAGCGGGCAATCGAAGTGTGGCCAGCTGTGATGGCGTACATCCACAGCCACAAGAAACTTCCGAAGAGTAAAGTGCCAACATCTGCGTCCTACTTGACAGTCAAGAAGGCAACCGAAGACCCTCTTTTCCTGGCTAAACTTGAGTTTTTCGCTTTTGTTGCAAGACAGCTGAAGCCTTTTTTGGAGGTATTTCAGACAGATGCCCCAATGGTGCCATTCTTGGCAAAGGAGCTCCAAAGCACCCTGACAGGCCTGCTGTCATGCTTTATCAAGAGAGAAGAGCTGGCAAAGATCAAGACACCTCTCCAGCTCACTAAACTGGACCCCCAAGAGAAGCAAATCCATGTCCCACTCAAACACCTGGACATAGGATTTTCAACTAAGCATGCTTTGCAGAAGGCATCTGAGAAGCTCCAGGAAAATCCAGTGAAAATCGTGGAGTTCAAAAAAGAATGTGTCTCCTTACTCGCAATGACCTGCAAGAAAATTATGGAGAGAAGTCCTCTCATGTATCCAGCTGTGCGGCATATGAGGTCCCTTGACCCTGTGATGATTGTGACAGAAACCGAAAGTACAACAGCAATGTTTGAGAAACTCCTTCAGGTTCTCCTCAATGCTGGATGGTGCCCTGCCACAGAGTGTGACAAAGTCCTTTCTCAGTATAAAGCATTCTCACTTGATGTCAACACAAACCACAAAGCAGAGTTCCAAGAATTTGTTTACAGCTGCAGACTTGATGAATTCTTCGGAAGATATCTCAGTGCCAAAGAAGAGTATGCAGAACTTTGGAACATCATGCAATGTCTCTTCACGCTGTCTCATAGACAAGCTGCAGTAGAAAGGGGGTACTCTGTTAACAAGGATATGCTTGTTGAAAACCTACAGGAGAAGACGCTAATAGCAATGCGCTTGGTCCACGATGCAATGGCTGGGCACACAGATGGAGCTCTTCCAAAAGACCTCAAGCAACACTGCAGAGGAGCAAGGACAAGATATGAGATGTATCTGGAAGACCAGAAGAAGTTGAGAGAGCAAACCACTAAAGAGAAGAAAAGAAAGGAGCTCTCCCAGGAAATCCAGAAAGTGAAAACAAAGCGGCAAAAAGTAATGACTAGCGCTGAAACAATGGAGAAAGAAGCACATGAAATGGCAGTCATGGCAGAGAAGAAGCACGATTTTACACTGCTGTCAAAATCAAATGCCTATCGGAAAGGGGTTGCTGATAAAAAGGAAGAGGTGGCAGCTCTAGACAAAGCCCTGAAAGAGCTGCAAGAGTCTGTCAATAAGTTAAAGCAATGAGGTATGCGCAATAGCCTTTATGGATGTATGAAAGATTGTAATATTTACTGGTCACCCTCCTAAAGACAAACATAACACCATTTTAGCTTATGGAGATGACCAATTTTAACTCAAAATAACATTCTGTTTCAGATCTTCAGACTGTAGAGAGGAGGAGGAAGAGGAGTGGAGAGGGGGAGGAGCCCAGAAGGAAAGAGGGAGGAGGAAGAGAAGAGGGGCGAAGATGAAAGAGGAGGAGAAGAGGAGGATTAGAGAGTAGAGGATGACAGAGGAAAAGGGAGAAGAGTGGAGAGGAGTTGAGAAGAGTAGGAAGAGAAGACAGGAGCGGACACAAGAGGGGAGGTGTGGAGAGAAGAGGACAGGATGAGATAGGAGAGGAGTGGAAGAGAGAACATATATCAATCCCAGTGCTCATGTGTTTCAAAGTTCCAGTTCAATAAATTGTTGTTCATCTACAGCTTGTTGCATTATTTCATGCATTGATATTATCAATAAGACATAATATCTAAGCATTTACAATGTAGACTTGACTGGCACATCTTTTAAATCAAGTAAGTAGTCAGGTGTCCTAGGGCAGTGGTTCTCAAAGTGGGGTCCGCGACCCCCCGGGGGTCCGTGGCACTCTGCCAGGGGGTCCGTGAAAAGTTTTCAGATTCATTAATTTAAATTATCATGATATCATTTTTTTTAATTTCTTTTTTTTTTACAAAAGGCTTCATAGTTCAACAAATAATATATATTTTTTTTAATCTAATATAGTTCATAGATTACGTTCTAATCTAACAAATCTATACATTTAAAAATCAAGCGCGTCACCCGTTACCATGGAAACAACAATAACTGGTACGTCAGTCAGAGAGCGCCGCTGCTAGCATCATAGAGATATAACACGTCTAGCATACTACGAAGATGGACAGATTTTTAAAACGACCAGTTACGGCTACAAATGAAGTAAATGAAAAACAAAAAACAAAAGTAAGGAAATACGATGAGGAGTATCTCCAATATGGATTTATTGAAGTGGAAGGGAAACCGAAATGTCTGATATGCCTGCGGTGTCTTGCCAATGAGGCGATGAAGCCTGCCAAATTGAAGAGGCACCTCGAGACCAAGCATCCAGATTATGTAAAAAAAGACCGGGCTTTTTTTGAGAGGAAGGGCGAGGACCACCGCCAGCAACAACAACGGATGGTTAATGTTACGTCTGTTTCTGCTAAAGCGCAGCGGGCCTCCTACCTAGTAGCGCAGAGGATTGCTAAGGCGCGAAAGCCCCACACAATAGCGGAGGAACTGCTGCTCCCTGCTGCGGTGGATCTGTGTGAGGTGATGGTGGGGAAAGATGCGGCTGCCAAATTGAGAAGTGTACCTCTGTCAAATGACACCATCAGACGACGAATTGAGGACATGTCTGCTGATATCAAATCACAACTGCTGGAAAGACTGAGAGGGTCTAAATTCGCGGTTCAATTGGATGAGTCCACTGATGTGTCCGGCTCTGCGCAGCTCATCGCGCTGGTTCGCTACCCGTGGGAAGGAAGGATTCAGGAAGATTTTTTATTTTGTCAAGAGTTGAGGGGGCGAGCAACAGGTGAGGAGATTTTCAATGTTATAGATATGTTCATGGAGACTGGCAATGTGAGTTGGGAGAATTGCATTGCGATTTGCACGGATGGGGCAGCTGCCATGACCGGACGCAAGAGTGGGGTGGTTGCTCGTGCCAAGGAGCGCAATCCAATGATGATAGCTACCCACTGCATGCTGCACAGGCAGGCTCTGGCGTCAAAATCATTGAGTCCTGAGCTACAGTCCGTTCTCAGCACGGTGGTATCTGTGGTCAACCACATCAAGTGTAAGCCACTGCAGTCCCGTTTATTCGGCCAGCTCTGCAGGGAGATGGGCGCAGGACAGGACACCCTGCTGTTCCATTCAGAGGTGCATTGGCTCTCCCGTGGAAAAGTGCTACAGCGGGTGTACGAACTGCGCTCAGAGCTGTGTGAGTTCATCCAGAATGACAAGTCAACGACTGCAGCGCTCTTCTCGGACCCCGAATGGATCGCACAGCTCCCCTACCTCGCAGATGTGTTCAACTTATTGAACGATCTCAGTTTTTCCGTTCAAGGCAGATATGCCTCTATCCTGGTGGTAAGCGACAAAATCAAGGCATTCCGTGCCAAAACAGCGATCTGGAGAAGGCGGGTGCAAAATGGCCTTACAGACATGTTCCCCCAACTCACAGAGTTTTTGGACACAAACCAAATACCAGCTGAGATTGTGAAAAATACAATCGGTTCGCATCTTGCCTCCCTTGGTGACTATTTCAATGACTATTTCACTGACGTTGACACCGCTGCCTGGGACTGGGTGCGCGACCCCTTCGTTACCCATACATCAGCGCGGGGTCTCAGTGGAAAAGCAGAGGAGGAGCTGCTGGACCTGGCATGCGACGGGACGCTGAGAATCCGGTTCGGCCAAGGGAGCATGTGGACTTTTGGCCTTCGGTTGAACAGGAGTATCCGGAAATCGCTGCTGTTGCTCCCCTTTCCAACCACATACCTGTGCGAGTCATCATTCTCAGCGCTGACCTCCATGACGGGCCCGTCTGTCTGTCTGTCTGTCTGTCTGTCTGTCTGTCTGTCTGTCTGTCTGTCTGTCTGTCTGTCTGTCTGTCGCACCATGACATTATCAGTTATGAATTTGTTTTTCACTGCTTGAGAAAATGGACTTGTGGCTGAGAGCGTGTGAAAAATGTCAATTGTGTGAGAGTTGGCTGCCCTGTGAACTCGCTTGACATTATTATGTATGAAACTGCCAATCAGATTTATTTACTTATTAATCGAAGGTGCCGGAACGCTGTTCTGGATCTTCCGGCCCACTTGAACCCCTGTGTGTGTGTGTGTGTGTGTGTGTGTGTGTGTGTGTGTGTGTGTGTGTGTGTGTGTGTGTGTGTGTGTGTGTGGCTATGTGTGTGAGCAACAGAAATGTCAGATATGTTGCATTTATTGATTTAGTTTGATATGTGTGTCTTCACTTGCAGAGAGAAGCAATCAGCTTCATGGACTGGCTTGCATAACTCCAATAGTGTCCAGAGCTGGCTGCCATTACAAGTAGTGGTTTGGGATTGTAGCAATGCAGTTGCAGTTGTTTTGCAATTTACTTGATATATGTTGCAATGCAGGCATGTGTTCAATTGTTTATAGCCTGCATTTATTTTGTGATTAGACTTTTATAAATCATTTAATTTGAACTAAGAGTGAAACACTTGATGTGTTATCTTTATGTGTGTGTGTGTGTGTGTATGTTCTGAAATGCACTTCAAATGATCACTTTTCTCTTGATTTCCCTTTGATATTTGGTTTAGGTACAGTGTTACTTGCAGCTAATTGATTGATTGTTTTATGGGTATTCTGTGTTGAGATGGTGTAAATATTTTTAATACATATCTAATATCTTTCTAATACATTTCTCTTGTGTTGTTCTTTCACATAACTAAGACTATAGAAGTGTAAAAAATAGGCTACGTCAGATTATTCCAAGGGACATACATGTCAAATCAAGTCAATTTTTATTTATATAGCCCAAAATCACAAATCAGAATGAGGGGGTCCTTGGTGTATTCTCTATCTTGTAAGGGGTCCTTGGCTGAAAGACAATTGAGAACCTCTGTCCTAGGGGGTTGTGTGTGTGAGGGGAGGGGGGCGCGGATGGGGGCGGAAAGCTTCAGGGGCCTATAGATCATCACTTAATATGGTACCTGGAAAATCAGGAGGTAGCATGGAAAAAAATGTCAAGGCAAGCGTGGGAACCCTGAATCTGCACAATGACTACTTTTACTTTTGGTACTTTAAGTTTATTTACATTATGATTGCAGGATTTTTATTTCTAACAGAGTATTCCTACATTCTTGTACTTCTACTTTTACTTAAGTACAAGATCTGAGTACTTTTTCCACCTCTTGCTGTTGCTTCTAGCTTATTGTAAACTGCTCCAGTCAGACTCTGTTTGACAGTTCTACTTTTTTTGTTAAAAGCACTTCTGGAATCTGCTATTGTTCTGATGATGATAATCCTCTTGTGGACACAATACTTCAAGGTTTTTTTCAAAGTACAATTAGCAACTTCTGGTGGTTTTGGAGTTAAGAGTTGATATCAACAACTGGAGTATTCTTTAATTTGTCAGTTACAAGCTAATGTTAAGCTAATTAAAAGTTCATCATCAGACTTTAGCAAATAGATTCCAAGTTTTGCGTTCCCGCCTTTTTTTTGCTCTTCTCACAAAACGTTTTACCTTGGTTCAACCAAATAGCTCTCAACTGTGATTTGTCAATACCACTCAAAACAGAACCAGAACTCTTAAAATTCCAGAATCTTGCCTTCCTTTCAAAATCTGACTATGTAGCAAACTGCTACCTTTACAGATTCTACTCCACCTTATCCTGTCTCATTTTTACCTACCACTCTTTGCACTGTGGATTAGATATATATCACAATATCGTCTGACTGAAGGAGTATATGTTTTTTTACCAATTTATTTTTACCAGCAGACGCAGTGACCCAAACAAAAAATAGCATACCAGTTGAACATTGTCTTTTGCTGTTGCTTTGGCACCAAAACAGAGATAAACATACACAAACATGCATAGACACACACTGAATAAGCCAGGGGTCTTAGGGGTTTAGGTGAAGGTAGAAAATTGCTTTGGTCAGCTCATGTATTGAATCTAATGGAGATTAAAAAAGCAGTATACACACACATAGCATGCCGACACAACCAAATGATACCAATACTTACAAACTCACCTACAAACAGTCCGAGTCACAAAGAAAAAGTTATAAGTGCTCCGTTTTTTTCCCATTAAGGCTGTCTGATGGATTTCTGGAGGATTTAAAAGTGGTACACCAGTACCTCAAGGGCCTAAAATCTGTGTGTGTGAGCGAGCAAGTTTAAGTGTGACAGCACCTCTGCAGGTCTCTGAAGTTGCCTCGAGGATATGTCGTGGCTTAAGAGATAAATTATCATTCTCACGACTGTACTTGCACACAGTGTAGACAGCATGGAAAGCAGAAGAGGCGAGATAAAGTCTGTCATCACGGCTGCTTCCCTTTCCCATACAAACTTACCATATGTCCTGTTTTTCATTTATAATATTCCCTCATGATGGTGCATTAGTCTCTCCACAGGTTAATTAAAAACATAATTTACATAATTGTAACTATACATACTCTATGCCCTCTATAATGGGGTCCTGGAGTTGCATGAATTTGCATTAGTGCTTTTTATTTTCTGAAAAGCATTGGATTCATTCTGCATTTTTCCTTATCAACATTCCACATACTTAATGGCTTGTATTGGTCCCAAAAAAAAAAAGTAGAAGAGGAGAGTTAATGAGAAAGATAGCTTAGTCAATCTGATCCGTCTGTGTCTTTCTCTTTTTCTTTTTTTTCTTTTGACAAAAATACATTTAAAAAACAGAATTGTTATTTTCAATATACTGTAATAGAAATGTTTTATGATGCCGAAAATTTTAGACAAAAATGTCATAGTACAGTATGTCTAAAAAAACTAGTAGTATGGTATCTCAAAAAAGATCATACAAAAACAGATAAGTATGTTGAAAATATCAGAAACAAGTTATAGTATAGTATGTGGAAATAAAGAAATACATACCTTTTTAATAATTTTAACACACTTTACTATGCTGTATTTCTTTTATATTTTGCGACATACTATATTATGAATTTTTTTTATTAATGATATTGTCTACATACTACATACTATAGTTTTCTTATTTAATATCGTCTACATATTATTCGACGCAGATATTTATGATTTTTTCTCCCTATGACTGTTTTTTAAAATGCTATATGATGCAGTTTTTTCTGATAATTTTTTTGAAATTCTTTACTAACTAGCTCTTTCTTTTAATTGTATTTTCGGGTCCTGAACGAGACCGCCGCCAGAGTGCGTCTCCCCATTACCTGCAGAAGGAAGCCATGCACGCAACGCAGCGCAGAAGGATAACTTCTAGGCCCCGCTCTCTTTAACCCCAGTCGACTTTCTGCTGCTTTCCTCCGTAGTGAAACGATCAGGGTTGTAGTGCTGCCAGAGCGCACTGGAACAACACAGTCTCACTCCCTGATACTCCAATAGTGACGCTTGGTCAGGGTCCTATGGCGTGCAGTTGTGACGCACCGAGTCTCCTTCAGCTTCATAAACGGACGCAAAGAGCTTTCAACTGATTCCAATGTATTCCCATCGGCGGCGGAGCTGAGGTTATTTGAGCCTCTCTTGCTCTCTCGCTCACTCACACACAATGCGCTCTTGCCACACACACAGAGCCGAGCTTGAATGACACACAGAGACCCAGAAGTAGTTGTACTGTAGCATATTATTTTCGATGGCGTTATTGTATGATCAGTATGACAGATGAACAGATCGCCACTGGGCTTTCAACTAAAGACACAGCCACGCAAAAACTGCGTCATGTGTACAGCTCCTTAGGGGTACTGCAATTTGGGAAGTGCCGGCGCGGTGTTCCGGTCAACAGTCTCCCTCTCCTTCAGCTTCATAAACGGACGCAAAGAGCTTTCAACTGATTGCAATGTATTCCCATCGGCGGCGGTATTTGACGCTCAGGGAAGCACCGCATCGGTCCATGTCGGCGGCAGTTAAAGGCAATGTGAGCGTCCATTCCCATTGGAACAGAGATTTTACACCCGGAAGTAAGTATTCTCCTTACTGTCGATTGATTTGACAGTGATATAACTCAAAAACACCAGATTATCCTTGTTAATTACACAACATTGATTGGTTTAAATTGTGTACAATACTTTTGTATTTTTCCCCTTCGATTCGGAGAAACAAATATTTGTTCTACACTACCCATAATCCTCAGCTATCGTTTAGGACTACACCAGCCGCTTTGCTTGACAAACCACGTGATTGGATGTTGGAGTGGCAGTGCGCAAAGTTTATGCAGAGGGAATTAAACCATGGCAGACTATCCCCCCCCCCCCCCCAGAACTACACATGCTAGCTATATGTCTGTTTAGCAACATTCTACGTTCTATGGCACGTCTCTACTGGGAATTGTAGTTTTAAAAGACGTTTTCGTATTTCCCATTAGAAGTTGCCAGTATTAAAGTGTATACATCCCTGGAGGTTTAGGGGATGGGAAACACATTGGTGTCTATTTACAAGTGATTGGAATATGATATATTAGATAAATAATTTGTGAATTGCAGCCAGATTAATGTTGTGGATGTTGTTTCAAAAGTTCAGGTGTTTAATAGTCTTCTGGCCTGTGGGATGAAACTGTCCCTGAGTCTGGTGGTTTTAGTCCTGATGCTGCGGTACCGCCTGCAGACGGCAGCAGACAGAACAGTTTGTGGCTGGGGTGATGGGGGGTCTTTTGAAATCCTGAGGGCTTTCTTTAAGGTTAACCTGGTATTTTTACTCCACTACATTTATTTTAGTTACTTTACAGATTTGGATTAATGATGTGAAATGTAAACAACCCTTAAATCAGACTTTAGTTACACCTGAGTAAAATTCAGTGAAGGTGATTGTCAAGTGCCAACAATCAGGCGAGATATTTGATAGTGGGTGCTTGAGAAGACAAAAAATGTATCTGCAGATCCCTATAAAGCATATTCATTAGTCGTTATTCTCTAATCGTTCATTAAAAACTGTATATAATGGCTATTTTGCACTTCTCTTTCAAGATTTTCAAAGGTTTATTGACGTATCATATACACAACTACAGTGTAGTTATGCAATGAATGAACAACTTGGGTCGCAGGTTCCTCAAAAGTGCATTACAAGACATCTATCAATATGTGTGTACCTTAAAGTAACCTGTATAACCTGTTTCAATAACTATAACCTTGGCCCGACATATCTTAGGCGCCAATAGTCTGTGTAAAATGTATGCTTGTGAAACTGCTTATGAAACTAGGGCAATATTCTTATTATTACATTATTTGCTTACTGTGCTCATTGTATGTGCCGTGACTTAGGAATAAATGGACCCAATCACCCCCCCCCAAGTTTTGATGGAACGTAGGGAAAAGTTACATGAGAAAGTGTTTAGCTTGCAATATTGAAAGTAGCAAGGTCATGTGCAGAGACTGAGAGAATACAAAGAGGTAGTCAGAACAGCACATCGCACCGGCCTTGACTCTGTATGGGAGGCTCGCTCCCCTTTTTCACAGGTGCTACATTTCATGCAAAGATAAAGATTGTCATGTTCACCCAAAAGTAACCCCACATCAAGGACACGCTCTGTCTCGGAGTGGAAGACTCTGCTCCAGGAGTGAATCCACCTGGCTGACTCACTCTGATTCGCTGCCTAGGGCTCGCCCAGGAGTGAATCCACCAGTAGATAACACCTAGGGAGGAGCAACCGACACAACTCCTCCCACACAACTCCTCCCCGCTTATGTGTATAAAATACTGTAACATTCTTACACTCGGGGCCCTGTTCTGTCTGATTGTCCCGATACGTATATCGCACGGTAGTAGAACGAGGGCCCGAAGTACTTCGTTATATTGTACTGTTGCTTTTACCATTAAATCAGCTTATTGTTAACCTCATATCTCGGTGTCTGATTCCTTCCTCTTATAGCAGACCACTCATCAATGACGGCGCGGGGCAGGCTCGAACCTTCAACCACTCCAAAGGGTGGTGCTCCAACAACCTCCACCATTAAACTTTCATATTCTGCACATTTCTTATTATATCTACATACATCTTATAAGAGTATAATAAATATGTATAATATTGGTTAAAATAAGTGCTTCAACATAGTTAACATTGCAGGAAAGTTGATTGTCAAGTCCCAAAACAAACCATGCAATATATTAGACTTTAAGTACTTTGTCAGGCTTAATATTTATTTGTAGATACCCCCAAAGCTTTTTGCTTACATGTATTTAAAAGAAAACCTTAACCTAAAGTATTTTTTAATGTTTTAATAAAGCCTAATTAGTTTGTCTGTTTTGCACATCCTCCTATTAATATCTTTGTACATCCGGCACTAAACTGTTTTATTCTAGATATCATTTACAGTATCTTCTTGATATTTTCTATTCTATATTTCTATCATTGACCTTCTACTTTCCCCCTAATTTGTATGTACTCTTAATATTTAAATGTTTTCATCAAATATAACACATTCAACAAAACATGCAGCAGACCTTAGGCAAGGCAAGTTTATTTATTTATATAGCCCCTTTCAACACAAGGCAATTCAAAGTGCTTTACAAAAATGAAAGACATTAAGAAAAAGGCATTTAAAAACAGTAATTAAAAAGCAACACAATCTACCTGCATTGCAATTACTCTAAATGTGTAATAACGTGCTTTAACCAGTAGGTGGTTTGGGTTAAAAAGCTGTCAGGTTTACAGTGTTAACACAATAAAATATACTGCTGTTTCCGGTGTTAAAATGGTCTTAACATGACACAGCTGTCTAGTTAATAAAAAGTTACTATTAACTTTATTGTGAAATTAAAACAGAACGGTAAAAGAATAGTTTCCGGTCTATTCTGAGGCCCAATCTCTGTAGATAAATAAAGAACTAAGCCAGATGTGTAATATTTAATGCAGCCGAACCATTTATTACAATGCATTTATCTGATGACTTTCAAAGAGTAAAGCAAGCACTGCTGAATAAAGTATGATTTTATCTTTTACGAAACGTTTTTTTTCATATGGAATACAGTCGGAGGTCAACCAATCACAGAGCTTGAGGACTAATCACGGGTTTGTCGAGCAAAGCGCATGTCTCAAACGATAGCTGAGGATTATGGGTAGTGTAGTGTCTTCGGCTATCCTAAACTCCGATACAACTATTTGTTTCTCAGAGTTGAAGGGGAAAAACACAAAACCATTGTACACAATTTAAACCAATCAATGTTGTGTAATTAACAAGGATAATCTGATGTTTTTGAGTTGATGAGTAGTGCAGATATCACTGTAAAATCAATCGACAGCAAGGAGAATACTTACTTCCGGGTGTAAAATTCTCTGTTATCCAATGGGAATGGACGCTCACATTGCCTTTAACTGCCGCAGAGATGAACCGATGCGGTGCTTCCCTGAGCGTCAAATACCGCCGCAGATGGGAATACATTGCAATCAGTTGAAAGCTCTTTGCGTCCGTTTATGAAGCTGAAGGAGAGGGAGACTGTTGACTGGAACACCGCGCCGGCACTTCACAAATTGCAGTACCCCACACAGTAAGGAACTGTACACATGCCACAGTTTTTGCGTGGCTGTGTCTTTAGTTGAAAGCCCAGTGGCGATCTGTTCATCTGTCATACTGATCATACAATAACGCCATCGAAAATAATATGCTACAGTACAGTACAACTACTTCTGGGTCTCTGTGTGTCATTCAAGCTCGGCTCTGTGTGTGTGGCAAGAGCGCATTGTGTGTGAGTGAGCAAGAGAGGCTCAATAACCTCAGCTCAGTGAGGTAGAGGCACACCTTTACATGATCATTATAGTTATACAAAAATAAGAGAATAAATGAAAAACAGGTATGAAATACTATGTGATAGTAAAACGCTGGGTTACGTATTGTAACCCTTGTTATATTAACACAGGCGGAGCATTCACCTACTGAGACTTCTATAGACGTAGCCGGCCTTGGGGCGGGCCTACCTGAATGCGCGCGCATCTCACCGTATAAGGAGGCCTCGCCTCCTAACTATCATCCTACACCTCTCTTCAGCGAGCGGAATAGGACAGACAGTGCCCTGAGTAGAGGGCTCCGCCTGTGTTAATATAACAAGGGTTACAATACGTAACCCAGCGTTATATCGCTCACAGGCTCCGCCCTCTACTGGACTCTATGGGTACAGTGGGTGGAGCCCTGATGTATACGCGCACTGTCTTCCAACAACATCATTCCACCCTACTGCCCCTGACCGGCTTTTCTGGTCAGCAGCTGCTGCCCCACATTCTCCTTTAACCCGGGTGTGACCGTGGAGAAGTCTGGGCTGCGGCTGACAGAGCACACTCTGCTGCGCTTACCCCGCAGAAAGTGTGCTCACAAAACAGTGCAGGGAGCCCCCCTCCCCTCCGCCCATAGGCAGATGGGGAGAATCCCCAGCCCTGTATGGGCTCACTGTGCACCTACCTCCCTGAGTCCCTAAGGATCACAGGGAGAGTGCCAGTGCCCATGCCCCACACTCAAACACTGACCCCGTGCAGAGTGTGTGTGGACTAAAGTGTGGAGGGCTACGCCCCCTCCGCCCCGTAATGGGCCAGCGCGCACCTCGTCTATCCCGGGACCCCCCAGAGGGCCCGGGAAACGGCGAAGGCGCATTACGTCCGGGGAGGGGCTCAGACGCCTACTGACCCACAGCCCCCCCCCTCCTCACCAGTCCTGTGTTGCCCCAGCAAGCACAGACGAGGAGAAAGAGCCAGACATGTCCAAGAGATAAAACCTTATGAAGGGGCCTGGCGTCGACCACGCTGTGCATATATCCTCCGCACTCACACCGTTGAACAAGGCTGTTGACACAGCTACAGCCCGTGTGGAGTGCGCACGAATCCCTGTGGGGCAGGCTCTCCCCGCCTGTCCGTAGGCATGTGCGATGCACTCGCAGAGCCAGCCTGCCAGGCGTTTCTTGGACAGAGCTTTCCCGATCACCCCGCCCCCGAAGCACACGAACAGCTGTTCGGTGCGTCTAAGGGCAGCCGTGTGCTCCACATAACATGCTAGCGCACGCACCGGGCAGAGGAGGTGCAGTTTAGCTTCCCTGGCCCCACCATGGGGGGGAAGACTAAAACCCCCTAACTGAATAGCCCTCGACCTGAACGCACTCCTTAGGCTCTTGGGCACAAAGGAGGGGTTCGGTCTGAGTGTCGCGCCGCTCCGGTCACCCCGAATCAGTAAACAACTCGGGTGCACCGACAGAGCGGTTAACTCGGACACCCTTTTGGCTGACGTTAAGGCAAGAAGCAAAGCTGTTTTCCACGACAATGCTTTTAGAGAGGAGAGCTCCAGAGGCTCAAATGGTTCTGAGGCCAGAGCCTCAAGCACTAGGGGCAGGTCCCACTGCGGGGAGGAGATGTGCAATACTGGGCGCAGCCTCCTAACCCCCTGTAAAAACCGCAATATCAGTGGTTGACTAAAGGCTGACCTGCCGCCAAATCCCTCATGGCAGGACGAGATGGCTGCTGCATACACCTTCACTGTGGAATGCGCAAGCCCTCTGTCCACCAGTAACTGTAAGAAGGATAAAATAGAGCCCAACTCACAAGATATGGGCTCTATCCTCCGCTCCTCACACCATCGCTGGAATCCTAGCCACTTTGGCCTGTAGCAGGCTGTGGTGAATCCAGCTCTAGCTGCCTGGATAGACCGAATAACACTGTCAGACAATCCACCCTGTCTCAGCCTGTCCCTCTCAGGAGCCAAGCCTGGAGAGGTTGGCCGAGAGTGGGCAACGCCCCGATTGCACCTGCCTCTTGAGACATCGCCCCCCAGGGCTGGCCCACCTTCATCTGTGTCATCTCTGAGTACCACGGCGCCCCGACGCGGTCCGGAGCCACTAGGATGACTGACAGACGTTCTCGCCTCACTCTCCCCAGGAGAGGGAGAATGAGACGCAGTGGTGGAAAGGCGTATAGCAGCTTCCTTGGCCATAGCTCGTGTGCAAACGCGTCCACCCCCAAGGGCGGGTCGTCGCTCAGGGCCATGAGAACCACAGGGCACAGTGGCTGTTGCGCCGGCTGGCGAACAGGTCCACTTCCGCTCTCCCGAACTGGGCCCACATCTGCTTCACCACCTCCGGGTGAAGCACCCACTCGCCTGGCAGGGGGCCGCCCCTCGACATGAGGTCGGCCCCTCTGTTCTCCAGTCCCGGGATATGGAGGGCTCTCAAGAGATAACAACACCTCTGAAGCCCATAACCACAGTTCCTCCGCTGTGTGTTCAACAACCCTGTGCTGAGGGTGCACAACAGACACAGCCTGTTTCTGCACCAGAGCCTGAATCTTTGCTGAGAGGAAACCCATCTCCTCCTGAGAGGACAGATTCACCTCTCGCATGCCCATAAAAGGAGGTGGGACGCTGCAAAACTGGAGTGAATAGCCCCGTTTCAGCGTCCTGTCCATCCACTTTGATAGTACACAGCTGAGTTTCCATTCCCCATAACATTGTGTTAAAGGACAAGCCCTCAGCTGTGGGGCCGCAGCTATGAAGCTGTGGTACTCTCTGGCGACCCGTTCTGCCGCAAAACTCCCCTTGAAGGGAAGATCTGCCCATGGAGGGTCGACACAGAAAGGGCCGATTATTTACTGAGGACCCTGAACGCACCGCCACGGACTCTTGTGTGAGTGCGGGCGCTGCCATAATGCAGCTCTTACCACTACGGTAAACTGCATTAATTGGAGTCTTTGCTCTAGGCGTAGTGTGTTCTCTGACAGTAATACGCAGGCCATAATGTCCCTGTACCCGCATAGCACCATGATAGCACTGCCTCCGGTTTATCACTCTCATCTGCGCACTCCCACTAGCCACCTCCCCTACAGGAGCTACGG
Source organism: Dissostichus eleginoides (assembly GCA_031216635.1). Lineage (NCBI taxonomy): Eukaryota > Metazoa > Chordata > Actinopteri > Perciformes > Nototheniidae > Dissostichus > Dissostichus eleginoides. Next base: position 7,783,634 of record CM062275.1, read on the forward strand.
CTGGGGCGGCGAGTGGGGAATTTGTACAGTCATCATTATGTGTAAGTGTAGCATTGTGGAAACAAAGGACACTTAAACTTGGATATAGATCAACTTTTTCTTTATTTTGAAAAGATTTCAATTGAATCTGAATCAAATAGGGAGGAGGCGGGATTTGCCCTCGCGTCCCGGGCGGAGCGATTCTCTCCCCCCGCCGAGAAGCTTCCTCCCCCCGCCAGTCAGCTCCGGGAAGACGGAGCACCCCACCCGGCCGTTCTCTGCTGCTGAGGAGCCTGCCGAGGTCGGGCAGCCCGTCCCCGTGATTGCCGGTACGCCGGTACCACGGGATGGGCCGTAGAGGTGGAGGGCGCCGCGGCCACGGAAGCCCTGCGCCGGCGCCTCTCCCTTCGTTTCACCGTCGCACTGCGCTCCCTCGCCTGCAGGGAAACCCGCGGAGGAGCGCGTTGCGGGGCCTGAGGAGGGGCCAGCGGTAGCATGCGGCTAAGCTGGACTCTCTCCTCTTCCAGGCGGCTGAAGCGCTGGCTGACCGAGGAGATCGACCCAAAGAGCCCCTCCGTGGACACGGGGGCTCCGAGGAGATCTTCTCGGTCCTTTTTGGATAGGGCAGTGAGTCCTAACCACACGTGACGAGACGCCACTGTGGCCAAGGATATCACCTGCCCTGCTGCGGTGGCCACGCCATGAATCAGATTATTCATCTGACCAATAGCGCGGTCCGGATAATTGCTCCCGTCCTGCTGCGGGAGGGCGGGGGCGTCTGCCTGAGGGGTGATCAGGGAGACGCCCAACATGCCAAGATTATTGGCCGCAGCCGCCATCTGTGTACCGAGCCTGAATATCTTGTTGAGATATTCCAAGGTGTCTCGGTCCCGGGGCAGCGGGGGCAGGGGTCGTTTACCCTCCGCCCAACCAGCCGCCTGCGGAAGCAGATGGGCCGCCAGGCTCTCATCGAGGGGGGGCACACCGGGACATGTCGTGTCCGAGCGGCCCTGCACCTTGATTATGCCCGCCATTGCGGCTACTGGGGCCTTCGTTTTAAATGGCTGCTGCCATGTCGCCTCCACACACTGCCATATGTCTGGCAGCGGGCCGCAAAACCCCTGTCTCAGGCGGCTTACAGCGTTGGGGGGAGCGGTAGGCCTACGCGCTCCTCCGCCAGGGTCATCACCGCTGGGAAGTCCAGCCGCGCAGACCTGAGAGTCGGACCTCCGGTCAGCGAGGCGTCCTCGTCGTCCTCCTCCTCCGGAATCGGGGTCATCTGGCCCCACGGAAGGGAGAACCGGAACGGCACTTCCTCATCTCCCGGCTCGCCCATCTCGACGACGTCGAGATCCTGATCCTCTGGCTCCTCCTGCGGGGCACCTCTCGTCAGGAAATGCTGCCCACGATGCTCACGCGTAAGCCGCAGAATCATCTGGCAGGCTGAGCAGGCCGGTGCCGGGCCCATACCGCTCACGGCGTGGTCAGGCCCCATGCAGAGGAAGCAGAAGGGGTGCGGATCAGCCCCCGCAATCAGGTTCGGGCATTTCGGGAAGGTCCTGTGGTCAAGTATTAACTCCATTTCACTCTCTTTTCTCTCGTCACAAAAGCTCTGTGGAATCACTTCCGCTGCTGAAGAGAAAAGGATGATAGTCAGGAGGCGAGGCCTCCTTTTATACGGTGAGAAGCGCTCGCATTCAGGTAGGCCCGCCCCAAGGCCGGCTAAGTCTATAGAAGTCTCAGTAGGAGAATGCGCGCAGGATAAGGTAGTACCCATAGAGTGCAGTAGAGGGCGGAGCCTGTGAGAGATATAACAAGAATACAGTTTAAAAGGGGAGTGATTTGTAAAATATCCATAAAGAAAAAGAAAATCTGTTTACAGTTCTGTTTAATATGGGTGTTGACAGATGTATCTTTAGATCTATTAATTTTGCTCTCAAAGTGCACCAGATTGATGGTTTTAACTTAAATATATTAAAAAAAGCCTGCCTGTTGTTTGATAAATCGGCAGTGGACGTTTTCATATGGATGGGAGCCTACTTGGTGCTCATCTTTCTGTTTGTTACATTTAATTCACCCGTTTTGACATTTGCTGTTAACACATTGCAAGTTTATTGCTGAAGATTGGTGCTTAATCATCATCATTGTTGATTAGTGATTTCAACTCAGATGTGAATGTTTTCATAGGATGGTTGCTTTCTTTTAAATGTTGCTATGCACTTTGATGTAATAAAATTACAGACCCGTTGGAAATGTTGATTGTGATGTCATAATTGTAATTAATGATAATCTTAATGTGGATTTGGCACACTGATCACATTTTTTTTTTATATCAAAAAGGTTGCTAACCCCTGCTCTAGTGTTACATAATGATGTCACTATATTAAGGAAGTAAATAAAGGAGTCTAATTGAGGCGTTGCAGGCAGGGGGGGGGGGTGATGGGGGTGTGGTAGATAAACTCCCTCTGGAGGGACCTTTTAGCCTTTGCAGACCATTTACATGCATTAAAACCTATATAACACACTACAACAAAGTTAAAACCCAAAAAAGCTTAATAGGGCCTCTTTAGGTATATTTTTATATTATTAAAATGTGTACATTGTTGAAGATGTGTGAGGGTAATGACTTAAGAGGGTTGGTCTGTTAATTTTACTCCTACATAAACCACAATGGACAGACAAGAGCTCTAACTCCTGTGGCAGTGTTGTGTGTTGGACTACAACCACCTCTGTTTCTATTTCCCTCAAATTCTCACTCGCACACATTCCACTGGTGTTTTTCTTCCCCTGCCCAACATGTTATATAGCTAATCCTTTCTGGGTTATCTCCGCAGCACAGACTCACCATGAGTGTGCATGTGTGTTTGCGTTAAATGAAGATTTATATGCATTAGCAGTTAAGGGGTTTTTTCCTCCTAAAAACCTAGGGATTTACATACCAGTGCATGTGCCCTGAGAACATGTTCAAGTGTAAAAAATGTGAAGGCCGAACAAATCACCTGTGACAGCCAAAGAAAAGCTGGGGACTAAAGCGTTGGTGAGTGGATTTCTGGCGCTTTCATCCAGCCCCTTTTCCCACCGCTCTTTCTGCTAACATTCCATCAGCTGCGAAGGAAGTGGCGTCATGGATTTTTGTTTGGCTTAAGAGCATAGCATTTCTGAAAAGGGTGACAATCAATAAATGAAGTCTCTTTCAATGCCAAAGTGCCTCTTTGGAGCATCTTTTTCTCCCTCGCATGCCAACATTCTGTACATTCCGCTCGGCTATTTTTGCTGCAGTCTCACTGTCACAATGAAGATATAAAGTCCACAGGCAGAGGATGGAACCTGAAAAACGAATGTGACAGTGGGATTTATTGCATCTTAATTATTTAAAAGTGTGCGAGCAATATTGAATGAGAAGTAGCTAGAAGGTGGGGGCAAGGGACTGCGAAGGAAAGAAAGAAGCAGCATGACAAACCGTCAGTTTGTCAAGTGAAGAATGTTGTGTTAATAAATCTTGTAAAATAACACAAGGGAACCACATTCAGTGATGCAAATTAGTCGCTTTTCGGCGCTTCCCGCTTTTTTAACGGTGATTTGGGTGACTTGTGTAAATCGTGGAGAACCGAAGAGTTTTCGTTTTGGGGGGGGGGGGGTGTCCGACTCATGGACTGACGGACAACTTCTCACTTCAAAACATAGACTTTACGGGCCGCCCACGTATAGCCTATTAACGGCCGCCAAAGTATATTTTTGTAACCATCCGCGAGCACGACTAGTGGACAATGATCCCTCGCTCTACGCCTCCTGTACCTGTTCGCTCTGCTATCGCGTGAAGGGTCTGATAACAAGCGACCAACAGAAGACAAACAGAGGAGTCACATGTTGTTGCACATCAGTCATGCGCAAATGCGGTGCACTTCTGCGCTGTAACCCTGCTGCGAGGCCCTGGAACCAACGCGGTTCCAAGCAGTTAGTAAAGCAGTTAGTAAAGCAGTTAGTAAAGCAGACGTAAAGCAGTAGAAACACTTTCGCAAGCAAAGAAAAAGAAGAAAAACTTAAGCCCTTAAAGTCAAAAGTGTATAATATCTACCTGTAAATAATAATAAAAACCCTTGATTTATAACTTCTCTGTCTCCTCTTGATCTGAGTATATTATAAAGAATAGCCAGTTAATTGAAGCATTATACAGTTCTGTTTTATATGAGTGTTGAGAGATGTATCCATAAATTCATTTTGTGCTGAAAGTGCACCAGATTGATGCATTTAACTTCAATTTAAAGAAAGCAATCTTCCCGGGGGAGCATGCCCCCGGACCCCCCTTGAGGAGGTGAGGTCCCCCCACAAATAAACAGGTTCATATGGATAGGATACTAGATAAGTTTGCACACTCATTATATATAATGATAATATATATGTTTCATTGCGGAGGACCCCCTGTTTTGTGTGTCCGCCACTTCTTAAACCAAAGTTACACCCTTGATAATATCTACCTGTAAATAATAATAAAAACCCTTGATTTATAACTTAACATCTCTGTCTCCTATTGATCTGAGTATATTATAATGAATAGCCAGTTAATTGAAGCATTATAGCACAGGCCTTTGTCAGATGGTATATTACACTGTTTTTTTCCTGCTTCGAATAGTTCTCTCTTTTTTTTCACCATACCTGTGTTTGCATCACTGCACATTAATCAAACGTAATTTATTTGAATTTCTGAGAAAAAGGGAAAAAATACCTGGAATTAACATGCTATTTTGTATCCACTAACCTAATAATGATAATCCAGGTAATAACCTGATCCCTGGCTTTTGAATCAGAATCGGTTTTATTACCAACTAGCTTTGCACATACAAGGAATTTGCTTTGGTGTATGTGTTTTTTGGGTCTATTTATTGAAATTTGTTATACACATGCATTGTACCGACATATACACATGCCATGAAAAGTAATGGTGACTACGTTCATCAGTATTTAAGCGATACCATTCCCCTAAAATAAAGGCTTTAACTGTATGTCATCATTGATTTCTACCTCCCAATATAGTCAAAATGGCGGGGAGCAAGGGTATTGGAGAAGAAACAAAGGAGGAAAGTCAATACACGGGAAGACATGCAATGGTTTCAAATACTGACTTTGATGATAACAGAAGTTGATGCTGAGCTATGTTTTTGTACTGGGAAAAAGTTGGTGTGTGAGAAAGAAACAAGTCTTAGAGCGGCAAGCACGGAACCAGCAACTACACGGCTCCCTCGGGTAATTCAATATAGATTATAATTGTGAGAAATGTCTCCAGACAAACACGCTCTCTTCTCTCTCACTGATACACACAGCACAGATGCCTCCTTCTCTATTACTCTGTGTCCCTGGCAGCTGAAGTGGAGTGAAGTAACTCCACTGTGTGTGTCTGTAGATTCAGAAGCTCTTCTATTCAACAGTCACATAAAGTCCTTTTAATTAATAAATACATGCTCTTAGATAGTGATCGCTGAGTTAATGTCTGCTGTGCCAGTACAAGTCAAACCAAGGCTAAAAGTCAAGACTGTATAAATAGGGCAATAAACAAATGCTATGAATAAGAAGTGAATATGTGGAAATATATTTTTTCGCTCAGATAAGACCTTGAGAGATCCGATTGGTTTGTAATTGATATCAATATTGCAATTTCTGTTATTTTTTTCCTTCATTGCCTGAACATGCCACTAGCTAAAAGTACATTTTAGTCAAGCACTGTATAATTCTAAGGTACTTGTACCATATATTTAAAGTGCCAGTGAAGTGCATTTTTTTGCGCCAAAATGAAATGGCAGTTTCATTTCTTACATATAATTGTACCTGTTCATGGCTAAAATATTTTTTTAGGAAGTGCGAGGGACGAGATAAACATCGCAAATTTTTCAGAGTCTGAGCCTACCGCTGCTGCAGACGATAGCGGCTGTGACGTCACAAGATGGGCCCAGTTGTGATTGTAAACATGGCGGAGCCTTCGGAAAGTGATACTGGTGCGAGAGAAATGAGTGATTTTGACAGCTTTTCGGACAGGATAGATGAGGAAAGTGGCCATGGAAGTCAATTTAGTTGAGGACAATATTTTGTCATAGATCTAGAGTAGATCTACACACAGGATTGGCCATCACCTGATCATACATTCATCTGTTCATAGCATGATGCAACATTCATGTTCACATGCAGTGTTGTGCTAGTTACTGAAAACCAGTAACTAGTTACAATTACTAGTTACTTCACTACTTACACCAAAAAGTAATGCGTTACTGTGAAAAGTAACTTTTTAGTTACTTAAAAAAGGGCACCCATTAATGCCCTTATACTGTAGCCTTCATTTCAGTACTGTTATTGCATCGGAGAATAATACAACCTGTTGATCAACTTGACATGCATTTGCATCACTGAACTCTGCTAAGCAATGTGATCTATACAAACACAAACACAAAGATATGTTTCAAAGTGCCAATCCAGCCGCTGTTGCTTAGGTGGAGGTGGAGTGGCGTCGGATGAGTCTGGGTCTGTGGTCTTAGCTACTAGCTTCGTCCAGCATGTTGTTTCTGCAGATGTTTCAACAGATTTTAATTGCTGTTTTGGGCAGTCGATAGGATCTTTGACCCGCCAAGACACAACTTACATTTAACTAAAACGTTCTTTTCTTTGTGCTCGACAAAAGTGAAATAGTGAGAATATCTCCAGGCGGAGAAACTCGACTTGAGCTCTGCCGCCGCCATGATAGTCTTGTTAATAGACACAAACACAGTGGCCTTTATTTTTCATAAACAATCTACGAATCTACGAAACAATAACACCAGCCACTCACCTTCATCTTTTGGGAACAGAAACATCGCCACTTCGGCAGAATTGACATTACCACAGCCAGCGGCAATGAATCGCTTCCCGTGTGTTTTTCCTCCCTTTTTCTTCACTGTCGCCTCCATTGTCAGGTTTCCTCGATTGGCAATCACTTCCAGTCGACTGCGAAACACTTTCCAATAAAATACTCGCTCAAAAACGTTGGTAAATTCCACTTTGAAACAGAGACAAAATGAACGGTGGTGAATGTAAACACTTCGGCTGAGCCCATCTTCTGACGTCACGCAGTAGATCGCAAGCCACGCCCACGAAGGCGGAGGTTTCCCAGCGGAAAATTCCAACTCGTCAAATTCGTTGCTATTCCAACATCTTTTATATGGGTTCCAATGGACAATTTTGGTCATTACTATACGTATTAGCATAACAGATCATGCACCGGCGCACACTTCACTGGGTCTTTAAATGGTTGTTTTACTTCTACAGTATTTCATATCTAAAGGACAATTCAATTACGACGTTTTTCTTATAGTTTAAGCCTTATAGATTGTTTGTCTTCCGTATCATGACATCACTATGTAACACTTCTGTTGGCTCGCGATCCAACACATTGTACGTTATTTGCTAGTGGGCAGGACATCTCTAAGCAGTTGACCAATTACAACAGAGCAAACCTGCTGACCAATCAGAGGTTTCAGACAGAGGGTGAAAAGAGGTGCTGCAGCACAGGCAGTATGAGAAAAATAAAGAGCTTTTTGAACATTAAAGCATGGAGATCAGAATCACATTAACTTTATTCGTTCCACAGAGGGGACATTTACGATTGTCACAGCAAAGAGCCAAAGACAGCTTACTATCTCTCAAGAAACATATACAAGATTAAAGATACAAAACTTGAAACTACACAGAGATGGCAAAGTAAAAGCACAAAATACAAATATACACCTGAAAATCAGCATAATATTTCCTCTTCAATGCTTATCACAAGGACCCTAACCAAATTCCTAGGGATTACTCTTTGAGACATTTATAACATAGGTCTAGTCGTTCTTATACATTTTAACACAAAATGTATATTATATTTGTAAGTATATATAGTTATTTTGTAGTTTAACTTTTGATGGCAGGACTTCAACTTGTAACAGAAAACTTCTACACAGTTGTTTCTTTTCTCTTTATACACATATCTGAATGCTTCTATCACCACTGCAGGGGGTTGGGGTAACCATTTAGAATAAGATTTCACTTCAACCAGAAGCCTTCACTTCATCCATCCCAGGTTGCGGATTAGGTGAAGGAAGATAAATGTGGTGTTTCCTTTGTGGAGTAGGAATAGTTACAACAATATGCATCAAAAAGCTGTTGATTTGTTTTGGCACCCCATACTACGGTGGCCGGCAGGTGCAAACGCGGAACAACGGCCAAAAACGCATACATAAGCAGGAAACAGCTGCAAATAATGAAATAAAAAACAAGCAAACCCTGAAAACAAATACAACAGAAAAACGCTGCATTTACAGAAATGATGCAAACTAAATACAACACACAAACCCCGAAAAAAAAACGCAACAGAAAAACGCTGCAAATACAAAAACGATATGCAAAGTCAAAAACACATACAAACCCAAAAACACATACAAACCCAAAAACACACAGTGCTCCAGGCCTCTAGGGGGCGCGTTACGTGGAACAGATTGATGTCTGACCAGACATAGAGAGAACGAACGAGAGTGATGGAAATTGAAGCCGGAGGAAACAAAGTTGATTGAAGTGGACAAAGTCGATATATAAGAAGGTAAGTTTTGTTTTGTTGTTATACAAAGAGCGTCATATTTAGGCAGCTAGCATTAGCGTGCCTACAGTAACTACTACACCAGCTGAGGAGAGGAGAGCTTCACGTGAAGAGAAGATAAAGTGAGGGAAGAACATTGTTAAAAGAGATGACAAATCGAGTGCAGGTAAATAACACGGCCATAGTGAGTACCGCGGAAACATTTGAAGAGAGAGAGAGAGAGACATTCTTAGCATTTTGTTTATATGTATGTATTTGTGTATAGATGTTGCAACTATACCAGGGCCGCCCCTCCCTACAGGCTGATCACGCAGACTGCGTAGGGCATCACCTCGCGGAGGGGGCCTCATCTTGCGGAGGGGGCCTCATCTTGCGGAGGGGGCCTCATCTTGCGGAGGGGGCCTCATCTTGCGGAGGGGGCTTCATATGGCGGAGGGAGCCTCATCTGAAGCGCATATGCGGCGCACCTACAGTGTAAGCGTGCCACAGTTTAGCTGCTGCGAGGCTCCACTAGCACCCCCCCGCCCCCCGTTGACGCTCGCGACACAGAGGGCCTCATCATATAACTTTGCGTGGGGCCACAAGTTGGAACTATACAGAGCTTTAGCAATACTATATGTAACTATGGTCGGTGGAGAAGTGATCTAATGTGAAGAGGGACAAAATAGTGACAGGATAGTAGTGTGCATTAGACATGCTCAAGAACAAATATAGAGACAGTCAAGTAGAGAGAGACAAAACACAGATTAAACGGTAAACATGATGTATCTTTCTATTTATTTAGCTAAGCACTATTTAGACTATGTGTTTTTGATTGACTTGATTAAATGGATTTACTACATCGATGTATGTCTTTTCAGGCTGCCATGTTTTGTCCTTTCTGTGGCCAACATCTGGGGACAGTTCAAGTGTTCTGTGGCTCCTGTGGCAAAAATGTACAGTTTTTGGCAGAAGTTGAACACAACAGTAAGTTCACTTTTTTTATCTGTTTCAAATGCAAGAAATAAGGATTCAACACACTACTCTGTTTAGAATACTAATTGGCAGATGCATACACTAGTTATCAGCATGAAGGACACATTTTTTCATTGTTTGTTTATGTGAAATATGTAGAAGCCATCATTAAATTGTAGACCAATGCATGATTAAATACACAAAACAGCTTATATTATACATTAATAATTGTGTATTAGTTCTATCTTTATAGAGAACATTATACATTTAGAATGAGATTTTGAGACAGTGAGTGGCTGGGAAAGTCACATCGTCATGGGGCACAAACAGTTGCTATGACATGATGTTTTCTTCGCATTCTCAGGCATTCCATAAGGAGGGTCAGGAACTCACGCCTGGGACCACCAGTGTCCACTCCATCCTCAGTGAACTTAACTGACATCGAATGAGGCACGTTTGAACCATATTGGCTCTATTAATATTGAACCTGCTGCAAGATGTATTTGTTATTTTTGCAGAGAGTTCTGCAACAATGTCCTCCGCAGTCAGGTATTCTGTGCTGGACACACTGATGTATTGTAATATTAAATGATGAAGCTAGTAATAAGATTTACAGTATAGAATAGAACAATTAAGTGGTAATAGTAACAATTAATACCTTTCCTCTGCAGTTTGCTCCATTTTGTCTTCTGGCTCAGACTGGCTATCAATGATAGGTGCAAACACATTTGTGTAGTTGCTGCAGTGAGAAGACAGTTGAATAATTACTTTCAAATACATAATATATGCATGACAGTCATATTTACAAAAGGATGTCGATCCTCTTCCTGTTTTCTTTTTAATACATTGGGTTCTAAACTGACAACAGCACTTTTGTCATACTCCTGCACAATCCTTGTAAACATTTTAAATGGATGCAAGAAATAATATCTGATCTTTGAAAAATATTTGTGGGTGTTTTTTGTATCGTCTTCACTAAGATGTAAGATGTTGTGGGTGTCATTTGGAAATGTATAAGAGTATATTTTGTCTGCTTACTGGCAATGTTACCCACTGTGATTGGAGGCTATACAAACAAACACATGTAAAAAATAAAGATACACACCAAACAACTGTGTCACGATGCAACTGTCAACATCGTTTACCTATAGAAGTTGTTCTGACCCGGGGCAGATTGGACCTCTTCCTGGAATGGGGTTGGTTCTCCATCCTATTTTTACCCAGAAAATAAGTGCAGTTGATCTAATGACAGTGTCATTAGCACACAAAGGTATTTATTGATTTCATTTTCACAAATTCAAACCTACATGGTATAATTAGGGTCTGAGACCTAGGTCGGCGAAGACCCTATTGAAATCGGTCGCGCAGCGACCGACAAACCTGCGAAACCCACACAAAACACTGAAAAAGACGGGCAAAAGCCCATTAAAAGTGGCCTAAATCATGACAGTAGGTGGCCCACGCCAACCTAGTCACATGGGCGCTCGTGCGTAGCCGTGATTTGGCGCCAAAGTTCGCGTTCGCTCGATGCTAGGCCATCCCTCGCCATGGAACACGATGATGTCATAACTCAAACTGACATGCTCAGAATGCCACCAAACTTCACGTGATGGTTAACACTGCGGCCCTGAACAGCTCTACGTAAAATCCAATGTTACTTAATGTGGCGTTACCATGGCAACGGATCCCTCGCCATAAAACACGGTGTCGCTGTAACTCCAATGGACACGGTCCCATCGTCCCCCAATCTTCACTTTTATATCACCGGTTCATGCCTCAACAGCTCTACGTGAAATCTGAGATCTCACCGTATGCCGTTTCCATGGCAACGAATCCCTCGCCAAAAAACACGATGTTGTGTTAACTCAATGGAAAATCGTCCAAACGGCACCAGACTTCAGACTATCAGTAATGGTCCGGCCCTCAACAGCTCTATGTCAATTATGGGGTGTCATCATATGCCGTTGCCATGGCAACGCATCCCTCGCCAAAAAACACGATGTTGTGTTAACTCAATGGAAAATCGTCCAAACGGCACCAGACTTCAGACTATCATTAATGGTCCGGCCCTCAACAGCTCTATGTCAATTATGGGGTGTCATCATATGCCGTTGCCATGGCAACGCATCCCTCGCCAAAAAACACGATGTTGTGTTAACTCAATGGAAAATCGTCCAAACGGCACCAGACTTCAGACTATCATTAATGGTCCGGTCCTCAACAGCTCTATGTCAATTATGGGGTGTCATCACATGCCGTTGCCATGGCAACGCATCCCTCGCCAAAAAACACGATGTTGTGTTAACTCAATGGAAAATCGTCCAAACGGCACCAGACTTCATATGATGGGTGATGGTCCGGCCCTGAACAGCTCTAAGTCCATTATGGGGTGTTATCATATGCCGTTTCCATGGCGACAGATCCCTCGCCATGAAACACGGTGTCGCTGTTACTCCTATGAAAATGGTCCAAAACGCACCACACTTCAGATGATGGCTAATAGTCCAGCCCTCAACAGCTCTAAGTCCATTATGGGATGTCATCATATGCCGTTTCCATGGCAACGCATCCCTCGCCATAAAACACTATGTTGTCGTAATTCAATGGAAAATCGTCCAAACGGCACCAGACTTCAGACTATCATTAATGGTCCGGCCCTCAACAGCTCTATGTCAATTATGGGGTGTCATCATATGCCGTTTCCATGGCAACGCATCCCTCGCCATAAAACACAATGTTGTCGTAATTCAATGGAAAATCCTCCAAACGGCACCAGACTTCAGATGACAGTTAATGGTCCGGCCCTCAACACCTCAATGTGACAATAGTGACTTTTCCTCAAAAGCTGTTGCCATGGCAACGCATCCCTCGCCAAAATACCCGGTATTGTCATAACTCCATGGAAAATCGTCCAAACGGCACCAGACTTCAGACTATCATTAATGGTCAGGCCCTCAACAGCTCTATGTCAATTAGGGGATGTCATCATATGCCGTTGTCATGGCAACGCATCCCTCGCCATAAAACACAATGTTCTCTTAATTCCATGGAAAATCGTCCAAACCGCACCACACTTCAGATGACAGTTGATGGTCCGGCCCTCAACAGCTCAATATGACAATAGTGAGTTTTCCTCAAAAGCTGTTGCCATGGTAACGCATCCCTCGTTTAAGCACGATATTGCTATAACTCCTGTGTAAACGGTCAAAAAGTGTTCAAACTTCACATGTGTGCTAACGGTACAGCCCCCAAGACACGTATGTGTCAGTTTTGAGATTTCCTCAAATGTCGTTGCCATGGCAACACAATGCTCGCTATGAAACACGGTTTTCTCATATCTCAAAGGAAAACAATCCGAATGGCCACATACTTCGCATTATGGTAAATACTACCACTACAATTTCCCAAAATTGATTTCCCTATAACTCCATAACTATTTTATTAGTGCAGTATGGATTAGCTGCTAAATATGCCCTCATGTTTGCCAATAAAACATTTTTAAATTAGAAATGCTGTTGTAATGCAGGAAATACAAACATTATTTTTTTATTAACAACATATTTAACACAATAAAAATGAACTTCACCCTCCCCATTGTGCCCTCCAAACTATACCAGCACAAAGTTTCATACTTTTTAGAGCAGACCCAAGACCCAACTTTTTAATATAGCTTATAACTGAATTGCATGTTATTCGTATTTTATACTTATTTTATTGATATTTCTTGACAGTTTTGAGAGTTTTTTGGAAGCTTGTGTCAGTTGTATGAGATACTAATTAGTAATACTTTCATAATTATCATTATTATAGTAGTAAATAATATGATCTTTAATGTACATGCCAAAGAAAACAGCAGGACACCGCAGGGAATCGAACCCCATCCCAGTAAACTGGGAGTACCAATTACCAGTGCCTTTTGCTTTTCTAGGCTACATTGAAGGCAAAGCAAAACCTGCATTAGCAACAGCATATGTGTGACATCATTTAATATTGATGCATAATTTTACAAAATGTGTTTCCCTATGTGTGGATAAATGTTATTAGTGCAGTATGGAATATCTGCTAAATATGTCCTAATGTTTGCCAATAATTTTGTTATTAAAAATGCTGTTGTAATACAGGAAAAAGAAACCTTATTTTGAACATATTGAACACAATAATTATGAACATATTGAACACAATAAAAATGAACTTCGCCCTCCCCAATGTGCCCTCCCAACTAGACCAGCAGAGAGTGTTCATACTTTTAAGAACTGAAGACCTACCTTTTTAATACAACTTTTAACTTAATTGACTTTTTATTCCTATTTTCTGTATTTTTATTGTTTCTATTTGTTTTATTGTGTGTGTGTGTGTGTGTGTGTGTGTGTGAGAGATAAAGCCGCTAAAAATGAACTACCAGGTCCCAAATACTTAAGACTAATTAAAAATGAATTACAGAATAAATATATAAATAATTTCTAACTATGAGACTGTTTCAATTTCAGGGAGAGGGTCAGATCTTTGCAGAGCTGGTAAAATTTGGTTTTGATTACTTAGCAGATGATAGGATCGAGGGACAGGGTGGGGCCAAACATTACGCCAAGGTACTGGGAGGTTTTTATAGATGACAAGGTCGAGGATGTGTCTTTTGGCATGGGTCGGGAAGGTGAAGTGTTGGGTGACAGTAAAATTGTCTATTAGAGTAGAGAATTTGAATGACAGCTCGCAGGTGGGTGACTCGATAGTCATGTTAAGGTCGAAAAGTAGGGAGGATGAAGCTACTTAGGAGGAGTTAAGTGAGAGGAAGGAGGGATGTGGTTTAGGGGGCCGATAGATGAGGATAACTTTGAATGAGGAAGGGGCTTTGAAGATGATGAACTTGAGGGATGATACCTAAACAAATACCAAATTAAACCAGGGGGGGATGATACCTAAACAAATACCAAATTAAACCAGGGGGGGATGATACCTAAACAAATACCAAATTAAACCAGGGGGGGATGATACCTAAAAACATACCAAATTAAACCAGGGGGGGATGTTTGATTGAAAAAAATACTGATCAAATATATCCACAGACTGTAGAAGCGCATAATTTGGCACGATGAAACACAAGGTGAAGAAAAAACACAGAATTGATACCTACATTTGCTTGACGTCTGAAGTTACTCTACCTCAGCAGTTGTGCAAAAGAACACAGAATCCCCTCATGATCACTGAAATAGGTGGGCAACACAGTTGATTCTACATCATACTGTGTTGTTTTCACATATACATGGTCAATTAATGTGCCCTTTTCGGTAGTGGGTTGTGTGACTTGCTGCACATACCCTTTGTCTGTTACAAATTTGCAAATTGTTGATGTTTTTAAAATGTCATCATTGAAATCACCCATCACAGCAATTGTGTCACCTAATAGATCTAACAAATCTAGTAATTTGCCTAAATGTTCTTTAAACAAAGACATGGGATATGATGGTGGTCTATAAATTACCGCAATTAATATGTTGTGAGACAAACAGTTGTACACTATACACTCTAAATTTACATCTGGCACTTGAAGAATACTAAATTCAATACTGTTTGCACTATATATGCCAACACCACCATGTTGTTGGTCTTGCAGAGCAACCAATGCTGGGTTCTCGCTGCTGTAAGATGCACTTCGAGAACAACTAGCAAATGTATAACCGCTGATGTTAATGTCGTCAAATGATGAGACGGCAGGCAGCCATGTCTCTGTAACAGCAATACAGTTAGGCTGCAAATGCTGTGTACAAAGGGTCAAATCTTCGACATGACGTGTCAAACTTTGCACATTTGTCAAAAACACAGTAAAATTGTCTGTGTGCAATTTGGGGTGGATCCTATCTTCACGTAGAAACTGAGGCATGCACTGAATTGCTTGCGTAACATTTGTTTTACAATAGATGGCATTAGGTTTAAAATCTTGAATGATTAAGCCTGATAAATTTGTAACACGACTTAATGCAACATATGCCTGTCCAGCAGCAAATATTTTTTTAAGTGACACCACAGCTCTATCAACAGTTATCCCTTGCACCTTATGTACTGTACAAGCCCAAGCCAGTTTAAGGGGAAATTGGCGACGCAACCCACCTTTAACGGTGACTCTATCCTCTTCTGGAAAAATTGGTGTACAGTTCACTAATTCACTTGATGCATTTGCAGAGTCTTTCCTGCGCTGTGCCCCAACTCTGTCATCGTCAAAATGGACGTACACAGTTTGTGGAAATCTTTCACCTTGTGAAATCACTATGTGTCTCACCGTGCCGCATACCCCGTTCGCAAGCCCGTCCGTCACATCTATATTTTGGTCAACATTACACGAGCATTTTCCCCAAGAACCAAACGTTCCGCTAAACATGTTTGATTGATGTTGGTGTGATGTCCATGTTTTAACTCAAGTTTTCCAGTTTTTCTGTTATGGCCAGTATCCTGAGCTTCTATTTCTACATGTTCCGGGCATGTTTTCAACAGTTGCACAAGATTATGATCATTAACCTGAGCGTTTGTGGGGAAAATGTGTAATGTTGAACTTTCTTCCCCTGTTTCACAGCTCTTCAACAAATCAAAGTCACTAGCTGACAATGCTGTTTCTTTTGAGCGTGTTCTCAACCTATTCAGCAGTTCCGCAAAAACAATATCTTTCTGCCTGACTATTGTTTTAAGCTCTACAATGCTAAATAGGTTGTGCCACAGGTTAAATCCTACTTTCTCTACATACAAGGCATTTTCCTTTCACTGGTGGCAGCTGGAAAAAATCTCCAACAACTACCACACTAACTCTACCAAATGGGGAATAATCATTACATTGTTTAATTTGACGTAATCTGCCATGAATATATGCCATGAGTTTGTGATCGACCATGGATATTTCATCGACAATTAAAATGTGCACATTTCTATATTTGGCACGCAGACTATTTATTTTTTCCTCGCCTAAAGGTGTGTAGGGTAATTTTGCATTAACGCCAATGCTAAATGTGTTATGGATAGTTGCTGCGTCTAAATTGTATGCAGCAATTCCAGTTGGGGCAGTCAACAACACACACACAGAATCAGGGTTTTCACAGAGTGTTGAGAGCAACCTGGTTGTCTCATACTGCAGAGCCTTGATCAAATGGCTCTTTCCTGTCCCAGCACCGCCTGTTATAAATACGTGAAACGGGTCCGGATTTTTACCCGAGATTTTGTCTAAACACCATTGTCGTATTTGATAGAAAATAGACATTTGGGTTTCGTTTAGAGACCGAACTAATTTCAGCCCTTCGCTTCTGCTCAAAATATTCTTTGTCTTTTCCAAATGGCCAATTTGCCGATTACTAACGGCAAGATCAGGAATAGCGTCTATTTGCTCCCCGTCTACGGTTTCAATTTTTTCCCGCTCTTCTTTGCATTGAAGATTTTCCAATTCCTGTTCGGGGCACAGGTCACACCAAGCGTCTTCAAAATCTACATTACCGTCTAAAGACTCTTGGATTTTTTGTAATTCATCCGAATCAAGTTCAAACAAAGCTCTATTCGCGTCGACCACTGATTTCACCAGCTGTCTAGATCCATCAGCAAATCTAACTCGACCGCTCGTGTAAAAGTCTTCACACGTTTCCCAATTGTGTGGCTTTAACTGCTCGTCGATGCGATACGGCAGAAACAATTGAAAATTGCTGTAGAAAAATAATTCCGGAGACTTTGTTTTGGAAAATTTTGCATAACGCACAACTGCTGGTTTTGTTCGCGTTCTTTTAATAATAAACCCCAAATGATTTTGGAGTTCGATGGCATTTTTGGAACTTTCGCTCTGTGACATAACCCTGTATTCCGATGCGAATGTTGCCAAACACATATCATTAAAAACTGCGTCATTTGGCCGATTTTTGTAACGCTCAACAAAACCAATCATCCACATGTTGTCTGTGGTTAGACTATTTGAATCTGCCATCTGTTTTAACACACTTAATGGCCTACTTATTTTAACTGTATTTTTCCTGTTGGCACAAATTGGACCAAGCGAGAGCATGTCTTCAGGGACATGTTTGTCAATCTGTAGACTGCCTCTTGTGCACACACATCTCGGTTGTGTAAATACACACTCCCTAACTTTTTAAATGCATCCTTGGCATCTAAATTGCCCTGCTGTGATGCTTCTTTATGTGCATTACCCAATAATAATCCCATTTCCTTTTCTGCCTTGGAGATGTAGGAAATTATATAGACAACACATGCATAGGCATTGACCACATACTGAATGTCCATATTGGCATTCCAGCATTTTAACAGTGGTTTGCTGTATTGATTAATCCAGACTTCGCCAATTTGTCTTCTCAATACAACGTGTGTCTTTCTACCAACCAATTTGTAAGCAGCCTCGAAGATCGCTTGATTAATACCCAGACTTTCAAATAATTGTTCCACGCTTTCAAATATTACATTTTCGTTTGAAAGAGCTAATTTGACGGAGTTCAGAATTTTAACTGCAAACTCCTTCTTCTCCATTTTTTCGGCCAAAGACTCTACTTTTACACACTCACATGGTGTCAAGTTACATTTACATTCTGCCAAACATTCATCTTCACTGCTGCGACATATAAATGTACTAGCAGTAGCTGGCCTGGGGAAGTTAAATCGACAAACAGTGTTTTTTTTCTTACACGTTTTAGAGTGTCTTTTGGAATGCTGTTGCACAGATGTCACAATGTCCTTTAACGGCTCATCTTGTGATGGTAATTCACATGTCACATATTTGTCGATGAATTGAATCACCTCTTCATCTGTATTCTTATCAATTTTGGGTGCATTTTCAATCCAAAACAAGCAATGCACATGAGGTGAGCCACGCTGCTGAAATTCCACGCGATAGAAATAGTCTACAATCTTGCCAATTGGGTGTGAAGGGGACATAAGTACTTCTTTCAAAAAACAATTCCATCTATAGTCAAACATCCTCGCCGCTGTCACAGGATTACGACGCAAGAGTTCACATCTGTCTGCCCAATCTAAATCTTCAGCGGTCTGTGTTCTACCTTCCTGTTTTAAAATAGTGTCGAGTAGATTTGTCCACCTAAGATCAGCCGAAGAGAATGAACAAAACCAGGTAGGCACACCAAGTTGACGCACACAAGCTAGGAGGTCATTCTGTGCGCGCTGCCAAAACGCTGGAGTACCTCTAATAGGTGAGAGAAAACGAAAGCCATCATCAAATTGCAACAGTTTTCTTATGGTTTCCTGATTCAACAATTATCTTCTATCGGTTTGGATGGAAAGCCTGCTTTGCCTTTTCGCAATGCAATAGACACACTGGACAATACCTGTTGCACCTCAGACAAATACTGAGCATAAAAAATGTATTCTATATTTTGTGCAAACCTAACATCAGCATTTAAAACGCGCATATTCAAATAGCGTGCTAATGTTATCTTGCGGGGCCTCGAATCATGGTAGGTGTTAATGCCCAGTGGGAACAATACAGGAAAGCATTTTGCTTCGTTGGAAATGTCTGCTAACAGCCTCACAGGACTATTACCCTCTGCTGGAGCGACATTTAATGTACTATCAAAATACTGATCCAACACTTCCTGTCCAATATCAACAGGCATCAGACATGTGTCCTGAAACATGCAATGCTGTTGCCTGTCGTGTAAAAGCTCATCGTCAACATTAGCATCAGACGTTTCGTTAGTTGGCAAATCCATCAAGGTCGAATCGTCTACAAAGTCATCATCCTGTTCCCTCCAAAACTCATTAAGCAGAGCGTCATCAAGTTCCTCAAACTCGGGAACCCGTACAGGAATGCATGAACTTTCTTTTGCAGGACTATTGTCTTCTGCTGGGGCCATGTTCAGTTCTCTATCTGAAAACTGTTCCGCAATTTCCGGATCAGTATCCACAGCCATCAAATCCATGTCCTGAAACAAACATGGCTGTTCTTCAGCAGCCTCTGATGATGTTTCCTTGGTGTGGGTTTGTTCATTCTCTTCATCCTCCCTACGAAACTCGTTATACCAACTTTTATTAAATTGAATATCCCTATAGTGCTTATTGTTTCTTTTTAAATATTTCAATGCACGCTTTATGTGCATTGGGTCTGCAAATTGATATTTAAAATGACCTTTGTAGGTCAACTTACGCTTTAACTTTATTCGTAAGATGGAACCTTCCATCTTTGAGCGGGGGAGCAAATTTGTAGTTTGGACGATATTGGCTGGAACACACGTCACCGGTCCGTGTACTCCATTTTGCCCACCTTTGGGCAATGCCAACATCTTCATAAATGCTATATTTATGGCAATTAAATGCTGCTCTATGCTGTTCAAACAAGCCAATTCTGGGGGAATGGGGTCTACTGCCAAATTATTTAGAACACATTCAGGTGGCATCACACCTCTCGTAACTTTTTTATCACAGTTGCTGCAGATCCAAAGCTGCCCTCTCCCAATTTCAATCCAAACACAGGGTACTTCACAGTCATCAGTACATGTGTGTAAATATGTTTCTCTGATACATTTATTAGCTACTTTTTGATCCTTATATTTATCTTTTTTACAGTGCAAGGCCTGCGATTCAAATAACAGCCTCTCGCAGCAGCTACATACAAAAACTGGTCCATTCTTAACTTTGGCCAAAAACTGCTGCATTACAATATCAAATACCTCTCTATTTGTTTGCATTTGTTGCCTCTTTAATTTGTTGCTAGCTGTTACCCGCTTCTTATAATCTCGATTACCATGATACCTTTTTGAACTCATGGATTTGACCTTCTTTCTATGCAATGTATTTTGCCTATATTTCTGTTTGCTAAGCTCTAACTTTTCTCTGTGTAAAACTTTTGTTATATTTCAGGCAGCTAAGGCTCTAACTTTTTCTCTGTGTAAAACATTTAGTCTATATTTCTGTTTGCTTAATGCTAGAACCCTTTCTCTATGCAGCTCATCTTCACGATATTTTTTACACTATATTCTTTTTTTTTCAACGGATTACATCTATATATTTTTACTTGAATCCTTCCTCATCTGATTATGCAATGGGTCTTCATGGTATCTAACCTGAGTATGTCCAATTGCTCTGTGTTTGTAATCATCATCCTCACAATACCTTTTTCTAAGACCGACTCTTACTGTCTCTTGATAATCTGCATCACTATACTTTTTCATGGACGCATCCCTAATCCTTTGCTGGTACATTGTGTTACTTTTATAATACAGTTTCTTTTTGAGCTGTAACTCTTTTTAAATATGTTGATTGGTAGTGCCTACGACTGCAGACTGCAACACTCTCTGCATTATCTTTAACCCCACCCTTCCCAGTACAGATATCAACACTGCTACGCGTATACCGTGTCTCTGACAAACCACCCACTTTACACAATTAAAGCACCTTTGTTTATCATAAGGTTTGATACAAACCACTGGCTCAAAATGATTTTCATCACAATGTTTCAAGTATATTTTTTCGTTTGAAAGCATTGCACAATTACAAGTGTATTTCAGCCATTTTTCCCCACTGCAGATAAAAATGTCCACTCCAAGAGCATTTGCTGTCCCTTGGATTTCTACGTCTGTGGCACAATGTCCTACGTACTTCATCTGAGACTTCTCAATGTAGTCTGAAATTGAAGCAGATCCCCCAACTAATTTTGTTTGTTCTGCGTGATTCATCATATGCTTTACAACAGTCATTCTAATCTTTCGATGGCTCTTCTGAGAACCACTGAGAACATGAGCTACCGCTCCGAAGAAACTATTAGCGTCCTCTTTTATTTTTTCGGTCTTACAGACCACACCTAGGGACCCAGTTACTGTAGGTCCCTGTACATCCTGCTTTTCAAAGTCTATATTAAACTTGGTGCAAAGTGTTTTTGCCACTTCATTGCACAAAGGATTAAATTCAAGAGTGATTTTACTTACATCACTCTTTTCCACACAATCTGTGTCCCCAGCAGACGATGTACAAGAAGTGTCCACTTTGCAATACCCATAACAACTCTGCAAATTAGGTTGTTTTACACACACAACAGTCTCATAATGGTTACCGTTGCGGTTTTCCAAATAAACCCCCTGATTAGACAACTGCCCGTTCTCGCAACTATATTTTAACCAGCGTGGATCACAATATGTGAATATATTAACTCCAAACCAATCTGCTGCTGCTTGAATTTCTAATTCTGTTGCCCAACTGCCAACCTCACGCATTTTGGATGTGCTGAGGTATTCTGACATGGAAGAGGTCAAAATACGCTCATAAGGCACAGCATTGCTCTGCATTTGATGAACCACTGCACGCCTAATTATTGTGTGATGCCTTTGTGTACCACACACAGCTTGACTCACTGCTCTAAAGAAACAGTTTCCGTCACCCTCTATTTTTTCATTGACACATGGAGCCCCTATCAAACCAATTTCTGTAGACACAACATCTACTTTCTCTGACTGCACATGTAACTGGTCACAAAGAGCTTGTGCAAGTTGATTACTAAGAGGATTAAACTGCAGTCGTCCACTTCTTACTTCTTTGACAAAAGCAACGTCTGAATTAACTGCGGTAACATCACTCTTTTTTAATTTTTTGCAAGCAGAAGATCC
Organism: Dissostichus eleginoides; assembly: GCA_031216635.1. Taxonomy (NCBI): domain Eukaryota; kingdom Metazoa; phylum Chordata; class Actinopteri; order Perciformes; family Nototheniidae; genus Dissostichus; species Dissostichus eleginoides. The sequence goes on from CM062275.1 coordinate 7,805,741, forward strand.
CTTACGAATCTTACGCTTTGCACCCATCTGAATGTTGGTGCAGCCAAGTGTGGACTGAATAGCTGAACTACAACCCAAATCAGTCTCTGTCGTTTTGGGAGTCACTCTTGGAGCCAAAGACAGATTACTGCGTTCAATTGGGCCTATGTGAGTGACTCGAACACCAGCGATCTCAAACTGTTTTTGAGACTTCTTGAGGAACGCTGCAAATGTCCATATGTATTCAAACACGTCTTCAAGGCCTCTGAAATACAGAACAACACTACGCCCCTCGCCATCGCTCATCCCAGACGCTGCGTGCATGGGAGTCGACCACTGCGTAGTGTCCACCTTGACCAATGATGGCACATGTAGCGCCATTCATTGTCAGAAAGCATGTGTCATAGTTAGTACACATCCTTTCCAGTCCGTATTTTAAAGTGGTGTGCACACCCTCATCAATGAGTTCACCCTCAACCACATCCACATCTCCAGACACAAAGTCACTGTATTGAAACAGAAATCTTTGTCCGTCGATAATGGTCTCCTTGGGCAGATCTGGAACCGAAAGTAGTTTGTATCCTCCACTGATACCTTGTTGGTCACGCAGGGAGGTGTACAGATGGTCACCAAGAACAACTACTTTATCCAGGTTGTCGGTCTGCCATGTAAACACGCTGTCAATTGTGTGTTTTGCTATGCCTACCAAACTTACAGCCATGCACTGAAGTCCTGCATATTTAAACTGTTGGTCACCCTGACTGAATGTTCCCCTGACACACCCCATGTCCCCATCACTGTCTGAAATGACTCTAGCCGTCTCCGAATTAACTTCAGCTGCTGTCACAGAAAGGCTTGTAATGCTAAACTTCTGTGCATTAAATGAATTCTTGAGATTCCTGATGTAAAGCATCAGATCATTAGGGCATGTGTTGAACACGGCTACAGATGTGCCAAAACTGGATGCTAACCCAGATGCACCACGTGTGGCACAATCAACGACCACAATACAGTCATTGTGTTTAATAATTGCACTGGCTGTGGAATTTAGGTTTAACAGACACATGCCATCCCTGGATAAGTGTTCAAGCAGCTTCTCCGACAATACCTTATCCCCTTCAGACAAATTAAATTCGCCGTACACTGGCAGACCCATATTGACGTTCCACTTACGTCCAAACACACTGGTCTGCTCAACCAACCTGCACAAGTTCTTTGGCTTTACATTCATTTTATGGGCTTCCCCTAATACAAACGAGTTAAGCTTTGACCCCGCAACACGTATGGCATCGATATCTGTACTGCTCCACGTACACACAGGCGCAATCAAATGTTTGATCGCAGCCGCTATAGAACATGCAACAGATATTTTATCGTCAGAAACGGATGCATACCTCACATCAGTCCCTGCGACAACAGCCAACTGCACTTTTTCGGAACACATGCAAGCATAGCCCTTACCTGTTCTCCATCTGAAGTCATCGTCAACATCCACTATCCCGCTGGGTGATGGCTCCTTGCTGGCTGATGGCTCACGCTCAGTGATGGCTCTACGCTGGGCAATGGCTCCACTCCTGGCAATGGCTCCACTCCTGGCAATGGCTCCACACCTGGCAATGGCTCCCCCTGGCAATGGCTCCACCCCGGCAATGGCTCCACCTAGAAGAAAATTAATATATAAAAAAACTGCTAAAAACACTATGTGTCTTAAATTGTTTCACAAACGTTTAACTAATAATAGAAAGATATACAATTACTAATACAAAATGATTATTATTATATATTAATTTTGTTTTTCTACTTACCCACACACATATTGAATGGAACTCAAAAAGAGGTTTCTTGTCATTCATTGTGTACACTTGAAACAACGTTGACTGCATGCAGGCTAACAACTGAAACTATTTTATTTTAACAATGAGCAAAAGTAACAATGTCAATAAATTAGCATGATTCATTAAAATGTCACTCTGAAAGCACATCCTTCACACAAAGAGCACAGACCTGCTGCTCCACAGCAACTGTCCCTCTACTGGTAGGTGGCCGTAAAATCACCTCCACAACCATGGGAGCTGCCTCCCCCTAAAAAACAAAACAATCAAGTAAACTTGAGAATAAATAACACCACCAATATTCATGTAACTTCTTAATTTTAAACAAGTCCTATATTGCCTTTAAAAAGAAGAAACAAAACAACCTGTCGCTTTGCCAGGGTCCTCTTGGAGGCAGGAGCCCTCTGCTTTGCTTTCTAACGTAAGGAAAACAAAATGATTAATTCTCCACTAATAACTCCTTATGGACAGTATAAGTTGTCCTCACTGTAATACATTTAAAGTTTGTCAGGAAGGATACATTTTATAATAGGGCATCCACCAACATACAAAGCAACAAACAAATTACCTTTTGCCGTTTTGGAACCGGTGGTGTGCACTCATCAGGGCCAGGAAGATGGGATGGACTAATCTTGTCCATCTCAACCAACATTGCACTGCTGAACCACACAGGTGTCAGTGGAAGATAACTCTCCTCCAATTCCTGTGAAATAAAAATGAAGAAACACTGTTTTAGAAAAATGAAAGAAATGCAGATGTAAACTGCAATAAACATACCCCAATGATTTCAAAGCACAATACAAAGTTGACCTACCTCCTGCTGAACAGTCCCTGCTTGTTTAAGTGCATCAATGGACTGCTCAGGTTCATCGTGTTGGCTCCTCTGTAAAGATAAATAGCATAGTTTGTGTTAATCAAATGGGTACTCTTCCACCATTATCAAGGCAAACTGCTCAGGGAATATCACTCTTATTGAAAGATGTCAACCACACAATTACCTTCCTGCCCTGGCCGAAAACGGTCCACTTGGAAGGATCCAGTTGCGGTGATTTGGCAACCTCTCCTTTGACAATCACCCTTGGAGTGACTCTCCTCGCAGGCGGTGATCTTCTGTGGACAACAGGAGATGGCTTCGGCTCGGCTGGAACAAGTTGCATATATGTAGCGTTCCAGATAGAACCGACCAGGATTGGCATTCCCGCACTGTCACTCAAGTGCACCTGCAAAAACCAGCAAATACAAATACATTTACAAATAGCACATAACATTCAATATGTTTTTTCAAGAACGGAACTTGGAATTTCAGCTACAAAGAAGTATACAGAGAAAAAGTTTCCATTTACCATGTCACTCACGCCATCTCTGCTCCACAGGTCAAGTTCTTTCGAAGGGAAGTACTCTGCAATTGGTGTGTACTTCACGCCTAAAAAAAACAACAAGATCAATTACTAACATATCCACACAGATATTATATTTTGCTCTTTTAAAACAAAGAATAATGAAAAATAGGAAAATGATAAAAATGATTTACGGTACTTGAACCTAAATATTTGTTAAACATACCCATACGTGCCGCAACACGACGAAATTCCTGACGCATCATGTCTTGGTAGTCAGGGTCAACGGTAAGGCGCGGGGGGAAGTCCATGGCAAAAACCTAATTAAAGTTACAAAGGTACGCTATTTTTCACAATTTGTTGATAAAAATGTCAATTTTTCAGAAATACATAAACATACAACCACATCAATAACAATACAAAATGTAATATTAGAACAACTATAATAAATACAATAAAAAATAAGCTTACGTTAGGCCAGCGACTGCAGGCAGTCGCGAGGAGCTTTGCGAAATCCTCTCCTGCTTCAGTGATGGTCCTACTGGATGTCAAGTTGTTGCTCGGAGCCAACACACAGACTGCATCTGGTGTCCTAGGCAGCACAGCATTGGCTGCCTCGGTTCGCAGCTGGGTTGCGCATGCCCCCGGTGTGGACATGGCACCAAAGGAAAACCTTCCCTCTGGCATCTTCACAATTCCATCGACGATGGAACGGAGATGTGAAGCTCCAACAAGGAGGACAAACTGTAACGACAGAAGACATTATTTCAAATGAAAATCACTAATGATTACCCAGACTTTGTTAACAAAATCTGAAAACAATTCATACTTCCTTGTCTGGAGACCCGGCTGGTATGACCAATTTGTGTTGTCGTCCGGTCAGGGACGAAATTGGCCATTTCTGCACTCTATGGCGGTCACCCGTACCGCCAGCGGCTATTTAAAAACAGAGAAAATTACACCGACATTAAACTTAATGAACCTTTACAATTCTTAAATTATGTAAGCAATAATAACACACCTCCCTACAATAACACCTGTAAACGGGCACGTGCAGAGGATTTTAGAAGGGAAAGGGCTCAAATGCATAAAGGGTCACACCGGTGATTGAATTTTAAAATGTATATATTTAAAACAAATCCATGTTTCAAACACTGCTTCATGACAGTTATCTAAAAATGAATGCAAAGAAATGAAGTGTATTTCAGTAAATTCTCCTCATCATAACTAGCTCGCTTGCCCACAGAGGGGTGTATCTGTGCACGAGCCTGCCTGTAAAAAATGCACATGCAAACACATTTTACAATGATACAACCAAAATGGACACCTTAAACATATACAAAATTGAATGACTAAATCCTCGACTACTTACGTGCGAAACTGGCATTGCCAGGCTGCTGATGTCCCACACGTCTCCCGGCCACGCGTAGCTTTGCAGCCTGGGAACGGCGGGACGATTTACCACGTGGCATCTGAAAGTATGTAGGCATTGTTATAATTAATAAATACATTAGCAGACCCCTTAAATAGTACAAATAATTACACAATTACTTCTTTCAACTGCAACAAAAGCGTACAACTCCATTAATAGTTGATGCATCCTGTTCAACAAAAATGTACTTACTGTAACTGCTCACGAGATAAAGCTGGGTGTTGAAGGTGAGTAGCCGGTGAAGATAAATGAGCAGGTGGTGAAGAAGGTAGATGAGTAGGTGGTGAAGAAGGTAGATGAGTAGGTGGTAAAGGTAGATGAGTAGGTGGTGAAGAAGGTAGATGAGTAGGTGGTAAAGGTAGATGAGTAGGTGGTGAAGAAGGTAGATGAGTAGGTGGTAAAGGTAGATGAGTAGGTGGTTAAGAAGGTAGATGAGTAGGTGGTAAAGGTAGATGAGTAGGTGGTGAAGGTAGAGAGTAGGTGGTGAAGGTAGATGGTAGTGGTGAAGAAGGTAGATGAGTGGTGGTGAGAGAGTAGGTGGTGAAGAAGGTAGATGAGTAGGTGGTGAAGAAGGTAGATGTGTAGGTGGTAAAGGTAGATGAGTAGGTGGTGAAGAAGGTAGATGAGTAGGTGGTGAAGAAGGTAGATGAGTAGGTGGTAAAGGTAGATGAGTAGGTGGTGAAGAAGGTAGATGAGTAGGTAGTGAAGGTAGATGGGTAGCTGGTGAAGAAGGTAGATGAGTAGGTGGTGAAGGTAGAGTAGGTAGTGAAGAAGGATGAGTAGGTGGTCAAGCCGTTAGGTTGTTTAACTAGAACAGAGAAGAACTAATCAGCATCACAGACACGGAAATATAATTACTTAACACAATGTACAATACAATCGCATAGCTTAGCATACAATAAGTTATAAACAAAACAATTAGCAATTGTATTAGAAGCTGCTAATCACTTAGAGTTACACTAATAAAGGGCCTATCTGTTTTCATTATACTTTATGCTACTGACAGTGTCTTGGACCACAACTCACCGGTAGAGAACTGCTCAAAGCTGTCAATCTGTGGGGAAAACACAGCATTAAACCCTGCAAAGAAAAGACTGGAAAGTTCCACATATTGTCATGGTATAACTACAAACACTGTCTTTGACCAACATTCACCAGTAATGAATATATCATATATGAATCAATAGTCGTCACTCTGTGAAATTAAATTTAAATTAAACTTGCAAACACAATGCTTGTTTAAATAGCCAAGTGTGGACCTAGCTCCACACACATTCCCATATTAATGCACACATGGTGATTAAACATTTGGTCCAAGTTGTAAATGCTTAAATGCTCTTGCATTTATAAAAACAGGATAATACAATTACCATAATATCATTGTGTGAAAATATGAATTCTCCATAAACAGTACTTTTACTTTTGATATTTGGAGTACATTTAGCTAAGAATTGTGCTAATGAGTACTTGTACTAAAGTAGAGGATCTGATAACTTTTTCCAACGTTGAATATAGTATACCTTTCAAATATATTTAATTGTTCATAGTTGAATGACTTCAAGAATTACTTTATTTAAGCTATGGAATCATTTAACCAGCTTTCCTTTGTTCATAAATGACAAAAATAAGCTCCTTATTTTAGACATTCTGCTTTAACCAGCTTCACAATGAATTCACAAGAGGAATGATCACTCACCCCAGACAAGATAAGATGAAAGAGAGGACAGGCTCTGGTTTAACCAAACTATATATCGAATTTAAAAAAATGAGCCACCAACCACAGCTCTCCTTCTTTAAAATATTTTTGTCATTTCCCTCCAATCAGAATATATAATATTTACATTTGAATGTGAACTGCTTGCTATGCAGACATGTTATGAATATATGACACATGAAAGGACCAGGTGCAGAGATCCCTGAAACAAATAATGGATTATGGCTGTTGTAGTCTTTACCAGCATTGCCATATTTGTAGTCAATTCAATCATAGTTACTTCAGTGTTCAATAGCTTTTTCATTAAAAATATAACTGAGCAATAGTGTGTCTGTGTGTGTCTTAACTGTCATCCATGTTGTCATCATCTAAACAATGATAGCAAATACTAACTATATGAATAAATATAGTTTACCTTGAAATATATTTAATTGTTCATAGTTGAATGACTTAAAAAATTGAAATATATAATATTTACATTTGAATATCAACTGCTTGCTGGGTTAGCAATGTTATGCATTTATGAATATCACATTTTTTAAAATGAGCGACCAATCAGAGCTCTCCTTCTGTTACATTTTTTGTTTGCCTTCCAATAGAAATAGTTAATATTTACAGTAAAAAAACGATGTGGTTGCTATGCTAATGTTGTGTGTGTGTGTGTGTGTGTTTTTTTGTGTGTGTCTCTTTGTCATCCATCTTAAATTATCACCTCTCCTTTTCATGTCAGCCATCTTAAGTACAAAAAAGGCGGCAATCGCTGTAGCGACATATCAAATTTCCCAGAACTGAGCGACCAATCACAGCTCTCCTCCCTTTTTCCCCTCCAATCGAAATAGTTAATATAGCATCTGGTTGCTATGCCAAATTATGTGATGAACAGGGGTGCAGAGACCCCTGACATAGAGAATGGGATTATGGATAATTAAATTACCATAATATAACAGGCCTACAGTGTAAATATGAATTTTGTATAAAGAGTACTTTAACTTTTGATACTTGAAGTATATTTTGCAAAAAAATTGCTAATGAGTATTTCTTCTAAAGTAAAGGATCAGATTACTTCTTCCAACCTTGAATAAATAAAGTTTACCTTGACATATATTTCATTGTTCATAGTTGAATGACTAAAAAAAATTGAAATATATAATATTTACATTTGAATATCAACTGCTTGCTGGGTTAGCAATGTTATGCATTTATGAATATCAAATTTTAAAAAATGAGCGACCAATCAGAGCTCTCCTTCTGTTACATTTTTTGTTTGCCTTCCAATAGAAATAGTTAATATTTACAGTAAAAAAACGATGTGGTTGCTATGCTAATGTGTGTGTGTGTTTTTTTTTGTGTGTGTATGTGTGTCTCTTTGTCCATCTTAAGTTATCACCTCTCCTTTTCATGTCAGCCATCTTAAGCACAAAAAAGGCGGCAATCACTGTAGCGACATATCAAATTTCCCAGAACTGAGCGACCAATCACAGCTCTCCTCCCTTTTTCCCCTCCAATCGAAATAGTTAATATAGCATCTGGTTGCTATGCCAAATTATGTGATGAACAGGGGTGCAGAGACCCCTGACATAAGAATGGGATTATGGATAATTAAATTACCATAATATAACAGGCCTAATGTGTAAATATGAATTTTGTATAAAGAGTACTTTAACTTTTGATACTTGAAGTATATTTAGGAAAAAAATTGCTAATGAGTATTTCTTCTAAAGTAAAGGATCAGATTACTTCTTCCAACCTTGAATAAATAAAGTATACCTTGACATATATTTCATTGTTCATAGTTGAATGACTTCAAACATTACTTTATTTAAGCTATTGAAGCATTTAACCTGCTTGTTAATAAATGACATAAATGTGCCCTTATTTTAGAAACAAAAATGTTAACCAGCTTCACAATGAATTTATAAGAAGAACAGTTACTCACCTCAGACAAGATGCAAGAGAGACCAAGCAATAGTTGAACTACAATACATATATGAAATTCATAAAAATTAGCGACCAATCACAGTTCTCCTTCTGTAAAATATTTGTTTTCTCCCCTCCAATCACAATATATAATATTTACATTCGAATGTGAACTGCTTGCTATGCAGACATGTTATGAATATATGACACATGAAAGGGCCAGGTGCAGAGATCCCTGAAACAAAGAATGGATTATGGCTGTTGTAGTCTTTACTACAATTGCCATATTTGTAGTCAATTCAATCATAGTTACGTCAGTGTTCAATAGTTTTTTTAATATAATTATAACTGAGCTATAGTGTGTCTGTGTGTGTCTTAACTGTCAGCCATGTTGTCATCATCTAAGCAATGATAGCAAATACTAACTATATGAATAAATATTGTATACCTTGAAATATATTTAATTGTTCATAGTTGAATGACTTAAAAAATCGAAATATATAATATTCACATTTGAATATCAACTGCTTGCTGGGTTAGCAATGTTATGCATTTATGAATATCAATTTTTTTTCAAATGACCGATGAATCAGTGCTCTCCTGTTACATTTTCTGTTTGCCTTCCAATAGAAATAGTTAATATTTACAGTAAAAAAACGATGTGGTTGCTATACTAATGTTGTGTGTGGGGGTGTGTGTGTGTGTGTGTGTGTTCGCGTGTGTGCGTGTGAGACGCGTTCTCGCGGTAGCCAATCAGCGATGAGGATCTCAGCCTGCCGTCACTGACGTTTAATGAGAAAAACATCAGCTGTTAGCTGTTAGCTGTTAGCACACAGAGCTTACAGCTCCTCATATCTGTTCAGAAACTGGACAAAAGTTAAACATGAACAAAACACAGACTGTCTGTGTCATGGCGAATACAGTCGCTGTTGTATCTGTATCATGTTCTTTGTGAGTGTGGACGGAGCAGATACAACATTAGCCTGATCGGTAAATCAACCCAGGGTTTCTCTGAGCGCTTTTACGTGAAAGGGGCGGGGTTAGCAACATTTGACCAATCACAAACCTGGAGAAGGGTACTACTGACAGCGCAGCATTATACTTCATGAATGAAGTAAACTATCATGTATGTTATGGCGCGTTTCCACTACAGCGCGGAGCCCGGCCTCGCTCGGCCTCGCTCGGCCTCGTTCGGCCTTGTTAGGACCAGCTCACTTGATGGCGCGTTTCCATTACAGTTTAGGAACTGGGGCAGTAACTATAGTAACGCAGTGTAGGCGGAGCGATCGGCTTTTTGGTGGGCGGAGTCACGCTGCTTAAAACTGCCGTGACGACTTATTTGTTAGAAGTGAGCTTTAGAACAGATAGGGACACAACGCTTTCAAGCAAATAACAGAGCGTTAGAAAAAACGTACCATGCAGAGACTCCAGTAACGCCGTTGCAGAGTCCAGGCCTCCATCCCTCCCAACGCTAGCCGGTCTATGGCCGTAAATGGTGTCCATTAGCTCAAACCACTTCCAGTTTTTCCTACTGGCACCACTCGTGTTGTTATTATCTTTGACCAAGCGATATTCACTCTTCATCTTTTTGAGTTTTTCCCTACACTGCACGACAGTCCTCGAGTAGCCGCTTGTGGACATCTGTGTAGAGACCTCCTAAAATACTTTAATATTGCGAGTTGTCCCGTCAAGCTCCCGCTGGATCTTATCATCTGCAATGTAATGTAGGAACGTCGTCACTTCCTCGACCAACCACGGCGTGCTTTTCTTTGCCATTTTAGCTCCTCTGTTGACAAAAATGCTGTTTATAAAAATGCTGCAAGCTTCGCTATATATATATGCGACGCTAGGGATTATCTCGCGCGCCGATTGTGACCATTCTCTCTGACCAATCAGCAGTCGAGAGTGTTGACGTCACAACTCAGCCTGGTTGTTCCTGGCCCTAGAACCACGATTTTATGAGGCCAGAAAAACTGTGAATTAGGACCCGCCGGCCGGTACTAGGCCAAGTGGAAACGCAACCAAAGTCGGGCCGCTGACGTCACAGCCCTCTTAAACCAGGCTCCGCGCTGTAGTGGAAACGCGCCATTAGACAAATATGAAGAACTTAAACATCCATGATTTTAACACATAATCCAGTGTAAAAGCAGCATAGCTGCAAGGTGAACATATAACAGCTGGTACAAAAACGACCGAGTGTTTGAATGGCGTTGCTGGTGGTTGTCTTCAATGTCCGTTATCGCGCATAACAGAGGATTCAGACGTTGTACATTCATTGCATAACTCCACACACCTCTTCTCCTCATACTCTCTTTCATGACTTTTTATTTAATGCATTATAACGGCTGTAAATAGTCTCTTTAGTAGTGCCAGAAGTACTTTTCAGCAGTTATCATTTACGGCAGTTATCATTTACTGTAGTCCCGGAAGTCGTCACATACTTCTGTCAACGAAACATATTAAAATAAACTGTACCTTCATTTAATATTCAGCAATTATAATATCTCGACTGGTGTAGTGTTAACATCAGTAGGTTTTGGTGTGCAACACTCCGTGTCATTTTCACTTTACATTCACATTTCTAGCAAACGTAATATTAGCCACATGCTGAATGCTAACCGGAGATGAGAGATTTTCTGAATAAAAGCTTAGCATTGACATTTTATGAGAACTTCCGGGTTTTTCAGAATAAAACAGCTTTTAAACTGACAGAATGTTTTAGACAAAATTATGCTATAAAACATTGATTTTAATTTCTAACAATCCCTCCTAATATTCAGATTGCTCTGAAGATGGGCAGTGATATTCTATTTTGTTTCATGTTCACACAGTCGGTGATCTTTTGCCGGACCTCTTTTCCTGCATAGCCTACAGCAGTTTAAACTGTATTTCTTTTATCCTGTAATATGACTTGATAGCTTTACACTCCGCACACTGAGCTCTGATTGGTCAGCAGGCGGTGCTTTCACTGAGTTGATCTCTTATCTGGAACATAACCTGCTCCGGAGCCCCCGCCCAATTTAACCCCTGGCTACATGCTAATGCTAACCTGAAGTTGACCGCGAAAACCGGAAATCGAGTGTGTGCACATCCGGTTTTACAGTTTACAGCCCTAAACACATATATGTGTCAGTTTTGAGATTTCGTCAAATGTCATTGCCATGGTAACAAAATGGTCGCCGTGAAACACGGTTTTCTCATAACTCCAGTTAACATGCTCCAAACGGCCCAAAACTTCACAGGTTTGATAACGATGCAGCCCTCAACACATCTAGGCGTATTATGGGGTGTCATCAAATTCCGTTTCCATGGCAACGAATCCCTCGCCAAAAAACACGATGTTGTGTTAACTCAATGGAAAATCGTCCAAACGGCACCAGACTTCAGATGATGGCTAATGGTCCGGCCCTCAACAGATCTATCTCAATTAGGGGATGTCATCATATGCCGTTGCCATGGCGACAGATCCCTCGCCATAAAACCCAGTGTTGTCGTAACTCAACGGAAAATCGTCCAAACGGCACCAGACTTCAGCTGATGGCTAATGGTCCGGCCCTCAACAGCTGTATCTCAATTAGGGGATGTCATCATATGCCGTTGCCATGGCGACAGATCCCTCGCCATAAAACCCGGTGTTATCGTAACTCAACGGAAAATCGTCCAAACAGCACCAGACTTCAGATGACAGTTAATGGTCCGGCCCTCAACACCTCAATATGACAATAGTGAGTTTTCCTCAAAACCTGTTGCCATGGCAACGCATCCCTCGCCGTTAAGCACGATATTGCTATAACTCCTGTGTAAATGGTCAAAAAGTGTTCAAATTTCACATGTGTGCTAACGGTCAACCCCTCGAGACATATATGTGTCAGTTTTGAGATTTCGTCAAATGTCGTTGCTATGGTAACTAAATGGTCGCCGTGAAACACGGTTTTCTCATAACTACAGTTAACATGCTCCAAACGGCCCAAAACTTCACAGGTTTCATAACGATACAGCCCTCAACACATCTAGGCGTATTATGGGGTGTCATCAAATTCCGTTGCCATGGCGACAGATCACTCGCCATCAAACACAATGTTTGTGATACTGCTGTAACTCCTATGTACGTTGTCCAATCGGCCTGAAACTTCCCACGTTTGCCTACGGCCGAGTCCTCGAGACACCTTTCGCGACATGTCGACGTGCGGACAACAGCCTGCGGAGCGTCGGCGTCGAAGACCCGATCAACGCTGCTTGCAGCTTTAATTACATTTGTAATTAGTCTTACCCGATCAGATGCTGATTGTGGGTGCCTGAGAGGTCTGATAAAGGTAAACAAAAAATATATTCAAACTTACGGTGGCCCTGAAGTGCAAGACACCACAGCATTTCACAAAACACTACAGCATTTCACAAAACACAACAGCATTTCACAAAACACTACAGCATTTCACAAAACACTACAGCATTTCAGAAAACACAACAGCATTTCAGAAAACACCACAGCATTTCAGAAAACACTACAGCATTTCACAAAACACTACAGCATTTCAGAAAACACAACAGCATTTCAGAAAACACTACAGCATTTCAGAAAACACCACAGCATTTCAGAAAACACTACAGCATTTAAAAAAAAACAACAGGGGGTTACGTATTGTAACCCTAGTTATATAAGCACAGGCGGAGCCCTCTACTGGACTCTATCGGTACTACTCTCTATCATGCTGTGCGTGCTTTCACCTACTGAGTTACGTAAACGTAGCCGGCCAATCAGGGGGGAGCCTACCTGAATGCGCGCGCAGGCCCACAGTATATAAGGCGGCTACACCCTCCGCCCACTATCCTACACACTCTTCAGCGAGCGGTCTAGGAAAGACAGGGCCCCCAGGTAGAGGGCTCCGCCTGTGCTTATATAACTAGGGTTACAATACGTAACCCCCTGTTATATCTCACACAGGCTCCGCCCTCTACTGGACTCTATGGGTACAGTGGGTGGAGCCCCGATGTATAAACGCCCTGTCGTCCAACAACATCGACCCACCACACCGTCCCTGACCGGCTTTTGGCTAACATCCACTGCATCCCCACTTCCTCCCATCCGGTTGTAACCGTGGAGAATCGGGGCCGCAGCCTGGATAAGGCACACTCACACACGCTTACCTTGTGTAGAGTGTGCATGGAAAAAAATTGTGCGAAGACTCCGTCTGGAGCCTACCGCGCACCATGTTCCCCAGGTCCCTCAGTAGCATGGGAAAACATAAGTGCACCACGTCCCCCACACTCACACACGCTCCGTGTAGAGTGGGCATGGACAATAGTGAGGAAGGCTCTCCCAGCCTGCACATAGGCAGGCGGGGAGAGTCCTCCAGCCCTGTATGGGGCTGATTGCGCACCATGTCTCCTGAGTCCCTAAGGAGCACGGGAAAAAACACAAGCGCATTATGTCCAGGGGGGGGGTCAGATACCTACTGACCCACAGCCACCCCCCCCTCTCACCAGTCATGCGTTGCCCCAGCAAGCACAGATGACGAGAAGGAGCCAGACATGTCCAGGAGATAAAATTGTATGTAGGGGCCTGGCGTTGACAGAGCCACAGCCCGTGTAGAATGTGCACATTCCCCAGTGGGGAGGGCTCTCCCAGCCCGTCCATAGGCATGTATAATGCACTCGCATAGCCATCCTGTTAGGCGCTTCTTGGAGAGTGCTTTTCCAGCCACCCCATCCGAGGCGGTGCAATTTAGCCCAATATGGGGTGGAAGATTAAAGCCACCTAACTGAATAACCCTTGACCTGAACGAACTCCTTAGGCTCTTAGGAGTAAAGGAGGGGTTCGGTCTGAGTGTCGCCCCGCTACGTTTACCCCGGATCAACAGACAACTCGGGTGCACCGACAGAGCGGTCAGCTCGGACACTCTTTTGGCCGAGGTCAAGGCAAGTAGCAATGCTGTCTTCCATGACAGTGCTTTCAGGGAGGAGAGCTCCAGAAGCTCAAATGGTTCTCTGACCAGAGCCTCGAGCACCAGCGGCAGGTCCCACTGTGGGGCGGAGGCGTGCACTACTGGGCGCCGCCTCCTGACCCCCTGCAAAAACGGCAGGATGGCAGGATGAAATGGCTGCTGCATACACCTTAATTGTGGAATGAGTCAGCCCCCTGTCCACCAGTATCTGTAAGTAGGTAAGAATAGAGCCCAGCGTGCACGACAGAGGCTCTAGACTCCTTCCTTCACACCATCGCTGGAATCCCGCCCACTTTGGCCTGTAACAGGCTGTGGTGGATTCTGCCCTTGCTGCTTGGATAGTCTGAATAACGTTGTCAGACAGCCCCACCTGTCTCAGCCTGTCCCTCTCAGGAGCCAAGCCTGGAGAGGTTGGCCCAGAGTGGGTAACGCCCCTATTGCACCTGCTTCCTGAGACAGCGCTCCCCAGACCTGAGGAATAGCCCAGGGCTGGCCCTCCATCATCTGTGTTACCCCCGCGTACCACGGCGCCAGGCCGCGATCTGGGGCCACCAGGATGACTGCCAGCTGCTCCCGCCTCACCCTCTCCAGGAGGGGGGGGATAAGGTGCAGCGGTGGAAAGGCGTAAAGCAGCTTCCTTGGCCATGGCTCGTGTGCAAACTAAAGTAACCTGTATAACCTGTTATAAACGCAAACCACACAAAGAGGATAGACACAGGCGCAGAGCGCGTACTATGTGCAGAGAAGCCTCCCCTAACCTCTCACCACTGAGAAGCGCTCGTTTAAATGGAGAACCATTTGCAGAGAGATCCACACAGACTAGACGTGCTCCAATAGCGCAACTAGTCTCTTCTGAGAGAGAATATATTGACCAGGACGATGACTTGGACGGTTCGGACTCAGGCGAAGACAGACAAAACTATGCTCAGTATTTGTCTGCAATGATGAAGGAAGCAGAACCGAACTGTAGACACCGTAAAAAGAACAGAGTTCAGACTATAACCATGACAGGACAGATTTCAGAAGCTGACCAAGAGACAGTAGCTAAAATTACCTCAGATGGTAAGACGTAGCCAGAGACAACGTGACGAGAATCCTGACACGCATGTTGCTTTGAACATGCCACTAGTAGCTCTCCAATCTGGAGGGTCGACATACCACCCAGGTTGCCGACGCCAAAGGGGGACCGGCGAAGCACGAGGCTAACACCGCAGAATTCATCTGGCTGAAGGTCATCCGTCCGAAGTGGCTCAACCCAAGGTTCACCGGCCCGCACAGAGTGACTCAGAGGACATCACATGCAGTTCGCCTCGAAGGAAAGGGGGAAACGTGGTATCATTGGAGCCAGTGCGCCGTTGGAAAACCTCCAGCAAGGACGTTAGACGACATCAGAACTGACATCGCTGCAGCAGGACGAGAGAACGACACATCTGATAACGACAGCCCAGCAGAAGCAACGACCCATACAACAGATGACAAGGACAAAGACACAGAGGTAACAACAGGCGATCTTGGAAAGGGGATTACGGCCGGCGAGGAGGCGGACACGAGTCTACGGGACCCCGCCCCCTGAAACACACGACTCCATATAGGACCCGACTTTTTTACTCCCACCTTTAGGGGAACTTTCCAATAGGTAGCAGCATTTTTATGCCCACCTATAGGGCCTCTTTCTAATAGGAGGAGTAGGTTATATATAACGAGAGGTTAGCCCTATAGTTAAAGGGCAGTGAAAGTCTCCCCCTCACCAGACCTTCTACTTAACAGGTTCTGGGAGCACAGTATTTACCATTACAGGGTACTATTTTACACCCTAGTTTTAAAGAATCTCCTTAGGAGATTTTAGCATTGTGTTCAGAGGAACCTAATTACAATAACACGGACCACTGATTAAAGGTACTCAATAATGACAGACTGTGGATTACACTTCCTTATTGTTTGTTGGTGTACTCTGCTAGTGGGAATCGTGGTTTACTTGGGACACTGTTTGTATCTTGAACACCATTCTTAGTTATATGGCCCATTAGCGAATAGCCTTATTATTTGATTGGGTGTTAATTCCTTGCGTCCTAGTAAATCTCCTATTATTAATAACAGAAATTCCAATTTTCTTTCTATTCTCTCTTTATCCAAAAACCTTTTCCCTCTCTGACCTCTCGAGGTTTTATTAGAGGGAAACAGGTTTGCAGAGAGGCTTATTCAAGCCGGGGAGTGTTATGACCGTATTCACAGCTTACCTCCTTACCTCTCATCAATCCCAACTAAGGCACCAGTGGGGACCTTGCTCCCTGCGTTTTGCCTCTCCACCTCTGTTTCTTACTCTCTTACTTGCTACACTTTTCCCTCAACCTATCCTAAGGGAGTGCTTGTTCTTCTTTCTTCCTTCTGGCTGTCTGTGTCTGTGTATTCTCATGTTCCGATTAATCCCAGCTTCCCCAAAATCTGTGTTTTGTGTCTACATCTATGCCGGGACCCGGAGCCGTGTCTGATCCGGTCTGCTGTGGTCGTGTGCCCTGGATCCTCTATCCTGAGTTCCGGATTAAATCGTGGACTTCGGGTCGTGGCTGGGCGTGTCTCTGCGGTCCTGCCTGGGTCTCGTCATGCTGCTTCCCTGATGGCTCCCACAGG
The DNA here is from genome assembly GCA_031216635.1 of Dissostichus eleginoides. Taxonomy (NCBI): domain Eukaryota; kingdom Metazoa; phylum Chordata; class Actinopteri; order Perciformes; family Nototheniidae; genus Dissostichus; species Dissostichus eleginoides. The sequence goes on from CM062275.1 coordinate 7,822,522, forward strand.
ATTGTTTTTGACATCTTCGTGGATTCATCTTCTTATTATAGACACATGCATTTCCAAACATTTGGTCTACCTACGCTGTAAAATGTATTATTTCTTCGATTTACACACGGCATCTATCGCACGTCTGTCCGTCCTGGGAGAGGGATCCCTCCTCTTTTGCTCTCCCTGAGGTGTCTCCCATTTTTTCCCTTTAAACTGTGGGTTTTTCTCTGGAAGTTTTTCCTTGTACGATGTGAGGGTCTAAGGACAGAGGGTGTCATTTTTCTCATACTGCTATTCTGCACTAAACTGTGTTGTTGTATTTGCTGTAAAATGTTTTTACTGTAGGGTCCTTTTTTATTATATGTACAGCACTTTGGCTCGACCAAAAATCGTTAAATAATGTGCTATATAAATAAAACTTGATTTGATTTGATTTGATTTGAGAAATAATGTGTGTTGTGTTACATTGAAAATAACAACCTAACCATGTATGGGAGTTGGAGATGGTTGCCAGGGCTAGCCCTGGTCACGATCGTCACCCTTGCCTTTATTTCTGTTTTAATGATTCCATTGACCACCCAGACTCCATTCCCCCTCCAGAGGAGTCCGTAACTAGGGTCAAACGGGCCAAATATGAGGTAGTAGTTACCAAAATGTCTCCTAAACAAACCTTCACTTTCCAAGCAGGTAGTGATGGAATAATGTAGACAGGATCAACTATGTACATTACAATGTGCTCCGTTTAGCTAATCTCACTAGGGACGCTGTAGAAGGACTCGCTGAACAGCTGGGGCCGACTTCCCTTATGGCAGTTCAGAATAGAATGGCCCTTGACATGCTGTTAGCTGAGAAAGGGGGTGTGTGTTCAATGTTTGGGGATATGTGTTGTACTTTCATTCCAAACAATACGGCTCCGGACGGTTCCGTCACAAAGGCTTTAGAAGGCCTTCGCACACTATCCATAACTGTGCATGAACAATCAGGGATACACAACCCCTTGGAGGAATGGTTTACAAACATGTTTGGACAATGGAAAGGTTTAATAATGTCTCTTTTGATTTCTATAGCTACTTTTATTGCCATTTTAGTAACATGTGGTTGTTGTTGTGTGCCTTGTATCCGCTCATTGTGTGTTAGATTCATCAGTTCCACCATTGAAGGAAAAGCTGCCCCTCCCCCTCCGTACCAAATGCCCTTGTTGGCTTATGCATCGGAAGGAGAGGACAGTATGATGACTCAGCAGACAAGGACGCAGTTTTAACATACTTTGGTCTCCCTCCACTGTCATAAGAGGTTGTTATGGTGGGCAGTTCCCGAAGGTTTAAAGTACTCTAAATCCCAGCTTCTGATGGATTTATATAATGTTGGGGGACAGACGCAGTAGAAAAGAATGACAGTGGTTATGTTTCGAATGCTTTGTGTGAATTGATCTCTTGAGGTGAGGTCAAAAGGGGGATTAAAGTAACCTGTATAACCTGTTTCAATAATTATAACCTTGGCCCGACATATCTTAGGCGCCAATAGTCTGTGTAAAATGTATGCTTATGAAACTAGGGCAAAAAGTTCTCATGGTGGTATTATTTTGCTTGCTGTGCTCATTGTGTGTGCGTGACTTAGGAATGTATAGGACTCAGTCGCCCCCCCGGGTTTTAATGGGCTGGACAGGAGCGTGGGGGGGTTGCATGGGAAAGTAAAAAGTTGCATGGGAAAGTACTAAAACTGACAACATTGAGACTATGCAGAGATTGTGCAGAGATAAAGATTGGGATACGGAGAGGTACTGCCAGGTGCCGAAGATAAACGAAGATAAAGATTGGTACGTTCACCCCATGTTCACCCCAGAATTGTTTACCCCATGGCTGCCATAAAGATGGCCTGGGACTTATCAGCGGCGCAGTAGATCCAAACCTCCCACGCTATGGCTGACTCACTCTGATTCGCTGCCTAGGGCTCGCCCAGGAGTGAATCCACCAGTAGATAAACACCTAGGGAGGAGCAACTGACACAACTCCTCCCACACAACTCCTCCCCGTTTGTGTGCATAAATATTGTAAGTTCTGTACACTCGGGGCCTCTGTTCTGTCTGACTGTCTGATACGTACATCGCACGGTAGTAGAGCCAAGGCCCGAAGTACTTTGTTATATTGTACTGTGGTTTTTACCATTAAATCAGCTTATTGTTAACCTCATATCTCTGTGTCTGAGTTCTTCCTTTTATAGCAGACCACTCATCAAACGAACGGCGCGGAGCGGGCTCGAACCTTCAACCACTCCAAAAGGTGCCCCATCCAACAAGTTTTAATGGCTTGGCTCTAACATGCGGTTTCTTTGACCGTGTCTTTGTGATCACTATCAACCAATCCTATATGTTTCCTTGCCCTGTTTATTATGTGTGAGTCAATGTGTGTGTGTGTGTGCGTGTGTGTGTGTGTGTGTGTTTGTGTGTGTGTGTGTCCTTTTTGGGTGAAGGTTAAGCCAGTTTGTGTGTATGTGTGTTTGGGTGTATTTACTATTGGACAATAATTCTGATGCTTGTATTTAGGCAACCTGATTAAATAGTGGTGTGTGTGTGTGTGTGTGTGTGTGTGTGTGTGTGTGTGTGTGTGTGTGTGTGTGTGTGTGTGTGTGTGTGTGTGTGTGTGTGTGTGTGTGTGTGTGTGTGTGTGTGTGTGTGTGCCCTGAATTTAATCATGTCTCCGCAGCTTCACTGCCCAGCAGCACAGGGCAGTTACACATGACTAGAGTTATACTGATACCTTTCTGTTCCTTTCTCTCATTTCATTCCCTTCTTTCCAACCTTTTTTCTTTAGTCTTTTCCTGTTTGTCTCATTCCTTTTTTCTCTCCTCCTTATTTGTTCCTGTTTCCCTAATTGCTCTCCAGCCTTTAACATTTTTCCCTGTATTTTTTTATTATTTTGCATGTCCTTTTCTCCAGTATCTTTCCTCTTTTCTTCCTCGACCTCTTGACTTCTCTCCTTATATCACTTTTTACCTTTTCAGGTTTCTCTCTTCTTTTGTATTCCTTCTTTCCTCCTCTAAACAGCACACAATAACTTTCGACAGAGAAAAAATTGGTAATAACAACCGGCTTTTACAAGGTTTGGCTACCTTTCTGTCTCCTGTCAGATATGCTGTACACACATTATTTACCTTAAATCAGTATTAATTGATTTTTGGGGTCAGGGGGATAAACTATAAACACAATATTGACAAATGATGATGTTAATGGCGAACATGTTAGTTGCTTGTTAACAAATTCCGCAAATATACAGATACATAAGCATTCATTATCAGACTTGATTTTATTCATTCACTCTTCTTATAGCTTGTTTAGTTTTTTTTGCGTTTAAATGCTCTGCTATGTTCAACAGCTAGTTAATGTCCGTCTGCTGTTTGGTGATTTTTTTTGCTAAGACCAGCTGTCTGCTGCAGTTGGAAATAAGGTGGATGAGAAGGTGACTAGACATTAGAGGCTTCTCAATTCTTAAATGTCCCCTTCTCGACTCCTCGGTCCTCCGGTAGTGACCCGGAAATGAATTTCAGCACGCCATGTTGAAGGACATCTCATTTCTCTAAATGCACATCGAGGACCGAGCATCGAGCATCGAGGAGGCTCTCTGGAGGAGCTATGATCGAGGATACACTGATGCATCCTCCACGGCTCCTCCGCGGATGCATTTCCGGGAACGGTGGAGGCGTTACGCACGGCCGGACTTATCTCAGCCAATTACAGCTCTGCATGCATCCCCTGGATATACTGCTTTCATCGCGACGCGATGTTTACAGTGAGAACAGCTGTGAGGTCCGTGCAGAAAGCAGAGCAGTGTGTAAAATATATATCACTCAGTATAACAGGCCTACATTACTCTCTGTATTTGTATGCTGTAGTTTAGTAGATATCTACAAACAAAGATATTTTTCTAAGACCATTTAGTGCTTCACATAATAAAATACACAACGGCTGTAGCCTGATTATATGCTTTAGGAGCTGTAGGTGTGTGTGGTACAGTGTGTAGGTGTGTGTGTTGTACAGTGCGTAGATGCGGCGGACAGACGGGTCTCAGTTGGTTTGGTGTCCTATGCTTACTTTTAATACTTGTAAATACAACTTTTGGCCTGTAATTTCAATTCCCCATTTCAGCGACCAGAGGGGGGGGGATATATCCAGTCTCTGATTGTGTTACGTTGTGAGAGTGCTCTCATACTTGTTTGATTCTGAAATTGTATATATTTATATAAATATATGTGTGTATATGTCCGCATCTGTAGCCTGTTATTGTCTCATTATACCGCACTGTCAATGAATTAAAAGTAAATATATAAGTCGTCATGAACACATCTGTCCATCAGACAGAGTGCTGCTGTGCCTCCTGTCATCATTAATGGACGTCTCTTTAAAATGACCGCTCAGAGGAGAGGAGTTCTCATTTCTCTAACCGCCTGCTGCTTCCCCTCCTCTCTCCTCGGTTCCCCTCCTCGGCTCCTCCGCTCGCATCTCCTGTGGGCGGGACTAACTCACGAGGATAGGAGTCGAGGAGGGGAAATTTAAGAATTGAGAAGCCTCTCAGGATCCAATGGCCAATTATTCCGAAGACTAAATGACATTGGATCGAAAAGCCAATTTTTCCCAAAGCCCGTTATTCCAAAAACAAATTCCCATGCTAAAAAGACTAAGTGCTCTCACAATACCAAGGTATGAATGGAGTGGTGCAGGGTTGATGTTTTTTTGTAGGCTGACCCTGAAGTCAGCCTTGAACGTGTTCCATCAACTTAAAGCGATGTCATTTTTCCATTGGATTTTTGAATTTTTCTGAAAATAAGTATACTACAGTGGCATGGCTGCACATCAAAGCTAAGCTAAAGGTTGTTGTTAGGTGGGATGTAACTTAGCAGCAGGGTAGGAATTTCACGGCGGCCCCTCGGTCTGGCCGTGATGCCCCGAAAATAATTGTACGTCCTACGGCCACCATGGCCTTTGTGCCCCACACGCTGTTAAAATCTCGAAGTTGCTTTAAAGGCGTCAGAGCAGTGGTCTGGTCTCTGAACTGCGACTGTATTCGCCCAACCCAGTCTCACGGCATTTCGTGTTATAGTCACGAAAATGTAATCTATTGATTCATGTTCACCAACACGATTTTCCCCTTTTTTTCGTGTCAGACAGAACGATTTTAAAAGCAATGTATTTCTATTGGAAGTATGTTTCGTGCCTGCACCACGTCTTTTTGTCCGGTCGGGTTTTGGAAGACCGGAAGCTGTGTGGTTCACAAAAACATTTTCTTACTCAATATCAAGCCAAGATTATTGTTTTTATTTTAAATTGTATAATGTCTGACTTTTTTTGCCGTCCGTGAGGAAAATAAATGAGGCTCAGAATACTGAAATCTTTTTTAAATCTTTTTTTCCTTCTAATTTGTTATTAACTCAACAATAACACACAATTATCCTTGTTTTTATTTATTTGTTTAATTCTATAATCTCTGGCTTTTTTGCCGTCCGTCAGGAATTGAATTTCAAAATAAAGTCATTACTAATATTATGTAATCAAATTATTTTGTCTATTAACTAGGGCGCCGGGTCATGTTATGACCGTCTTTTCTATGTTGCTGTCGGGTTTTTCCATCGGTTTGGGGTTTAAAATATAAAAAAGCTCGGGGTGAAAACGGGGGGTTACGTATTGTAACCCTATTTTTATAAGCACAGGCGGAGCCCTCTACTGGACTCTATGGTTACTACTCTCATCAATGACGAGCGCAGGCCCGATTCCAGAACAAAATGACTCAGGGTGCATCTGAGATTAGAGAGGGTGCAGTGGTAAAGTGCTATTTTTTATAAGTGGGGAGTGGACAGGGGCAGATTGGGACTACAAATCAGCCCGGGACTTAATGTACCTGTGTTCACAGTTTTAGCTATAGTGTTATAGCAGAAAAGTTTAATCCAGCGTATTTTCTATATTCATTTAAAATTCCATAAATGAATGTGTATGCCTTAAACCTGTTTAGATTAAATGTGTGTGTGCTCATTGCAGTGCCTGTGTCACATGTTTTTCTCTCTGAATGCTATACTTGTATATGTTTAAACATCATCATCCCATGACATCTTTAGGAGCCGTTAACTAACAAAGGTTGACTGTTCTTATAGCCTAAAGCCTTCTCTGGACTTCCTCTAAACTCGAAGACAGCTGACCTAATTAGAAGGACCATTGTCTCTCACTCTGTTAGTCATGTGAATCCAGAGGTTTTTGTAAGAGGGTTTGAGGAAACATTACATGTTACTTGAAACAACATAAAGTTAGTCAATAAGATGTTATCTTTTATCTGCTGTTCTGTTTAGCGTGTGAGTTTTTGAATATATGGTGCAAGGAAGACAGCTGACCTAATCAAATGTTATCTTGAGAGACTGTTTCACTCAGAACAGGAGGTGCTCTTAGTTTATACTTGCACACACACACACTGTAAAGAGAGAGGACGGACCAGATGAAATCAACATCAGCTGACTCACTGCTTGGAGGTCGTCCAGGATGTATAAAAACTGTAACATTGGAATATTGGGGCACTCTCTTCTGACTGACTGTCCGGATAACTTGTATCCCACGGTGGTAGAATTGAGTCCAGAGTACTCTGAGAATTGGACTGTCTGTTTTGCTAATAAACTAGTTGATTTAACATAGCCTTTTATTTTGTAGTTTTCTTTTGTGCTGTTTTCAACGACCTCTTCTTCTCATCAACAAACGCGCTGAAGTAGGGCCGGCCCTCTTGACGGCCGCCTGAGGGTGCCACTACAACAATTTGGTGACCAACCGACGTGATGAGAGAAGGGTCCTGAACAGCGGCACATCTGACGAAACAGCGGACGCAGTGGTCCAGGGTCAAACACCTCCGAGCGCCAGTGACAACTAAAAAACCCGGGTTTCTAAAAACAGAGGTAAGCAGATACCGGTTATATTCAAAATCTGTGATTGGAGATTCACCAAATTTTAGAGTTGTCACTGGGGTCTCTCAGTGTTGTAGTTTCTATATAAGGCAGACAGTGCTATCTCATTTTTTTTTTTTAACGAGATTTCAGTGGTTATAAATTGGTAAAGGAAGTCCAGCTGCAATCATCGTCCGAGATTTCAGTGGTTATAAATTGGTAAAGGAAGCCCAGCTGCAAATACTCAGAGAAATAAGATGACACACACAGTAATTCTTAGACGAATTCTGGGGTTGGGGCTCATCGACTAACGTACACAGGCAACCCTTAGACGGATCTGGGGCTACGTTACGTATATTTATTTTGAGTGTGATTAACTATGTTTGTATATTATATGTGAAAAATACGCAGTAAGGGACGCAATTTTCCACATCAATTTGAAAGGACCGTCCCTCAAAGTATTGTAGAATCTTATTTGTATCTGATAGCATATACGTGACGATCAAAGGTTATTGTAGACTGGGTTTCGACTCCGTGCCTTGGGCCGCATCCTCGTAAGAGGGTGTCGAAGCGCTCTTGGAAGTCTCAGTAACTGGTTGAAATACACCTCGCACCAAAAACTATCAGACTGTATACCTGTGGGAATAAAACTGCAATATTTAGTAAATTATAGTACGCAGAAGTACCTGGTATTTTTTATAAAAACTAAAACCTTTAGGAGAAGCAGATACGAACGAAGTCAAAATGGAAGGAGAATTTAAACGTGAAGAGAGAGAATTAGGAGTCCCTGTTCCGGGTAGTTTAAGGGAACAGTGGGGACAAGCAGAGAGATTGATACTTAGCGACAGTTGGTTCAGAAATTAGAAACTCTCAACAAGCAGAAGGCAGGTTTTATCAGGGCTTCTAAACCTAACAAAGAAAGGGAGCTAGTCGACAAGCTAAGGAGAATAGGCCATAACGCAGCCTTAGCTATGAACGGAGTGGCAGTAGCCTGCCCTCTGAGCAAAACTCCCGCAAAACTGCCCGCCATAGCAGTCCCACCCAGTCCTGCACCAGCCCCTCCCCAGAAGTGATAGAGACAGTCAGGAAGGAGAAGCCGTATGGTGGGCCCCTCCCAGACATCCCAGAGGGCAGTCCCCTCCTCTATCCAGATCTGTACAACCCCTTTAAGACCCAACCCCCTCCCTATACGTTTCTCTCCACCTCTACCCCCCCCTCACCCAATTCCCCTCCCATGACAAACCTTCAGATGCTGTCTACAGACGCATTTTCTGAATCAGAACTAGAAAATGACGTCGGAAGGGGAGGGAATTTCAGAATGATAGGAAATGTCTCTCTGATTCCCAACAGACTCACCTCTACTCCCAGGGAAAGGGAAAGCTGTAGCTCAGTTAACGCACAACCGTCAGACAGTGGGGAAGCTACAGAATCAGAAATAAAAAGGGTGCAGACCACCATGACTACTCTTCGTCAGCTAGCAGCTAAAGAGAGCAACACCCCACCAGTTACCAAGACCAAACCTGACGAAGAAAAAATGATTAGACTGAGGGCATTGTTGACTCCGAAGACAGATACCTGTGAGGAACTTACGGTAGCTGAATTGTTAGCAATCATAGACATAAATGATAAGGAAGAAAATGAACGAAAGGATGCTTACGAAGAGCAAGTGTGGAAGGAAGCGATAGCACGCAGAGAGAGAGAACAGGGTGAGATTGAGCGTGAAAGAAAGGACAGACATGAGAGAGAAGATAGGACTAGGCATAGGGCCTATGACTCCGACACAGAAAATAGGGGACGCAAACCACACAAAGAGGATAGACACAGGCGCAGAGTGCATACTATGTGCAGAGAAGCCTCCCCTAACCTCTCACCACTGAGAAGCGCTAGTTTAAATGGAGAACCATTTGCAGAGAGATCCACACAAGACTAGACGTGCTCCAATAGCGCAACTAGTCTCTTCTGAGAGAGAATATATTGACCAGGACGATGACTTGGACGGTTCGGACTCAGGCGAAGACAGACAAAACTATGCTCAGTATTTGTCTGCAATGATGAAGGAAGCAGAACCGAACTGTAGACACCGTAAAAAGAACAGAGTTCAGACTATAACCATGACAGGACAGATTTCAGAAGCTGACCAAGAGACAGTAGCTAAACTTACCTCAGATGGTAAGACGTAGCCAGAGACAACGTGACGAGAATCCTGACACGCATGTTGCTTTGAACATGCCACTAGTAGCTCTCCAATCTGGAGGGTCGACATACCACCCAGGTTGCCGACGCCAAAGGGGGACCGGAGAAGCACGAGGCTAACACCGCAGAATTCATCTGGCTGAAGGTCATCCGTCCGAAGTGGCTCAACCCAAGGTTCACCGGCCCGCACAGAGTGACTCAGAGGACATCACATGCAGTTGCCTCGAAGGAAAGGGGGAAACGTGGTATCATTGGAGCCAGTGCGCCATTGGAAAACCTCCAGCAAGGACGTTAGACGACATCAGAACTGACATCGCTGCAGCAGGACGAGAGAACAACACATCTGACGACGACAGCCCAGCAGAAGCAACGACCCAAACAACAGGCGATCTTGGAAAGGGGATTACGGCCGGCGAGGAGGCGGACACGAGTCTACGGGACCCCGCCCCCTGAAACACACGGCTCCATATAGATACCTGGGGTTACAACTGTATGTTACAACTGACCAAGATGGCTAGTCCTCCTAACTGCACCACCCTGGCCAATGTTTTCCCTCCAATTGACAATGGTACTAGGACGGTTCCGTGACTAGAGCTTTGGAAGGTCTTCGCACCCTATCTAAAACAATGCATGAACACTCAGGGGTCAACAATTTTATGGAGGAATGGATGACAAACATGTTTGGTCAATGGAAAGGTTTAATAATGTCTTTTCTAATTTCTATTGCTACATTCATGGCTATTTTGGTAACATGTGGGTGTTGTTGTGTGCCCTGTATTCGCTCGTTGTGTGTTCGACTCATCAGTTCCACCATTGAAGGGAAAGCCGCGACTCCCCCTCCCTATCAGATGCCCTTGTTGGCGTATTCCTATGAGGGGGAGGAGGGCTCTGATGATTCATCACACCAAGATGCTGCTTTTTAGAACTAAGGTTACCCCTTCTAATAGTTCCTTCACTGCCATGAAAAGTTGTGTTCTGGCCCCATGAAGGTTTCAAATATTCTAGATCTCAGTTTCTGATAGATCTATACAATGGCGTAGGGCAGACACTGTATAGAAGTTTTAAAAAATAGTATGAACAAACCATGTTTGAAGGTTCTGGGTAAACGGTGTGGATCTCTTGATTAGAGATCCAAAGGGGGAATTAATGTACCTGTGTTCACAGTTTTAGCTATAGTGTTATAGCAGAAAAGTTTAATCCAGCGTATTTTCTATATTCATTTAAGATTCCATAAATGAATGTGTATGCCTTAAACCTGTTTAGATGAAATGTGTGTGTGCTCATTGCAGTGCCTGTAGGCTGTATGATTGTTGCTACTGTTAGGCTGCTGGGGTAGTAGGGGATGTAACTTCTCATTATTGTTTGATTGTTCTACAACGAAATAATAATTGATCAACTATACCTGATAGGTGCATCATATAGTGAAACATCTGTTATGGGAATTATGAGATCAAATGTATTAACATTAGGATTCTTGATATAACGCACACACATTTTATCATGTAGCCTACCACACAAATGTCACATGTTTTTCTCTCTGAAAGCTATACTTGTATATGTTTAAACATCATCATCCCATGACATCTTTAGGAGCAGTTAACTAACAAAGGTTGACTGTTCTTATAGCCTAAAGCCTTCTCTGGACTTCCTCTAAACTCGAAGACAGCTGACTGTGGTGTCTAGACATTTATGTTAAGTTAATTTATTTAGTTCAGTCTTTTGTCTTTTGCCTTTTGCTCTGTCTTGTGATTTCCTGTTCTATTTTGTAGTAACCTTTCCCTCTCGTTTCAGAATCCTTCCTGCCCTTGTGTGTTTTCCCTCCAGTGTGATTGTCAGCCCCTCCCTTAATTGTTGCCACCTGTGTCCCCTTACCCAGTGTGTATATATAGTCTGCGTCTCCCTTTGTCCTGTGTCAGTTCGTCTTGTCTCACCGAGCCTGCCAGTCATTCCTGGACCGCACTAAGAATTTTGATAGACTCTTTTTGTTTCTTTGTTAAGATCCTCCAAGTGAGCGTTTTGTGTTTTGCCTTTAATTAAATACTTTGTTAAACCTGACCTGTTTCTGGTGTCGTGCGTTTGGGTCCTGAGCCTTGTGGCAGTCTTAACACTGACCTAATTAGAAGGACCATTGTCTCTCACTCTGTTAGTCATGTGAATCCAGAGGTTTTTGTAAGAGGGTTTGAGGAAACATTACATGTTACTTGAAACAACATAAAGTTAGTCAATAAGATGTTATCTTTTATCTGCTGTTCTGTTTAGCGTGTGAGTTTTTGAATATATGGTGCAAGGAAGACAGCTGACCTAATCAAATGTTATCTTGAGAGACTGTTTCACTCAGAACAGGAGGTGCTCTTAGTTCATACTTGCACACACACACACTGTAAAGAGAGAGGACGGACCAGATGAAATCAACATCAGCTGACTCACTGCTTGGAGGTCGTCCAGGATGTATAAACACTGTAACATTGGAATATTGGGGCACTCTCTTCTGACTGACTGTCCGGATAACTTGTATCCCACGGTGGTAGAATTGAGTCCAGAGTACTCTATGAGAATTGGACTGTCTGTTTTGCTAATAAACTAGTTGATTTAACATAGCCTTTTATTTTGTAGTTTTCTTTTGTGCTGTTTTCAACGACCTTCTTCTCAACAAACGCGCTGAAGTAGGGCCGGCCCTCTTGACGGCCGCCTGAGGGTGCCACTACAACAGACTCTCGACCGGCCCACCTCGGTACCGCAAGTAAATACCGCTAGTAACTTTTCGACGGACGGACGGACGAGTGCTAGTGACTTATCCGACCGGCCCACATCGTCCGACCGGCCCACTTCAGTACCGGCCCATCGGGATTCGTCCCGAACGTCCCAATGGCCAGTCCGCCCCAACACCCTCTAGGGGGGTTCCTCACCTCCTCTAGGGGGGTCCGGGGCCTGCTCCCCCGGGAAGATTTTTTTTTAAATTAAAAGCATCAATCTGGTGCACTTTGAGAGCAAAATGAAGAGATCTATGGATACATCTCAACACCCATATGAAACAGAACTGTAAACAGATTTACTTTTTCTTTATGGATATTTTACAAATCACTCCCCTTTTTAGACCGAAATGTTTACATGCAATTTTTTACTTTTTTTTTTAAATATACCTGGGCAGGCTCTGTTTTGCCGAGGTCCTCTTGCACTTGCGGGCCGCCGAGGGGTGGCGGTGTTTGGGGCAACGAAGACGGCTGCTGCTGCTCCGCCTCCGTGGGCGAGGCGGGCAAAGCTGGCGAGTCGGGCAGGAGGACGTTAGTGTCCACGACAGTGGCCGCGGGTAACGTAATGTCCCCATGATCTGAACTGTTATTACCTGCAGTAGATGCAGTGTTACTGCTGGCGATAAGGGCTGGTTGTTTTAACCATTTTCTGATGTCCATCATTGACTGCTGTGTAAGCACCTTGCAGATGACGATCGCGCAGCGGCACAGGTCATGCGCACCTGACATAATAACGTTACTTACTGTTTAAATTGACCAAATAAATGCAGCAGACAATGTTATTTAACCACAATTACAATTTATTTTATTTCAACTATATTCTTCTTCTTCTTCTTCTTCTTCTTCTTCTTCTTATTCTTCTTATTATTATTATTATTATTATTATTATTACTACTATTATTGTTATTGTTATTACTGTATATATGTAATATTTTTCACTTTAATTTTTTAAAAAAAATTTCACTTTACATTTCTCAAATGAGGGTGCATAACGACTCAACTGAGGGTGCACCCTCGTAGAACCGGGCCTGCGCGAGCGTTCACACACTGAAGTTGTATAAACGTAGCCGGCCATTCAGGGCGAGCCTACCTGAATGCTCGCGCATATAAGGCAGCTACACCTCCTGACTGTCATCCTACACCCTCTTCAGTTAGCGGCATAGGAAAGACAGGGCCCCTAGGTAAAGGGCTCCGACTGTGCTTATAGAACTAGGGTTACAATACGTAACCCCCCGTTCTATCTCACACAGGCCGATGGATAAACGCCCTGTCGCCCTACAACATCGACCCACCACACTGCCCCTGACCGGCCTTTGGTTAACAGCCACCGCACCCCAACTTCCTATCATCCGGTTGTGACCGTGGAGAAGTCGGGGCCGCAGCTTACTTGCCTGGGTAGAGCCTAATTTTGTCTGAATAAGCCCATAGCTCCACCCTGCAGGTGCCAGCGCAAGTGACTATATACTGCGCACTACTTTTCCCAGGTCCCTAAGGAGTATGGGGATAACGTAAGTGCACCATGTCCCCCACACTCACACATGCTTACCTCGTGTAGAGTGTGCATGGACCGTGGTGGGGGAAGGCTCTCCCCGCCCGCCCATTATGTCCAAGGGGGTCAGATACAGCTTACTGACCCACAGCCCTCCTCCTTTCACCAGTCCTGTGATGCCCCAGCAATCACCGATGATGAAAAAGGAGCCAGACATGTCTAAGAGATACTTACCTCATGAACTTGCCTGGCGTAGACCAAGACGCCGCCATGCATAGGTTGACGACTAAAGCCGTCTAGCTGTATAACCAGGGGTGCACACAACTTTTTGCCCTGGTTCTCAAAGGAGCACCTGGAGATGTTGCTTGGTGCGCATCCTTAACCCTCCTGTTATATTCGTTTTTTGTAACAGCAATAATATTCGTGGGTCAATTTGACCCAGTGCATGTTTAATTATCCAAAAATGGTCAGAACTTAGAATCAAGCCAAAAGGATTTGTATTGAAAGTATTTTATTGTAACAGCAATTAAGAGTGTGTGTGTGTGTGTGTGTGTGTGTGTGTGTGTGTGTGTGTGTGTGTGTGTGTGTGTGTGTGTGTGTGTGTGTGTGTGTGTGTGTGTGTGTGTGTGTGTGTGTGTGTGTGTGTGTGTGTGTGTGTGTGTGTGTGTGTGTGTGTGTGTGTGTTCGTTCGAGTGGGGTAGTGTGTCCCCTTCTAGCCTCCACTTTCACTGCCAGGTGCGGGGTGTCTGTCTGTCTGTCTGTCTGTGTCTGTCTGTCTGTCTGTCTGTGGAAAATTACGATATATATACCGTATATCCCATTTGAGCCCTCTGACCCCTTCTAGCCTCCACTTTCACTGGTGTGTGTGTGTGTGTGTGGGTGTGTGTGTGTACGTGTACGTGTGTACATGTGTGTGTACATTTCTGACCCCTTTTAGCCTCCACTTTCACTGCCGGGTCAGATTGACCCGAATACCATCTCTGTGATATAGACAATGTAGGGGGGGTTCCAAATGCATGACATTAACCATTTTCATTTTACTTGTTTATTGCACTAATTAAGGTAAGTAGAAGCAGTTTCATACAAAAAAAATACTTGAAAAGTATTTTTCGTAGATTTTCAAACTTTCAAACAGATCAATTTGACCCTGAATGTAACAGGAGGGTTAAAATTAAATAAACCGGACCTTTTGAGGGGTACTTCACTTTATGAACGGGGCGGGGGGGGGGGTGTGCTAGTGAGCACGCTCATGAACTGTTCGCTGTTCACTGTATGCCTCGCAACAGGGTTACTGTACGGAGCGCATAAAGCAGACCCTTCACGCGATAGCGAGGGGTAGAGCGAGGGATCGCAGATGCCGTCGCCATCGCGGACGGATTCAAACAATTAAACCTAAATGGCTCGCGAATTATACTTTGGCGGCCGTTAATATACCTGGGCGGCCTGCCCAAGTAAAGTCCATGTGTGGGAAACCCTGCTATCTTACCAGTTCTTATGCAACTCGCAAATATCTCTCTCTCTCTCTCTCTCTCTCTCTCTCTCTCTCTCTCTCTCTCTCTCTCTCTCTCTCTCTCTCTCTCTCTCTCTCTCTCTCTCTCTCTCTCTCTCAATGTTGGTGCGCAAATGCCCTTTTTTCAAATGATCCGGTGCTCCTTTTTTGGTGGGGGGTGTATAACCCTCGACCTGGAAGAACTCCTTAGGTTCTTGGGAACAGAGGAGGGGTTCGGTCTGAGTGTCGCCCTGCTACGGTCACCACGAACCAGAAGGCAACTCGGGTGCATCGATAGAGCGGTCAGTTTGCATACTCTCTTGGCAGAAGTCAAAGCAAGCAGCAAAGCTTTTTCTTTTTGCTTCTCTCTCTCTCAATGATAGCGACTACAGGGAGGAGAGCTCCAGAGGCTCAACGGTTCTGTAAGCCTCGAGCACCATTCTCTTTCCCATTGCGGGGTGGAGACATGCACCACTGGGTGCTGTCTCCTGATCCCCTGCAAAAAACGCTTCATAAGCGGTTGGCTAAAGACTGGTCTGCTGCCAAATCCCGCATGACAGGACGAGATGGCTGTTGCTTACACCTTGACTGTGGCATGAGCAAGCCCCTTGTCCACCAGTAGCTGTAGCTAGGATAGAATAGAGCCCAATGTACCGGACAGAGGCTCTGGACTCCCTTCCTCGCACTACGTCTGTCTGTCCTCTGACAGAGTGGCACGTATCCTGCCCTCCTTCTCGATGGGGCGTACACCTCGCTCTCGATGGGGGCGTACCCCTCGCTCTAGATGGGGGCTGCATTTAGCAAAATCCCCAGATACCCCACCTGCTGGTGAGGTATGGGACTGGTCTTTTTCCAATTGACCGCAAACCCCCAACTTGGTTAGGTGTAAGATCAATTGGGCTGTGTGGAACATCTGCCCATTCCCTGGACCTGGCCATGACTATGGGGTCGTTGAGATAAAATAAAACCCTCATGCCATGGTCGCGAAGCGGCTGAAGCGCTGTGGTCACACATTTGCCGAACGGTAGTCTGTTGTATTCGTAGGCTATCCCCTGGAAGGCAAAAAGCAAATACTTCCTGTGTTTTGGCTTTCTAGCAATTTCGACATGAAAGTAAGCGTCCCTCAGGTCGATGGTTTGTGAACCAATCGCCCGGCTGTGCCAGTTCCAGTAACTGTAGGAATCCCAACCACTTCGTCCTGTAACAGGCTGTGGTGGATCCCGCCCTTGCTGCCTGGATAGTCTGTATAACTTTGTCAGACAGTCCACCCCTTCTCAGCCTGTCCGTCTCAGGAGCCAAGCCTGGAGAGGTTGGCCCAGAGCGGGTAACGCCCCTAATGCACCCGCTTCCCGAGACAGCACCCCCGGAACTGAGGAACTGTCCAGGGCTGGCCCACCATCTTCTGTGTCACTTCAGTATACCACGGCGCCGAGCGGCGACCTGGGGCTTCCAGAATGACCGACAACTGTTCTCGTCTCACCTCCAGGAGTGGGGCATGAGACGCAGCGGTGGAAAGGCGTAGAGCATGTAATTGGATAGAATAGAGCCCAATGTACCGGACAGAGGCTCTAGACTCCCTTCCTCACACCAACGTTGGAATCCCCACACTTCGTCCTGTAACAGGCTGTGGTGGATCCCACTCTTGCTGCCTGGATAGTTTGTATAACATTGTCAGACAGGGTGGATTCTCCTGCCGAGCCAGGGAGAACCACCATTCGTCTGGCAGGGGCCCGCCTCTTGACATGAGGCCGGCCCCCCTGTTCTCCAGTCCCGGAATGTGGGGGGCCTTTAGAGATAAAAACATTCTCTGAGGCCCACAACCACAGGTTCTCCGCTGCGCTCAACAAGGTGGCGGAGCTGACTCCATCCTGCCTGTTGATGTAAGCCACTGTGGTGCGGTTGTCGGTCCTCACGAGCACATTTGCCCTGTAGTAAGGGTTTGAAGTGCTGTAGGACCAGTACTACTGCCCGTAGCTCTAGAAGGTTGATGTGCCAAGTTTCCCTATAGCTCTCTCTAGGCAGGTCCTCCCCCATCCTGTCACGGATGCATCTGTGAACACCGTGATGTAGGAGGTCACCCGCCCCAGTGGAGTTCCCCTCCGCAGATGCTTTGGGGACCCCCAGTATCGGAGGTTGCCCTCCACTGAGGGGGGGATGGTCACCTGACGTCGTTTGTGCCTCTTGGGATCTAAACGAAGACCGGCGAACCACCTCTGCAGGTGACGCATATGCAGTAACCTCCCGCGGTACCACGAGGTGAGCAGCCGCCATGAGACCCAGAGTCTGCATGATGGTCAAAGCTGTCACCGTTGCCCCCTGTCGCAGCCTGCAAAGTGCCTGAAGCAGGGATGCCTGTCTGCTCTCTGACAGGGTGGCACGTAGTCTGCCTGCATCGAGCTAAATCCCCAGATACTCCACCTGCTGGTTATGTATGGGACTGCTCCTCTTCCAATTGACCGCAATCCCTACTTGGATCAATTGGGCTGAGTTTGCCCCTTCCATGGACCTGGCCATGACTATGAGGTTGTAAAAGAAAACCCTCATGCCATGGTCGCGAAGCGGCTGAAGCACTGTGGCCACACATTTGCTGAACGTGCGTGGGGATAGGGAGTAGCCTAACGGTATTGTTGTACTCGTAGGCTACCCCTGGAAGGCAAAACGCAAATACTTTCTGTGCTTTGGAGCAATTTCGACATGAAAGTAAGCGTCCTTCAGGTCGATGGTTGTGAACCAATCGCCCGGATGCACTAGTTCCAGTATTTGTTTTACATAAGGAACTTTTCGCAGGCAATGTGCTGATTCAGGCTGCGAAGATCCAGAATGGGTCTGAACTCTCCTGTCTTCTTTGAAACCAGGAAGAGTAAAGCCTCTTTTCTCTGTCCTGAGAGTGCACAAAGGACACAGCCTGTTTTTGCAACAGGGCCTGAATCTCTGTTGAAAGGGAACCTATCTCCTCCTGGGATGATAGATTTACCTCTCTTATGCCCCTGAATGGAGGAGGGACGCTGCAAAACTGGAATGAGTAACCCAGTTTCAGTGTCCTGTCCATCCACTCTGTCAGTACACAGCTGAGCTTCCATTCCCCATAAAACTGTGTTAGGGGACATGCAAGCAGCTGTGGAGCCGCAGCTAAGAAGCTCTAGTACTCTCTGGTGGCCCACTCTGCCGCCAAACCTTCCATAAAAGGAAGTTTGGCCCATGGGGGGCTGACACAGAAAGGGCTGATTTTTCTACTGAGGTCCTTGAACGCACGCTCTCGTGGGGCCGCGTGCTCCGTCATAATGCCGTCTTCACACAGACGGTGAAATGCATTAATCGGAGCTATTACACTAGGCGAGGTATGTTTTCTGACAACAACACGCCGGCCATAATGTCCCTGCACCCGCATAGCGCTTTGACAGCACTTCCTGCGGTTTATCACACTCACATGCGCACGCCCAATGGCTGCCTCCTTTACTGGAGTTACAACTGGGGCGGCGAGTGGGGAATCGTGTCTCATAATGAGTGCCCACCAGTTAACATATGAAACGGATCTTGCCGATTTCAACGAGACATTATGGGGAAATGTGGAATTGTGGAGAGAGATGACTCTTAATCTGGGATAAATGCAATCGTTTTTATTGAAGGCAATTTTCACACACACATCACTTTAGAACTAGGGTTACAATACGTAACCCACCGTTCTTGCAACAGGGCCTGAACTTCTGTTGAAAGGAAACCTATCTCCTCCTGGGATGATAGATTTGCCTCTGTTAAACCCCTGAATGGAGGAGGGATGCTGCAGAACTGCGGTTTATTCCACTCACGTGCGCGCGCCCACCTGCTGCTTCCTTTACTGGAGTTACAGCGGGGCGGCGAGTGTGGGACAGTGTTCTCTCCTCTGAGGATGAGCAAGAAGCAGCATACGGCCAAGCTGCGACTTCTCCTGATCCACGTGACCGAGGAAATCAATCCAAAGAGCCCTTCCGTAGACACGGGGGCTCCCAGGAGATCATCACTGTCTTTTTTTTTTGGAAAGTGCCACGCGGCGTGATCCCACTGTGGCCAGGGACATCACACGCAGAGGTGGTGGGGATCGGCGCCCGCTATTAAGCCAGGGCATGAAGGACAGGCCCGGGTCTCTAGAAGTGCCGACTCCATGAAGGTATGATAACTTCTTTCTTTCAAACGTTTTACTTTCCTCTGTCAGGTGTTGTCCTGCTCGCTGAAGCGAAAATGATGACAGTCAGGAGGTGTCGCTGCCTTATATGCGCGCGCATTCAGGTAGGCTCGCCCTGATTGGCTGGCTACGTTTATACAACTTCAGTGTGTGAACGCTCGTGTATCATTGATGAGAGTAGTACCCATAGAGTCCAGTAGAGCGCGGCACCTGTGTGAGATAGAACAGTATTTCCGGTCTCGAAGTTTTCATAGTAAAACCGGAAGTATTCCCCTCACTGTCAAATTATTTTACAGTGATATCTGCAGGACTCATCAACTAAAAACATCAGTTTATCCTTGTTAATTACACAACATTGAGTGGTTTAAATTGTGTATAATGCTTTTGTGTTTTTCCCCTTCGATTCGGAGAAACAAATAGTTTTTTCGGAGATTAGGATGGCCGAAGACAATACACTACCCATAATCCTCAGCTATCGTTTGGGACTACGCCATCCGTTTGCTTGACAAACCCCATGATTAGTCCTCAAGCTCTGTGATTGGATGTTGGAGTGGCAGTGCGCCAAGGTTACATAATTGTACAGGATATTGCTATATTATTTCACATGTTTTACTTCTACACTACGCTCTCTCCGCTCCAGCCACGCGCCTCTTCTTTACATCCCCCGCACACGTCTCCAAACAATGGGAGACCGAGCCTTCTGCTCATTCGCCCCTCGCCTCTGGAACTCCCTCCCAGATCAGCTGAGATCTGCCCCTTCCACCGGCCTTAAGACCCTCTTCTTTCGGCAGGCTTTCCAATAAACTGTTTTCGTGGTAAACTGGGAGTGTAACACATTTATTTATTTTTACATTTTTTGTATGTATTATTTATTCTTTAACTTTTTATTTTATTTTTTATCTCTCAAATGTTATCAGTGTCCTTTGTTGTGAAGCGCTTCGAGATTTGTCTTGGCAAAGACAAATCAAAGATACAAGATACAAAGAGAAGCGCTATATAAATTAAATGTATTTAATGTATAGTGCTATATAAATAAATGTATTATTATTATTATTATTATTACACATTAATATTAGGGCTGTCAGTCGATTAAAATATTTAATCGCGATTAATCGCATGATTGTCCATAGTTACTGTAATCGCGATTAATCGCAAATTAATCGCACATTTTTTATCTGTTCTAAATGTACCTTAGAGGGATATTTTTCAAGTTTTGAATACTCTTATCAACATATGAGTGGACAAATATGCTTTATGCACATTTTTGTTTATTATCATTTGAACAATGACAAATATTCTCATGAATATTAAACACAACAACCTCTGAACATTACAAATATTCGCCTCAATTCAACCTGGGACCTCTCTCATACAATACAATAATACAATACAAAGTGTGTGTGTGTGTGTGTGTGTGTGTGTGTGTGTGTGTGTGTGTGTGTGTGTGTGTGTGTGTGTGTGTGTGTGTGTGTGTGTGTGTGTGTGTGTGTGTGTGTGTGTGTGTGTGTGTGTGTGTGTGTGTGTGTGTGTGTGTGTGTGTGTGTGTGTGTGTGTGTGTGTGTGTGTGTAGAGACACTGTGATGGATCGTTGGAGCTATGTGCAACTCAAGGCATATGCTCGAACGGGAGCTGCCTGGATGCTGCAATCATGTTGCGCGCACTATCCGTGCTGAGTGTGCTGACTTTTCGTACAATGTCCCACTGTCTGGCTACGTGCATAAAGTCAAGTGCTCGGCGCAGTTGTCGGCGAAATGTCGCTCCTCTGTTTTCATTTTAACAGCTCCTTATATCCGTTAGCGCAGCTAGCTAGCACCAGATGCTAACAACAACAATACACGTAAGGTGTGCGCATTCTCGCTTACTCTCGCTCGCGCCACACACCCTCCCGGTCCTCCCGATGGCCAGTCCGGGCCTGCCGGTGAGCGTGGAAGTGTGGTCTGCCGCAAGCGGGCGGCAGGAGAGGGGCTGTCAGCATCAGCTTGTAGATGTTATTTTAAACTCGATGCGCTCTGAAACTACGGGGCGGCCGAGGACAAAAAATACACATGCGTTAATCGCGTTAAAATAATTAGTGGCGTTATTTTTTTTAGCGTTAACGCGTTATTAACGCGTTAACGCGTTAACTTGACAGCCCTAATTAATATCTGATTTGCAGACAGAAAGGTATATCCGTCATTTAACGGTAAGCTATTGAAATTGTGATTCAATAGATGTGTCTACCATCACCCAAAACCCCTAACTATTCTCTCAACTCAGTATTTACATTCTTATATTCAAAGAAAATCTGTAATATCTTTAAAAACTAAAAGTCCCTTTCTATCAGCTTTGCACCGTTATGGTGTAAATATAGCCTATCTACCAATTGGATCAAATATAAAAGTCAGACGAATTAGTATTGATACTGCAAGGAGACGTATTGTGTGAAAACAAATTGAAGATGTTGTTTAATTGCTGATATATTTATGATCCATGTCACTTATTCAGTTTCGGTGGCAGTTCTTCCAGTTTGTCCAAAGGTCTTCTAATCAGGGCTCTATAAATAAAGAACTACGGCAGATGTGTAATATTTAATGCAGCCGAACCGTGTATTACAATGCCGTTATGTGATGACTTCCAAAGAGAAAAGCAAGCACACTCGGAATAAAGTATTGTTTTCTTATGTTTTCGGATTTCATATAGCATAAACACCATATCCCAACGTGCATTGCGGCTAAAACATCCAATCACCGAGCTTCAACCATAGCTGAGGATCTTGGGTAATCAGTTCAGTGTTTGTATCGCAATGAGGCTCGAAATGTCCCATATATAGGCCTACGTCTGTTTCCGGTATTGTTTATTACGGATGTATTTTGTTATACACACATTCCTTCACATTTTAATTTTATTTTACATTAAGTATTTTTAGAGGCCTTCTAAAATGTTTTTAAATATAACTAGGGTTATAGTTGAAGAGTTTGTAAATGAACATGAACCCAAGCTGTTGCCTTGCAACGCAATTCTGTTTATAGTTATGGCTGATAAGGCTTATTACGTATTGGCTTCTTATTACTGTTTTTATATTTTAAACCCCAAACCGATGGAAAAACCCCACAGCAACATAGAAAAGACGGTCATAGCATGACCCGGCGCCCTAGTTAATAGAGAAAATTATTTCATACATAATATTATGGATGACTTTATTTTGAAATTCAGGACTGACGGACGGCAAAAAAGCCAGAGATTATAGAATTAAACAAATAAATAAAAACAAGGATAATTAGTGTGAATGCCTATGAATGAGTGTTAAGCACATCAGGCTGGCAGTTGTATGGGCATTGCACTATGGTAGTTGTTATTTGCACATTGTTAATCATGGGCAATGCATCCTTAAATTGTTTAACTGTGAGGTGTTATACAATTGTACTGTACTCTGGAGAGTTTTTTAAGGTAAAAAAGAAACAGCATGATGGGATGAGCAGTACTAGTAGAGAGAACCAAATATGTAAAGCACTTTTTTGTTAATTTATGATTTGCTGCATATAAGGAATAAAACTAAAATCCTCTGTCGTACCATATTGAAGTATCATTATTTTGCATCGTGTTGAATCAAATCGTATCGAACTGTATGGCAACAGGGGTGAATCGTATCGTATCGCATCGCCTGGTGTTTCAAATGTATCGTATCGTTGGCAACGTATCGAGATGCGCATCGCATCGGCCTCAGTGAATGGAGATGCACATCCCTAGTACACAGGTGTTTGATAACGTCGTCACCATGGTAACCTTTGATCTCTGGGCTTACACACATAGGTGTTTGATAACATTCATTCACTACTACTTACATTTAATATCTAACTCCTTCAGCCTACTTTCAGCTGCACAAACTATTCAACTATTAACTTATTCAGCTATTTCAGGACATTGAGGTTATACATGTTGTTGTTTATACCTTTTTTAAACCTTTTCTTTTAAATATTAAGCTTCTTCACTATTTTTCCTCCTCTTCCAGTTTAACATTTCACTTTCAAGTTTTCAACAAAGTCATTGCAATGCATTTGAGCTGTAACAATTTGATTCAAATCATTTCACTTTTCTGCATTTCTCCGCTAAGTTCAGCAACACACTTACTTGGTTTTTGTAGCTAAAAGCAGCTACCATTCAGCTAATAAAATATTCAGCTTTTTCTGCATTTTCAGCTAAATTCAGCCACAAATGTTCACAGTTTACAGCATTCGCACGCATTTTCTGCAGGAAATGCATTTTCTAGTTCCTCCTCCTCCTTCTTCTTCTTCTTCTTCTTCTTCTTCTTCTTCTTCTTCTTCTTCTTCTTCTTCTTCTTCTTCTTATTTGACCAAATAGTTTGGCTCTCAATAACTTCAGCATACTTTCAGCTACAGAAACCATTCAAATATCAAAATATTCAGCCTTTTCAGCACATGATGGGAAACGTTCAACCTTTTCAAAATATTTTATACTTTTTGAAATATTCAGCTTTTTAAACTCTTTTTTTTAACATGTAACTCAATGGGAGGAACCTTCAAATCCTCTTTTACCTACACCTTGCGCCAAATGCTACTCCTTCCACATACTAGCTAGAGACTTCATTCCAACTTTAAAATGATCACAAGACCTTCAGCTATAAAACTTGTTCTTCAGAATCTTCATATCGTTTACACTTTGAGATATTTAACTTAGTTTGGAGCTTGGTAAAGAGGCCTTCTTCAGATTTTAACATTAGTGTGTATTGCGCAGCTCGTTAAGTCTAGAGCAGTGGTTCTCAACTGGTGGGTCGCGGACCCGTTTCGAGTGGGTCGCAGATGTGTGAGTGAAGAAAAAATAAATTGAATACATTTTTTTATTTTTTGGTGGAAAAAAGTCAAACTTTTATTTTGAAGGCCCAATTTTCTAACGCTGTGCATGCAGTCGGCGTTGGACTGGAAGTACCGGAGACCATAAACGGTTTTGAAAACTTCTGTCACGTAGTGATCATCTTCTCAATAAAACATCTTTGCTGATGTTTTTTCGAGTCTTCTGGCCAATCAGAATCAAGATTGTTTCCGGAAGTCCCCACGGAGAATAACTTTGCGGTAAAACTATTCTTTATACATCCATGAGTACAACTTCAGATAAAAATGAACACATCATGAAATATGACCCCTGGTTTGATGATTGACAGGTCACAGAACAATGGGGGCTATCTACCCTTACCCACAATTTAAAGTAAGTCACACAGACTCTCTCCTCTTTACTGTTCTCTCTGTGTGGAGCAGCAGGTTCAGCTGTCAGAACAAAGTGAAAAACAAACAATGGCATAAAATATTATTAATATGTCGGGTAGTAATAGATTTATTTATTTTCTTCTCAGAGTGTACCAGAATGCGTAGTTTATATGTTAGTATTTCAAAAAATCCCCTGCTGGGGTTGGGTTTTCAGCATGTGTGCCTTTTTATGTTATACAGTTCAGCTTTGATTCCATCATCTCATTAAACCTTTCTTAAAAGCATTCTTTAGTTATGTGAAGGGATATAAGGGATATATGCACTGTACTTCACTTTAATTAATATTGTATGCTGAAAGGCGTATATATTACAGCACAATTTTTTGTTGAATAGATTTGAGTGGTTCAAAATTTTGGGTCGCGATGTATTGACAAAGGAAAAAGTGGGTCCCGAGGCCTGACCAGTTGAGAACCACTGGTCTAGAGTGCTTTGATCTCAAAACAGAGTGGAGGAGTGCTTGAAATTCGCTCAAAACATGTTTTAAACCTGCCATAATTCCCAAACCCTACACTCCTTGGACATCATTTTTCATGAAAAACATAGGAAAACCTCTCCTACGTTGAAAAATAAAAAACAATTAAGCAAACAAATTAAACAAAATGCCTCTTGAGGGCATGAAGTGACAACAACTTTCAACATGTCTCCATTAACGCCCATTGTAAATGCAGCATCATCTTTCATCACAGCACCAGCTGCACACCTTTAGTAAATCTGCAAAAAATGCCACATTATTGACCTAAAAGTGCACAGAAAGCAGACTCAAACGCTCCTCGCGGTCCTGATATGCTTCACGCGTTGACATTTTACCGAAAGCTGCTACGGTTCTTCAACAAAACGTTCAAATGTAAGAGGTTTATCTCTCATTCAGATCAATAGAAAGGCTCTCCTCTCACAGATCACTGCACATCACCATGGAAACCTTTGATCTCTACACACAGGTGTTTGATAACGTCGTCACCATGGACACCTTTGATCTCTGGGCTCACACAGGTGTTAGGATTAGGTGTTATGATTAGGTGCTCTGCACATAAACAAAGACTGACAAACAGACTGTCTCAGCCTAATCTTTTCTGTCTGATGGAGACTTCATACTGACTTCAACATGTTCCACATATTTTATACATTATTGTTGACGTATGGTTTTAGTTCAAAAGTTTGCAGTTAAAATATTCTGCTGCTTTTCAAAGCGTTTTTACTTTATTTTCTCTTCTTAATACACATTCATTCACTACTACTTACATTTAATATCTAACTCCTTCA
This sequence comes from Dissostichus eleginoides, assembly GCA_031216635.1. Classification (NCBI taxonomy): domain Eukaryota; kingdom Metazoa; phylum Chordata; class Actinopteri; order Perciformes; family Nototheniidae; genus Dissostichus; species Dissostichus eleginoides. The sequence continues at coordinate 7,848,011 of CM062275.1, forward strand.
GCCTACTTTCAGCTACAGAAACCATTCAACTATTACATTATTCAGCTATTTCAGGACATTGAGGCTATACATTTTGTTGTTTATACCTTTTTTAAACCTTTTCTTTTAAATAGTAAGCTCTTAACTATTGTTCCTATTCTTCCAGTTTAACATTTCACTTTCAAGTTTTCAACAAAGTCATTGCAATGAAATGAGAAAATGTTTTTATGAACCGCACAGCTTCCGGTCTTCCAAGACCCGACCGGACAAAAAGATGTGGTGCTGGCACGAAACATACTACCAATACGTTGCTTTTAAAATCGTTCTGTGTGACACGAAAAAAAAGGGAAAATCGTGTTGGTGAACACGAATCAATAGATTACTTTTCGTGATTATAACACGAAATGCCGTGAGACTGGGTTGATTCGCCATGACACAGACAGTCTGTGTTTTGTTCATGTATAACTTTTGTCCAGTTTCTGAACAGAGTGCTAACAGCTAACGGCTGATGTTTTGGTTTTCGGATTCAACGTCAGTGGCTGAGATCCTCACCGCTGATTGGCTACCGCAAGAACGCGTCACGCAAATTTGATTAAAGAGACTCTCATACACACACACGCACACACTTTTGCATTTCAAAGTATTGCTTGTTCATACAGTTGAATGTTTGAGCTTCACTGTGCACTGCTGAATGATGTATGTGCAGAGTTTGACCCTTGAAGGCTGTTTGTTCTGCTCTGAAATAGAATATATTTGTTACATATTAATAGAATTTTAGATTTTTTGATGTGATTTCGGATGAATTTGTGATTTGTGAGCTGTGAGTAGTAGATAGAAAACATACCAAACATTAATTATTCAAAGTAGAGTATTTCATTTTATATACGGTAATATTAAGGAGGTATAGGCCTGTATGATGATATAATGTTTGAAATTATTGATATCAGTACGGTGGCCCTGAAGTGCAAAACACTACAGCATTTCAGAAAACACTACAGCATTTCACAAAACACAACAGCATTTCAGAAAACGCCGCAGCATTTCACAAAACGCCACAGCGTTTCAGAAAACGCCGCAGCGTTTCAGAAAACGCCGCAGCGTTTCAGAAAACACCACAGCATTTCACATTGGACGGAAAGGGTATTCCTTTCGGGAGAACACTTCTTGTTTGTGATTGGACAGAGCCAGCCAGAGAAGCACTGCTGTGATTGGTTGTTTTTGCTGCCAGTCAAGAAATTACGCTTCGTGATTGGTCAGCACCCGGCCGAGAGCCCCACGTATTTCCTGTTTGGTACTATTCAGCTGTTTCTTCACGAATTTTAAACTGAGTTGGAAAGAATGGAAGAAGAGATGGAAATCTTAAGGGAATATTTTAACGAAGGATATACATACGATGTTATCCTCGACATGCTTTCAACCCATCACGACATCAACATGTCCCTTAGAAACCTGAAATCGCGGTTGAAAGAGTTAGGACTGAGGAGACGGGGTGACTACTCGTCAACAAGTGAAGTCAGGAGGGCCATCTTCTCAGAGCTGCGGGGACCTGGACAAATGTTTGGCTATCGAACTATGTGGCTGACATTAAAGCAGAAACATGGACTCCATGTTAAAAGGGAGACGGTAATGAGGATGCTTCGTGAACTCAACCCACTCGGAACATTGTCGCGGACACGACGTAGGTTTGTGAGACGCACGTACCACTCTATGGGTCCAAATTATGTGTGGCACGTAGATGGATATGACAAATTGAAACCGTTTGGCATTGGGATATCTGGCTGTATAGACGGGTTCTCCCGCAAAATCATGTGGCTCAAGTTTGGACCAACAAACAAAAACCCAGAAGTGATAAAAAACGTCTTTATTGACTGTATCAGAAATGTTGGCGTTATTCCCATGAGACTGCGCACAGACTGTGGAACAGAGAATGGGTTAATGGCCTCTGTCCAGTGCACTCTTCGTCACGACCACAGTGATTACTACGCTGGTGACAAAAGCCACATGTTTGGGTCTTCTATGAGCAACCAGCGGATCGAGTCCTGGTGGTCAATATTCAGAAAACAAAGGTATGTAGGCTATGTCTTTTTCTAGTATGGCACCAATACACTTAAGTAAGAATGGACATGAGTTGTTTCATGCTGCCCAATGCCAGAGTTAGTATCGTTGTGGATACTGTATCAAATAATATTGTTTTACCAGCTCGATGCCCGACTGTAAAAATACATTAGTTAGGCCTATGTTTTAAAGAACAATTACAAAGTTAACCTTGGTCTATAATAAGCTAAATATATACATTTTGTTAGGTGTAAGTGTAAAGGGGCAAATGTGAATAAATTATGAGTAGTCAACATCATATTTGTGTATAACAAAACATCCTGTTTATCCCCAAGGACTCAGTTCTGGATGGATTTATTTGCTGATCTAAGAGACCACGGACACTTCAATGGCACCCATGAGCACCAGTGCCTTCTACGGTTCTGTTTCATGACAGTTCTTCAGGCAGACCTGGTTGAATGTGTTCACCTTTGGAACAGGCACAGAATCCGGCCCTCCAGACTTGCCTCTTGTCCGGGTGGAATTCCTAATGAGCTGTATTCACTACCTCACAGGTAAATTGTTTATATTTTGTAGTTAATACACATTTCATGAACAGTATTGTATTACATAAGCGTATTTCTGCCACACCAGAAAAAATTAAAATGGGAAATATGAGCTTACACCCATATAGGCTTACACCACACTAATAATAATAACCAAGATGGGCACAAAACACATCATGACATAGTTTCAAAAACAAAAATTTCAGAGCATTTAGTTTACATAACATAAGTGTGCTGTTGTGATAAAGTATTCTCATACATTGCTGCCAAGCATCTCCCCTCAAGCATCATTATAATACTAACTGTTTTATAGGTTTGGGTCACGGGACTGTGGCTTTGCTCTGGATGAAGCATCAACCCACATTTTTCAAGACGGGCATCAGACAGAAGATCCATGTGGTGATCCGGACATCAATGACTATTTTCAGCAGGCAATGCAACAACATGGACTTCAAGATCCAGATACCTGGCAAGCAGCATCCCAGCTGTTGATTACACTGAAGGGAATATCTGGGCTGTGAATGGGACAGTACCTTCAATTGGGCAGCCGTGAGCCCTAACAGAGTTGGCACAAGACATTTGAGGATTTGGGAAACAGTGATTTATTTGCATTTAAGAAAATAAATGTTAATTATTCTTGTGAAAACGCTGCAAAACTGTATTGTGTTCCTTAAACATATTAGCACTACTAATAACGTTGTCTTTATAGACGTCTAAAGAAAACTCTGAAACCGCTGTATGAAACATATTTTTCCCCAAACCTCAAACATTAGGAACTCCAAAAAGCTATACTGTGGTGATGGTGTTCTACCCCTTTCTTTTACCATTTCACAGACATCCAAAACCTGGGGAGTTTTGGATGCCAAAGTCCATATTGGCTTTGAAACTAGCGTACGTTCCTAGTAGTGGAAGTGTTATGGTGTTTGCACAGGTGTTTGCCATGGGATAGATAGTCTCCTGTGAAAACGTGACACATGGATGGGGTGTCATTCCTGCAGGGGGTTCTGTCTTCAGGCCTGTGATGAACATGAATAACTCCTCCAGTGACACTGGTCCTTGTTGTGTGAAACAAAGACCTGTCATTAAATATATTAACATTCTTGTAATAACAGCAGATCCTATTCTGATCAGAACAGTATTTTACTGCACAAACCTTCACAGTCCATCAGATAGTCTGCCCAGAAGCTGAGTGCCACGGTTTCTGTAGTCCTCCTGTTGCTCCCTGCTGGACTGAGCTGTGGTAAGAAGAGTCGTTCCACTTCAACTGAAGTCAGCCTCTTGTCCGTATGACACAGCACTGGAGCCAGTACATCGGATGTTGGCAAAGGGCATCCAAAAAGTGTAGGCTAGCCAGTCCATCTTTGAATCTGTTCAAGAATACAGTGAATTGTTACAGGCAGTAAAACATATGCAATTTTAAGGGTTATATATCTCTAAGTAGTATTTAAATACTGTGAAAACAATAACATGATAATGTATATTACTATGAAACACTTATTTTCATAATGTTTAGACAGCAACAATTTTCAAATCATTGTCTGAACTTGACCAATACTTAATATTATAAGTAGAGTAAAAGTAGCATCAGCAGCAGCGGTAATAAGGATGTTTTAATAAGGCCTCAATCAACATTAAATTCCTTTAATTAAAAGCACCTATCATTACCTTTCAATTACACTGTGATTCCTGCCGATGGTGTACCAGGTAAGGTATTCTGCCACCACAGTGTGTTTTTCTTCAACGGAGCTGACATGCCTGAAGCAGCCAGCAGTCTGAAGCATGGAGCTGTGTTTCAGTAACACATCTCGCAGAGACTTTAGAGAATGTGCCAACTCAATCTAAATGGAAAACACACACACCATCAAAGATATCCACATAACGGCAAATTATTATAATAGATATCACTCTTCTGATTGGACAAAAGAAAAAAAAAAACATGTAAAAAGTAGTTGAATGACTGTCAATGTTTAAAAAAAGGAATACTCTAAATTAGTTTTTGAGCATTTCAGATTTTCTGCACAGTCATTTGAATAAGGGGCTTCTGTACACTTAAAAAAAAGTACTGTGTGTTAAGGTTCGGGAATATCAGGACTCAAATGCAGTTAAAAAAAGGGAAGCAGGTTCCAAAACAAAACCGAGCTTTATTAATCAAAAGCTGGAGAACAAAACATGGGATGAAACTCACAGGTAACACCAGGTAGCATGGAGGGAGACAGGAAAGACAAACAATGAACCGACAGGGGAACACAGGGAAAGACAAGACTAAATACAGGAAGGGGTAATCACGAGACGAGAAACAGCGGGGCAGGGGAGGCGAAACACAAGGGCAACAGGTGAACACAATCAGACAATCAGACACACCAGGGAAACTGACGACAGGGAGGAAAACACAGGGAGAAGGACCAGACAAGAGACAGGGAGAACAGAACAATCAAAACAAACCCCAAAACCTAACACACAAACCCAAATCGTGACATAACCCCCCCCTCAAGGGACGGATTCCAGACTTCCCTACCTAAAGTCCATATTTCCAAAAGGGTGGGTGGAGGGGGTCCGGAGGATGGGTTTGGGCTGACAGCCCGGAGGCACGGCAGAGGACCAGAAAGGGGTCTCGGGCGGACGGCCCGGGGGCAAGGCAGAGTTCAAGGAGGGTACCTCGGGCGGACGGCCCGGGGGCAAGGCAGAGTTCGAGGACTCGGGCGGACGGCCCGGGGGCAAGGCAGAGTTCGCGGAATGGGACTCGGGCGGACGGCCCGGGGGCAAGGCAGAGGAACAGGAGGTGGTCTCGGGCGGACGGCCCGGGGGCAAGGCAGAGGACCAGGAGGTGGTCTCGGGCGGACGGCCCGGTGGCAAGGCAGAGGAACAGGAGGTGGTCTCGGGCGGACGGCCCGGGGGCAAGGCAGAGTTCAAGGAGGGTACCTCGGGCGGACGGCCCGGGGGCAAGGCAGAGGAACAGGAGGTGGTCTCGGGCGGACGGCCCGGGGGCAAGGCAGAGGACCAGGAAAGAGTCTCGGGCGGACGGCCCGATGGCACAGCAGAGGCAGAGAAGCGGCTAAGGCCGCGGTGGGCATAGTCAGGGAGCCGGGCACAAGGAAGGACCGGGTTCGTGGCCGACTGGACCCCTGGCGGAATAGGAACCAGCGTTGTCCTGGCAGGACCCCTGGACGGGACATGGGCTGGTGTCAGTAGGACCCCGGATGGAGCAGAGCTGGTGTCGACGGGACCTCCAACATGACAGGACATCGTGTTGGCAGGAACGCCGGCGGAGCAGGTGTCGGCGGGACCCCCAACAGGACAGGATCAGGTGTTGGCAGGAAATCCGGTGGAACCCCCAACGAAACAGGACATGGAGTTGGCAGGACCCTCAGCGGAACCCCCAACGACACAGGACAAGGAGTTGGCAGGACCCCCAACGATACTGGACGTGGAGTCGGCAGGACCCTCAGCGGAACCCCCGACGCCACAGGACATGGAGTTGGCAGGACCCCCCGAACAGTAGTCGGCGGGACCTCCAACGGCACAGGACATAGGGTTGGCAGGACCCCCGGCAGAAGAGTAGTCGGCGGGACCCCCAACGGGACAGGACATGGAGTTAGCAGGACCCCCCAGAACAGTAGTTGGCGGGACCTCCAACGGCACAGGACATAGGGTTGGCAGGACCCCCGGCAGAAGAGTAGTCGGCGGGACCCCCAACGGGACAGGACATGGAGTTGGCAGGACCCCCGGCAGAACAGTAGTCGGCGGGACCTCCAACGGCACAGGACATAGGGTTGGCAGGACCCCCGGCAGAAGAGTAGTCGGCGGGACCCCCAACGGGACAGGACATGGAGTTGGCAGGACCCCCGGCAGAACAGTAGTCAGCGGGACCCCCAACAGAACAGGACATGGAGTTGGCAGGACCTCCGACGAAACTGGTGTCGGCTGGACCCCCAACGGCACAGGACATCGAGTTGGCAGGACCCCCAACGATACTGGACGTGGAGTCGGCAGGACCCCCAACGGCACAGGACATAGGGTTGGCAGGACCCCCGGCAGAAGAGTAGTCGGCGGGACCTCCCACAGCACAGGACATAGGGTTGGCAGGACCCCCGGCAGAAGAGTAGTCGGCGGGACCCCCAACGGGACAGGACATGGAGTTGGCAGGACCCCCGGCAGAACAGTAGTCAGCGGGACCCCCAACGGGACAGGACATGGAGTTGGCAGGACCCCCAGCGGAACCTCCAACGGACCAGGACATTGGGTAGGGACTTGAGAGGGGACTCGAGAGGAGACTTGAGAGGTGACTTGAGAGGGAACTCAAGAGGGAACTTGAGAGGGGACTTGAAAGGGGACTCGAGAGGGAACTTGAGAGGTGACTTGAGAGGGGACTCGGAAAGGGACTCGAGAGGGGACTTGAGAGGAGACTTGAGAGGGGACTCGAGAGGTGACTTGAGAGGGGGCTCGAGAAGGGACTTGAGAGGGGGCTCGAGAAGGGACTTGAGAAGGGACTCGAGAGGGGACTTGAGAGGAGACTTGAGAAGGGACTTGAGAGGGAACTCGAGAGGTGACTTGAAAGGGGACTCGAGAGGGAACTTGAGAGGTGACTTGAGAGGGGACTCGAGAAGGGACTTGAGAAGGGACTTGGAAAGGGACTCGAGAGGGGACTCGAGAGAGGGCTTGAGAGGGGACTCGAGACTCGAGAGGGAACTTGAGAGGGGACTGGAGAAGGGACTTGGAAAGGGACTCGAGAGGGGACTTGAGAGGAGACTTGAGTCGGCCGGTATGCCGACAGGACACGAGGGGTTGGCGTCGGCCGGAGAGCCAACAGGAGACGAGGAGCTGGAGTCGGCCGGTACGCCGCCAGGAGACGAGGTGCTGGAGTCGGCCGGTACGCCGATAGGACACGAGGAGCCGGAGTCGGGACCATGGCCGCAGGGTCCGGCACTTGAGCCCGATCCATGGCTGAAGGGTCCGGAACTGGGGCCGGAACCATGGCTGCTGGGGCCAGGACTGAGGCTGGAACCATGGCTAGGTGGGCCGGTTCTGGAGCCGGAACCATGGCCGCTGGGGCCGAAACTGGGGCCGGAACCATGGCTGCTGGGGCCAGAACTGGGGCCAGAACTGGGGCCCAAAGCATGGCTTCTGGGGCTCGGGCTGCTAGCCTGGACTTGCGACTCCTTTTTTAAGGAGCTTTTTGGAGGCTCCGTGGACCTCCAAAAGCCAGACGAGTACCCGCGAACGGCTCCTGGACAGGATCAGGAAATGGGGCCGGAACTGGGGCCGGAACCATGGCTGCTGGGGCTGGTACTGGAATCCTGGCCTTGCATCTTCCAGTGAACTTCTGGAGGATCCGCGGACCTCCCAAGGCCAGGCCAGACCCCAGGAAAGGGTTAGAGGCTTGCGACAAGCTTTCAGGGCTGCTCGTGAAAGTTTGTAGCCACTCAGGCAGCAAGCTCCTGAGCCAGGGCTTGCGAGCAACTTCCTGGCGTGCCTCCTTTAATGCAGCCTCCTTACCCCGTATAGATGAGGCTTCCACCCAGGTGTAAAAAATGTACCCTAGAGAGTACCCGAGACTTTCCGCCTGGGGAGCCAACGAAAAGGAAACTGCTGAGTCCATTATGGTCGGTTCATTCTGTTAAGGTTCGGGAATATCAGGACTCAAATGCAGTTAAAAAAAGGGAAGCAGGTTCCAAAACAAAAGCGAGCTTTATTAATCAAAAGCTGGAGAACAAAACATGGGATGAAACTCACAGGTAACACCAGGTAGCATGGAGGGAAACAGGAAAGACAAACAATGTACCGACAGGGGAACACAGGGAAAGACAAGACTAAATACAGGAAGGGGTAATCACGAGACGAGAAACAGCCGGGCAGGGGAGGAGAAACACAAGGGCAACAGGTGAACACAATCAGACAATCAGACACACCAGGGAAACTGACGACAGGGAGGAAAACACAGGGAGAAGGACCAGACAAGAGACAGGGAGAACAGAACAATCAAAACAAACCCAAATCGTGACACTGTGCTTCTTAGCATTTAAAAAAAAAACAATTTATGACAATGACTGGTGTAGTTTCTTGCAATACCTCACTGAGAGCTCTCCCTATCTCATCATCTGTCACATCCGTCACATGTGCACAGAAACCAGGCTGTCCAGCTATGTGGTTCACCAGGTCCCTTGAAAGAAAATGTGGGCCTGGTCCTCCATGAACAATGGACACAGCTATCATCTTCCCTGCCATGACATATTCATCCTCCCTGATTGCTGCGGGGATACAGATGGTGGAAACTAAATGTAATTACAGTACAGTACATCATATTGCCAAAACAAATTCTGTACCCTTGAAAATCAGAACGTATTTAACTAACTATATTTAGAGTTGTCTTCATGAGATGTTACAGAAAAATGTAGCTTCATAATATTTGCAGCTTTACAAGCAAATTATAGTTGAACTCATTCTTTCTCTTAGATAAAGATTTTACAAATTGATAGCTACTTCCCCTGTCTGTAAAGCACATGTAAAAATGTTCCCTGTGGAATTTTCTTGTAATAAACAAAATGAATGTTTACATTAAAGGTAGTCTGTGATACCCACTATATATCAAACGCGTATTGGCATTTAAGTGTTACTTTTAAACTCACAAATAATCAGAATTGAATGTAGCGTATAAAAAATGTACAAAGCTAAACATTGTTTACATCAATTTGTACAGACTTGCAGTCTCTTTCATGCCTATGCTGGTGCATTTCTGCTACTGGTAGATCATTGACATATGTATCTTGCAGCGTTCCCATGTTGATGTGGGACAGAACCCCTGTTCTGTCCCACATCAACTGCCCAGTCAAAAGAACTGCCACATAACCCTACTAGAGCTAAAAACTCCACAGGGGACCTTTCTACCCACATATTCACAAAGTTACATTAAAACTGCTAAAATAAATAATACTTCATATACCTTACAGTAACTATTAGCATACTTGAGCTCTGTCACATGATCTATGGAAAATAATCATGATTAAATCCAACTATGCAAGGGCTGGTCTGACAACAAACCTGCAGCATTGTACACCAAGTACCGACTCTGTGGAGGTCCCTCAAAAATAGGCCGAGACTGCAAAAAGCTCATGAGGAGTGTCAGAAATTCTCGCCTTGGTCCACCTGCGTCTATTCCTTCTTCCACAGAGCCTGCATCATCCGTGAACCTCACAAGCAAGTCAGACTTTTCACAGAAGGTTGAACGTCTGAACCCTCTGACAGCTCCATCCCAAACATTTGAGCGAGTTATGTTGAATCTGCTGACAGTGTTGTGGTCTATGGCATCTGCTAAGTTTTCAATAATCTGGGCTGCAGATATACTTGTGTCCCTTAAACGACATAAATAGATAACAGAATAAAATTAAGCATATCAAATAATGTTCTAGTAGAGACTCTGGAAAAAGGACTTTAAATACCATAACACTTTTTTTGTATGTTTCATCAAATGTGATTGAAATGTTTCTTCTAATGTTACCTTGACCTCCAATACCACACAAGTTTTCCATTCAAAGATTAGAGCCAATACAATTACAACTTACACAGCTTCCTTTGCAGGGTCAGCGCTTATGGGCACAACATTGAAATCTTGACTCCCGTCCTCATCTTCATCAACTACAATGGGAGCATACAACTGTGTGTATGTGCTGCAAAAAACAAAATGTTATTAAAACAATGGTGCACAACACTTTATTCTACACCTTGAATCTTGCATGGTGAACGTTGCAACCTTGCATGGTTGCAAGGTTAAACTAAACATTACCTGTACAATGGGTTGACAGTGGACCTCACAGCAGTCATGTTGGAAGGGGTATCTGGAACACTAATCATGAATCATTAGTGTAGGGTATCTGTCTTATGTCATAATATGAATAAAGATCAGTGGCTCAAGTCAATACCTTGTAGCAGTGTTCCTCCAACCTTGAGAAGTGCCCTCATTGGGGTCATCAGTGTCCGAAATGAGTATCTGATTTGAGATTAACATTTTAGCATACATCTGAACAAATCACAATATTACATACAGTTTAAAAACGCTTTGATTGTACATCACAATAATACATTAAATGTCTAATGTAATAGTTTTACCAAAAAGGCATTTTTTAAATGTTTATTTTTTTAACTTAAATGTTTTACATGGATTATAAGGAAGGAAACAGCACAAATACCCTACCTCTTCCCTCTGATTTGATGCCCTGGAAGAGCTGTTTGAAGGAAAGAAGGATGGAAGAAAGTGAGGGAGGAAGACAGAGAAAAAAAGAAGAAGAAACAAACAAATACAGAATTAATGCACGAGTATTTGCCATGACTGACATTAACACGTTTTTTTTTAATCCAGTCCAAATAATGCATTTCGATTTAAGTACTACATTTATAATTGGCTTGTGGTGCAGACAAATTCCATACATTGTGTTCTTTGGGATATAATTTCCTAAAATTGTAGGTGGATCCACTCTGATAGTAGATTGTGGCCAAGTAGGAATAATAGCAACAACATTTTCTAAATATATAGAACATTAACCTTAATGAAATCAATAACCTTGGTTCACATGGTTATTTTCTTTTTGCTATTTTTCTTTCATTTTCCCCCTTTTGTTGATTGTTATTTTATTACATTAACATGTCATGTAACAATGTCTTTTTTTAATATATTTTTGTATATATATATATATATATCAATTATTTATATTTCTGTATACTGATGCAGGTAACACCTGAAATGCAGCTGTATTAGCATACTTACAATACAAAAATTAAACGTTTGGTTGCACACGAAAGAAGGGATATTCACATCATGTAGTCAAAGAGATTAACTCTGATAATGGGTCCAACAAATGCAGTCAAAGCCCTTTGAAGAGTATGTCACCACTGCATTTTTCCAAAGGTTTATAATACACGGTGTCAAGAATGAACCTATTACCTTGTTTTCTCTGCAGTGCTTTTTGGAGTACTTTCATGCTCAGGTTCCCAGGGCTGAAAAATACAATAAAAAAAGTATTCATTGTGCAGCCCCAGTGACCTTACTTGATATGTAAATGCTGCATGTGTCGCCAGACTTTTATATTATCCAGTTTAGCCATTTTATGTGAATCCACTTGAAATAATTATGCACCTTTGGTTGGGAAATTGACATAAAAAGTTGATCTGCTTGTGTGTGTCCAAACTTTCTACAAAACGTTATGAAGTATGTGAATTCATTTGGAAATGATGCGCCTTTTTGCAATAAGCCACTACCACTGCTATGCCCCCTTTGAGCCAATTGGCATGAACATTAACAAATGTACACACACACCAGTGTGTCAGCAAGGTCAACCTCAGTTACTCTTTTGCGTCTCACGGTGACTTCCTGATCAGTCTGATGCATCTTGTTGTTCACCTATGGGAAAGCAGCTTGTGAGTGACATTTTGATTGCTGACCAATCTGAAATTAAATCTGCATAGCCTGAAAAGAAGGACTTACCTTTGTCATAATCTGATCTAAGACATATAAAGAGAGCAATTCGGTTGTAGGTTTTCCCTATTTCCGTTTTATACTCTCTCAGACTAAATGGCGTTGAAGTACCAGGAATATTAATGACTTCTGATGTGTCTGGGTAAATGAGGACATAGGGGCCCTCATCCATATCCGAATTAAAGTCAGTCATCTTCTTGACTGCCAATCGATGCAACCCAGCTGCGTCAGTGTCAGGATCCAGAATCAGTGGAAGAGTTTTCCCTCTGACAGGTTTCATTATGTCCTTTTGAAGAGACATGATTCCAATATTTATCTGTGCAAAGAAAATAAATTAGGTGTAATCAACTTGGTACATGAAACCACACAATTAACAGTGGATAGTAACTATTATTATACAAGTCATTATGTGCTGTAATACCTCAGATAAGTGTGCAGCCCTGTGTGAAAATGCTTAGAAAAAAAACACTATACAATATACATACATGCATGCATGCATGTATGTACAAGTCACAACTACCATAATTCTTCCCTGATTGGCAAACAGACAAACAAAATAAAATGCCAATAACAAAAACACTGCTAAAATGGCTATGCACTTTTCAGCAATTCATAGCAGAAACGGATGTAATACATTATTTTAATTAAACGATTTCTAGAAAGTTGTCCACAGTTACAAATAATATTACTTTATAAATCCTGACTTGATTAGGCTAACAAATCCTTATTTTTTGTGCTTTAATAACCCCTTCATAAGTAAACGAAAAAAAGGATAAAGACGCTTTACCATCACTTGGATACATCACATAGGCCTGCTTATAACTTATATATTCTCAACCATGGATGACGTTTGACAAATGCGGATAACCAAGAAGATTCTTAAGCCAAACCTGCTAGTGCATCTTTTTGAACTTAGCTGACCATGACCAAGACGTTTTAGAGTTAACCACATACATGATGTAATTTTCAGACACACATTTTTCCCTTTAATCATGATTTACTAATAAAGCTGAGCTGTCCAATTGTAACACAGTAAAAGTAATGCTTTGATCACTTAAAACAGGTACCATCTATCTTCAGTGATGCAAACACAGGTATGGTGAAAAAAGAGAACTATTAGAAGCAGAAAAAAAACAGCGTAATATACCATCTGACAAAGGCCTGTGCTATAATGCTTCAATTAACTGGCTATTCTTTATAATATACTCAGATCAATAGGAGACAGAGATGTTATAGAGAAGTTATAAATCAAGGGTTTTTATTATTATTTACAGGTAGATATTATCAAGGGTGTAACTTTGGTTTAAGAAGTGGGGGACACACAAAACAGGGGGTCCTCCGCAATGAAACATATATATTATATATAATGAGTGTGCAAACTTATCTAGTATCCTTTCCATATGAACCTGTTTATTTGTGGGGGGACCTCACCTCCTCTAGGGGGGACCGGGGGCATGCTCCCCCGGGAAGATTTTTTTCTTTAAATTTAAGTTAAATGCATCAATCTGGTGCACTTTCAGCACAAAATGAATTTATGGATACATCTCTCAACACTCATATAAAACAGAACTGTATAATGCTTCAATTAACTGGCTATTCTTTATAATATACTCAGATCAAGAGGAGACAGATGTTAAGTTATAAATCAAGGGTTTTTATTATTATTTACAGGTAGATATTATACACTTTTGACTTTAAGGGCTTCAGTTTTTCTTCTTCTTCTTTGCTTGCGAAAGTGTTTCCACTGCTTTACGTCTGCTTTACTAACTGCCAGTGCTTTACTGCTTTACGCAACCGACTGGTGCTGCTGCTGCTGCGTCATGACGTCACCGGTGCTTATCAGGCTCTAGCTCCGAACCAGCCCTGGAACCGCGTTGGTGTCAAAGGGGCATTAGTTCGCCGGACCCTCGCAGCGGGGTTACAGCGCAGAAGTGCGCCGCATTTGCGCATGACTGATGTGCAACAACATGTGACTCCTCTGTTTGTCTTCTGTTGGTCGCTTGTTAGCAGACCGTTCATGCGATAGCAGAGCAAACAGGTACAGGAGGCGTAGAGTGAGGGATCATCCACTAGTCGTGCTCGCGGATGGATACAAAGATATACTTTGGCGGCCGTTAATAGGCTATACGTGGGCGGCCCGCCCAAGTAAAGTATATGTTTTGAAGTGAGAAGTTGTCGGCCAGTCCGTGAGTCGGACCCCCCCCAAAACGAAAACTCTTCGGTTCTACACGAATTACACAAGTCACCCAAATCAGCGTTAAAAAAGCGGGAGGCGCCGAAAAGTGACTAATTTGCATCACTGTATCTTGCCTAGTAAACCATATCTTCCAGCACTTCCTCTCCCATATTGGCTACCTGTACTGTACTTGTCTGTTCTTTCTTCTTCACTTTTCTCTTCTGGCAAGAGAAATTAAGCCTTTCGACTGCTTCTGTAAAGTTTTCAGGGATGGCATTTTTGGGGCAGCAGCTAACGTTACACAGAGAAAAACAATGTTATGATAACCAAGCTGAACTTAGCCTGGGTTATGTTTTTTTATTCACATTTTATGCAAGTGTGAGTTCAAACCTTATGTCTATGGTTCAAACATGAATCACGAGACAGGCTTAAAGGTTTTACAGCATTGTTACACAGTTTGAGTTGATGTTTTACCTGGAATCGGGCAACTGAAGTCCTGTTCATGTTTAGTTTCTTTTAATGCAGCCAATGACTGTCCACAAGAACTGCAAAAATGTTGAAGTGACTGAAATGTCTTCCCACAACGCGGACAATACATCATTTCAGAGTCAGAAGTCGCAATGGGCGGAAACACGCCGAGTAAAACCAGCGCCTTCGAATATTCTAGACTTCCGGTCGCTGACCAATCACGAAGCGTAATTTCTCTTGACTGGCAGCAAAAACAACCAATCACAGCAGTGCTTCTCTGGCTGGCTCTGTCCAATCACAAACAAGAAGTTTTCTCCCGAAAGGAATACCCTTTCCGTCCAATGTGAAATGCTGTGGTGTTTTCTGAAATGCTGTGGTGTTTTCTGAAATGCTGCGGTGTTTTCTGAAATGCTGTGGTGTTTTCTGAAATGCTGCGGTGTTTTCTGAAATGCTGTGGTGTTTTCTGAAATGCTGTTGTTTTGTGAAATGCTGTAGTGTTTTCTGAAATGCTGTAGTGTTTTCTGAAATGCTGTTGTGTTTTGTGAAATGCTGTAATGTTTTCTGAAATGCTGTGGCGTTTTCTGAAATGCTGCGGTGTTTTCTGAAATGCTGCGGTGTTTTCTGAAATGCTGCGGTGTTTTCTGAAATGCTGCGGCGTTTTGTGAAATGCTGCGGTGTTTTGTGAAATGCTGTTGTGTTTTGTGAAATGCTGCGGCGTTTTGTGAAATGCTGCGGTGTTTTCTGAAATGCTGTAGTGTTTTGCACTTCAGGGCCACCGTATATCCGGGTTCATACACTTTTTCACCAATGATTTTCAATGACTTTTCAATGACTTCTCCATGATCTTTACCTAATTTTCCATGACTGAAAAAAATGACTCTTTCTCAGCGGTACCACTGAAAATGGTTTATTTTAACATGGAACAGGAAAATAAGGTCTGCATATGAAACATGTTGTGCCTATTTAAGGGTTAAAAAAAAAAAGATGGTTAAAATTGCTCCTAAGTTGTTTTGGCAGAAAGGTAAGAATTCCTGTGAACTGACTTCAACAAAAGTTACAATGAACTGAATTACAGAAAATGTATAATTAATAAATAAGTACAAATTACCTTCTGGTTAACGTTATAGGCAATTGGACATTCAATCAATGAGTTACTCTGTTTTATAATAAATACAATTAAATATAACGATGAATAGTATGAAATACATAAAATGAACCATAATGAAGTATACTGCCAACTGTATTTCAGATAAAAATAATTATTGTTGAATTTTTTTGTGATACATTTGTCAAACTTAATAATGAAGAATACATTTTAAAAGACCAATTTGACTTCAAAAAGAGAGTTCCTCAACTTTCCCAACATTGGTCACGCTTGTAATGATCATATGCATTAAAAGGTAAAATCAAACTGTTATGCAATTTTAGAGACAATGTAAAAATATAAAGATATAATGTATTAGCATAGCCTGAAAATATTATTATATCATTTATAAGCTTAAGCCCAACGGTAGCGGCCGGATTTAAGAAGTAAAATAAATAGTTCTCTCTGTAATGACTTCTTTATATGTACACTTCTTTAAGAGGATATCATACATAGATCATTTGGGCCTCGTATGCAAATATCAAAGTTTGAAATTCAACCCAAGCACTTTGGATGAGCTGTGGAGTGTGAAGCTTATGAGTTACACAGGGAGGGAAATGAAGTGGTCCAGATGGGAGATGTCTAAGGGCAAGAAAATCCACACGATTGTGCTGTTACTACAGTAAAAGCGCTGGCACAACTGCATTTTTATGCTGATGATAAAAAGCTGCTTTGTTTCAATTCATCTCACTCAGCAAACATCGCTTAATTAAACCATTTTACTCCACAGAAATAGCTACTTTTGCAAAATTGTTTCCTTTATTTCCTTTCAGATTGTCCTTCTGGACAAACAGATGTCACCATGAGCTGCCTCACCATCGGCATGTCCATGTAATCCCTTCTGTTTTTATTATTTCCCACATTGGATTAAAACATAATAATAAAGTAATTACAACAAACATCAGTAATACTTACCCATATTGATATTTAAAAACTAAAAACAAAACAAATAAAAAGACAAAGAGAAGACGGAAAGGGAAGTGGAAAGAGAGTAGAGAAAAAGGATATTGTGCTATTTAATCATTTCCAGTTATTACAATTATTATGTTGCACCGGTTGATGAGGAAGATGTAAATAGGTATCAATTCTGGGTGTGTTACAGGAAAAGAAAGCAAGTATTATTAAAATGGATAATATCACCTTTAAGTTTTGAAGGGCGTGTTCCAAGTATTCCTGGTTTGTTCACAGATTGAGCTAGTGGTTAATTGATCATGTTGTTCTGTCTTTCCAATTTTAATTACATTACATTTAACTTGGCTTGCATTTTATCCAAAGAAACGTACACTAAGTGTGATCAACCATAAAGATACAAATTCAAAACGGCAAGAATCGAATAGCGAACAGTTTTTTTTCCTGTTGAGGGTTCCTGGGTCCCCAAAGCCCCCAGGAAGTGTGCCAGCTGTTGAAGCAAATCTTCCGTAGTGGACAAACGGTGGTGTTACAACTTCTGTTCTAGTCTGTGATGTTATTTTGGCCCAAATATATTTTTTTCCCCAATGACTGACATTGGTAAATCAGCTTATATCTTCTATGAGCTACATAAACTACCTTGTACGAACACTTTTTTAGCCCTTACTTAAAATATTAGAGTCTAACAGTTTGTTAAATGCACTAAGGAAAATAAAGCTTAAAGGAAGCACAAGTGCGCATGCTCTATGGCAAGGGTATTCAACTAAAATTCAACGAGGTCCAGTTAGAGAAAATCTCCCCATGCAAAGGTCCGGAACTTCAAAATGTCTAACTTGCTTTATGAATTAGTGTGATATATATTGAAGTAGCTGTAGCTTTATCAATGTCTGCATGTCATCAACAGCTGACTGCCAATCAAATAAAGAAAGTACAATTCAAAAACAACAATATTTATTGTCAATTAACATTGAACTATACAGATATACAGTAAAATACTGTGGATATGTGTGATGTTCCTCTCGGGCTGCATTTTAAAAATAAAATAGAGAAAATAAATAAAATAGCTTTTGAAAATGTGGGCATCTTAAAAGTGCTTAATTTTAGATAAATAAAATAAATTGTAGCAGCAGTAACAGTTTCAGACGATTATAGAACAATATCAGTCTTTACACATCATAACAATTGAACAGTTTTAAAGTTTCTCTTTCTTTCCCTCTCATATTGCAGTCCCTCACTCACTTTTTTTTATTCAGTGCGAGAATTGAGCTTGAGCTTGTCCTGCCAGGAGTTTAAATCTGGGCTGAAATGGTGTCAGGGCCATTCTCATACACACATGCAGGTGCTCATTGGTTAGCCTCGGTTAGCCTGCCCTGGAACGATATTTATTTTTTGTGACCTCAGTTCTGACTTGAGAGGGAATGTTTGGTCAAACACTTTGTGTTTTGTCTCATAGTGGCGTTTTGGCACTTTTAATGAGCGCCACGGTCTCTGAACAAATGAGACACACTGGTTCTGTGCTCCCAGTGGGCAGGATGAACATGAATGAGTCCGTCCACTCAGGGTTAAAAGCTCTGTTCTCACCGTCCACTTTCCTCTTCTTGGAGAGCGCCATGTGTAATTATTTGTCTCTCCCTGTCTGCCGCTAACACGCCTGTTCACTCTCCTCTCCGCTTCTCTCCCTGTATCGCTAATTATTCTCTTCACTCACTTTCCTCTCCGCTTCTCTGAGTCTGCCACTCTCTCGTCTCTTCTTCTGTGTTTCTCTCCCTGTATCGCTCAGTCGTCTCTTTCGCCCCCTGTCGGCAGCGGTTAAAATAGAATCGCCCCGTCAAAATAGAAATCCCCTATTAATGTATTGATTATAGGTCCGGGTCCGTATAGGTCGGCGTCTGGGTCCGGATCCGGACCGCGGTCCGCCTGTTGCCGATCCCTGCTCTATGGGCAGATATGGTTACTTTTTGAATCTACAGTCGCTCCAATTATGAGTGTTTTTCATGCACCACTGAGCAACTTCCATAACATGGCCCTGCCTCCATTTTTGACTCGAATGGTTTTCTTAGCTATAGTAAATGAAGTGGTTTTCAATTGCAGGTCATGTTCACTCAAGTCAGGGACCTTGTATCGATTGAGTTGGATTTTATAATTGCGCAATATGGAGAATGTGTTGTTTAATCTGTATAGAAGTTGGATGCCCATTTTGTGGGCATTTGGCTTTGGTGACATGGTGACAGTCAATAATGTAGATGCCTTTCAATGCCTTGCAGGCAAACATACTGTACCGAGATAACCCTAACGCTTGCTTCGCATTTTGTGCTGCAGACTTTCATTCAAGATATAACGATATATATGACAATATAAATTCCACTATACATGTACAGGAAAAAGGTTTAGATCTAATAAACTGTTGTGACAGTGGATAGTTTTGGATGTGTGCATGTGATTTCTTCTATGAACAGTGCAGTTTTCAAAGGTTTGACCATGTCAGTCTTGAAGCTGCTCCCCCTCCTCTGTAATCCACAACAAAAGAAGTGCTATCAAGTGCATCAAATGAAGTAGCAGGAGCATCACTATAAAGCTGGCGCTGGTCAGTGTTTATGGTGAGAAGGATTATATTTTGACAGCTTCTGCAGAGCGGACCTGCAGGATCCGGACTTGGCTTCAGCGTGAGCCTCACACAACAGCTGGTTGTCCAAAATTAGTCCACGTTTCTGGGCAGGAGTCCCTGTTGTTTTGTCAATGGTGGTGGAGGAATCATGCAGAAAGTGATTCAGACGAATTGCTCTGGGTTGAGTTCTGAGGGGGCGTGGGCATGTTTCCAGCTGGAGTTCTTAGCTAGGGAGGCAGCGGGAAGCAGCCTCATCCTGAAAGAATCAAAACTGTGAAGCTGCAGGGTGATACCGGATTAAATGAGAAGCTAGCTGAATGCTGACAACAAAATCAGTTTGACTGGAAATTGTCAATATGTCAGTGAGAAATCAAAAGTGGATATCAATGCATATATATTAGCCCTGTTTTGTTTTTGGGATTTTATGGGGAAGTCTAGGAAGCTCATATTCAACTCTGAAACACCTATGTCCATTTTGTTTCCACATTACGACTCAAAGCTCATGAACACAGTGAACAAACTACATTTATTATTTTTGGTAGGTGGAAAATAACAATCATATCATTACGCAACAATATAAAGGATAATTGTACGTGTGTGTCATTCTATGAAAAATTACATATTCTGCATAGTTTTAGGTTCCTATTTGTATTTTGTGGCTCTACTGTGACATTTGTCCATGCTTTAATGTTGAAAAAGGTCTTTAATACTGGCTGTGCTGCAGCTAGGCCTGTCACGATAATTAATTTTGTTGGACGATAAATTTTCCTGGAAATTATTGCGATAAACGATAATATTGTCGCACCGTTGTAAGACCATTTTAGACCACTGACATAATGATAATATATAATAATAATTCAAGTACATTCTTTCAAACAGAACTTTTTATTGAACATTCAACATTGCAAATTAAATGTGAAATAATATTCAAATATATAAATTATATATAATAAATAAAACAAATACATTTAATTATAACAAATTAATTAAAATCACACACAACCAAAACAATCAATAGACTCAGGCTGGAAAACAGAGCTCTCTCTCTCAGATATATATATATATATATAAATAAATACATAAATATGAGCACACATTGTCTCACAACCAAAAAAAAACAATACATAAAAACACCCAGATGCCTCAACAGGCCATATCCAAATCTGTATTTCAAAGTTTTCGAGCAAGGAACACCAACATGTTTGCATTGTCGGGCAAATGCATCTTTGATTGCAAACTGTCGGGAAGGTGGGGGCTCTCCATCTCCAGCTGCAGTGTTTGCTCCCAGCTGGGAAAACGGAATGGGGTGGTTGTGTTTCAGGTGCAGTTTAAGGTTGGTCGTATTGCTAGCTTTTGTTGCTACCTTTTTAAAACAAATGCGACACACCGCCCGGCTCATTCAAGTCCGTAGGTTCGCCTCGTTGATTTGGCTTAAATCCAAAATATTCCCACACCGGAGATGTGGTATTAGGTTTTGCAACCACTTCCATTTAACTTCAAATTCCCCTCGAGTAAGTCACACGTTGTCTCCTGCTTGTCTCTATATTATTAATTTGGCTGCTACACTGCTGCACGTGGAGTGTCCTCCTGACCTGGCTGTGTCATGGGCTGTGTGTGAGCCCCGCCCCTCACAGCGCGCCGGGCTGGCAGCCACAGCCGCCGGGCTAAAATGCTGGTCACATCCTTATGTAAACAAACTCGTATGTAAACGGCAATTTATCGAGCTCAGAAAAGTTATCGAGTCCATTTTTATTTATCGTACGATAAGTCAATTTATTGATTATCGTGACAGGCCTAGCTGCAGCACCTCTTTTCACCCTCTGTCTGAAACCAGAGCCCTGTCTGCTCTGATTGGTCAACCGCATAGAAATGTCCCACAGACTGCAATGTGTTGAAGCGCTAGTCAAAAGAAGCACGAGTGTTATATAGTGATGTCACTACAGTATTTTATGGAAGTAAACAAAGGAGTCCAATGGAGGCAGGGGGGGGGGGGAGTTTGTGGGAGAGAAACTCCCTCTGGAGGTAACCACAGGGTTTTATCCTTTGCAGACCATTTACATGCAGTAAAACATATATATATATATATATATATATATAGCTCACTACAGGGAAGGGAAAACCCTCCAAAAGCAGAATAGGGCCTCTTTAAAAATGTTTTTCGATTTTTAGTCTGAGTTAAAAGTCTAAGGATGGAAATTAGGCCCAAATGAGTTTCTCCAATTTGAGTTTTGGTAGATTCAACACCAAATAGGCTGAAAAGAAGCCCAGTGTTTCCGCTTCTGGTTGGAAATTTAAATATGTATACAAATTACTTTTTGGATCTGAAGCATCACACGCATAGCTGGAAAATAAGCGGCCACTAATCCTCACCATATTATTTTATGGCTAAATAAATGAAGAAAATAAAGCTTTCAAAATATGTACCTTCAGCCCGTTTCACAAGCAAGCAAAACCAAAAACATAATCACTCATTAATATCCTTTACTGTCAACTTAACACTGTCCAAAACAAATCTGTCACGTATTATTTCCTTCCGCAACATCAAGGATATTAATTTAACTACACTCTCATGTGGCATTGACAACCTCCCCAGCATAAATTGTTCATCCCCGCCTGATGAACTGGTTTCTCATTACAATAACAATCTTCATAATCTGCTCAATTCCTTCACCCATTCTGCTCCTTGGTTTACACCTGAACTATGCCAACTTAACACAAAAGGCCGTCGATTAGAACGTCTCTGCAAAAAAACTGGACTTGTTGGACACAAAGAAATGTACAATAACCACATTCTCCACTACAAGGACACTCTCTCTACAGCTAAATCATCCTACTACACAGTTCTCATCAGCTCTGGCGAAGGGAACACAAGGGCCCTGTTTTCTACAGTGAAGAACATACTACGACCACCGTACTCTCTTGCAACTCATCAGTATTCAACCGCCTACTGTAACTCCCTCATGTCATTTTTAATGACAAAATATAAAAA
The DNA here is from genome assembly GCA_031216635.1 of Dissostichus eleginoides. Lineage (NCBI taxonomy): Eukaryota > Metazoa > Chordata > Actinopteri > Perciformes > Nototheniidae > Dissostichus > Dissostichus eleginoides. Next base: position 7,870,344 of record CM062275.1, read on the forward strand.
CATTCACCAGCAACCAACTCCTAACACCACATGCAGTATATCTCTCCCTGTTTTCTCCGACCCTCTCTCTCATTCTCTTTAAAGTTTCACACTTCCCTCTGCTGTTGTAATATCTGACCTCATCCGTAAATCCAAGCCATCTACCTTTCAGTTAGACCCTCTTCCTACCCCCCTGCTAAAAGCCTGTCTACCTTCATTGTCCTCCCTTATAATTGTCATCATACACTCCTCCCTCACCTCTGGTCTTGTTTCCTCACTTTTCAAATCAGCCGCCATCACGCCCATACTGAAAAAACCTGGTGCAGACCCCAACAATTTTAATAACTTTCGTCCCATATCTAACCTACCATTTCTCTCAGAAATCCTGGCAAAAACTGTCGCATCGCAGATCCATACCCACTTGTCTGACAATAACCTCTACGAACAATTTCAATCTGGTTTCCGCCCCCATCACAGCACAGAAACAGCACTGGTGAAAATCACTAACGACTTCCTTATGGCAGCTGACTCCGGACTTTTTACAATCCTCATCCTCCTTGATCTTAGTACAGCTTTTGACACCATTTCCCACAGCATCCTCATTGACAGACTTACCTCCATCTGAATCACTGACACACCCCTCCTCTGGTTTAAATCATATCTCTCTGGCCGCACTCAGTTCATCCAACTCAAAACCTTCAAATCACAGCCACTTCCAGCCACGACCGGTGTTCCCCAGGGCTCTGTCCTGGGGCCTCTTCTTTTCATCATCTATCTACTTCCTCTTGGCCATATCTTCCGTAAACACAACATCCACTTTCATTGCTACGCGGATGACACCCAGCTCTACTTGTCCTCCAAACCAACCACCATCCTCCCTGTCTGACTGCTTACAGGACATCAAATCCTGGTTTTCCTCTAAATTTCTCAAACTTAACGATAATAAAACCGAGGTTCTCCTCATTGGCACAAAATCCACCCTAACCCAACCTGACAGTTTCTCCATAACAATAGACAACTCTTTAGTCTCCCCCTCCCCTCAGGTTAAGAGTCTGGGTGTCATCCTCGACAGCACACTTTCATTCAAATCTCATATCAGTCATATCACTCGGTCTGCCTATTTCCATCTACGCAACATCAACCGCCTCCGCCCGTCCCTTAACCCTAAGAGCACCGCCATTCTTGTTCACACCCTGGTCACTTCCCGCATCCCTTATGAAACAAAAATATATTGTAATATATTGGTAAATATAATACAATATACTGGATCATACATTTCCATATATGGGAAAGTAGTCCTTATATTTTTAAATATATTGCAATATATGCATGGACCATGTATGGCTATATATTGTGTTGGAGGGCCACCCTTTGGAGTGGTTGAAGGTTCGAGCCCGCTCCGCGCCGTTCGTTGATGAGTGGTCTGCTATAAGAGGAAGGACTCAGACACAGAGATATGAGGTTAACAATAAGCTGATTTAATGGTAAAAGCAACAGTACAATATAACAAAGTACTTCGGGCCCTGGTTCTGCTACCGTGCGATATACTTATCGGGACAGTCAGACAGAACAGAGGCCCCGAGTATAAAGAAGTCACAATATTTATACACACAAACGGGGAGGAGTTGTGTGGGAGGAGTTGTGTCGGTTGCTCCTCCCTAGGTGTTATCTACTGGTGGATTCACTCCTGGGCGAGCCCTAGGCAGCGAATCAGAGTGAGTCAGCCATTGCTGCCCTCGAGACCGTCTTCCACTCCGTACAGAGCGTGGGAGGTTTGGATCTACTGCGCCCGCTGATAAGTCCCAGGCCATCTTCATGGCAGCCATGGGGTAAACAATTCATGGGGTCAACATGGGGTGATCATAACAATCTTTATCTTCGTACCTGGCAGTACCGTCTTTGTATACTCTAAGTCTCTGCACAGTCTCTGCACATGACCTTGCTACTGTCAATGTTGTAAGTTTAAACACTTTCCCATGCAACCCCTCCCCACGCTCCTGTCCACCCCATTAAAACCCGGGGGGTGCGACTGGGTCCATCCATTCCCAAGTCACGGCACACACAATGAGCACAGCAAGCAAATAATGCTACAATAAGAATATTGCCCTAGTTTCATAAGCAGTTTCATAAGCATACATTTTACACAGACTATTGGCGCCTAAGATATGTCGGGCCAAGGTTATAATTATTGAAACAGGTTATACCGGTTACTTTAATTGATACATATAAAAAATATATATTGCAATGAAAACAAAAACTGCACTATACATTTTTATATGTAATAGTTTTATTGAAACACTCATTTATCTTTCATGAGTTACACACGTTTACATAAAGTTGAACAGATATTCATAAACAGTTATCTCACTTCGTTTTGTATAGTCACCCACTATATATGAACATATGCGTGGTGATGGTATATATGAAAAAAGTACAATTCCATTGTCCATTGAATGATGGAACATAATATACAGTTTATAAATATATACATCACACACACATGCACGAATATATATATGCATATATCCACGCATATATATATATATATATATATATGCGTGGATATATTCATATACATATATTATATATATGCATATATATGCATATATATATATATATATGCATATATTTATGCATATATATACATGTGTCCAATGCAATGCACATATTTTTTAATTCTTGAATATACTATAATATACTTACTTTTTATTTCTATTTGTTCAATATATATGTTTATTTTGAAATTGGAAATAACCCAGTACTGAGATATTCTTGGAAATTAAATGAGAATCCATAAAACGGCTGGCGTTTGGATTATGGTTACGGCCGACCAGCTATTTGGAGTGGAATGCAGCCCATCCACGGCAGACAGCTCAAAACAGTAATCGAACGCGCCACTTCCGGCTGACAGTTTCTCAATGTCGAGTACACATGCTGCAGAGCCACTATTTCAAGTATACTACGTCATCGAGTGGCGCAGAATGCTGGGCATTTAATGCATTTAAACAGTCCTTCGGCGCCACTCGATGACGTAGTATACTCTCGACATTGAGAAAAACGGCCTCCGTCTCGCTAAACAAATATTTTGTATAACTCTCTAAAACGTGTTAACGTTCTCATTGGACACATTACGTGCCAGTGATCACCAATCAATCTCACAGATTTCGGGGAGGCCTCCCCTCTCCAGCAATAGATTGATCTGATTGACAGATTCAAATGCAAATGCATTGCATGTTGATGATGGGATTATGGCACCGTCATGAAACAAAAATATATTGTAATATATTGGAAAATATAATACAATATACTGGATCATACATTTCCATATGGGAAAGTAGTCCTTATATATATATATTTTTTAAATATATTGCAATATATTGATACATATAAAAAAATAATATTGCAATGAAAACAAAAACTGCACTATACATTGTTATATGTAATAGTTTTATTGGAACACTCATTTATCTTTCATGAGTTTACATAAAGTTGAACAGATATTCATCAAAATAATATAAAGTTCATAAATAAATACAGACACACACATATATATATATACACACACATATATATATACACACACACAAACATATATATATATACATACAAACATATATACAGTACATATACACACCCACGCAACTTGGCAACTCGTTTAAAATGTGTCAGATTCACAACTGTTTTTAAATGGAAGCTAAAGAAACCTAATCAATAAATTGATCCCAACTATAACACAATGGTAATTTCTAAACCTGGTTAGCGTATGCATCAAATTGTGACTTGATAATTGCTATAATACCAAAATATAAACAAGCATGCTATTTAAAAATGCTTAATTAGATGTTGCCACCTTTAGTGGTAATTAAGGATCCCACGCCTTCTTAAAGAGCAACTTGCAGGTTAGAGACACCAGTGAATAAATGTGTAGGAAAATGTATGTATACACTAGATTTTCCAAAAAATATACATAAATATACACTACAGTGACATCTGGCGTCGTTTTTGTAAGACATTTTTTACTTCCGCATAAAAAAAAACCTCCCTGTGACCTCCCGCGTGTGACGTCACATGGGGAGAGCGGCCGGTCTAACGTATTAATAACATGGATCACAATGCTAGTTTTGACACAGAAGAGGTTGAAAATAAATATTCGAATGCATATGACGGACCACAACCATATAATTATGAGCCTGCTAGGCTTACAAGAGACCAGGAGCAGCCAAGGATTAGAAGAAATAACGGCCATTGGCGAGAAATGGAGCTGTGGTGTGAGGAGAACCAGTGGAGAACAGGGCAGCTGTCTTGGTGAGTGACCGGCGTTAGCTACAGTTAATGTTAGCTAACGTCGGTCACATCACAACATTGTAAAGTTAGCTATCATATATCAGGCTATAACTAAAGTAGTATTGATAATATAGTAACGTTACTGGCAGGACGATCTGGCGGAGAAAGGTTGTGGAACCTCCATTGATATGCCGTTGTAAATGGCTTGATGGAAAGCAGGTGTGTAGTCGGGGAGGTAAAGTAACCTGTTTCAAATATATAACCTGTTTTAATAATGTAATAATAACCTTTAAAATAATTATAACTTTGTCTGTGTAAAATGTATACTTATGAAACTAGACCAAGTGTTCTTATTTTCCTTTGTTTGCTGTGGTCAATTGTGTGTGCGTTGACTTAGGAATGTAGAGGATCCAGTCGCCCCCCCGGGGTTTTAATGGCCGGATAGGAGCATGGGGGGGTTGCAGGAGAAAGGTAATAAAACTGACACCATTGAGTCTATGCAGAGATTGTACTGAGAGAAAGATTGGGATGCGGAGTGGTACGGCCAGGTGCTGAGGATAAACGAAGATAAGGATTGGTACCTCACCCCCGTGCGACCCAGAATTGTTTATTTTATGGCTGCCATAAAAGATGACCTGGGACTGATCGGCGGCGCAGGAGATCCAAACTTCCCACACCTATGGCTGACTCACTCTGATTCGCTGTTTAGACCTCGTCAATGGCTGACTCACTCTGATTCACTGCCTAGGGCTCGCCCAGGAGTGAGTCCACCAATGGATGAACACCTAGGGAGGAGCAACCGACACAACTCCTCCCACACAACTCCTCTCCGTTTGTGGGATAAATATTGTGAATTCTGTACACTCGCGGCCTCTGTTCGTCTGACTGTCTGATACGTACATCGCACGGTGGAAGAGCTGAGGCCCGAAGTACTTCGTTATATAAGTACTTCGTTATATTGTACTGTTGTTTCTACCATTAAATCAGCTTATTGTTTAATCTCATATCTCTGTCTGAGCCGTTCCTTTTTACAGCAGACCACTCATCAAACGAACAGCGCGGAGCGGGCTCGAACCTTCAACAACTGAAGGGTGCTTAAACCAACAATTTGGTGACCGACCGACGTGATGAGTAGGGTCTCATAGAAGGCACACCGGCAGCCAGCGGACGAACGGTCCAGGGATGACACCTCGAATACCTCTGACAACTAAACCAGGGCCCCCACAACAGAAAGGTGAGCAGATACCTGTTATTATCAAAATCTGTGATTGGCTATACTACAAATTTTAGAGTTGTCAGCGGCATTTTCAGTGTTTTAGTCTTACGGTAGAAAGAACAGTACTACAGAATAACACTTTCCAGTCTCAAAGAGGAGCTGCAGTTGTGTTATATGTGGGGTATTTCAAGAGGAGAAACGCAACTTTCAAAATCAATTTGAAATGACCGGATCTCGCAAACTCTTGCTGTGGGGTTAATCTAGAAGACTAAACGTGACGATAAAGAGATTCTGTAGACTGGGTTTCGACTCCTTGCCAAAGCCACATCGCCGAAAGGGGGTGTAGAAGCGCTTCTGGAAGTCTCTCCATCTGTTGAAATATACATCGCACTATAAAAGTCAACTAGACTGTACGGGGAATATATTAACTGTGTAACGAGATTGCAGTGGTTATAAATTTAAAGGAAGTCCAGCTGCAATCGTCGTCCGAGATTTCAGTGGTTTTAAATTTAAAGGAAGTCCAGCTGAAATACTCTGAGAAATAAGGTGACACACACAGTAATTCTTAGACGAATTCTGGGGTTGGGGCTCATCGACTAATGTACACAGGCAATCCTTAGACGGATCTGGGGTTACGTTAGGTATATTTATTTTGAGTGTGATTAATATTGAGTAAGAAAAAGGTTGATAGGCGCTGTGAGAATGGGTCTGCAGAGAGAATTTCGCCTTGATGCCAACTGGCTGTTATCAGCCTGCAGCCAGGGAGGAGAAATCAGCAGAGCTGCCTGCACTGAGTGTGTGTGTGTGTGAGGAAGTCCGTGGATTGGTCAATTTGGACCAATCAGCGCGGGCTTAACGTAACGGCTAAGCGGTCCTACGACGCTGGTTATCAACTCGGTAAATCGAGCCAGGGTTTCTCTCTCCAGCTGAGAGCGCGTTCACGTGAAAGGGACAAGTGTACTAACAGCGCAGCGTCATACTTCATTAATGAAAAGTAAATTAATATTAGACAAATATGAACTTTAAACATCCATGACTTAAACATATAATAAAGGATACAAGCCACATAGTTGCACCTGCAAGGTGAATATAGAGCAACTGGTTAAAAAATAAATAAACTACCGAGTGTTTGAAAGCGTACAACAGTTTTATGTTATCACTGTTGCCCATCTAAGACACGAGTGGATCTGACTTTAATTACATTTGAGTTGAGTGTTTCGTCAACCTAATGTGTTGCTTAAAATAATACTTCTGCATACAGTATGTGACAATGTAAGTGTTGCACGGTCAGATACGGCTCGAGAAGCTGACTTAGACAAGGAAATATATATATTATGATATTATATGATCGATGATGTGATATGAATGATAAGTGCGACACGTCGGCGTCTTCTCTTCATACGGCAGTTTAAACTGTATTTCCTTTATCCTGTAATATGACTTGATAGATTTAAACTCCGCACGCTGAGCTCTGATCAGGCGCAGCTTTCACTGAGTTGATCTCTTTCTATAGACGCCGGAGGCAGGCAGCGTCAGGTAAAACAAGTTATTTAGCCTTCCCAAACCTGAGCCTTACGCGCCGCCAATAATACACCTCGCACCGAAAACTATCAGACTGTATACCTGTGGGAATAAAACTACAATAATTAGTAAATTATAGTACGCAGAGATATCTGGTATTTTTTATAAAAAACTAAAACCTTTAGGAGAAGCAGATACGAACGAAGTCAAAATGGAAGGAGAATTTGAACGTGAAGAGAGAGAATTAGGAGTCCCTGTTCCGGGGAGTTTAAGGGAACAGTGGGGACAAGCAGAGAGATTGATACTTAGCGGACTTAAGCCCGGAGATCATAAAAAGGCGAGCAGCGATCTCCGTTTCTTACACGATCAGATGATCGCAGAGAATAGAGTAGAGGGTGACGAGGCAATAAGTCTCCTAGCCACAGCACTCAATACATACGAGCGACAGTTGGTTCAGAAATTAGAAACTCTCAACAAGCAGAAGGCAGGTTTTATCAGGGCTTCTAAACTTAACAAAGAAAGGGAGCTAGTTGACAAGCTAAGGAGAATAGGCCATAACGCAGCCTTAGTTATGAATGGAGTGGCAGTAACCTGCTCTCTGAGCAAAACTCCCGCCAAAAATCTGCCCGCCATAGCAGCCCCACCCAGTCCTGCACCAGCCCCTCCCACAGAAGTGATAGAGCCAGTCAGGAAGGAGAAGCCATATGGTGGGCCCCTCCCAGACATCCCAGAGGGCGGTCCCCTCCTCTATCCAGATTTATACAACCCCTTTAAGACCCGACCCCCTCCCTATACGCTTCCCTCCACCTCTAACCCCCCCTCACCCAGTTCCCCTCATGACATTAAAGGAACACCTGTATCAACACATACACCTACAGATGAAGAAATACTTGACTTTGTTGCAAAACGCGTCAAATTTTTTAGGACTAAAAAAAAAAAGGATGAAACCTCTGCCTCTGACAGAGAAGACACGGCAAGTCAAGACGGCACAGGGGACTCCACCTTCCTCTGAAACAGGTTGATATAGCCGGTGTCGGACTTTGTTTATGAACACATTAACTGAGGGACAGGTTTCTCCCCATTTGAGCTGACCCACGGCCATCAGTTTCCGGGTCCTGGAGCATTAGCAGTAGGGAAAGAAGTAGAGGAATAGCAAACCATATACCAGCAACTTAAGGGCTTGGTATGAGATTTCTCCACCCAGGTGGCTGACGCCAAAGGGGGACCGGAGAAGCACGAGGCTAACACCGCAGAATTCATCTGGCTGAAGGTCATCCGTCCGAAGTGGCTCAACCCAAGGTTCACCGGCCCGCACAGAGTGACTCAGAGGACATCACATGCAGTTCGCCTCGAAGGAAAGGGGGAAACGTGGTATCATTGGAGCCAGTGCGCCGTTGGAAAACCTCCAGCAAGGACGTTAGACGACATCAGAACTGACATCGCTGCAGCAGGACGAGAGAACGACACATCTGACGACGACAGCCCAGCAGAAGCAACGACCCATACAACAGATGACAAGGACAAAGACACAGAGGTAACAACAGGCGATCTTGGAAAGGAGATTACGGCCGGCGAGGAGGCGGACACGAGTCTACTCTGAAACACACGACTCCATATAGGACCCGACTTTTTTACTCCCACCTTTAGGGGCACTTTCCAATAAGTAGCAGCATTTTTATGCCCACCTATAGGGCCTCTTTCTAATAAGAGTAGTAGGTTTATATAACGAGAGGTTATCCCTATAGTTAAAGGGCAGTGAAAGTCTCCCCACTCACCAGACCTTCTATTTAACAGGTTCTGGGAGCACAGTATTTACCATTACAGGGTACTATTTTACACCCTAGTTTTAAAAAATCTCCTTAGGAGATTTTAGCATTGTGTTCAACCTAATTACAATAACACGGACCACTGATTAAAGGTACTCAACAATGACAGACTGTGGATTACACTTCCTTATTGTTTGTTGGTGTACTCTGCTAGTGGGAATCGTGGTTTTACTTGGGACACTGTTTGTATCTTGAACACCATTCTTAGTTATATGGCCCATTAGCGAATTGCCTTATTATTTGATTGGGTGTTAATTCCTTGTGTCCTAGTAAATCTCCTATTATTAATAACAGAAATAATGTGTGTTCACCCTTGCCTTTATTTTTGTTTTAATGATTCCATTGACCACCCAGACTCCATTCCCCCGCCAGAGGAGTCCGTAACTAGGGTCAAACGGGCCAAACATGAGGTAGTTGTTACCAAAATGTCTCCTAAACAAACCTTCACTTTCCAAGCAGGTAGTGATGGAATAATGCAGACAGGATCAACTATGTACATTACAATGTGCTCCGTTTAGCTAATCTCACTAGGGACCCTGTAGAAGGACTCGCTGAACAGCTGGGGCCGACTTCCCTTATGGCTGAAACAGAATAGAATGGCCCTTGACATGCTGTTAGCTGAGAAAGGAGGTGTGTGTTCAATGTTTGGTGATATGTGTTGTACTTTCATTCCAAACAATACGGCTCCGGACGGTTCCGTCACAAAGGCTTTAGAAGGCTTTCGCACACTATCCATAACTATGCATGAACAATCAGGGATACACAACCCCTTGGAGGAATGGTTTACAAACATGTTTGGTCAATGGAAAGGTTTAATAATGTCTCTTTTGATTTCAATAGCTACTTGTATTGCCATTTTAGTAACATGTGGTTGTTGTTGTGTGCCTTGTATCCGCTCATTGTGGGACAGACGCAGTAGAAAAGAATGACAGTGGTTATGTTTTGAATGCTTGTGTGAATTGATCTCTGGAGGTGAGATCAAAAGGGGGATTAAAGTAACCTGTATATCCTATATAACCTGTTTTAATAATTATAACTTTGTCTGTGTAAAATGTATACTTATGAAACTAGACCAAGTGTTCTTATTTTCCTTTGTTTGCTGTGGTCAATTGTGTGTGCGTTGACTTAGGAATGTAGAGGATCCAGTCGCCCCCCCGGGTTTTAATGGCCGGATAGGAGCATGGGGGGGTTGCAGGAGAAAGGTAATAAAACTGACACCATTGAGTCTATGCAGAGATTGTACTGAGAGAAAGATTGGGATGCGGAGTGGTACGGCCAGGTGCTGAGGATAAACGAAGATAAGGATTGGTACCTCACCCCCGTGCGACCCAGAATTGTTTATTTTATGGCTGCCATAAAAGATGACCTGGGACTGATCGGCGGCGCAGGAGATCCAAACTTCCCACACTATGGCTGACTCACTCTGATTCGCTGTTTAGACCTCGTCAATGGCTGACTCACTCTGATTCGCTGCCTAGGGCTCGCCCAGGAGTGAGTCCACCAATGGATGAACACCTAGGGAGGAGCAACCGACACAACTCCTCCCACACAACTCCTCTCCGTTTGTGGGGATAAATATTGTGAATTCTGTACACTCGCGGCCTCTGTTCTGTCTGACTGTCTGATACGTACATCGCACGGTGGAAGAGCTGAGGCCCGGAGTACTTCGTTATATAAGTACTTCGTTATATTGTACTGTTGTTTCTACCATTAAATCAGCTTATTGTTTAATCTCATATCTCTGTCTGAGCCGTTCCTTTTTACAGCAGACCACTCATCAAACGAACAGCGCGGAGCGGGCTCGAACCTTCAACAACTGAAGGGTGCTTAAACCCAACAGAGGGTGCACAGCTGATTGCAGCAGGTGAGTGGAGGTTGAGCCGGGAGCCAGGAGTGACAGCCACCACGCCCACACAAACAACACAGACAGGGGAAAACAAACAAACAAACACAAAGGAGACGACTGGAGGAGTACAGCCACCACAGCGTTACCTAATGCAACTCCACACTACGTCTTACGGTGCTGTGTAACGGAGGGGAGAGAGAGAGAGGAACGAAGGGGGGGGAGAGAGGAACGAAGGGGGGGGAGAGAGATGTAATACGGTTTCCTGATAAACGTTTTGTTTGATAGGCCTCAGCTGTGGAGAGTATGTGCTGCAGGGAGGTGGATGCACCTCGCACAACACACCCAGGAACGAAAGCTAGCTCCGGTCCTTTTCCTGTTAGGGAAATTGTGGACTCGATGTCCTGACACGCTGGAGTTTTTGCAACCTGCACAAACTCAAGCTCACCATGATTACAAATGGTGAAATGCAATGTAAAATTACCGAAAAAATACCAGCTCACTAAATCACAACCGCTCAAACCAACTACAAACTACTACCGCGGATTGGGCAGAGAAGGAGTCCGAGAAAGTTGCTCCCCCATGTGACGTAATATGATGCGTTTGACGTTAAAAAAAATGCAGTTTTTAGTAGCAGAGCTCAAAACGGCTACTTTCCCCTCTGAATTATTGCCCTTATGTCTTGTAAAACATATCAAATCCTGCATTAACTTTTTTAATTGTAATTTTCAGGCAAGGTTAAGCATAAATCTAGGAAAAAAAAACCTGCAAGTTGCTCTTTAAATATCAAATTCAAAGAACTTTCAAGGCATTCCAGGCCCAATTCCCTAACATTTCGGCATTGTTTGAGACATAGTCAAGGTTAATTACTGTTAAAACACTGACCATTTTTACAAAGAGAACTAGCAGGCTTTACAGAAACTCACACACAACAATTAAAAAGAGAGGCTTTTATGTGTGAACACTTCTCAACTGTGCTGTGCTGTGTTAGTGATGAGTATGTGGTCCCTTGCCTTCTCTAACACGGCACAGCAAAAGGGGTTAAGAGATTATCAAAATGACTTACATTTGTCATGTCTATTTATGTCTATTTCAAAAAATATTCAAGGATTTCAAGGATAATGTAATGTAATGAAATGAAATAACATTTTGCAGTAGACACCATTTTGCTTGGTAATATACACCAACTTTGCACTCAACTTTCAGTCCTCCCCACTGCATCTTGGAGGTATGCATGCATAGAGGCTTGCATATTGTGGTAGATCAATGAGCATACATTTTCCTTTGAACATTGTCACATCAAAGATCTGTTTCCTGCCCCACAATAGTCTTTTCAGACCAACTACATTTTCTACATTAATCAATGTACTGTGTGATCTATCATACTCTCTACCAAGAGCAATGCATTTTCTGGTACCTTGTTGCTCTACGATAATGTAATAGTAAACCGTGATTATGTGTCCATTCTGTAACATAATAGTGAAGCTGTTCCTTTTCACTACTCTAGTGAACTCTTGTGAGTAATACAGTTGTCCATTGACTAGAAGTCTACTTAATACTTTCACAATTATATCTGCGGTGACTGAAAGTTTCTCTCTCATTGTCACAAGTTAGACACTTATATTGTTGTTATTTTGGTTTGGCACATCTGTAACTCTCCTGTCATTTCAGATCCCGCCTTCCTCCAGGCTCTTGTAATCAGCTCACTTCCCTCACCTGGTCTTCCCAGCCCTTCCCCTCACCTGTTACTCATTCTCTCATTACTCCACAGTATTTATATCACCTGACTCTCACTTGTCCTTTGCCAGATTGTCTTGTCTTTTCTGCCAAGCTCTCCAGTATTCTGATACTCCCTATCCTAGATTCTTGTCCTGCCCGGTTTTGACCCCTGCCTGCCTATATTCGGATCTCGAGTTCCTGCCTGCCCCCTGTCTGGTTGTTGTTCTATCTGACGGATTTCCTGGTTCTGACCCTGCCTGTCCCAGACCTGAAATAAACTGAACATTACTAAACTGGTTGTATCTGAGTCGTGCTATTGGGTTCTGATCTGTACCTGTGATCGTGACAGTACAATCTGGCCAACATGAACCCAGCCGACTCAGCGACAGAACCGCCGACGCAAGATGTCATGTTACAACGCCACGAGCAGCAGCTTACCTTCATGGCTGAAGCTATGCAGGCGATGGCAGCTCGTCACGAACGGACCTTTGTGAATCTCCGTGATCTACTCCTGAACTCTCCTCCTACGGTCCCAAGTCCGGTTCTAACTCCAGCCTCCGCTACTCGACTCCAGACTCCTCCGGCGTCGGATGCACGTTTGCCTCCTCCGGAACGCTACTCCGGAGCCCCAGGTTCGTGCAGGCCATTCCTGGTCCAATGTTCCCTCGCCTTCGAGCTCCAGCCTTCCGCCTTCCCAACAGAAAGGTCCCGGGTGGCGTATATTGTGTCTCTTCTCACGGGCAAAGCTAAAGACTGGGGTACCGCCGAATGGGAGAGACAATCCTTTGCCTGCTCGTCTGTGGAAGGATTCTCCAATGAACTGCGGAAAGTCTTCGATCACGCTACACCCGGAAGAGAGGTTGCTCGTGGACTATTTAACCTGGCACAAGAAGGGCGATCTGTGTCAGATTATTCCATCGAGTTTCGCACCATAGCCGCCGAGAGTAATTGGAATGCCCCTTCACTCCTCGATGCCTTCTACAACGGTCTGTCGGCTCGCATTAAAGACGAACTGGCAGCTCGGGATCTTCCTGCTGATTTAGATGAGCTGGTGGCTCTCTCCATTCGCATTGACAGTCGTCTTCGGGAACGGAGGAGAGAGAGGGTTTTCTCCGCTGCTCCTCAGGCTCCGCCTCTTCCGTCTGCGCATGTCCCTGAACAGATGAGAGGAGGATTTTCTAACTCTCCTGAACCAATGCAGCTGGGACGGACCCGGCTCTCCGAGGCAGAACGACAGCGCCGCCTGCGGGACAACAGCTGTTTGTACTGTGGCCAGGAGGGTCATTTTGCCTCCACTTGTCCTGTAAAAGGCAGGGCTCACCAGTCATCCAGAGGGCGCTGGTGAGCCGAATTATGAATTTAGAAATGCCCTCTCGACCCCTAATCCATGCTCAGCTGAGCTGCTCTGGGGAGTGCACACTGTGGCAGTTCTTATTGACTCTGGTGCTGATGCCAGCCTTTTGGACATAACACTGGCTTTCCAGATGGGACTTGGTCGGGAGGCTTTGGAAAAACCCATCAATGCTACAGCTCTAGATGGCCGTCTTCTCTACAGAGTGACACACCGTTCAACTCCTGTTCAAATGAGCATGTCAGGTAATCACAGCGAAACACTCTCTTTTCATCTTATCCATGCACCTCATCAGCCTGTCATTTTGGGGTATCCATGGTTAAGGAGGCATAATCCTCATGTAGATTGGGCTGAAGGGATAGTTAGAGAGTGGAGTGCTCATTGTCATGCTGTCTGCTTAAAATCTAGTTCCTCAATTGATTCCAGTCAGCCGATTGCCTCTGAGTGTCAAGACATTTCCGGTGTTCCCAAGGATTACTGGGACCTTAAAGAGGTCTTTAACAAGGTTAGGGCCACCTCACTCCCGCCTCATCGTGCTTATGACTGTCCTATTGACCTGTTGCCTGGTACTTCTCCTCCTAGAGGTCGACTTTTTTCTCTATCAGCTCCAGAAACTAAGGCAATGGAGAGATATATCAATGACTCGTTGGATGCAGGACTTATCCGGCCTTCATCATCTCCTGCTGGGCAGGGTTTTTCTTCGTGGGTAAGAAGGATAAGACTCTGCGCCCATGCATTGACTATAGAGGACTCAATAACATCACTGTCAAGAACAGTATCCCCTTCCACTTGTTTCCTCTGCATTTGAACTGTTACAAGGCGCTACTATTTTTACTAAACTGGACTTACGTAATGCGTACCATTTAGTGAGAATCAGGGAGGGGGACGACGGGATTTAATACTCCCAGTGGACATTATGAGTATTTGGTCATGCCTTTTGGACTCACCAATGCTCCTGCAGTCTTCCAGGGGTTGGTGAATGATGTTCTGCGGGATCTACTAAATGTCTGTGTTTTCGTATACCTGGATGACATTTTGATTTTTTCCAAGTCCAAACAGGAACATGTTGTCCATGTTCGCCTAGTCCTCCAGAAGCTTCTGGAGAACCACCTGTTCGTCAAGGCAGAGAAGTGTGTGTTCCACACCACTGAAGTTCCTTTCCTGGGATTTGTGGTCACCACCGGAAACATCAAGATGGATCCTGACAAGACCAAGGGTGACTGACTGGCCACGCCCTTCCACACGCAAGGAGCTCCAACGCTTTCTGGGTTTCGCAAACTTTTACCGGAGGTTCATTCGAAATTACAGCTTGGTGGCAGCTCCTCTCACAGCCCTCACCTCTCAGAACATTCCCTTCCGGTGGTCCTCCGTGGCTGAAGGGGCTTTTGGTGAATTAAAATCACGCTTCACCTCTGCTCCTATTTTGATTTTTCCAGATTCTACTCGGCAGTTTATTGTGGAGGTGGATGCGTCGGACACTGGAGTCGGGGCAGTTCTTTCTCAACGGTTGGCCGGGGATCAGAAAGTTCACCCGTGTGCCTTCTTCTCTCCGAAGCTGTCCCCAGCAGAAAGAAATTTTGACATTGGAAATCGAGAACTGCTGGCGGTGAAACTCGCTCTGGAAGAATGGAGACACTGGTTGGAGGGAACAGAGCAGCCTTTTGTGGTCTGGACTGACCACAAGAATTTGGAGTACATCCGTTCAGCAAAGCGTCTGAACTCTCGTCAAGCCAGGTGGGCTCTCTTTTTCACGCGCTTTGATTTTTGTCTCTCATACAGACCTGGTTCTAAGAACATCAAACCTGATGCCCTGTCTCGCCAGTTCCAGCCAGAGAACTCTCCATCTCATCCTGAGAGTATCCTTGCTCCTACATGTGTCATTGGTCTGGTGACCTGGGAGGTGGAGGTGGAGGAGAAGGTCAAGTGCTCCCATGCTGAACATCCAGCCCCTAGTGCTTGTCCTGATAACCGTCTGTTTGTCCCTGCTACCCTCCGTACCCAGGTTCTCCAGTGGGGTCATAATTCTCGTCTGGCTTGTCACTCAGGAGTGAGACGGTCCCTAGCTCTGATTCGACAGCGATTTTGGTGGTCTTCCATGGAGGAGGATACCAAGGAATTCATTGCGGCCTGCCTAGTCTGCTCCCAAAATAAGACCTCACGCCAAGCTCCCTTCGGTCTTCTTCATCCCTTGCCTATCCCTCATCGTCCCTGGTCCCACATCTCATTGGATTTCGTCACTGGTCTACCACCCTCAGACGGTAACACAGTCATACTCACAGTAATTGATCGGTTTTCCAAGTCTGCTCTGCTTATTCCATTAATCAAGTTACCGACTGCCAAGGAAACGGCTGAGATCATGCTACAGAATGTGTTCAGGCTGCATGGTCTTCCCAGTGACGTGGTGTCTGATCGGGGTCCACAATTCACTTCTCGTTTTTGGTCAGAGTTTTGTAGGTTACTGGGTGCCAGTGTCAGTCTCTCGTCCGGATTCCATCCCAATCCAATGGTCAAGCAGAGCGAATGAACCAGGAGATGGAGACTGCCTTACGCTGTCTTGCCTCTTCCACTCCCTCCACCTGGGCAAAGCAGCTTCTATGGGTTGAGTATGCCCACAACACCCTTCCTAGTTCTGCTACTGGTCTGTCCCCATTCCAATGCTCCCGTGGATACCAACCACCCCTGTTCCCTGCACAGGAACGTGAGGCCAGTGTTCCATCTGCCCAGGCGTTTGTTAACCGATGTCGACGCATGTGGCTAAAGGCCCGCTCCGCGCTACTGCGCTCTTCTGACCGTAAGCAACGGTCCGCCAATCGCCGTCGCAAGCCAGCTCCACAGTACTCCCCTGGTCAACGTGTCTGGCTCTCCACACGGGATCTTCCTCTCAGAGTTGAGTCGAAGAAGTTGTCTCCCCGTTTTGTAGGCCCATTTCCCATATCTAGGGTCATCAATCCTGCAGCTGTCCGCCTGCGTCTGCCCCCTTCTATGAGGATTCATCCTACCTTCCATGTGTCCAAAATCAAACCAGTTAATGTGAGCCCTCTTCAGCCCCCCTCTAGACCCCCACCACCACCCCGGATTATCGACGGGGAGACTGTTTACACTGTCCGTCGCCTCATCAAATCCCGGCGACGTGGAAGAGGTTTGCAGTACCTGGTACACTGGGAGGGTTATGGACCTGAAGAGCGTTCATGGGTGCCCGCTCGCAGTATCTATGACCCATCCCTCATTACTGACTTTCACCAGGCTCATCCTGATCAACCACGTGGGACGTCAGGAGCCGTCCATAGAGGGGGGGTTCTGTCACAAGTTAGACACTTATATTGTTGTTATTTTGGTTTGGCACATCTGTAACTCTCCTGTCATTTCAGATCCCGCCTTCCTCCAGGCTCTTGTAATCAGCTCACTTCCCTCACCTGGTCTTCCCAGCCCTTCCCCTCACCTGTTACTCATTCTCTCATTACTCCACAGTATTTATATCACCTGACTCTCACTTGTCCTTTGCCAGATTGTCTTGTCTTTTCTGCCAAGCTCTCCAGTATTCTGATACTCCCTATCCTAGATTCTTGTCCTGCCCGGTTTTGACCCCTGCCTGCCTATATTCGGATCTCGAGTTCCTGCCTGCCCCCTGTCTGGTTGTTGTTCTATCTGACGGATTTCCTGGTTCTGACCCTGCCTGTCCCAGACCTGAAATAAACTGAACATTACTAAACTGGTTGTATCTGAGTCGTGCTATTGGGTTCTGATCTGTACCTGTGATCGTGACACTCATGGCTAGTATCTCTTCACTAGTAAGTTTTCGTGAATAATGCAAACCAAGGGTAACAATTTGATCTGCTACTCTTTCAAATGCTTCAGTCTTTTTTGACCAGTTAAGTAGTTATACAGCTGAATGCATTCAGGCACAGCATTTCTCAGTGCATCATTTCTCAAAAGAGGCAATACTTGTCTATATGTGAATTCTTTCATTATTTGTAAAGGAACACACTGAGTGCCATGAAACATTTTAAGTATTTCCCCATTAAATGACTCAAAAATATATCCTGAATGTGCCCACAAAGGTCCCCAATTATTTACAGATTCAGGCAAATGAAGACATAAATGTACGTTAAATGACACATTTTGCTTTCCATCGAGTGTTTCAAATTGTTTGACAAAATCTACAACCAGTTTTTCACATCTTTTTAACTCCTCTGTTGTAATAATGTCCTTGCATAGTAAGAACATGAATGTGACAAGGATTAACCAGTGCTGGTAAAATACCTGGGGCAGAATGCCTTTTAGCACAAAGATACTGTAAAACAGTAACCAGTCCTGCCATTCACTAGCCTTCCAAAACCTTCTTTGCTGAAGCGATCTGGGAACTCTTGTCACATTGCAAGGAGGCCTAATAAGTAAGAGTCGTTGATCAAGTTCGGTCACTCTAGTCCCAAGATAATAAGGTTTCTCGTGGTTTTCACTGTCCAGCCACATACTTGCCATTTGCCGAACCACACCAAGATGTACATTATGCATATGGTCAGGCGGCATGCCAGATATGATGTCAAAGTGTGGAATGTTTATAAGACATGTGGGCCCTTTAACCCCCCTCACAGATTTGTTGGTACGCATCACTTATGGTTGACGCATGATCCCTTTTCGGAACATCTTTGAATGGGTAGGCCTTAACAGTACCTTTTCCCTTTTGAACTTGTTCACCAGGATGCAGACAGAGGCTGCACCCGTATTGACCATTAAACTGTGTCATGTTTTGTAGAATGGGCCTGGCAACTGAATCACACATCATAAGAGCTGCCACAAGTCTACATTGTTCCAAAACGCCGTTTCTTTTTAACTTGAAGCCCACAGTTGACAACATCTGACACTCTAGAGTGAACGGCTTTAAAAATGTATTAACATTTGGTTTTTTACTGCCGAACCACAAGCCAAAAAGTAGAACATTTTCTTTGCGTACAGGGTAAGGAAGCTCGTTTACAATCCCTTGTAACGGCCAAATACTATACAATGATGACTTAAAAACAGGCACACCATCGCAGTTGAGTGTTAAGGAGTATCCATGAGGACAATCAAGTGGACCTCCTTTTTCGTTCAGATTATGGTACATTTTACCACTACAGATGAAGCCACTCATTTAGGACGCTTTTTCTATCGAGGAGGGTGGTCGGTCCTCGATAAAGAGACCGCCTCCAGTTTCCGTTGAGACCGCCCCGTGTGATAAATTAATGTTTTTATATGAAGCCAGCTGCAATGGATCATTGATCCACCAGGGGGTGCCTGCCTCCAGTTCCAAACTGGAGCTCATGTGAATACTGTGTAGCGATCTTATATCGATAATATAATATCCATATGTCACGGATAGGATCATACTCTGTGCTAAATAAGAGACATGTAATCATTACAAATTTACAAAACATCACCATGTTGTTATTTAACAAAAATGTTTAATCCACGTTGGCGTAAGTACAAAACCATCGCAACAGTAGGTTTTTTCATTTTTTCATCAGGTGATTATTGCAGAAATGCAGACCGGCTCAAACAAACGACATTTAATCATCATTCTTAAGGTCATTTAATGTATCATATGTTCGCCGAATTGGCATGAAAGCACTAATAAATGTAGTTTAATTCACGTGAGTTTACAACTATAAAAATAATCGGTTTGTTTTCAGGAAAGCAGGAAATGCACCACGGCTCTCACGAATCCTTATTTAATCATCATTTTCACCACGATCATTTATGTTTATGTTCGCCGAATTTACATGAAATCACTGAAAAATATGAATATATATATATAATACACTGTAGCCTATTCAATTCAATATACTGTATTCAACTTCATTAAAACGTTATTAACGTGCCTAAACTCGCTGCACATTAATCCGCTTATTACATGGCCACATTCTCATCAAAGTAACGACATGACTCCCAATATTAATTGAAATGCTTTTTATGGATTTAGAAAATGTTTTTATTGATTAAAAAAATAGTTGTATTGATTTTCATCCGCTAGAAAGTTTTCTTGAGAGTCACATCTCTCAGTTTAATCAAGCTGCGACAGAACCAAAGCATAGGCTACATACACCAAACCTTCCATTTATATTCCTATCAATATTATGAAGGCGTTCGCCGAATTGACATGAAAGCACTGACAAATATGAATATAGGCTACCGTAGTCAACTTCATTAAAGCGCTATTATCGTTATTATCGTAGGAAAATGCCGGCTCACACAAAACTCTGATTTTAATCATCATCATCATCACGATCATTTAATGCAGGGGTATTCAATTAAAATTCAACGAGGTCCAGTTAGCCTGGAACGATATTTTGTTTTAATAATGTTCATTGTGGAGAAAGCTTCGCAGCCTCGCGGCTGTATGTGGAGCCAAAACACTCCTCTCTTTGCCGCTACTCGCTGTCTCCAATAACGTCCGCTGTCTTCACCTAGGTCCGCTGTGTGTGTGTGGGGGGGGTTGTTTACCTCCTGCAGCTGGGTACAGTATCCATGGAAACACAGCATGTGACCTCACAGCGTTATCAGAGACTAGTTAGCCTACTGGTTAAAATAACTTTCATGCACAGGTGGATTTTTAAGTCCTTTCAAACAAATAAAAAGAGATGATATTGATATAGGCTGCCATTTATTTATTTTTTGATACATTTACGAAACAATATGACAAATCACAATATGCCTATCTGCGGAGGTAACCAGGACGAGGTGTTTCTGGATCCGTTTTCCTTGGGCTCCTCTGTCTCTCGTTCACTCTGTTTCTAATTTTATGCCACTGGTCCATGGTCAGGCCTGGGAACCGACGGGAGACACTGGACTCAAGTGTCTGCCTCACATTGAGGGGAAGAGGCCTTTTCCCTTTGCTCCCACTCCAGTTGGTTATTTTGACCATGTTCTCATATGTTTCAAATGGCAACATGGCCATGAACATATAACCCGCAAACTTCTCAGGGCTATGCTGTCCCTTTAGAAAACAGTCCTGGAAGAATATGTCCTCGCGATCTGAGGAAACTGCCCTCATGGTGGTGGGCGCACCAGGTGTGGCTGACGGCTGCAGAGGATGTGGTTCTGCGTCTCCCACATCAGACAGGTCAAATAGTCTTCGTCTGGGTCTGGATTGGGAGGCGCTCGGGTACGGCTGTGTGTCCAGTTGCTGCTGCCGTTCCAACCTCATAATAGCCAGCTCCGAGTCTGCAGTCTTCTGGGCCGTCTTCATGCTCTCCCGTTCCGAGTCTGCAGTCTGCTGTGCCAACCTCATAATAGCACGCTCCGAGTCTGCAGTCTGCTGGACCCTCTGCATGGCAGCCCGCTCTACAGTCAGCTCCAACAGTTGGGCCTCCGTGGCGGTCAAACGGATTTTCAGTGCCCGGATTTCTGCGTCACCCAATCCAGCCGTGCATGTAGCAGACGCCGGGAGCTCCTTAACTGTGATGGCCTGATAGGAAACAGAAACAAAATATGAATACCAGTAGTAGCCTATCTAATTACCTATTTATTTAGACTTATTATGTACTTATACACACACACAGACATACACACAATAGTACGTACCGCTTTCTTTTTAACAAGTCTGACTTTGCTTGTTGCTTGTTTTTTGCCGCAGGAGGTTTAGACGGCTTGACATTCTTTGCTGCGACCTGCGGGGCTGTCTACCGGAATTGGGAATAAAGAATATGACATAAGCACAAGTGAAATTAACAAATAATCACACATAGGCCTACAGTACAGTAGGTCTAAAGGGCAGAGTATAGTACAGTAGGTTATTTACAATCTGTCAGCTTACCTGTGCAAGACGTTTTCTCTGGGTCTCGTAGAAATTGCTCGAATCCATTCTCTGACAAAAAAAAGAGCTTACGTGCGTTCTTCCTTGATTCACAAAAGAGTCTGAGACGCTGTGCCAAAAGAAAGTTATGCGCTCTATTTATCTGTGAATCGTACATTGTGTCAAGCACCTTGATGGCCACCTATTTTTCCTATTGGTGCGTCTACAGACAGCCAGCCACACCCACATTTTGTCGGCTACTTAAAACCGGTTTGTGGAATGCAGCCGGCTCGAGGAATGCTGCATTGCCTATTACGCATTACTATGACGCGCATCAACAGAGAGAGGTCCGAGGAGATTCGTGTCATGCGAGCAAATGGAAAATCAACAAGAGAAATCCAAGAAACGTTTGCAAGCATTGGCATCGCAGTTTCACAGAGCGCTCTGCGAAATCACTTTCAGGAGAAACCACCCCGCCGCTCAGGTCCAAGAAAACTCCTGTAACACTCCTGTAGTCGACTAATTACAGGCCTCAATAAAGTGCTGCCGTTGGTTGTGCAAAATAAAGGTGGACATAGTGGAAAGTGAAATTGACATTGTCAAATTTAATAAAAATACAAAATAATCCTATCTGTGAACGTGTTTTTTTGGCTATTCTTCCTGGGGTCCTCAATCACACCAAACATACATAAACAAACATACAACAAAATTAAAACAAAACAAAACAGCTTATAATTTCATGCAATTTTGTATGAAGTGAAAACTAAAATGCTCATTTACTCTATATTTTCTATTTCAATCAAATGTTCCATCGTCCCACTTTAGGAAACATGTTTCGCAAAGTGGGACAGTATGATTTGGTATGACAAAGTCAGGGATAATGTGAGATATAAATGTCAGAGTTTAAAAGATGGCAATTAATTTAGGCCCAAATATTCATAGTAATTTAATAAATCCTTCCAACACACGTTGTCAAAAATAAGTTAAGAAATCATTCCAATATGTGCTATACAGTAGGTCAATTAAAAAATTCAAAAACACAGTTTAAAAGGGGAGTGATTTGTCGAATATGCATAAATAAAAAAGAAAGTAGAAAGAATGCAGACTAGGTAAGATAAAGATAGGAGAAAGGCGTTTATCAAATATTTGTTATTGGATATTGGTTATTCTAATGGTTTTTGATTATTATTATTTCATATGTTGAGAGCTGTATCCATAAATCTCTTAATGTTGCCCTCAAAGTGCACCAGATTGATGCATTTAAATTCAATTTAAAGAAAAACATCATCTGTTGTAACAACAATAACTTTATAAAGAGTAACATAGCTGAACATGGTATTCCACATTTAGCTTTGAGTGTTACTGACCTGAGATGTTTTTATTACATGAATTAAGGTGACTGAGGCTTTTTAACATAGACTTTTCAGTGTCCCACATTTTGCACAGAACTGTCCCACATTAGGACATGCAGATTGTCTGAGACAACTTGGCACTAAGAGTCTTCAGAATGGTACTGGATTTTGAGTTATTGTATTGGCTTCATATCGCAATATATTCCCGAAGTCTGAAATGCAAAACATGTCCCACATTAGGGCAATTCACCCTGCATGAAACTATGTCTATTTGTGTGTTTACCAAGCGCAACCCCCCCGCGGTAATCCGCGGTAAACTCTTTGTTTAAACTGACCATCGGAATGTCGGGAGGTTTGCACACATGCAAATATCCTCCCATCCCCCGCTCATAGCGGTCTTGCTGTTGAAAGAAGAATGACAACACCTACTGTAGATCACCAACACTGGTTTATTTTGTATTCACAGGCAAGTCAACGTTGTTGCAGTAAAAGTCCCAAGATAGGTGTAGCTTTGTCTCTGTCCTTGAGAACCACGTATCTTTCAAAAGTAAACTTTTCAAGATAATATCATCATATATGTGTAGCTTTGTCTCTGTCCTGTGAGAACCACGTATCTTTCAAACGTAAACTTTTCAAGAGTTCCTCAGAAAAACAGCTGTTTTCAGCTTTGTGGCGGTGCATTTTACAGCTAATCCAAGAGGCTTTTTACACACCTTACTTGGTTTAAGAAGGAGGGGATTTTTCTCAACACATAAAGGAACACTTTATCCTTCAGTTTATCACAAACATTCAACATCAACACATTTGGAGATCCTAATTTGAATCCAGTCTGTAATTTGATTTATATCCCGCGTCCCGCCCACCCCGACCCTTTCCGAGCGCTTCCGAGCCGCGCCGATTACAACGAGAGTTAGAACGAGAACGTGACGTCACATTTACACAATACGTATGCTTTCTAGCTGTCACTACCATAGGTCACTACCGGTCACTACCCGATCTGCCCCCCTGCCCGATCTGTCCTGCGCATGTGCGAGATGGTCAACTACATACGGCAACTCTGATAGGACACTTGACACAGTGGCGTTTGGCAAAGCAGAAAAAGAACCGAGAGAGATGAGTTATTGTTATTACAACGTGACTGCACTATTATTTAACAACTCGGGCAGGGGGGCAGATCCGGTAGTGACAGCCATAACCGAGGTCCCGGAGGTCCGCTGTCTCGTCTCTTCTTCTCTGTTTCTTTCCTTGTATCGCTCACTCGTCTCTTTCGCCCCCTGTCGGCGGGGCGGTCAAAATAGAATCGCCCCGTCAAAATTGAAATCAAATCAAGGTTTATTTATATAGCACATTTTAAAAACGATTTTTATCTCTACCACAGTGAGATGATACACATGTGTGTGTCAGTAAATGTGTACTGAGGCTCACAGAGGCTGCAGGGGGTGTGTGTGAACCGGTGTGAACACAACGAGGGCTGCTGTCAGACGATCAGCTGTGAAGCGTCGCTTCACGTGACGCTCCGGAGGAAAGGATGTCGCATTGCTCTTAAAACTCATTTCAAACTCATTTAAAAAATGTCTATATTATGAATTTGAGATGTGTCTAAACTGCTAAGAAGCTGACAGCTGAGTTAGAACTGTGCTTAACCACCACACTTAAAGCAATAACCGCAACCACACACTTTTAATGCACTTAATGTACTATTTTTATATCAATATTTTAAATATTTGTAACTATTTATTCCCCCGTATGATTGTCTATGTTGTCTGTCCTATTGCTGTGTTATTTTTTAAGTGTTATGTATGTGCACACCGTGACAGAGTTGCACTCTGAAATCTCGTTATACTTGTTTATAATGACAATGGCGTCAGCTAAATGCAATGTAATAATAATAATAAAAGGCTTTAACTTTAACTTACCTATAATAATAATAATAATAATAATAATAAAATAAAAATACAAAGTTTGCCACATATTTATAAATGCATCAACTGTCTAAAGGGTGGATCTTCCTGGTTCTGTTGCATAAAATATTTAAAATAAGTCTTTTCCACGTCATGCAGCCTACAGTAAAGCTTGAAATGCAATGTACTGTAATGAATGAAGCGCCCTCTCCTGGTTTGACCCTGTAAATGAAAATCTGGCCACCCCCACTTGCTGAGAAGTGGGAGGAGTTAACATTCCTTAATGCTGGTCTTTGGCTGGGAGCTGTATGCTGGAGTCCTAAATGAATGGCTTCATCTGTACATATATCTTCATAATTTTCTGAATTACATGTGTTTTTTCCTGAATTGAGACAATTTTCAATATCACCTCTTTGAAGAAGATGTTCCAACTGTGTTTGGATTGGTAAGTATATGAAGAAATGTCCATTCTTCAGTGAGCTGTTTTTATCCCACGTTGTGTTGCACAGTACACTGCCCTTCACTAACTTGGTCCCCAATGTAATACTCACATTTTGGACAGTATATGTGACATTGTAGGTGACCTTCTATTGGCTTAAGCTCTTTTAAGAACAGATGCTTTGAGGCTGACACTGTGTTTTCTGGACAGTGAATATTAATCAAATCTAGAAGATCAGAGAGGGCCACACCAGTGAGTGAGTGTCTCAAAACAAATGAGAGTATAAGTAAAAAACTCTGAGCTTTGGTGAGTCGTGAACCAGTGTAAAGTGGCTCTTCATTTACCTGAGGAAACTTTACATTACCGGCTTCTCCCAAATGGGATTCCTCATTTACTGATTCGTCAATACTGTCTTCATATTCAAGGGAAATGTGTTCTCCACTGCCAAGATTTGATTCAGAGTCAGAGTCTGTAAAAGACTGCCTCGGTTCAAACACACCGATACCGTCACTGTCATCAAAGTTATCAGGAATTAAGTTATTTGATGACTCTGACGCTGGGCTCAAATTTTGTAGATCACTGAAGTGAAAATCACACTCTGTGGAACATTCATCCTCAAACAAGAGTGGCGATGTAGGATATCTGGGTGTAAATTCATCACAGTCTGCCTGCAGGCTCTGTAATAGGGAGAAAAAAGTGAATCTGATTTTTTTTTGGGAAATTACATAAGAGACAAAAACAATAAATACAAAAATAGAGATGCATTAAACACAAACATTGTGATCCATATACGTCCACAGACATTTTACAAATGAATGTATTTTTTTTAGGACTAATTACATTTTAGAGGAACTGCCTGGACTTTAGGACAAACTATAACCAATACCAATTTAGAGGAAGCAGCTTGTGAATTTGAACCTTCAACCAGCTAAATATGACCATGACAATAATTCTAAATATCTTCTTCTGACAAATGTGGATTATGAAATTTGAGCATTGTGCCTCTTTAATAATACAAGTTAAGTCACAGCCTGCCAAACAGAACAATTCAGAAGAACCTGTTCCTGCAAAATACAAGCACATTTTTTTTTGCCACTTAGCCCTAATGCAATCTATCCAGATAGCTTCTGTGTGATTTAACCAGGTTCTGCCACAATTTCCTTGGCTATACCTGTGGTGTACTAAAAAGCAAATGATTTCAGCTGCCACCCCAACAGTGTAAAACAGATTTGGGAGCAAATACAAAATTATATAAAAACAAATGTCAAAGCGGTAATTAGGCTTACTTTTATATCTTATAATCACCTACAGTGTACAATACAGTCTATGTGACTGTAAGCGCACGTGCCACTGCAACATATTCAGATTCAGGTTCTGTTGTGTAAGAATATAAAGTATTAATTAACTTACAGTTTTTAAGTAGCTTCAGTGAAATAGTCAAGCACAGAAACAAGTAGGGCTTGAGACAATGACCTGAATCCTATAGCAAAATATATCGTCTTACGCCTTGCCCTGTACAACCATCCACGTGCAATATTTATTTTTTTAATATGCTGGCTGGGTGGGTACCAGCAGAAATTGAGTATTTTCTTACTCTCTAATTTTAGTGCAAAATCAGGCCAGGTTCTTGCTATAATTTATAGCGTTGCTAAAGAATACTTGGTTCAGCAACACACCACAAAGCTGACACTTACAGAGACTTCTGCTCCTGACAGACTTTGTTGCCCACTGAGAGAAGGCCAGGCTTCAGAATCTTCATCAGTTATCTAAAAAACAGATACAAAATTACCAATAGCATAATCTACAGAACAACCTGCATGTGACCAATGTTACCAAGATGCAACTTTGTTAGTTCTCAAGATATTTGTAAGACTTCACACTGAATGTGTAAATGTTTAAAAAATTTAAAAAAAGGACACTATACTTACGGCTGTTTGGCTGACATCATGTGCATCTTCAGAGCCATTATCCAAGTCGTGGTCAGAGGAATTATGATTCAGGTTCTATGAAAACAATATCAACATCCTGAATAACTTATGACATATTTACTTGCACTCAAAACATGTATATTAATATTAATAAAACACAGAAACATGTAGGCTGACACTTACATCTACTTCTTCTGTAGTTCCTGATAGACTTTGTGATGATAGTCCACTTATGGGGCTCCAGACCTCAGCACTGTCATTTTGCTTAAAAGGAAGCTCCCACATATTAGGTCCAAAACACTTTATATGTAATGTGCACACATTTTGCAAAAAAAACAGTATCTCCAATACTGTCTCCAGACTAAAAGGAATATTACAAAGTGAGTATGCAAGATCACACCCGATCCAATAGCTTGGCATTGTCAACGTTTAAGTATCATAAATATTTCAAGATATTGATAATGACCTCTGCTGCAGGAGAGGGGTCTGACAATACAAGACTGAGTATCGGATGTTTTTTTCTATTCTATTTTAAGCATAATAGAGTGTACTGCCTGTCAACAGAATAGATACACTGCACAAGAAACGTCCAAAAAAGTCTAAAAAAAACATATATGTACATATTATACCAGTTCATGACTCACCAGATCCTGGATTGATTTTCGAATCTCAATGTTGTTGGCCTCTGTTAGTGTTTTCCTGTGATAAAGGATTAAAATGACAAGAATGCTTGATTTTAATTAATGTGTATCTTTCAAACACCAAAAGATTGTAATATTTCCCTCAAATGCTTGTCTATTCATAATGACATTTCTGTGTTGGCTCCTCTCTGAGGAAATTAGCAGTTATGTTTGGAAATTATTTCATGAAAGTACCAAGTTTAAAAAATCACAGTCATAATCCAGCTAACTGAGAATTTGAAGGATGAGTTTTAGGAGGCTCAGGGGGATCAGCTTTCAACATATTTGAGCATTATTCATTTGTAAAATACGTTTTAAAATTATGCCGAAATAACTACATGCTGATACCGGTTAGTAACAATCATGAATTAATGCTTTGACAAGTGTGCTTATAAGACAGCAGGCGAAAACCTTTTAAAATGTGTGTTTTCTGAATGGAGATCTAAACTAACCTGTATCTGTTCCGTCCAAACTCACAACAACGTCCTAAAGACATAAATAAACCAGCGACTGTATAGTTGGCCAGGATGAAGCAAAACACTAACCTCTTTTTCCACCGTTTTGTTCTTGGCGGAATCTCCATTTTATCGGAGCCAGGGAGAATATATTTCCTTTTCAGTCGGTCCATTTTCGCCCTGGGACATAGTAGTTTGCGCACGGTTGTGCGGGTGCGCGCGACTGACGGACAAGTCAAATGTGATTGGTAGGTCCTGTTCTTCTTCTTCTTCTTTGGTTTAATGGCGAATCGCTTCACTTGGAGCATATATAGCCACCAGGTCCTGTTCAATGTGGGAGGGACTTGTCTTGTGTGCACACAACCGGAAGTTGAGGTGAAAAGACCGCTAAATTCCTAGCTAACTTTCACACCATAGAAGAAGAAGCTAACTTTCACCTTGTCATTCACTAGATAAAATGTCCAACTATCGGTATGCCCTTGCGTCCTGGACTCAGGGACCAGACAGAGATGCGGTTAGTATTGTCCCACTAACCTGGATTATTGACTTTGACCAGGCAGATACTTCCAGGTCATATCTTGTCGAATGTCGTATGACTAACACGAAGAAGCCTGTCAATGGATGGCAAGTTGAGCATGCAGTGGTGCTGCAGTTAGCAGGCAAATTCAGCTCTTCATTTTAATTTAAACAATGAGCATAGCTTAAATTAGAAAACTCCTCGGACAGCATGCTATGAAGGTACAATTAATATTGTTAGCATTTAGCAATGTATAGCCAGCTGTAACGTTAGCGTGTTTTTGTGCACATACCTAACCAGACCTTAACCATAGCAATGTCCCGCCATAAATCATAATTCGTTTTTTAAGAATAACGTCTAAATACATTAAGATATTAAGGGGAAAAGAAGACAGAGGTAGCCAGAACGCCTCGTTAACTTAACCATACATACTGGCAGTGCACTGATATTGTTAGCTGACTAAATTCGCCGTCATGTTTCAATAATGGGACACATTATTAATACAATATGTGAAGTATTCAGTGTTTTATAGCTTGTAATGGCGTTGATGTTTGGCTATTTTTGTTTCCTATATTAATGTAGAAAAAGAGTCTACACTGAAAACTGCAGAGCGGGAACTTTTAAAAGCGGACACGCCAAAAGACCACAAGAGACCCAGGAGACCCAAACGCCTGTTCGATGATGATGAAGAGCAGGATATAATTCCCAGTGGAGACAGAAACTGTGAATCTCCGAAAAAGGTTTGTTTGTGTGTGTGTGTACAGTGAGGTGTGTGTGTGTAGACCAGGGGTGGGCAAACTTTTTGGCTCGGGGGCCACTATGAGTTTGACATTTGACAGCCGGGCCAGTAGCAGATCGTTGAAAAAAGATTTAGCTATCCACTCCTCATTAAACACACTCGGCACTCTGTCGACTTTTCATTTATTTGGTCCACTCATTGTTACAGATGCAGATTCAAAGGTGAATTATTGCGTCATCGTTTGCGTCATGACGTAACCGTTTACGTGCCTTCTTATGACAACACAGCGTTTTACGTCGCTGATTTTCTCCAAAACACCGCTCACAACAATATCAATAGAGGACTGCGTCGGTTAGTTTTTAATTATACGAAGCCAGATTAAATTAAATAACTACTTCTCCAACCTTATACTTTTCTCCAGAGTGCCGTTGTGCATTGTTTATTAACCTGTTAAACCTGAGAGGACCCTAATCCGGCTCTGGCGGGTAGTTTTTTCATGAAACTGTGTCTCAGGGCTTCTTAATATTTAAAAACCTATTAATGTGTCATACTCACTTTACGGTTAGAAACTCAGCTAACTGAAGAAATGAACCACTTTTACCGAAACAAAGCACAAGTCTCACAAGAAGCGTCTAAATGAGCCCTGAGCGAAAAAATGCTAACGCAGTTAGCGCAGAACTCAAGGTAAAAATACCCTTATTACTTATCGTAACTGCACATACAAGATATCCGATTAAAGCTGAGATTCTTCAGATTCTATGGGTATCGGTATCATAACTGAGCGATCAGAATTCGCGACATGGGAAGCAAACAGACACGTAGCATCACGGAGCATTCACGGAGATATTCTCACTTTAGCTGTTATTCTGATCAAAAGTCGTGTTCAATGGCATTTAAAACGAAAAAAACGCGGCTGAAGTTTAATCCGTAGGTTAATCCAATGTGTCTGTCACTTTGAAAAAAGTATTGATAATCCATAATTCCATTTTAAAGGGGACCTATCATGCAAAATGCACCTTTGTACGTCTTTTATACATGAATATGTCTCCCCGGTGTGTCAGGGAACTCACCAAGTGTCAGAAAACACAACCCTCTCTCTTTTCCTCCATACCGAAATCTCTAAAAACGGGGCTGCAACGGATCTGATACAGACTGATACAAATTTGAATTCTTTGCTACGTCACAAAAGTGGTGCTCCACCTATATGGCCAACTCTCCACCAATCAGGGGCATGAGAGGTTGCCGTGGCATGGTAACAGCATAGTAACAGCATGGTAACATGATGCTTGTAACTCGGCCCCCTCCTTTGCAGGGGGGCGTGGTCAGCTGCAGCTCATGCAAAGACAGGGTGGAGGAGAGCAAAATACAGCAAAATGAGGCATGGCTAAAATGCATGATCTGTTTGGTATTTTGAAAAAAACCCCGTATAAATATACCTTTATATAGGTATGGCCCTACAATATATTATTCAAATATAGCATGATAGGTCTCCTTTAATGTAAAAATTGGAGATTTCATATTAGATGCTAATGGTAGCCACCAGAGTGTATCGCAGCTTCTGGTTCCTTGGCATTCTGGCTGCCAATGGGTAATGTTTAGATGGATTTTAGGAACTTCCCCTCGATTATATTGGCTCTAACGGTTAAAAAGAGATGTCAATCATCAAAATCAAATGAGGGGGGCCAGAGATATAGAAAATGCACCCAAATGACCCCAGAAGTGGGGTTTTCTTTCTAAATCTCTCTAAAAAGGTCAAATTTCACTTGTTTTGCATCAATCTTGATAAAGGGTACTTATATGTTTATAGTTTGGATTACTAAAGCTTTTTGTCTACCATCCCATCCTTCAAGGGGTTTTCACTATAAGTAAAAAATATTTTTGGGACGGACACTATAATTTAAATTTTTTTACTATGTTCAATCTGAATTTAATAAATTTATAAAATACATTTAAAAAAAAAAGTAAATTATATTGTCCGTCCAAAAATAAACCACTACTTATAGTGAAAACCACCATTGAATGATGGGATAGTAGACTAAAAGCTTTAGGAATCCAAACTATAACATATAATAAGTACCCTGTATCAAGATTGAATTGTATTGTTAGCTTCTCATGTCGCGAGTTCGGATCGGTCAGTAATGATACCAATACCTGTCGAATCTGTGCAATCTCAGCTTGCTAATCGATATCTTGGTTGTGCAGATACGATAAGCAATAAGGTTTTTTTAACGTGAGTTCTGTGCTAAGGGTTTTAGCATTTTTTCGCTCAGGCCTAATTCAGAGCCTTTGTTATTACCCTTATGTTTCGTTTTGCTAAAAATGGTTAATATTGTCTGATAGCTGAGTTTCTTCCCGTTAAGTGGGTATGACACATTAATAGGTTTTTAAATGTTAAGAAGCCCTCAGACGCTGTTTCTTGCAGATGTTACGAGGGGAATGGGGCTTAACAGGTTAATGTGGTTCAGCGGCATTTACCGACCGCTGCAGAGCTGCTCATCCACCGGAGTTTAGTCTGCTGTTAACTCACACGGCAGCGGCCGCTGTAAAGTATTCACTGTCTGACTGTCATACAAGCAGCTGATACATATCCCCAATTCCCCATAAGTGAATGTGTTTCAGTCTGAATTGACGCTGTTTGGCATCACAACGCTGTTATGAAAGTTTCTCTCGCATTCTACAGGTGATGTTAGCATAGCAACCAAAGCTAATCAGACTATCTTGACTACTTGTTGCTACTTGTGTGTAGACAGTGAGATGTGTGTATCTTAAGTGTACAGACAGGAGCAGCCTGGCACCTAAAATATACTGTATGTTAATTGTTTATAATAATAGGACATTATTTAAAATGATAATAATAGTGTAATACCCTGAAAATCTACTTTTTTCCCTTATAGAAAAAGCCCACACTTGCAGCTCAGAGACGGACTGAGGAAGAAATTATTACGGAAGAAAAACAACTTGCCCAAAGAACCCGGAGTCCAGGAGAATCTTCAAGCAATGAAACACCCAAATCCGAGAACTCCAGAGCCAGGTCAAGACTTTGCAGAAGGAAAATACCAGACTGCGCAACATGGTAGTTAAAGGCAAGTACCTCTTTTAGATTAAAGAGTAATGAGCGACTCCTCATTTTAGACTAAAGACATTTATGTTGTAGGAGGAAATAGCTTTGCTGCCAGATGAATCTTGAATTTCACAGCACAAGATTCAGTCTAGTGATGATTCCCATTCAGCTGCTAGAAAATAAGTGGGCTTGCATATGTCTTGTTTTAATTTATACATTTTTAGATATTAGACATTTTGAGTGTCTCCTGTGATCATGCTAGTATCCATCATCGGATTTGTCAACATCAAATTAGTTTGAATGAGCCACGAATTACTTAAATCTATAGGTGTAACCTTAAATGTTCAATAGCAACATGCCCATTACATTAGGGGCTGCCAGAAATTCCATATCCAAGAAAATGTCCTAGTTTGGCAAGCTTGCTGCTTTGTGTTAAGCCTTCCTTCCCAGAATGTTATGAATGGGAAATGGTGCAAGCCTGTATCTCACAATGTGAAAATCTGCAATATTAATCTGGCTTGTGAGGCTAAGGAATAATATACAAAGCTACAAACATTAACGCCCATCTTCCTTTTTCTCAATATATAGCCACCTGTATCATTTTGTAGCACATTCATTTTTTTGTTCCAATTATTTTCCAGAAATTCCAACTTTGCTAGGGGAGATGAAAAAGTGTCTCCCGACTAATCCTACCAAAGATCTCAAAGTCTCTGAGTGTGAAGGTGAAACTGTGACACCTTGCAAACCTTCAGAAGCAAGTATTTTTGCAATTGGTACGTTTTGAGGAGAAATAAAAAATAAAAAAAACACTAAGTAGCATTTTCTGTTGCTTTTTTGGTTTGTTTTTGCAATTAAGGTAACACTGGGCAATGATGGTGAAACCACTGTCTCAGCTCATTGTTGGGAGACTGCCAAAGCACAACATACAGCCAATGGGATGGCACGAACGCTGCTGATGGGCATCTTCAGTGTTGATGTTCTCCTGAAGTCCAACCTGACCGGAGGGTTGAACAAGGTCGATCCTACAGCAGAACGACGACAGGCTCTTGATGGGAAGAAACTGCAAGCTTTGCTTGGTAAGATATCCATGTTATCAGAGCTGGTGGCAGGGTTTCCAGTTTGTTTGTCTGTTTATTCATTTATTTTTTGGATAGTTATTAAAAGCCTCCAAACCAAATCAGTGAAATATTACAGGCTATAGTTACAAACCAATTTTTGTAGAGTTTTAGGAGGCAGTGACCGTCAATGTCATATGCAGGTTATGGAATTGGCCAAGAACATGGGGTTAACTGAATCATTATTAGTGCATTATTAGTTTCCAGTTTAGTTTTTATTTATCAGGGTTTCCTGACTTCATGATGTTTCCTGAAGCACCAATCAAAGGCCAAATTGTTGAATTTAATATCTCGCAATCGGTTGGGCAGATTGCCAGGAAATATGATTAGCACATTAATGCACCCCAAAGAATGAACCATGGCAACTTGGGGACATCAAGACCTTTCCTCTAGTAGCACCACACTCAGACGGAAATGTACAAAGCCTATTCTTCCACCATTTGCTTTCCCACAGTATTCACCAAGCCAGCCCATGCTTTAATATAGATATTATGGATATTGTTATAATTCCTGCTGTCTATTGTTTACGTCTAATTATTTGTAATTGTTCTGTTCCACAGATGCTGTAATAAACCGCTTTCCAGGGATCAAGACATCAGACATTAGAAAATCAATTAACACGAGAATCTGTGAGTTACGGAACCAGGTGAAGCAAAAGAACAAGATGGACAATTAAATTAAACAAGACTGTTCTTTTGGCCCTGTTCCGGACCTTGTTTTGTGTTTTTTTTTGAGTGTTCAGCTCATGTTTTAAGTACAACAAAACAAGATTGCTAAATAACAGACTGCTCTTT
Source organism: Dissostichus eleginoides (assembly GCA_031216635.1). Classification (NCBI taxonomy): domain Eukaryota; kingdom Metazoa; phylum Chordata; class Actinopteri; order Perciformes; family Nototheniidae; genus Dissostichus; species Dissostichus eleginoides. Next base: position 7,904,832 of record CM062275.1, read on the forward strand.
TTGGGTATTATTACGACGTGAAAATGTATTCGTATTAACTGTTACACATTGTTATAAAAAAATTAAAGATTTTTTTATCAGAACATACATTTCTCCTCATCATTGTGAACATATATTGCACTCTTGTTCGGAATATATGGTACGTACATTTTTTTTTATAAATCTGAATATATATAGTACATACATGTCCCCATATAAATCTGAATATATATATAGCACATACATGTCCCCATATAAATCTGAATATATAATACATACATGTCCCCATATAATTGTGAATATATGGTACCTACATGTCCCCATATAGATCTGAATATATAGTACATACATGTCCCCATATAGATCTGAATATATAGTACATACATGTCCCCATATAAATCTGAATATATAGTACATACATGTCCCCATATAACTCTGAATATATAATACATACATGTCCCCATATAGATCTGAATATATAGTACATACATGTCCCCATATAGATCTGAATATATAATACATACATGTCCCCATATAGATCTGAATATATAGTACATACATGTCCCCATATAAATCTGAATATATAGTACATACATGTCCCCATATAACTCTGAATATATAATACATACATGTCCCCATATAGATCTGAATATATAGTACATACATGTCCCTATATAGATCTGAATATATAATACATACATGTCCCCATATAATTGTGAATATATGGTACATATATGTCCCCATTTAAATCTGAATATATAGCACATACATATCCCCATATAGATGTTAATATATAGTAAATGTATGTTTACATATATACAAAACCAATATATTATATATATTTACATATATTACTCAATATATGGAAAGCGGCAATTACTGATGTATTATCCCATATATGGCAATATATTAACACAATATATTATTCTATATATCAATATATTGTAATATATTAACACCATATATTATTGCAATATATTAACACAATATATTATTCGATATATCAATATATTGTAATATATTAACACAATATATTATTCTATATATCTTCAATATATTTTGTAGATATGAATAAATAGGTTTTTCATGTTGATTATTAATCAATATCAGTTGGTGTAGCCAACAGATTTCCTTTATTAAATCTTTTCAATTAACCAGTAAATCAGAAAACAAAATAATGCAATATATTGACAGTTAATATATGGGGAAATATATTTTATTTGCGTAAGGGATTGACTACTGCAACTCCCTTCTCTTTGTTCTCCCTCTCAAATCCATCCACAGACTTCAACTGGTTCAGAACTCTGCCGCCCGCATCATCACCAGAACCACATCACTCCTGTTCTTCAGCAACTTCACTGGCTCCTCGTCAAATCCCGTATAGGTTTTAAGATTCTGCTCCTCACCTTTAAGGCCATCCATAACCTCACTCCTCTGTACCTCTCCGACCTCCTGCACATCAACACACCCATCCGCACTCTCAGGTCTTCTGCTTCCCTCCGACTCACTGCACCCCCTTCCGTTTAACCACCATGGGGTCTAGAGCCTTCAGCCGCTCTGCACCCCGCCTCTGGAACTCCCTCCCACCTGACATCCGCAACACTGACTCTCTCCCCATTTTCAAATCACGTCTCAAAACATATCTCTTCACACTCGCATATCCACCCTGATCATTATCCATCACACATCCTCTGTTTTATCTATTTGATTTTTTATATACTGCATTGTCTTGTTTATGTTTCTTATGCTGGTGTTATGTATTGTGTATCTTGTTTTTTGTGTGTTTGTACGGCGACCTTGAGAGCCTTGAAAGGCGCCTATATAAAATAAATGAAATATTATTATTATTATTATTATAATGACAATGAAACTGAATTTAATTAACTGAAATATTCTCTGCCAATAGTAAAAGGGGTATAATTATTATGCATTATATGCCAATATATATAATACAATAGTAAAGGAGCTATGCTACTCACATCACACATCAGCAGTTGAAGTGTTTATACAGTATGTTGTCATGACATCGTCTTCAAAGAAGAGAAAAATCTATATGGAAACACGCCCTTAAGCTATAAAATATCAATACAAATTTGACATGAGCTGCAATACACTGGAGTCTCAGTGCATTGAATACCTGCTGGGAAACATAAACCTTTCACTAGTTGTATTTCTGCGGTTATTTTGGTGGAACTAGCATTAAAGTAGTGAAACTCATTGCTTTACATAGACATTTAAATTGTTATATGTAATATATTTAATTTCAAGGTAACTTGATAAACCTTTTTATAGTTGTCTTATGTTATACAAGTGAAACGGGTTAATTGGTACAGACAAAAGCTCAATCTGTCCAAACCGTTTATACCTGTTTATATAAAACATTGTTGGAAACTGCTCATGTTCATTAGTTTGGTGGTGAGGTGATGGTGTCCCTCCAATTACACAAATAGCACTGCATCAATGGTTAGGCTGCAGTCTTAATTGGACTCTTGTGGTATGTACTGTGTGGGTGAACAAAACTAAATGCACGGCTGGCTTGCCCACATAGGCGTGAACAGTTAATTGTTTTTTATGACACAAGCAGTTGCTACTGCAAGGTGTTTAAGTCGTGATATTTACAGTAGCACAGCATTTGCCTTATGCCTCTGTGTTGCAGTATTTCATTTTGTCTCTTGAGCATTGTGTTGGTATGTCTGTAGCAGTGTTCAATGGGTAAACGTTTGCTTTCATTTCATTTTAGAGTAATTATATTTCCTGTTTTTTGTCCAAAGGCTGAAATAACCCCCCCCCTTTGACACGGAAGTTAGCATCACAAAGGCTCCCACAACAACAAAATAAATTGGATTTTTCCATTGGATTTTTTTGGGATATTGCTAAAAAATAAGATCTGTGGCAAACACTCATTTATGATGTTGATAAAAAATGTGCAGCCTAATATCCACATATTAACACCACTTTTATTATCTTCAAAGCGAGAATGCATTGGCAGAAGTAAAAAGCTAATGTTGACTACATCACGTTCGCATGTCTGTGTGTCACCAACGCTAAGCTAAAGTTGGCTAATGTTGCCGGGATGACGTTTAGCAGTCTCGATTAGTCACATGTTAGCAACTGCTGTTTTTAAGATATATAGAGGCTTCAGACTTTCACCAGTTGGGTATTTACTGATGTATTTTATGACGTTAAACAAAACTTACAATCTCTTCAGCTTGTGTTTCAGGCAAACTTTACTCTATTTGTGTCATGGTTTGGGATTGTGGTTTTCATTTTCCATTTTATTTTGAAATGTTTTCCTCCTTGTGTCTTGTCTGGTCATTCTTCCTGTGTTGCTTCCTGTCTCTGTGTTCCCTCCTACCTGATTTACCTGATTGTGTTCACCTTGTGCCCCTGTGTTTTCTCCACCCTCCTCACCTGTGTCTTGTTTGTGTGATTAGTCTTGTGTGCATTTAAGTTCTGGTTTTTCTGTCTGTCATTGTTAGATCCTTGTTAGTCTTTGACTGTGCATGAGTGGCAGGGAACGGAGAAAGTGGTGAACAGAGTGCGATTTAAAGCGTTTGTGAGTTTTTTTTCACGTATATATTCGTCGATTTGGTGAACTGCTTTGTTTTTTGGTTTTGAACGGACCCCCCCCCCCCCCCCCCCAAAACAGCTTTTTGCTGGTTGGGGGTTTTTTCCCCTACAACGCGGATCATGGAAAACGAGAAAGCGGGGAGCAAAACGGACGGAAAGAACGGCAACGAACCACGGAAGGATACCGACGAAGACAAAGAACAAGGACAAAGCAAGAAAACGGGAGAGGAGGAAACAAGAAAAGAGAAGGGAGTGAAAGGTACAGCGTAGAACTAACTGTGGAGGTGGTTGTGGATGAAGGAAGTGCAGTTACAATGATGGACTTACTAAAAGGGATACAAAAGAAGTGTGGGGTTGTGGACGGGTGCAGAGTGAGAGGGGAGCGGCTATATGAAATAACCATGCGGACCTGTCTAGGGAAAATGAAAATAATGGAGGGGCTGAGGGTGAACGGGGTGATGGTGCACGCACAGGACCTCTTGAATAATGATCTGACGGTCTCATTCCTAAATCTGCCGGTATATGTACCTGATAGGATGATACTAAAGAGACTAGAAGAGTGGGGGTTGAGCCCATCTCAGCAATCAAAAAAAGAGTGTGGCCGGGCACGGAAATCACAGACGGCACCAGATTTCTAAGAGTAAGGTTCAATGACAAGGTCCGCTCCCTCCCTTATTCCACGAAGTTAGACACAGTGAGGGGGGCGGAGTACTTTAGAGTTCTGCACAATCGCCAGGTTCCTGTCTGCCGGCTGTGTATCCAGCCCGGTCACATCTTCAGAGAGTGCCCGGAGTTTAAGTGCTTCAAGTGTGGCCAGACGGGACACTATGCCAGGGAGTGCAGGTTTGGGGCGGAGAAGAGGAGGAAGAGAGGAAGAGGCAGACAAGGAGGAAGACGGGGAGAAGGACGAGGAAGGGGCGGAAGGAGCGAAGAAAAGACCCTTTGAAGACGTCAGCGATGAGGATGAAGGACCGAGTGATGGAGGAGCGGTGGGAGGTGAGGATGGAGCTAAGAGAAGTGCCAAGCAGAGCAGCGGAGGCACCGAGGGGAGTAGTAGAGGCGCTGAGGGAAGCAGCGGCGGGGGAAAGAAGTGTTGGAGTCCTGGAGTGGTGGAAGACATCTCGGAGGCATCAGAGATGGAGGAGGGAGAGCTGGAGGAGGGCCCTGTGGACACCAAGGTCTTCGGGAGCCCTAACGATGAGCCGAGGGGCCGCGGCATGAGGAGGAACAGGAGTGAGGAGAAGAAGACCTCATCGGAGAACGCCGGGCGGACTGCTAGACGCAAAGCGGACAAGGAGAGGGAGACGGAGAAAAGGAGGGTAAGCTCAACAGAGGGGGAGCTCGGGAAAGACACTGGTTTAAGGTAATGATCCTAAGGACTGTTATAATAATAACATCCCTTTTGATGGCAACTATCTCCTCCTTTAATGGAAATGGTCTCAAAAGTAAGATCAGAAGAGAACGGGCGCTAATTTTATGTGAGGCCAGTATAATATGTCTGCAGGAAACACATTGGGATGGGGGGTGTGTGGATGAGGTAAAAAAGGAGTGGATGGGTGAAGTGTTTGCAAATAATGGGAGTGTTCATGCTAGGGGGTGGCGATACTCATCAATTCAGGGGTGGTAAAGAATGCAAGGATGGTTGAGGATGATGGTGAGGGGAGGATGATTGGAGTACAGTATGAATATATGGGGGAAATGTTCAAGTTGATAAATGTGTATGCACCTAATGGGCAAAAGGAGAGAAAGGTTTTTTTTGAAGGGTTGGATGGCAAATGTGGGGGGAACTGTATGATTGTTGGGGACTTCAATGTATGGTGTGGAAGGTTAGATGCGACTGCGAGTGCTCGTTTTGGGAATGACTCCTCTAGAGGAGCACTCAAAAGGATAATGGAAGCGAATGGGTTGATTGATGTGTGGAGAGAAAGAAATTTGGATGCAAGGGAATTTTCAAGAAGACAAGTGGGGGGGGCAAACTTACACAGAGTAGGATTGATCTTGCTCTGAGCTCAGAAGCTGTAGCTAAAAAGATCGGGAGGATTGAATACAGGGCCACCGCTGAGTGACCATATGGTTCTTAGTCTCAGGATGGGGCTGAGAATGAATGGGAGGGGTGGAGGTGTGTGGTGCCTGAATGCGAAACTGCTGAATGATGAGGTGTATAAGGGAAAGGTGAGAGAGTGTATAAGGGAGGGAGGTGGTACAAAGAGCAATAATATATTAACTTGGTGGGGGGAACTAAAAGATGAGATCAAGAAAATAAGCATAAAATACAGTAAGGGAAAAAATACGCTTGACAGAAGAAGGGAGAAAAGGGTTAAGGGAGAGTTAGTTAGGGAGGCGGAAAAAATAGATAGAGAGATAGGGAGGGATTTAGGGGAATACACTAGGATCAAAGATGAGCTAGAGGGTATAGAGAGGGATAAATGTAGGGGGGCTATTGTAAGGAGCAGGGCACAATATGCTATGGAAGGAGAAAGGTGTACTAGTTTTTTTCTGGGGCTGGAAAAAAGCAAGCAGGAAAGAAATGATTTAAAACAGGTTGAGGGAAAGGATGGTAGGAAAATAACAGATTTTGTAGGGATAGCAGAAAGAGTAGAGGAGTTTTACAGGGATTTGTTTAGGACAGAAGAGACCGATAGGGAGAGTGTAGAGACAGCGATAGACAGTATGGACAAGACTTTAAATGATAATGATAGAGAGATGTGTGAGGGGGAGATTGGCACAGGGGAAATAGAATTAGCAATAGTAGGGTTGGGTAGAAATAAAAGTCCGGGGTTAGATGGGTTAACAGCGGAATTTTATATTGCTTTTAGGGAACTGTTAGTACCAGTATTACACAGGGTGTTTAAACACATTGAGGAGGAGGATGACCTGCCGGCCAGCATGGCAACGGGGGTTATAAGCATGATCTTCAAAAAAGGGGATAGGGACAGATTAGAGAACTACAGGCCGTTAAGCATGCTTAACAATGATTATAAAATCCTGGCCAGGGTACTGGGAAACAGAATCAAGAGGGTTATCAAAACAGTGGTGGGTGGGACTCAGGCGTATAGTGTACCGGGGAGGGATATAAGTGATACGACAAGTAGTATCAGAGACGTTATAAAACATATGAGGGAGGAGAAGGGTGGCATTGTAATGAGTCTTGATTTGAACAAAGCGTTTGATTGTGTCAATCATGAATATCTATATAGAGTGTTAGGGAAAGCGGGGTTTGGAGTGAAGCTGGTGGGATGGATCAAAAGATTATACAGTCGGGCGGTGAGTTGTGTCAAGATAAATGGGGTCATAACCAACGTGTTTAAGTTAGGGAGGTCGGTCAGGCAGGGATGTCCTCTATCCTCCATGTTGTATGCCTTATCAGCTGAACCATTAGCCACAATGCTAAATCAGAACAAAAACATTAGAGGGGTGGAGATACCGGGGGGGCAAATCAGTCTCCTGTACCAATATGCAGATGACACAACGATTACGGTCAGAGATGGGGATAGTGTGAGGGAAGTGTTAGAAGTAGTGGGGCAGTATGGCAGGGCGTCAGGGGCAAAGATAAACATAGATAAATCAGAGGTAATGTATATAGGTGAGGATGGAGTGGATAAGACAGGAATAGGGCTCAAGGAAAGGAAAGATTATTTTAAGGTGCTGGGTGTTAATTTGGGAATAAAGGAAATGGAGGGGAGAGATATGCAATATGAGGGAATTATTAACAGCATAAATAGAACACTTAGGTTTTGGAAGTTGAGACGTTTGAAGTTAAGAGGGAAGGTAACTGTCATAAATGGGCTCATAGGGAGCAAATTGGTCTATATCATGAATGTCATGGAAATGCCTGAGAGGGTACATAAGGAAATTGACACGGCAATAAATGCTTTTTTGTGGAGTGGGAGGGGCGCTAGAATTGCGAGAGAGGTTATGGAGAATGAGCATAAGGATGGAGGGATGAAGCTGATCAACTTGGAAAGGAAGAAGAAGGCATTAAGGGTCAAAATGATACTTAGATATATTAGTGACAAAGAAGGCAAAAAAGATCATGCCTGGAAAATATTTTTAAAAGAAGCAATTAAGAAGTGTGGTGGCTGTGGTGACAGCGCTTTATTCATGGCTTTAAAAAAGGAAATGCTTAGTGGTGTTTCTGAGTACCACAGAGAGGCTCTATTAGCATGGGGTGAGTTCTTAAAAGGGGTAAAGCATGAGTGTGTGAATGTGGAACAAGTGTGGAATCAGCCTGTATTCCTGAACCATATGGTCGCAGTGGAGCAGAGTCCTGTATTCGATCTCCCAATGTGGAAGGTGGGTTTTAGACACATTAGAGATTTGGTTTATGAGTTTGTACCGGGGTTTATGGGGGCACAGGTGATAGTGGATGAGGTAAGGGGTGGAGGGGGAAGTATGCTTTTGAGAACAGCGGAAGGGATCATGAACAGGGTTAAAGAGGGAATGCCTGGTGGGTGGAGGGAAATGATTGAGAGTGAAGCTGTAAGAGGTGGAGAGAGTGTGGCAGAAATGTACGTGGGGGAGGGGGATGCTTGTGTGAAAATAGAGAAGGTAAAGACGAAGACGATTTACAAAATGCTGAGGGGAAATAAAGTGAGAAGACCTACATCTGAGGGTGTATGGGAAAAGGTGCTTGAGAAGTTTGATGGGCGGAAGATATGGGGAAATTTAAGGGTGAAATGGAACAGTATTGAGTGTGAACATTTTGACTTTCTTTTGCGTCACAATAGGGTGTACAACAACCTGATTGTAAGTAAGTTTGATGTCACAGTGAAGAGAGAATGTGATGTGTGTAAGGTAAAGGAGGAAACGTGTATGCATGAATTCTTTGAATGCAGCAAACTGAAAGTGTTCTTTGAAAGGTTGAAAGAGCTAATTGATAAATGTTGGGGTGATAGAATAATTAAAACGATGGTATGGAAGGAGTTGTGGCTGTTTGGGGTGAATGAGAGAATGGAAGGTCTCAATGTCAATCTATGCAACTATGTGCTGAGCCATGCCCGGTATGCGGTGAAGATCAGGAGGGACGTAGCTCATCTTGAGCGCAGAACAGTTGACGTATGGGATGTCCTCAAGAGGATCTTGAGCAAAAACATTCAAATGGCATACGCATACCTGGATAAAGACATTTTCCTGGAGAGCTTTGTGGAAGGGTGCGCGCTAGTGGATGTCAACGACAATGGCAATCTGGTGTATGCTTATGATGGGGTTGGCTAACATGTGTGGTGGAAATATGGTATCAAGTGTAAATCAATAAAATGTAAATTGTGAATTTTCATATTAAAAAAAAAAAAAGTCTTTGACGGTTCATGAGTGGCAGGGAACGGAGAAAGTGGTGAACAGAGTACGATTAAAAGCGTTTGTGAGTTTTTTTTTCACGTATATATTCGTCGATTTGGTGAACTGCTTTGTTTTTTGGTTTTGAACGGGGAAGGGGTTTTTTCCCCTGCGACGCGGATCATGGAAAACGAGGAAGCGGGGAGCAAAACGGACGGAAAGAACGACAACGAACCACGAAAGGATACCGACGAAGACAAAGAACAAGGACAAAACAAGAAAACGGGAGAGGAGGAAACAAGAAAAGAGAAGGGGAGTGAGAGGTACAGCGTAGAACTAACTGTGGAGGTGGTTGTGGATGAAGGAAGTGCAGTTACAATGATGGACTTACTAAAAGGAATACAAAAGAAGTGTGGGGTTGTGGACGGGTGCAGAGTGAGAGGGGAGCGGCTATATGAAGTAACCATGCGGACCCGTCTAGGGAAAATGAAAATAATGGAGGGGCTGAGGGTGAACGGGGTGATGGTGCACGCACAGGACCTCTTGAATAATGATCTGACGGTCTCATTCCTAAATCTGCCGGTATATGTACCTGATAGGATGATACTTAAGAGACTAGAAGAGTGGGGGGTTGAGCCCATCTCAGCAATAAAAAAAGAGTGTGGCCGGGCACGGAAATCACAGACGGCACCAGATTTCTAAGAGTAAGGTTCAATGACAAGGTCCGCTCCCTCCCTTATTCCACGAAGTTAGACACAGTGAGGGGGGCGGAGTACTTTAGAGTTCTGCACAATCGCCAGGTTCCTGTCTGCCGGCTGTGTATCCAGCCCGGTCACATCTTCAGAGAGTGCCCGGAGTTTAAGTGCTTCAAGTGTGGCCAGACGGGACACTATGCCAGGGAGTGCAGGTTTGGGCGGAGAGAGAGGAGGAAGAGAGGAGAGGCAGACAAGGAGGAGACGAAGACGGGGAGAGGAGAGGACGAGGAAGGGCGGAAGGAGCGAAGAAAAGACCCTTTGAAGACGTCAGCGATGAGGATGAAGGACCGAGTGATGGAGGAGCGGTGGGAGGTGAGGATGGAGCTAAGAGAAGTGCCAAGCAGAGCAGCGGAGGCACCGAGGGGAGTAGTAGAGGCGCGAGGGAAGCAGCGGCGGGGGAAAGAAGTGTGGAGTCCTGGAGTGGTGGAAGACATCTCGGAGGCATCAGAGATGGAGGAGGGAGAGCTGGAGGAGGGCCCTGTGGACACCAAGGTCTTCGGGAGCCCTAACGATGAGCCGAGGGGCCGCGGCATGAGGAGGAACAGGAGTGAGGAGAAGAAGACCTCATCGGAGAACGCCGGGCGGACTGCTAGACGCAAAGCGGACAAGGAGAGGGAGACGGAGAAAAGGAGGGTAAGCTCAACAGAGGGGGAGCTCGGGAAAGACACTGGTTTAAGGTAATGATCCTAAGGACTGTTATAATAATAATAACATCCCTTTTGATGGCAACTATCTCCTCCTTTAATGGAAATGGTCTCAAAAGTAAGATCAGAAGAGAACGGGCGCTAATTTTATGTGAGGCCAGTATAATATGTCTGCAGGAAACACATTGGGATGGGGGGTGTGTGGATGAGGTAAAAAAGGAGTGGATGGGTGAAGTGTTTGCAAATAATGGGAGTGTTCATGCTAGGGGGTGGCGATACTCATCAATTCAGGGGTGGTAAAGAATGCAAGGATGGTTGAGGATGATGGTGAGGGGAGGATGATTGGAGTACAGTATGAATATATGGGGGAAATGTTCAAGTTGATAAATGTGTATGCACCTAATGGGCAAAAGGAGAGAAAGGTTTTTTTTGAAGGGTTGGATGGCAAATGTGGGGGAACTGTATGATTGTTGGGGACTTCAATGTATGGTGTGGAAGGTTGGATGCGACGGCGAGTGCTCGTTTTGGGAATGACTCCTCTAGAGGAGCACTCAAAAGGATAATGGAAGCGAATGGGTTGATTGATGTGTGGAGAGAAAGGAATTTGGATGCAAGGGAATTTTCAAGAAGACAAGTGGGGGGGGCAAACTTACACAGAGTAGGATTGATCTTGCTCTGTGCTCAGAAGCTGTAGCTAAAAAGATCGGGAGGATTGAATACAGGGCCACTGCGCTGAGTGACCATATGGTTCTTAGTCTCAGGATGGGGCTGAGAATGAATGGGAGGAGTGGAGGTGTGTGGTGCCTGAATGCGAAACTGCTGAATGATGAGGTGTATAAGGGAAGGGTGAGAGAGTGTATAAGGGAGGGAGGTGGTACAAAGAGCAATAATATATTAACTTGGTGGGGGGAACTAAAAGATGAGATCAAGAAAATAAGCATAAAATATGCTTGACAGAAGAAGGGAGAAAAGAGTTAAGGGAGAGTTAGTTAGGGAGGCGGAAAAAATAGAGAGATAGGGAGGGATTTAGGGGAATACACTAGAATCAAAGATGAGCTAGAGGGTATAGAGAGGGATAAATGTAGGGGGGCTATTGTAAGGAGCAGGGCACAATATGCTATGGAAGGAGAAAGGTGTACTAGTTTTTTTCTGGGGCTGGAAAAAAGCAAGCAGGAAAGAAATTATTTAAAACAGGTTGAGGGAAAGGATGGTAGGAAAATAACAGATTTTGTAGGGATAGCAGAAAGAGTAGAGGAGTTTTACAGGGATTTGTTTAGGACAGAAGAGACCGATAGGGAGAGTGTTAGAGACAGTATGGACAAGACTTTAAATGATAATGATAGAGAGATGTGTGAGGGGGAGATTGGCACAGGGGAAATAGAATTAGCAATAGTAGGGTTGGGTAGAAATAAAAGTCCGGGGTTAGATGGGTTAACAGCGGAATTTTATATTGCTTTTAGGGAACTGTTAGTACCAGTATTACACAGGGTGTTTAAACACATTGAGGAGGAGGATGACCTGCCGGCCAGCATGGCAACGGGGGTTATAAGCATGATCTTCAAAAAAGGGGATAGGGACAGATTAGAGAACTACAGGCCGTTAAGCATGCTTAACAATGATTATAAAATCCTGGCCAGGGTACTGGGAAATAGAATCAAGAGGGTTATCAAAACAGTGGTGGGTGGGACTCAGGCGTATAGTGTACCGGGGAGGGATATAAGTGATACGACAAGTAGTATCAGAGACGTTATAAAACATATGAGGGAGGAGAAGGGTGGCATTGTAATGAGTCTTGATTTGAACAAAGCGTTTGATCGTGTCAATCATGAATATCTATATAGAGTGTTAGGGAAAGCGGGGTTTGGAGTGAAGCTGGTGGGATGGATCAAAAGATTATACAGTCGGGCGGTGAGTTGTGTCAAGATAAATGGGGTCATAACCAACGTGTTTAGGTTAGGGAGGTCGGTCAGGCAGGGATGTCCTCTCTCCTCCATGTTGTATGCCTTATCAGCTGAACCATTAGCCACAATGCTAAATCAGAACAAAAACATTAGAGGGGTGGAGATACCGGGGGGGCAAATCAGTCTCCTGTACCAATATGCAGATGACACAACGATTACGGTCAGAGATGGGGATAGTGTGAGGGAAGTGTTAGAAGTAGTGGGGCAGTATGGCAGGGCGTCAGGGGCAAAGATAAACATAGATAAATCAGAGGTAATGTATATAGGTGAGGATGGAGTGGATAGGACAGGAATAGGGCTCAAGGAAAGGAAAGATTATTTTAAGGTGCTGGGTGTTAATTTGGGAATAAAGGAAATGGAGGGGAGAGATATGCAATATGAGGGAATTATTAACAGCATAAATAGAACACTTAGGTTTTGGAAGTTGAGACGTTTGAAGTTAAGAGGGAAGGTAACTGTCATAAATGGGCTCATAGGGAGCAAATTGGTCTATATCATGAATGTCATGGAAATGCCTGAGAGGGTTCATAAGGAAATTGACACGGCAATAAATGCATTTTTGTGGAGTGGGAGGGGCGTTAGAATTGCGAGAGAGGTTATGGAAAATGAGCATAAGGATGGAGGGATGAAGCTGATCAACTTGGAAAGGAAGAAGGCATTAAGGGTCAAAATGATACTTAGATATATTAGTGACAAGGAAGGCAAAAAAGATCATGCTTGGAAAATATTCTTAAAAGAAGCAATTAAGAAGTGTGGAGGCTGTGGTGACAGCGCTTTATTCATGGCTTTAAAAAAAGAAATGCTTAGTGGTGTTTCTGAGTACCACAGAGAGGCTCTATTAGCATGGGGTGAGTTCTTAAAAGGGGTAAAGCATGAGTGTGTGAATGTGGAACAAGTGTGGAATCAGCCTGTATTCCTGAACCATATGGTCGCAGGGGAGCAGAGTCCTGTATTCGATCTCCCAATGTGGAAGGTGGGTTTTAGACACATTAGAGAATTGGTTTATGAGTTTGTACCGGGGTTTATGGGGGCACAGGTGATAGTGGATGAGGTAAGGGGTGGAGGGGGAAGTATGCTTTTGAGAACAGCGGAAGGGATCATGAACAGGGTTAAAAAGGGAATGCCTGTGGGTGGAGGGAAATGATTGAGAGTGAAGCTGTAAGAGGTGGAGAGAGTGTGGCAGAAATGTACGTGGGGGAGGGGGATGCTTGTGTGAAAATAGAGAAGGTAAAGACGAAGACGATTTACAAAATGCTGAGGGGAAATAAAGTGAGAAGACCTGCTTCTGAGGGTGTATGGGAAAAGGTGCTTGAGAAGTTTGATGGGCGGAAGATATGGGGAAATTTAAGGGTGAAATGGAACAGTATTGAGTGTGAACATTTTGACTTTCTTTTGCGTCACAATAGGGTGTACAACAACCTGATTATAAGTAAGTTTGATGTCACAGTGAAGAGAGAATGTGATGTGTGTAAGGTAAAGGATGAAACGTGTATGCATGAATTCTTTGAATGCAGTAAACTGAAAGTGTTCTTTGAAAGGTTGAAAGAGCTAATTGATAAATGTTGGGGTGATAGAATAATTAAAACGATGGTATGGAAGGAGTTGTGGCTGTTTGGGGTGAATGAGAGAATGAAAGGTCTCAATGTGAATCTATGCAACTATGTGCTGAGCCATGCCCGGTATGCTGTGAAGATCAGGAGGGATGTAGCTCATCAAGAGCGCAGAACAGTCGAAGTATGGGATGTCCTCAAGAGGATCTTAAGCAAAAACATTCAAATGGCATACGCATACCTGGATAAAGACATTTTCCTGTAGAGCTTTGTGGAAGAGTGCGCGCTAGTGGATGTCAACGACAATGGCAATCTGGTGTTTGCTTATGATGGGGTTGGCTAGCATGTGTGGTGGAAATATGGTGTCAAGTGGCTTGATAAGCATAAAGTGTGGCTCATGTATAAATGATTACCAGTTTAGGCGTGTTTTGTTTCGCAATTGTGGTTTTGTATTATTATTTACGATGATTGGGCTATCAAAATTAAGTCCAATGGGGTTTTGGTAATCTACCCTTGGCAAATTGCATGTTGCTTGCTGCTCTGATTTGTCATGTCTTGCATGATTCTTTTTTTTTTTTTGATTGTTTAAAATGTATAGTCACATTTATTAAAAAAAAAAAAAAAAAAAAGTCTTTGACTGTGTTCACGGTGAGGAATTCTGTATGATCATTTGAGCCTTGAAATAAAGGTATTTTCTTTGTAATCTGCATTTGGGTCCTGCCTGCTTCGCTCAACCGTGACAGAAGGATCTAACCAGAAATGGACCCAGCAGATGATCCATTTGAGGTGGAGGTACTGAAATGTTCCTTTGCATTGGCTCGTTGTTATGGTACGTGGAGGGGAGCGTCCAGTGTTCAGCAGAAGGAGGCTGCTCTGGCAGAGGCGCACCAGATGGCAACAGAGAAACCAGGATTGGTGAAGTTCTTACCTGGCTGGATTATGGACTTCCTCCCGACATGGGATTCCCGGCCTGCTAGCCCCAGGCATGCTAGCCTCCTGCCTCCCAATTCCCTTCCTGACACCATACGTCTCGGTTTGTTCTGTCTGGAGTCAGCCCCTGCTTCTTCCTCATTTCCGGCTCCAGTACCGGCCCCTGCAGCTATGGTTCTGGCTCCCGTTCCGGCTTCAGTTCCGGTCCCAGCAGCCATAGTCCCTACTCCAGTACCGGTCCACACAGCCATGGTTCCGTGCTCCAGTGCCGGCCCACTCAGTCATGGTACCGTGCTCCAGTACCATCCCACACAGCCATGGTTCCGTGTTCCGGTTCAGTGCCCAGCAGCCATGGTTCCAGCTCAGGTACCGGTCCCAAAAGCCATGGTTCCGGCTCCAGTGCCGGCCCCAGCAGCCATGGTCCCTGCTTCAGAACCGGACCTTACAGCCATGTTTCCGGCTCCAGAACCGGCCAATACAGCCATGTTTCCGGCTCCAGAACCGGCCCACGCAGCCATGCTTCCGGCTCCAGAACCGGCCAATACAGCCATGTTTCCGGCTCCAGAACCGGCCCACACAGCCATGATTCAGGCTTCAGTTCCGGTCCCCACAGCCATGGTTCCAACTCCAGAACCGACCCATACAGCCATGGTCCCTGCTCCAGAACCGGCCCATACAGCCATGGTTCCGGCTCCAGAACCGGCCCATACAGCCATGGTTCCGGCTCCAGAACCGGCCCATACAGCCATGGTCCAGGCCTCTGTTCCGGTCCCAGCAGCCATGGTTCCGGCTCCAGTTCCAGCCATGGTTCCGGCTCAAGTACCGGACCCAGCAGCCATGGTCCCGACTCCGGCTCCTCGTCACCTGTTGGCTCTCCGGCCGACGCCAGCTCCCCGTGTCCTGTCGGCGAACCGGCCGAATCCAGCAACTCGTCTCCTGTCGGCGTACCGGCCGACTCCAGCACCTCGTCTCCTGTTGGCTCTCCGGCCGACGCCAGCTCCCTGTGTTCTGTCGGCGTACCGGCCGACGCCAACTCCATGTCCTGTCCCGTTGGGGGTCCCGCCGACTACTCTTCTGCCGGGGGTCCTGCCAACCCTACGTCCTGTCCCGTTGGGGTCCTGCCGACTGCTCTTCTGCCGGGGGTCCTGCCAGCCCTGTGTCCTTTGCTGTTGGAGGTCCAGCCGACACCTGTTTCGTCGGGGGTCCTGCCAACTCCAAGTCCTGTTTCGTTGGGGGTTCCGCCAGATTTCATGCCAACACCTGATCCTGACCTGTTGGGGGTCCCGCCGACACCTGTCCCGCCGGGGGTCCCGCCAACACCTGTTTCGTTGGGGGTCCAGCCGACACCTGCTCCGCCGGGTTTCCTGCCAACACCATATCCTGTCCTGTTGGGGGTCCCGCCGACACCTGCTCCGCCCGGTTTCCTGCCAACACCATATCCTGTCCTGTTGGGGGTCCCGCCAACATGTGCTCCGCCGGGTTTCCTGCCAACACCATATCCTGTCCTGTTGGGGGTTCCGCCGACACTTGCTACGCCGAGGGTCCCGTTGACACCAGCCCATGTCCAGGGTCCCGTCTACGCCTGACCCGCCAGGGGTTCCACCAGCTCCTGCTCTTGTTCCCAGTGCTCTGGCGATCCAGCTGACACCGGAGGGGCCCCATCGCGGCCTACGCCGTTTTCCTGCCCGTCCTCCGGAGCTGTCCCGCCTCCGTCTTGCCCGTCCTCTGGCGCTGTCCCGGCGCTGCCTTCGCCCTCGAGCCGGGCCCCCTGACTTTCCCAGCCGCTGCCTTCTGCCTCGAGTCCGGGCCCCAAATTTACCCCGACGAGGCCTTCACCCCTGTCTTCGGCCCCCTGAGTTTTCCCGCTGCGGACTTCCCTGCTCTGTTGCTGTTCCCCCGGGCCATCCGCACGAGTCCCCCTTCTTGGCCTCTACCTTGCCCCTGGGCCGTCCGTCCGAGTCCCCCTTCTCGGCCTCTGCTTTGCCCCCGGGCCGTCCGCCCGAGCCCCCCTTCTCGGCTTCTGCTTTGCCCCGGGATGTCCGTCCGAGTCCCTCCTCCGGACCCCCTCCACCCACCCTTCTAGAGGTTTTGGACTTTTTCGTTTTTTTTTTGGGGACGTCAGGAATCCGTCCCTTGAGGGGGGGGTTCTGTCATGGTTTGGGATTGTGGTTTTCATTTTCCATTTTATTTTGAAATGTTTTCCTCCTTGTTTCTTGTCTGGTCCTTCTTCTTGTGTTGCTTCCTGTCTCTGTGTTCCCTCCTACCTGATTTACCTGATTGTGTTCACCTTCTGCCCCTGTGTTTTCTCCTCCCTCCTCACCTGTGTCTTGTTTGTGTGATTAGTCTTGTGTGCATTTAAGTTCTGTTTTTTCTGTCTGTTCACGGTGAGGAATTCTGTATGATCATTTGAGCCTTGAAATAAAGGTATTTTCTGTGTAATCTGCATTTGGGCTTCGCTCAACCGTGACAATTTGCACATTGTTAGCAGGCAATAACACATATTTTTAGGTGCCAAGCAGTATTTTGGCTAATATGGTAAATGGAGTAAAACAAATGTAAAGATAGATCAAATAATCTTCATTTGTTAAGTTACATTTGTCAAAATAAAATAATGGCTTAAAGTGCTAGTGAAGTGCATTTTTTTGCGCCAAAATGAAATGGCAGTTTCATTTCTTACATATAATTGTACCTGTTCATGGCTAAAATAATTTTTTAGGAAGTGCGAGGGACGAGATAAACATCGCAAATTTTTTCATCCCGTGAACGGCCGTCTGAGCCTACCGCTGCTGCAGACGATAGCGGCTGTGACGTCACAAGATGGGCCCAGTTGTGATTGTAAACATGGCGGAGCCTTCGGAAAGTGATACTGGTGCGAGAGAAATGAGTGATTTTGACAGCTTTTCGGACAGGATAGATGAGGAAAGTGGCCATGGAAGTCAATTTAGTTGAGGACAATATTTTGTCATAGATCTAGAGTAGATCTACACACAGGATTGGCCATCACCTGATCATACATTCATCTGTTCATAGCATGATGCAACATTCATGTTCACATGCAGTGTTGTGCTAGTTACTGAAAACCAGTAACTAGTTACAATTACTAGTTACTTCACTACTTACACCAAAAAGTAATGCGTTACTGTGAAAAGTAGCTTTTTAGTTACTTAAAAAAGGGCACCCATTAATAGACACAAACACAGTGGCCTTTATTTTTCATAAACAATCTACGAATCTACGAAACAATAACACCAGCCACTCACCTTCATCTTTTGGTAACAGAAACATCGCCACTTCGGCAGAATTGACATTACCACAGCCAGCGGCAATGCATCGCTTCCCGTGTGTTTTTCCTCCCTTTTTCTTCACTGTCGCCTCCATTGTCAGGTTTCCTCGATTGGCAATCACTTCCAGTCGACTGCGAAACACTTTCCAATAAAATACTCGCTCAAAAACGTTGGTAAATTCCACTTTGAAACAGAGACAAAATGAACGGTGGTGAATGTAAACACTTCGGCTGAGCCCATCTTCTGACGTCACGCAGTAGATCGCAAGCCACGCCCACGAAGGCGGAGGTCGACTGCGGATTTCCCAGCGGAAAATTCCAACTCGTCAAATTCGTTGCTATTCCAACATCTTTGATATGGGTTCCAATGGACAATTTTGGTCATTACTATACGTATTAGCATAACAGATCATGCACCGGCGCACACTTCACTGGGTCTTTAAGGATGTTGCTGTTTAGCTGCATTTAGTCACAGTCTGAGAAAAACAGCTTTAGGTGACAGCTTTTGCTAACACATTGTTTTACAGTAGCTGCTACTGTAGTTTGACTGAGGGTCATTAATGTCTCTGAGTCATAGCATCAGTACAATAACACTGTTTTGACAGAGTGGGGTTAGAGAAGGGTGTTGCTGTTATGAATGGGAACACGTATGACAAGAATTCTCTTTTTACCCAAGCAGTTTAACATGTTTGAATCACTAAAACAAAACTGGATGCAATATTATCTCATAACAGGAAGTCTGGTGTAATTATCTCTTTTTGTGTTAAGATCTTTTTAAATTTTAAAGCCGGGATTGAGTTCACAACGTGACATTTTACAGTGCACCATAATGTCAATATGTTTTTATATTTAAATTGTTTTTGGCTTTTGTAGCGTGTCAGCCAGTATAATTGCCCACCACAAACTATCACAGTATTTGAACGGGGGTTTACAAATGTTTAATAGTATGAAGGGTAGACTGAATCATTCATTATGCTTATGCTCTGTGTTGTGTAGGCAAGTTTGGGGAGGTCACTTTCACATTCCCTCCTCTGAGGGAATGATACTTTTTCCACTATTTGACTATTAGGATTTCTATACTTTTACTCCATACTTTTATTTACCGCCATTCTTTTATTTCTCAGTTTCTTGGCTTTATAGAATGTAAAATTGGATATATTTGTTAGTGTGATTTTGGGCATATTTACGGGTGTTTTGTGTCTTTCAGCTTTAAATGATTTTCAGTTTGGGTCATGCCGAGTTTAACTAAAGCAGGCTTCCTGTATTTGAGTATTTACATCCAAAACACATTTTAATGCAATTAAAACAAGTGTAAAAAGTACTAAGCAAGTGTAAAGGTACTAAGCAAACTTAATTACACGACAATGCACATTAATCTTGGTGGCGTGACAACATTAATACATTCTTTGCATTCTACATGAGTGTTTTTTAAGTATGTAATAACAATGAGAGAAGTATAAGCTGAGATTTGTTACCTGATGCTGATACAAATTATTGGGAAAATGATTTAAAAATTTAAATGGAGCGGTGTCAACTCCTGTGCATGCGTTTTTTTATGCGTGTGTTTTTTAAAGTCCTCAGTGGGTGTCGGGCTGTGACTGTGTGTGTGTGTGTGTGTGTGTGTGTGTGTGTGTGTGTGTGTGTGTGTGTGTGTGTGTGTGTGTGTGTGTGTGTGTGTGTGTGTGTGTGTGTGTGTGTGTGTGTGTGTGTGTGTGTGTGTGTGTGTGTGTGTGTGTGTGTGTGTGTGTGTGTGTGGCCAAGGGGCATCTGTTCCGACTGTCTCTGAAGTAACGGCAATGAAAAATTGAGCTTGTCACTCGCTGACCTACTTTTCACACGCACACAGCCTTGTCAGCAAGAAAGGTAGACTTCAAGTGATCCCTCGATGTGCACACACGCTCACACACATACACACAGGTCTCCACAGTGTGTTGATTGCATTAATTGTTACAGTGTGTGTAAATGCCTTTTTTTTGCTTTTTAGGGATCCCTCCTGTTACTTGATGCGTGCATGCTGACATCAAGAGTTGCTAAGTGTTAAATTGTGTATGTTTGACAGGTCATACGTGTGTGTGTGTGTGTGACAGCGTACATGCAGTGTAAAAATGCACAGGGTGGCCTACCACTTCACATGATTCTCTCTTAGGAAGTTGTCTGCCTTCGTCTCCCTTTCCATGGATCTCTCTATATGCGTCAAGTGTGTTTTGCCTTCTCTCCATTAAAGAGATGCCGACAACATGTCAGCGTGCGGTTAGTGTGCGTGTCTGTGTGTTAATGTGCCTGCTGTCATGTTAGGTATCCCTGACTAAAGAGCAGTTCTGATGATGATTGTGTGAACATGTGCTGATGCGGTTCATTCTTGGGGTGCAGGTACATAAGGTGTGCAGGTGTGTGTGGGTGTTGGCCAGGTTGCGTGTTGAAGTGGCGGTTTGTTTGATTGGAGCCAGGTTGCATGAAGCGTGTGAAGTAGTAGAGTCTTGGTGTCACCAAATGTGTTTACTTCATGCAGCGTAACATGGTGGATAATCAGCATTTAAAGGGACAGTGCACCCCAAACATTTTCAATACTTACCTGTAGTGCTTTTATCAATTTAGATGTTCTACCTTTTATCGCACATACTTTATACTAGTTTATACTGAAAATTGATGGCTTGTGGTGCTCAAGGTGCCAACAAATATAATTGAAAAACTCTACAGGAATGTCGATTTCCCTAAATAATGACACAGTTACTCCAGATAAGCTTGTTGTGAACAATTTCAGTATCAACGTATCACCACACAGTAGGAAGTGTGCATCTAGTGATGGATAAGAGGCTATCCTGAGTCTCTTATCCATGAAATCATAACTCAGTTGATGAAGACACCAATAATGATTACATCTTGCGCTGTCACAAGCACATACTTGTCCTTGAAGTGTGCACACTTCATTCTACACAGTGATACAAAAAGGTGCGAAAACCTGCTTTCCTTAAATGGAACCTTGGGGTTGGTTCCAAAAACAAGTCTACGGTAGCATTTTGTGCATTTTGCTTATGCAGCACTTTTAGTTAACGCCGCACATGTGTTGTCAAGTTGGTGAAGATGTTTCTTTATTTGCATGTGTTTTGGAATGTGTTTTTATATCAACATAATTTTTGAAAGTGTAGCACCTTTCTCCTAATGTAAGTGTTTGGGCCTTAGTAGAGTGTTGGCACGATTCTGCCACCGTATAAGTCGCTCCCTGTTGACCCCCATGGTAAAATTGCCTGACTTTAAGGCAGATATACATATTTTGACAACTCGGAACAAAAAGCTGATTTGCTTAGATTCATATAACGATATCATGGAGACAACCTCCATTTTTGATACAGTCTATGGTTGCAGTATTTACTTAACGATGTTTACACTGTGTCCTATGGAGGTTAGCTTGAACAGCCCATCTTTTTATATTATTCACTGAATGGCAAACAGAATGAACGTAAGCAACTGGTGGCGCTATGTGTATCACAGGTAGTATGTCTGTCTATATCCTCCTCAACCATTTTGTGCTACCATACAAAACGCCTATAGGCTAGTCCCAATTTGGGAAATTGGTCAGTATGTTATTGTCTTCAAATATTTCATGAGCTATTTTATCACTGACAAAATCTCCAGTGGAGCAGTAATCCTCTAAAAGTGACCTCTCTTGTGAACCTTTCCTTTTCACCTTTGCAAAATGACACTTGCCCATGAATGGGGCAAAATAAGTATCATTATATTATAAAAGTTCACTATTTAAGAGCTCACATCCACCACTTGTGTTAAGGTGTCATTAATCAAGTTCAAGGAATTCAAAGTATTTAAGTGATTTTTAAAAGTTAAGTGTACACATATTTAAATCTTCTTGAATGACACTCAGTAAAGAAGTGCATATGGTGCTGTATGCTTGAACAATCTCAAACTCAATACTGCAATGGGGGGGGCTCTACAGTTAGAGCAGCAGGCTAATGAGGCCAGACTGGGGTAGTTCTGGGTGAGTTACTCAGAACTAGTGTCAGGCAATGTTAAAGTCTTATTCCAATATTTTGAAGGATACAGTATTTCAAGCGTGGTTAATCTACTTGGTATAATTTGAAAGAATGTTCTCAAACTGCTTGTGACCCCTTAGGTAGCTTTCACATCTGGAGTTCTGTTCATTTGGTCCACACCAAGGAAAAAAACGACACATTGATCCCATTTAGTTCTGGTCTGGCTCGTCTATAAAATGGCTAATGAAGTCATGGTCTGACAGGTTAATGTCAGAAATAAAAGATTTTGAGCATTATTAGCTGAGACTACAGCTCAAACTAATTATGTGAAGAGAGACAGCCAGGTAGAAACACCACGAACATTTTAATGAGTAAAATGGAGTGAGACAATCTGAGTACACCTCTGCTTTATCTTAGTTTTAGTTTTCTTTCTGATGGATAGGTCGAGCAAGTAGTAGTCAAGTATAACTTTGTTTGCCACCGTAAGGGATATAGAATAGCTGAAATTGAAATACAATATCTAATAAAAAGGAAAAACATAGACTAAATTGCAAAAAAAATACATTAGTTGGATAAGGGTTTGGGACAGAGATTGGGTCGTCATGGTCTTGGTTCAACCTTTTTTTGTAGCCCAATTTTGCTCTTTTCATTTTACATTTAATCTCCTGGTTAGGATGGATCCCAATGACCTTTTCAGGGAAAATAATTATGATACCCATGAGCTGACCAGTAGCCAAGTAAAATGTTATTTTTGTCCCTGTTAGGGGAATTTGTTGTGCAGCAGTGACAACACAATATCAAAAACACACAAGGAAATTAAAATACAACATCTAAGAAAAAGTTAATACATAAACTAAATGACTAAAAAATTGTTTGGATAAGGGTTAACAATTGGGTGGTCAAGCTGTAGTTTGGCATTGAAATTGCTAAGGGTATGAAGGAGAGTTGTGGTTACGTTTAAAGATAATTTTATTGCGAACTGGGTACATTTTAAGTTAAATCAGTAAATTATTATTTTGGAAGGAATTTAAGATTATTTTCCCTAGTTTAATTTGTGGTTCTTTATAGAAGTATCTCCTCAAGTGTGTGTTACTATTTACAGGTGCAAGAATATTTACAGAAACATATTTCAAAAACACGTATATATCATTAACATATGATTCATCCTATGATATGAAAATGGGTTCAAAAGAGTCCTGCATATCCATTTAAAAAACAAGAACAAATGAGCATTTTATAAATATCCCACAATGTCACTTCTGTTTAAGCATGAGTGACTGTGTGTTATGGACTTTCCATAGTCTTCTCTTACATAATCATCAATCACATCAGAGTGGGTGGTGACTGACAGCCTGTCAAGTTTCAGCTGTATCCAGGTCAGGACCAAGGCTTTTGGGCTAAGGTGTTGTAGTTTCTGAAATTTGGAAACACTGTCACACACTGATGTTTTTTGGTTGTAATTCTACCATCTTTCTCTTATTTTAATGTGTTCAATGCGTTTTTTTTCTGTCTTTTGTTTCTTTTTCTTTCTTTCTCCTCAGTCTTACCCACCTTTCCTCTATTCAGTGCTCTGCAAAACAAGCTATTCCCTATTCACCACGGCTCCTGTTTAACTTAAGTGAAACTGATCAGGCAGATACAGATAGCACTTCCCTGCTCTTCCTCTTCATCTCTCTCCTCTTCCCTTGTATCTTTTTCCACCACCCACTCACCCTCTCTCCCTAATTCCTCATGCATCCTCCCATTCCTTTCTCTCTCTCTCTCCCTTCTCAATCTCACGCACCACATTTAAATTCACCACCAGTCCTACCCTAACCCCATGTTCATCTAACTGAAAGTGATAGGGCAGAGCCGTATAGCGTGTGGGAACCGCCATGTTTTTCACCGAAAATGGCACGATGATATATTCATCACGGCACAGGCAACAGGAATCCCGAGAGAGAAGGGGAGAGGGTCTAAATTTGGATGGTGTGATATTGTGTGTGAGGAAAATGTGTGAGCTGATTGTGTGCATGTGTCTATGTGTCAGATCATTCAAAGGCCGCTTCTTCAACGGTGACACCTTCTGTAAAAGCCCATTGCGTGCCAGAAAGCATCAACAACAAACTGATGCTTATGCGTGTTTTACTTTTGGATCTCTCTGTTCTTTTTCTTAAAGTACTTCATTAGACTTCCTTTGTCTTGTAAGATGTCTAAAAATATATCATAACACATCATTGTGCATTTCAGATGTATTAATGACAAGTCAGTCAGATTTATTATAAAGGGGCATTCTCACTTGATTGGCGTCTCTGTGGGATATTGTTCCATTGCAGAAAAGATTCTGAGTATTGCATTTGAAATGTGTCTTTTATAAATGCTTCATAGGGCGTGTTCCTTTATCCAATCTGACACTAAAATGAAAGCTCTGTTCGAAGAAACAGAGCGTTCTTTTTCTACATGAATCAACAAACGGGTTAGTTTATGTGCATGAAAGAAAATGTTCTTCTTCATATGCATCCCCTCTCATCATGGACAATGTAAGATCAATTGCTAATATTTGGCAAGTGAACGGCATTAGCTAGGAATCAGACGGAATATTTGGAGTATTTGTCTAATGTACTTTACGGAAACAGGCTGCAACAGGATTTCAATCGTTTACGTTTCTTTTGATGGCTTCTGGAATGTTTTTCTACGATGAAACTAAATAGCATCACGATATGCCTATACAAATAATTTTGAATTTGTAGGCTAAAGCTCATATTAGGATTCAGAGGAAATATAAGCTAGTTAGCAAGCTTAACTGTCACCCACTCACTGCACATAATGCTCTGATCTTTTCTGAGAGTATAGCTGACCTGAATCACCAAATGGTCAATTCCAATGCACTCCAAATTTACGAACATTCCGGTTTGTGCTTGGCTGCACTCCGGTGCTAGTAGTAACTATTTACTAACACACGGATATAGTGTGATTACATCCTTCATGATGTGTTCGATCCAGTTACTAGGCAACCAGAATAATAACAGCCTACGGAATGTTGTTAGCACATGTTCCAACATCATGAATCCTCTAACATAGGTTTGTCTTACATTTCCCATTGTGCTATCAGGTGGGATCAAGAACCCTTTCAATAGATGCTTTCCTGGAATTGGTCACAACAGAGACAATAACAAAAGGGATTCTACAATTGTAACTCTCTGTGTTCAAGTACAAGTGACTCATGTTGGTGGGAAACCAAGGTTGGCGGGTTACCGATAATGGATCAGCTGGAATACATTTAATGTGAAAAATCTGTAGATTGAAGAGGAAGGACCTGAACTAAATGGTAAATGAAAAAAGCTCTCCTGTTAGAAAAGAGAATGTGTAAAGACAACGAACGGGTAAATTGATGTGCATGAAAAAATTGTTCCTATCGATATGTATATTAAAAATAATGTGCACACACTTATAAGTAATAATTAGAATGTAAGAGATGATTATGGTGGGACTAGCTAGCCTCTAGACTGTAAAATATGTCTATGAAAATTTAGGCTAAAGCTAACATTAGGATTTACAAAAGATGTAAGCTAGTTAGCTAGCTTCATTACATCCTTCATGATGTAAGTAGAGCCTATGGAACGTTGTTAGCACATGTTCCAACATCATGAGTCCTCTAGCATTGGTTTGTATCCCCGTAACAAATCAGGTGGGATCAATAACCCTTTCAATAGATGCTTTCCTAGAACCACAGAGACAATAACAAAAGGGATTCTGCAATTGCAACTCTCTGTTCAAGTTGTACAAGTGACTCAAGTTGGTGGGAAACAAAGGTTGGGATGGCTGGAATACATTTAATGTGAAAAATGTACAGATAAAAGAGGATGGATTAAAGAACTAAATGTTTAATGAAAACAGCTTTTTTGATAGAAAAGAGAAAGTGAAAGTTGGTAATCATGACATGACTGAAGTAATTGTTGTTTGTACGCAATCAAATGTGTAAAGACAAGAGGTAAACATAGAGGAATTGACATTTTTAATCTTAATTTACTTTCTGGGTTAGGGTTAGGGTTAGGTGAAATCTCACCTGCCATTTTTGTTCTCCCTACGTCACTTTCCATCTCGATAACTCCTTTTTTCAAATGTCCTCTCTTTGATGCTATCGTAATTAACTATCTTAATTATAGCAATTATTCAGATTACTTATGCGTGTTAATCAGATGACAGCATTGCTATTCAAGGTTCTTGGCATGGTATGTGTTTATGTGTGAGACGCTAACTGCTAATGACAGATAATATCAGAGTGTGTAGGAGGTTATTAGTAATACATTTATGTTCATACAGCCTTACCTTATGCCTTATTTATTCTTCTTCTTAATTCAATCAAAACTAAAAGGAAAGCTTTAGTGGACCAGTATCCGAGTCATTTCATCTCAAAGTCAAAGTCAAAGTCAGCTTTATTGTCAAAAATTCTACATGTGTTATACATCCAGAAATCTCAAAATATCGTTTCCCGCAGTCCCACAGTGTGACATGTATACATAAAACAAAGCAAAAAGGGCCTAGATAAACGTGGTATACATTAAACAAAACAAAGAGCCCAGATAACCGGGGTATACAGTTTAAAATGTCAATAATATATTTAAAGTGTTCAAAGTACAGTTTCAGTGCAGTAGCAGCGGAGATGGGCAGAAAAGTGACTGGTGCTGGATGAGAGAAGGTTGTGTGTGTGTGTGTGTGTGGTGGGGGGGGGGTGGGGCTTAAAGTCCAGGACCATTTGGGGCAGGGGAGAAGGGTGGGAGGCAGGGTGGAGAGTTCAGGGGAGAGATGTCAGAGAGGGGGAGAGAGGGAGGGAGGGAGGGAGGGGAGAGAGTTCAGCATCCTGACCGCCTGGTGGAGGAAGCTGTTGCCCAGCCTGTTGGTGCTCGAGCCGAGGCTGCGGAACCTTCTCCCTGAAGGCAGGAGGCTGAAGAGGCTGTTGGAGGGGTGGGTGGAGTCACCCGCAATGCTGAGTGCTTTGCGGGTGAGGCGGGTGTTATATATGTCCTGTAGTGATGGGAGTGAGGCACCGATGATCCTCTGGGCAGAGTTCACAGTGCGCTGCAGGCTCTTGCGGTTGGAGGCGGTGCAGCTTCCAAACCACAGCGTGATACAGCTGCTGAGGATGCTCTCGGTGGCGCCTCGGTAAAAAGACAGCAGGATGGGGGGTGATGCTCCGGCTCGCTTGAGCTTCCGGATGAAGTACAGGCGCTGCTGGGCTTTCTTCGCTGTGCGGTGGTGTTGTTATTCCAGGTGAGGTCATCAGTGATGGTCACACCAAGGAATTTGGTGCTGGTCACCTGTTTCACAGCAGCGCCGTTGATGGTCAGGGGGAGAGGGGGTCGGCGGTGGGTTCTCCTGAAGTCAACAACTATCTCCTTTGTTTTCTCCAGGTTAAGGAAGAGGTTGTTATTTTGGCACCACAGGGCCAGCTGGTTCACTTCCTTCCTGTAGTTAGTCTCATCGTTGTGGCTGATGAGACCACCACAGTAGTGTCGTCTGCAAACTTCACGATGTGGTTGGAGCTGAAGTTGGGTTTGCAGTCGTGGGTCAGCAGAGTGAAGAGAAGGGGGCTGAGCACACATCCTTGGGGGGCCCCCGTACTCAGTATGAGGGTGTTTGAGGTGTTGTTGTCTCTCGAAGTGTCCTTGTCACAAATGTGTTATACCGCATGACAAGCTATCATGACGCAAGAACGTCAAGGTAGTTGTGAAGGGCAGACAGTTATAGGTTACTGACAGCTTCCTGCGGTAATCTGATTTCTTGGCGGAGGTAATAACAACCTCTTAGTTAAGGTGATGGAGCGATGGCGGTCATTCATTCATAAAAAATGAAAGTTGGAAATATCTGATTCTGATCATCTTTGGAGGACAGTCTATTTTTCTCCTTCAACTCAGATATGTAAGATCACTTCAAACAAAAATGGAAACAAGTCAACAGAAGCCTGACATTTCTTATTTTTTCTACTGAAAATGTTAATCACAGATATAAATAATGTCAATGATTTTCCCTGACCTTAAACCCTTATTTAACAATGCCTTACCAATTCTTAACCTTCGCATTCACACATCATAAAACATACACATTTTCCATCAGAAAGGACATCAGATCAGAAAAAAAAAAAATCATTCTATTTGTAATTTATATGTATATATGAACACTGTGTCCTTCACATCTTCAATTAACCCGCTTTTTAGCTTACTGGTAATTGGAATGTAGAAATATTGCACTAGTAATTCACTACAACACCAATGGCAGCCTCTCACTATTATTGCGTCCTTGAGTTTATGAAAGGCGCTGTATCAATTTAAGTTGTCATTATTATTATTATCATCACCTACTAATACCTATTTTTCACTGAAATGAGTTCCAATCTAGTTCCATGCAATTGCTAGTTTGGTTCGCAGCATGAATAGAGTGGTGGAGGAAATTGTAGTCCTAAACCCAGAAATCAGTTAGCATTCTACAATCTGAGCATATTTTTGAACTTGTTTTTGGTCAGAATACTGAAATAAGGTCTGAGGTTAACACATAAAATAAGTCAGTAAATTCCTCACTTGTGCATGTCCGAAGCTCCTATGTGTCATTATCGCACTTAAAATCAACTCTAACTTACATCATGATAAAACTGTGCACAGTCTGATGAAAAAGTAAAGGTACATCATGTAACATTATGTTACATGATTGAACCTATCTTCCCATTTTAAAATCTAAGCTGCAGTGGACACCTCGGTAATAATCTGTGTGTGTGTGTGTGTCACATTGCTCCAGAGACTACCTGTTTCCCAAAGTACAGTGGCAGGTCATAATGATGTTTCAGATTCTCTCACCCTCTCTCTTGTTACACCCTCCCTTTTTAGGTGTCTTTCTGCTAAACTAGGACAAGGACACACACAGACAAAGTAGTGCTTATTAGTGTCCTGCCCTGAACACACACACACACACACACACACACACACACACACACACACACACACACTATATGAGTCTCTTTCCTGAAGGTGACTGCGGGAGATGAGAGGAAGCAGTCATTTTGCTACAGTACCTCCTGTTTTATCAGATAAGTACAGGCTATGCAGATGGTGTAGTAGTCAAGGACACAAGGCTTTACTTCCATGTATACCATTACTATTTGAATATTTTTTAAAGGGAACAAACTGGAGTGGATACACATTCCGCCAAAATATATGCTTTGGGGAGCATCCAGGTACTTTAAATGCTGTTTCGGTTCAAATTCTTGCTCAGACTGTGATTTAGAGCATGGAGTCTGGGAGAGCGTTTTGAAATGAGGTAGAGGTGTGTAGCTTTTGGGTATTATGGTTTCATTACAGAACTCCAAATTACCCCAAAAAAGACAAATTATTCAACTACGAAAAGTAACTGTGAAGCAGAATTTGACAAAAGAGAGAGCAAACCTCCACCAAGTCTAATGCATTCAATGTTCTGACGTTACTGAGCCTGTTAGTGAATTTTCCCAGTTTGAACCAGTTTTTACTATTCCAACATCACAAATGAGTTTATTTCACAATGTTAACAAGGCCCTGTTCTGATTTGTGGGGTTTCCCCTTTCCTGTAGTGTGTTATAAAATATTTTTGAGCATGTGAATGGTCTCCAAAGGCTAAAATCCCTGTGATCCCTCCAGAGGGCTAGTGCTCCATCCCATTGTAGATGATAAGCTTAGGGGCGGGTCATCTCTAAGTGGTTGACCTATCACAACAGAGCCGGCCAGCTAACCAATCAGAGCAGACTGGGCTCTGGTTTCAGACAGAGGGTGAAAAGAGGTGCTGGAGCACAGGCAGTATGAGAAAAATAAAGAGCTTTTTGAACATTAAAGCATGGATACATGTCACGGTAGAGGCACTAAATACAAATATGAACCTGAAAATGTGCTGTTTTATATATTATTATTATTTTCTTTAATCCTGCCGACAGGAATACAAAAATATTCCTTAAATTAAACAAATCCATGGTAATGTAAATATTCCTTTTTGGACGTTTTTAATGAAGATAGAAAATAAAGGGGGGAAAGAAGACCACATGCTGCCAAGTCCACGAGATGTTTTCAAATGGTATCAAGTTATCTGTTTATCTTACAATCATAAGATACATGTTGACTATAAGCACCCCTTTTTTTGTACATTACAGTAAAATGTGTGGCAAATTCAGGTCATTTGCACCCAAAAATAAGTTTATGTGCAGCCGCAAATGATTTGATATGTAACTATTGCCCAGGGCTTTGCCTCCTAGGCACCTGTCAGAAGGTGTTGGGCACAATTTGGTAGTCAAACAGAAGGTAAAACACAGAGACAGGAAGTAAAAACAGATATAAGAGGGGTTGAAGACTTATCAAAATAAAACAGGAAACTGGTGTGACAAATCATGACAGTTCCACCTATGATGTTTGAAGAGATGGAGTTATTTATTTAGTTTATGTTTGCCATGGGTCCTCATTTAAAGTATCACACAATATCAGGGGGGGAGGGGCACTTGTCAGTCAGGTACAAATGCAGGAGACCCCATGGCCTTATAGGCTTTGTCTATTTTGAGTTAACACTATGCAAATCTCATTTTGTCAATTTGTCCTTTTGCTATCTAGAGTGTGCTATATACAAGTTGGTAAACACTGTATGTGAAATATGTTGTTTGGTGTTAAATGGTAACTATTGTGTCTCTACTGTGAGATGTTTCCATGCTTTAATGTTCAAAAAGGTATTTCATTCTCTTTTCACCATGCTCTGATTGGTTAGCTATGTTGTGATTGGTTAACGGCTTAGAGATGTACCGCCCCTTAACCCATCAACTACAATGTGTTGGAGGGCTAGCCAATAAAAGCGTGAGTGTTAGTAGTGATGTTATTATGTTACAGAAGTAAACAAAGAATTCCAATGGAGATGTATGGAAGTTTAGGATTTAAGCCTTTGCAGACCATTTACATGCACAAACACCTATATAACATACTACAGGGAAGGGAAACCCCAAAAAGCATAAAAGGGCCCCTTTAAACTGCTATTTATTAAACAGATGCAGGTAGTTGTTCTGTCCTATTTGGGTCTGCTAAAACATGAGATATAATTAATGATAGTAAATCACATAAGTCTTTACCAAGCTAATTCTATGCAAATACAGTCAGTAACAGATTGATTGATAGCGCACTTCCACAGTCTAACTAATCAGACATAAGACCCCCCTCCCCCTTACAGGTGCTCAGTTTACCAGCTGCCATTAGGAAAGATCACCTGTCACTCACAGCACACATTCACTACCAATTAAACCGCACTAACTCCCAATGTGTGTGCAAATTTGTCAGAGAGCAATACACCATCACGTCAATTTCTATGCAGCTGCCAATAAGTGTGTGAATATTGTATCTGTCTAACAAGTAACATGTAATGTATCCAACTAGACTCAAGGTGTGTGTGTGTTCATGTGTGTGTTTCTGCTGCTCAGTGAGCTGATTGGACGATGACACACCTGGTTGAAAACTCCATTCATTCACGTTCCTTCCGAAGACTCTTGTTAATTCCTCCTCCTTCCATTTTCCCTATAAATGTCCTATCTTCTGACACATTGTTTTACCTTCTTCAACCCTACCTTCTCTCTATACCCCATTTATTTTATTCTGCATCGCCCTTCACTTTTTGCTGCGTACCTTGAACTCAATCCCTCTCAATCAATGCCACACATAATTAACACCTACAGCTTTACCTCGAAAGGCCAATTAAAGTCAGCGGTGAGATCAACCGGTGGATGGCCACCTACCTGGAAGGAACAAGCGTCACTTGCTTTCATTTGTCAACGTCCTAGCCTGACGTTAATTCGCTAGTTGCACGGGATGACGTATTTCCATGTCCGGTTCATTGAGTGTGCGGTTGTAAACTTCCTTTCTAAGGTAGAGCGAAGTGAGAAGGCTAACATTAATGTTACCTCAGCAAGAAAGGAAGATGGCACTATTTTACACTCAATGTCTCCAAGACCTACCGAAGGTTAACATCAGTGATGTACATCGGCTGGTACAAGCGGAAGCTCAGCCCCGAAGAGCAAAAGAGAAAAGGGGATCAAGATGTACATATCCAGTTACATCGACAATTATGAAGGTAAGTGACAAACAAAGCGGTAGTTACTGGCTAACTTTGACAACTTGACAGGCTTGATACAGTGTAAAGCGTTTTAATGAAGTACGATTACGTTTTTTTGGATAACATGAATGATGTCCAATTCCCCACAGTTTCAAACAAAGATCTACCTTCAGGGAGAGTGAGCGTCAGGGCTAGCTGTTACAGGTCCATGAGAAACCATGAAAAGCCTCACAATCTCAGAGTAGAGAGGAAAATAAAAAGTGTTCATCGATTCAAAGCCTCAATCAGGTTCATGTTCTGGGGTTTGATGTGGCTAGAGTAGGTAACCTGTGATTTAGGATTCAAATAAGCCCAGCTAGCTGATGTTTTGCAACAGATTACATAGTAACAATAAATTAGCTCACATCAACTGGTAGCTAGCTATGTGTGTGTAGCATGAAGGGGCTACAGATTTGTTTTCGTTTTGTAACCCTGTCGTGTAAAATGATAAATAAATTAGCTAAACCCAAACTTAGCTTTCATCGAAGATTCTTAATGAGAGGTTGAAAACCGTCTCTGCTTTCATGGAAACCCCAGAAACTGGTTGTGACGGCTGCTGTTCTTTACTGTATGGTAAGTATAATCCATGTAGGGTCCAATTATTTGTATTGGCCAGTGGTAGGTAAGTGCTGGTTTTGTACCCTACATCTATGTTAAGCTGTTCAACGTTCTACTAACACTATTTTATGTAGTTATAATATAATAATAAGATAATAAATTGAGACAGCTGAGACAGGCTATACAAGCTTATCTGTTTGAATGTCCTTAAATTACAGTATTCCAAACAGCAGAACTTCTGTGTATGTGATGTGACTGATAACCTGACATGGTTTAGCCTTTTCCCACACCTACTACTTGCCTGATCAGCCTGCTCTCAGCTTTCTCATTTTTCTGTGTTGTATTGAAGCAGTGTCCTAAATGTAAAATGACTGACATTTTGTTTTAATGTGTAGATTGTCTTTGAGAACTGCTCACCTGTGGAGATTGCAGTGGCAGAGTGTTCCTGTGTAGCTGGAACAGCACTCTGCAACCACAATGTTGCACTGCTATTCCAGACCGCGCACTACTCCACACTCAACCTGGCTGCTGTACCCCTGTCCTTAGCTGCACTGAAACAGAGCAGCGATGGCACAAGCTAAGAACCATGCTAAGTACAGTATGTGTTCACTACCAATCCACGGTTTAATGAGTATTTATTTTGTGCCAAGAGCTGATCTAGTATGTTGCATCAACGACCATTTCAATTAATTTGAAAAAAATAGTTATTACGTCACAGCGTATACTTCAGCGGAATATCAAAACAACGGCCCGGGGTGCAAAACGCATCAATGAAAGCGACCCTCTACCACACAAAACAACACCTGTAAGTAACCCAATTTGTGTTCATTGAAATTGAAAAGGATATTGCATTTAGTTTGTTACTTGCAGTTGTATATATGTCTTAAGTGTAATTTGGCTTGGCTTCCTATTTTGTGTGGACATGCTTTTATTTTGAAGGCGAGTTTACGCTGTTGACAGGAAGTTGTTGTTGCTATGGAAAAAAAGTGACAGAGAAAAGCTTCACAGCGGGCGGAACTTGTCCGCGATAATAAAGCCAACCCATTTAGAGGGAAGATATGATTGGTCAATTGTACTGTCATTTGACATTAAGCTCTCGTTGAGTTACCCTAGCTGGCCCTCTGTGAATGTATAGCTGGACCACCAATCACCTCCTATCTTCACAGTAACTCGCAGAGACGGCCAAAGGTGCTTCTTTCATTTAACCCTTCACATTCAAACAGAAACTGAATAGGCAGATTCAAAGGATTTATTTCTTTGGAAATGTTATTTTAACCCTCCTGTTGTCTTCGGGTCAAATCTGACCGATTTACTACTTTCATCAATCATAACTTATTTGTTTTACATTCGATTGCATTAAGGCTTTATGATATCCTTCACAGTAGACATTTGAACATATACAATTGCTGACCACTTTCATTGAATTTTGGATGATTTAGTCAACTTTGTAACACCCATGGTGTTCCCGGTCAAAAGTCACCCCCATAAAGAAAAGGATAAAACACACACACAAACACCCACACACACACACACACACACACACACACACACACACACACACACACACACACACACACACACACACACACATACTCTAGATGTGTTCCCCCCCCTTATGTGCCCAATCCCCCCATGTGAATCACACCTGGCACACACAAACACACACACACAGAACAATTTGATACATTTCCCGCTCTTATGTGCCCATCCCCCCACGTGGATCACACCTGGCACACGCAATACATGTTCAGTGTCTATTCTTTGTATATTTACTGCAGTTTTTCATGTATACCAGTAGTTGATACAATATTTACAGTTTGAAAGGGTGTTAAATGAAATTTGGTGATGATTAATGGTTTTTGTGTTAATGTAATAGCAGTTAAAACAGGACCGGTCAAATTTGACCGCAAACACCAAAGTAAGGGGGGGAAAACGAAGACAATAGGAGGGTTAAATACAATTAAATCAAGTTATTTTGGTAAGACTAATGAAAAATATAACTAAAAAAATATATATTTTAATGTTTTTAACACTAGAACCGCCAGAGGTCGCTGTATACCTAAAACCGCCAACGGGTCAAATGTACCCGCTATTGATTTTCAAGGTACAATATTCTTTTATTTATCAAACAGAACAGTGAGTTTTGATCGGACAGGGATGAAACTTATACCATAATAATCTGTGGACTCTCAGCTTTTCATATGATATAGTTTGTGCAGATAGCATGAAGTATAAAATATCGCTGCCAGTGCTGATTTAAACGCTTGGTGTTAAACTTTGTTTTGTTTAGGTACAAATCTCTCTCTCTCTCTCTCTCTCTCTCTCTATCTATCTATAACTATCTATCGATCTATCTGTAATGTTCTGTTCTATGGACATATAATATATATGTCCATATATATTATATGTCTACATAAACAGACGACGAGGACTACTTAAACAGACGACGCGGACTGCTTCTCTCATTCATGTTACACTATCTATAACTGTCCATCTCTCTCTCTCTCTCTCTCTCTCTCTCTCTCTCTCTCTCTCTCTCTCTCTCTCTCTCTCTCTCTCTCTCTCTCTCTCTCTCTCTATCTTTCTATCTCTCTCTCAATCTATCTCTCTATCTATAAGGAACCGCAGTAGACAAAAGGCGTTGCTATAGCAACACGTCATGTTTACGCTGCATTTTCTATGAGGTAAATATTACCCGCTGGCAGATATAGGTATAAATGGCAATTTTTTTGGCGATTTTTTCAATCTGACTTCATATTGACAATTTTTAACAACAGAGGGTGCTACATAACACACTTTCAGGAAAAGTCACGGACTGGGAGACTTTAATATTTTATTGAAAAAAAAAAAAATACAATCAAAAAACAGCTGCGGGTAAAATTGACACGTTGGCGGTTCTAGTGTTAAATATTATTTTGTAGAATATCTTAGGCCCTGACGGCTCGCCACTGGTCCTAAGTAATTGTATGTAGCCTGCTATATAACTTTGTGATTGTTGTTTGAGTGTAAAATTGTTCTTAAAGTCCTAATTATCATATAAACATGTTCAAAGGAGTACACGTTACAAGGCCATGCGGGGGGAGCTGCCAGACCCAGATGTCCTCAAAGTCAGCGAGGACTTCTCAGCAGACATCGCACCACTGATCACCACCATGGCTATAAGTTTGGACGTGCCACTGGTTAACTCCGCATTTGGAAAAGTTCAGGAAGGTAGCCCTATCTCATACCAGCATCCACTACCTCTTAGCTGGGTTATAGTACGTCACCCAGATGCCCCTCCACCACCACCTCTACCTGTGGATGGCTATAGGCTGGGGCCTACCACCTGTGAGTTTGTGTGCAGTCACCAACAGCACCTCCATCTACTGTCACTTGCGACAACATTGCTCATGGCAAGGACAATCAAGGTGGCCACAAGGGAGCAGAGCGACAGTGTGGAATGGCACCGTGTTAGGAGGCCAAGAATAACTTCTTCCCGTTTCAGGGAAGTATGCCATGTTCGAGGTCAGAATTCGGCTGAAAACTTGGCACAACGGATTCGGAAGGGAGTGGCGCAAACGGCGTCAATGAAGAGGGGAATGGCACTGGAACCGGTTGCAATCCAAGAATACTGCCGGGTTAAAAACACCAATTACTGGCCATGTGGGTTTGTCATTCATCCAGATGCCCCCTGGTTAGGGTCATCTCCTGACGGTCTGGTGTTTGACCCAACTGAGAGCCCACCTTTTGGACTTGTAGAAATCAAATGCCCAAATGCGAAAAGTTATGTGGACTGTAGCTACTTAAAAATGCAAAATGGCACATTAAAACTGAAGCAGTCTCATAGCTACTATTGGCAGGTGCAAGGCCAGCTCCTACTCACAGGGATGGAGAGGTGCGATTTCGTATATTTTGCAGAGGAGGATATCCTTATACAATGTATCTCCAGAGATTGCGAGGTGGCTACAACCATTAGGGAGAAGGGAGATTATTTTTATTTTTACATGGATGCACTACATTCTTCTTTGAACAACCACTATACTGATCTAACATGAATATTTTCCTGTATATAGTTCTTTCAATTAGTTCATACCTATGTTTTGGTTCTGGTTTTATTGTTCATATACAAATCTATACAAAACTTGAACTTCCTGGGCTGTTTTCATGTGCTCACCATGTCATTATCTGCCACTAATATATTCTCATGTCACTTTGTGCCTCCCAAGCGTTCTTCCGAGTCACTTTGGTTTAAGTAGCTGATATGTTCAAGGTTCATGGCATTTATTGGTCATACGTACATAGCTACAGTGTAGTTATGACGAGGAAAATCTTAGGTCACAGGCTCCTCCAACAGTGCAACACAATAAAACAGAAAAACAGAAAAATATAGTGCAAGCAGGGGTTAAATTGGGCCGGGGCTGTCCAGGGCTAAGCCCCGGCACATGGGACGATGCTCTGACGTCATCACCCTCGCAAATTTGTCATATGCAAAAAACTATATGTCAAAACTTTTTTCGTACTTAATATAGACTATATTTAGGGTCGATATGTGTTGACTTTACTTTAAAATAGCAGATCTCTGTGACCGGATATAGTTTTTCGGCTTAGTGAACGTGTGTCTCTGCTCCTCCGTGCAGAGAGTCTGCAGCGGAGCCGCGAAACCACCCAACCCGTTCTGTAACACGGAGCCCATTTCTTAAACCATGCTAAATGTATGTGTGTGTGCATAAAGCTGAGTTATGATCGGTCATAATAACACCGAATTTGTTGATGATTCAATCGTTTACAGTGAAATGTACAGCATACTTT
This sequence comes from Dissostichus eleginoides, assembly GCA_031216635.1. NCBI lineage: Eukaryota > Metazoa > Chordata > Actinopteri > Perciformes > Nototheniidae > Dissostichus > Dissostichus eleginoides. The sequence goes on from CM062275.1 coordinate 7,942,223, forward strand.
TAGCCATAATCTCGCAACCCTACAAATGAACTGAGATTTCCACGCAAATGTTCTTTAGCAAGTGTGCAGAGCAATTTTGATTTAAAATAGCAATTTGAAGGTTGGATATTTGTAAACATTTTTTGTGTGTAGGCCTAAATTCATTCCAATTTAGTTGTAGTACTTTCTATTTTTATTGTGTCATTTGGTGGCATCAATGTGCGCATTTGATAGATATAATGGAGCCGTTGCTTTAGGGCCGCATATACAGTAGTCCTTAAGGTCAAATCAGGAGATCTTCGACTTCCCAGCCCCCCCCACCCCTCCACACAGAGCCCCCCACATATCAAATCCCAATTTAACCCCTGAGTGCAAGTAAATAGTAAATACAAAAAGTAAAATAGTGAAATAGTGCAATAAGAGTCTATATATACAAGTGATTGGAATATGATATATTAGATAAATAAATAATTTCTAAGTAGCAGCCAGATGAATCTTATGTATGTTGTTTCAAGTTCAGGTGTGTAACAGTCTTATTGCCTGTGGGATGAAACTGTCTCCGAGTCTGGTGGTTTTAGTCCTGATGCTGCGGTACCGCCTGCGGAATGTGTTTTCCCAAACATGTCCAGAGTTCTTGTTTGTTCTATTCTACAATTGTGATGACATGCATACCCTTATATACTGAAATGGAACCTGAGTTTAACTTGAAGGAACACAAGTGCTGATAATATGCATTGTTTTTCAGCCAGCATCATTTACTATCAGTACTGCCATCATTGAGTGCAACAGGTCTGCTATCAGTCTGTCATTATAATGTCATAGTGCTGGAAGTGATGTATATATTGTAAATATGTAATCATATTGTGGATTTATTAAATTATGTATTGTTCTGTTATTTTTGTGTGCGTTTGTTTTGAGGTTATAATTCATTAGTACCTAAACATAGTATGGTATAACTGCTTTTTGTAATGACCACAATGAAATACACAATTGGTTTGGGAGCCCTAAAGAAAGGCAGAAGAAATTTTTTAATCATTGTTGCCCAGGCTTGCCCATGCTTTTACCAGTGGTCCGTTCTGGTAGTTGACCAGGAAGCAAGCCACATTGAAAAGCTCCTCAATGCTTCCACACACAGACAGTGGTATGGCTTTGTCAAAGAGTTTGTTCTCTTTTACCCTTCTGATGCACCTCCCCACATGGACCCTCAGACGTGCAATGGATTGAGTCTGCCTGACATCCTCCCTGCTCATTTGGGTTTTTTTTTTACAGAAAGGCAGGCCGGTAAACTTTGCACTGAACCAGATTGTCCACAAGGAACCCTTTGTCGACCATTATTGCCATGTCTGGTGTGAGCAAGCTCAAGATGCCAGACAGCTTGAAGATCTCCCGGTCACTCATAGATCATGCATACAGGCCAGACACAAATGTAATGGCACCATGGGGTGCCATGCCGATCATGGCCTTGAAAGTAGCATGCGACTTGTAAGTTGAAAACACCTCACTCTGCAGCAGGAGAGATGATGGAGTCTGGCAGAATACTTAAGTGCAGTCAAGCACCACTTGTGTGTCAGGGAAAGCTGAAAACTCTGGTGGAAGGTGAGCTCTGACAACTTCACGTGGGATCCACAGACGTTTGCTTCCAAGCAGTTGGTAAAAGAAGTGTGTCCAGGTGGAAATTATTCTGCTGACTGTGGTGCGGTTAATGCCAAACCGTTCTGCTAGATCCCTCAGATGTAGGCCCACTGAGAGGTGCATGAGGAACAGCAGCAGCTCATCTATGGGTGGAAGTTTCTGTGAAAACAAATACGTTTTAGGCATACTGTAGATACTGTAATAGGGGAGACCGGGTACAGTTGTAACACATTTTCCTGGGGTTTGTTGTTCTGTCAGTGTGTGTGTGTGTGGTGTGATGCACTTGTGATGCAAACGGTGGTATAGCTGTGCGCAGCGTGCATAATTATTAATATACATCCATGCTTGTATGCTGCATACCGTTGTTGTTGGTTGAGAGAAATCCAAGCTGCTGGCAGAGGCAGCCTTGGCGTTGCTGACCCGCGCCATCTTGGTGTTGAATGCAGGCTCCACCAATTTCCGAAAGGCATGGAAATGCTTGTATGTGGCAAATCTAAGAATGTAATAATGTTCATGTTAGACATTGTTTTGTTTCTTAAATTAGCTTCAACAACAACACCCTGATAGCCTTATAAACCAACCTGGTGTAGAAATAAATGTCCTCGTCCGACCCTGCCAGGCGTTGTATCCCGAAACGAGTTTGCAGTTGTAACACTTCCAGCTGGAGTTGGAGCTCCCTAATCTGAATTTTCAAGGCTTCGTTCTCGTCGGCCACCTGATTTGCCATCACTGCCGTCGCTGGAGTTAGACAGTAGTCATGATCAGGCGGCGCAACTGTTTCCACCTCATACTCAGCTGTCAAGTCCGGGGTGGGGCTCTCTGCCCTTGGCCGACGCTCCGAAACCAAAGTGTGTAGTAGAAAATGCCTACTACACACACAGGTATTTTTTGTGGTGCTGAAATTGTCCCTACGGACCTTGATCAGCCACTGAGCCTTTACCTCAGCATCAATGGGAAATGAATGAAAACGTATCTCCAGATTATAACGGGACAAATGTGTACAAAGGGGCACACAGCAATGTAGTGCCGACTTTCTTACTCGCTGGAAGGCCGATCGCCCATTCTTGCTCTTGGTGTCTATGTCAAAACAAACTGTAAAAACTCTGTACTCAAACCGGAAGTACTCACCCTCACCCCCACCCGCCGGAAGTTGATAGACGCCATCTTGTGCACAGAGCGAATACTCATCGAGTCCAGGCTCACAGTGAAGTTTGGTTATACAATAAAGTGCCATTCATTTTAAAAACATTTCCTGCGTTGGGTAATCGTTTGTCATACTTCAGTCGGTTACAAGATCTTGAAGTCGTTATGAATAAAGAATATGAATACCAAAGAGAAGACAAGTTGAATTGTATTCCTCCGAATGATAAATGTAGACAGTTTTGTCCTGTTTCAATTTGGTCTTGAGGAATTGTACATGTTCCAAGTCAGGAACAATTTTTTCTGGTAATTCTAACACCACATCGACACCACAAATGGCCTATCTTGGTCAATGCATCCATTACTTTCAGACTTCATTAATTTAACAGCATTCTTTATGGTTCACCCAACTACATCCTCAAAAAAGTCAAGATGTCCAAAACTCCGCTGCACACATATTCACCTCAACCTGCCGATCTGGCAACATTACCCCAATCGTCCACAACCTGCATTGGCTGCCGATCAAATACCAAATTTACTTTAAAATATTGCTGTTCACCTCCAAATCCATCAACAACCTCCGTATGCTGATGCTAATGTACATCTGCCCATCAGGACTAAGTTGTTGAAATTAAATTCAATGGAAACATAACGGGTGCATCTGCCCCCGAATTCAGAGGCGCTCTAAAACATATCTTGCTCTTTGCTGTTTAAATTCAGTGTCTGTGCTCATATGGAGTTGTTCTTGAGAAATTGTGACAATTTGATAGCTGCTCAGCATTGAACGACACACGGACAAAGTTAGGAACTAGGTAGTGAACACAGTGGAGCATTTAGCTGTTAAGGAGAGAGTTATTTCCCTTAGTGGTGGAGACCAAAACGGAGCTAAAATGAGAGATATAATTGGATGGAAATACAACTAATAGAATAGAAATGTGAATCCAGGCATTTGTTTGGGATCTCGTTTGTTCAATTTAAAAGTTGATATTATGTCAATGTTGTGTTCAAAGCCTGTTTCTGCTGCCACCAAGTGGCCAAAAAGTGCACTTCAGCTTCAGAATAATAAATGTCACATTGATATTTGTAAATTGTATTAATTCCTGCAATAATGTAGTCAGTCGTCACCTTTAAGGGTTTATACTTTTGATTCAGTAATTATATAATTAAGAGGGACTATACATGCAATACTAATTTATATATAATTGTCTCTGAGGGGGGGGGGTTCATTTAAGTATGAGTGGAAAAAAATTATAATCAGTACATACTGTAGAGTAATTATTAAAATGACTCCATCACTAACATGGACTTTGCTGTTGCAGCATGTGTTGAAAAAACCTGAATGAACAGGCACTTGAGCTGTTTAATGTCCTGCCATAATCACCATGATATATTAAACATAATTGATAATGCTAATTAGGTCATTAGCTAAGGTAATTAGGGCGGTCATTAGGAGATGTTTTATATGGCAACGTACTTGTTGTTACATACGCACGAGTGGAGTTATTAGCCATGGTGGGATACAAAAGGGTCTGTTTTGATGAAATCAGGCCAGTCAATTCAGAATTTCCAAAGAAAAAAACCTAATGTATTTTCTAAAAGACTCCAAAATGTAATAGTCAAGGTCCAGAGGAAACAACTGCTTTTGTTTTCTGATGCTCAGTCAGCCGTAAAACTCTCAAAGTTTTGACTCTCAGAAAAATCATCAAACAAAAAAACAGCACGGATATTTCCCTCGGCAGGAATCTACTGTTTCTGTTGCCTTTAAAGCTCGGTGTGCTCTAAAGTTTATCTTCTGTTGTTCAAGGGAAAGAACTTTAAAGCTTTTCAATACCTGACAAATTAAGTCGTGTTCACATCGTACGGGAATTGCCTCCACAACACCTTGACAGCTCAAAGCAGCAACCTGGGCAAACATGTATTTTTAACTCATTTGAGGACGTGAGTACACTCGATTGACGTCTGCAATGCATGTGGGCAGTGAGCCGTATTAGATCAGCAACTTTCTGAAGCTGTTACACCAAATGCAATAGTCTTTTTTTTTATTGATGCCTGAATTTGATACCATCAGTCGCCTGACCTGTACATCGGGTTTTAAAGACAGATATGACAATAAAGATTTCCCTTATAGTTTTAGGTATAACTGTATTAGCAAATAACAATAGATAATGATCTATATGTAATCTATAATAGGCTAATCCTTACCTTTCTTGGTATAAACTGTCAGGATCTTGACACAAACTGATGAAACCAAATGCACGACCCAGAGACAAAGTCTTGAATGTAAAAAAATGTAATTTTTATTTCACAGATCAGGTAATCCCTCTTAACAGAATAGGTACTGGAAATAACAAAAGGCGCTCACAAGGAGGAAAGAACTAGGCATAACAAAAAGAGAACTTAAGAAAAACTTAAGCCTACAAAATTAACAAAAGAAACAAAACCTGACATGAGTGAAAGCGATCCTTTCTGAGCTGAGGCTTGGCACGACCATTCGGAGAAACAAACAAGACGAACTGACACAGGACAGGGGAGAGACAGGACTATTTAAACATGAGGTGAGTGGGAACAGGTGGAAACAATCAGGGGCGGGGCAGACACACAAGGGGAGGAAGTAACAGGGCCTGAAATGAAAGACAAGAGGTAAGTACAAAATAAAACAGGAAATGGAAAATGAGACATGACAATAAACACAGAGACTGACTAGAGATGAAGAATCTAAATAAACAGACATGACCAGAGGTGAAAAAACATGAAAATGACAGACATAATACATAAACATAACTAACACATTTAACAAGACACAACAGTAACAACCACATGGTCAGTGTTTCTGTCAAAGTTCAATGAGTTATCTTATGGAATAAAAATATACATTCAAGGAATTCCTTTGTGTCATTTTCTTTGAACAAAAAGCGACTTACAATGTTGCTGTGAAATATATGTATTTTGATCCCTTATATTAAAAAGTAAGCTATTTTTGTAATCTTTTCATGAATCTTTTTTTATTTGGAACTTACTTAACTCAGGACAAGATGACTAAAATGACTTGTCTTTTTAAAATGTATTCTTACAATTTCAAAATTATATTAAAGGGGACCTATCATGCAAAATGCACTTTTTGATGTCTTTTATACATAAATATGTGTCACCACTCCACGTTTGTTTACATTAGCAAGCATCGCTAACACTCAGAGCTAACATGTACTGGAGAGAGTATGTGTAAAAAAGCCGGAAATAAAAAAAAGGAACTCAACATTTGAGCTCCATTCTGTTTCAGAAATAATCCTTGATGTGGTTTTGAACATGATATGGCGTTTCATCACGGCAACATTTAGACCAGGGGTGCCCAACCAGTCGATCGATTGGCGTGACCCCATGTGTCGGGGCGTGGCTGGTGGGCAGTGGGCACTAGTTCGCTGACGTTGTCCGTGGCAACAGGAGTGACAGTCCGCACACACACAAGACCACAATTATCGCAGAAGCAAAAAAGCCCAAAATATGTAATTTTCACTCCGAGTGGGAGGATGATTAGGGCCCGAGCACGATGTGCTAGGACCCAGCGGCGTCCTAGCACGAAGTGCGAGGAAACCTATTGTTATTGGTGGAATTCTTCTTCTTCTTCTTCTTCTTATTATTATAGTGCTGGCGTTTCCTGTTTTTGAGGGCTTTAGGACGCTCACAAAGTTGTATAATTTTGCACGGACGCCAGGACCGGTGAAAAATTCAACATTCTGGAGTCAATGGGTTAAATATTCCAAAGTGCTCGCTAGCGCCACCTATCAAAATCCCATTTCGGAATAAATTTACAAAGTCGCACCGTAACTCCAAATGACCTGAAATTGTGCACACATATCCGGGTGGACCTGCTCTACAAATAATCCTCTTGGAACCCTAAGCTCCGCCTACATTTTTTTTTAATTAGCATAATGTTAAACACAGTAAAATATTACCTTAAATTTCAATTTTTTGTTTTTCAACGCCACACTTAGTATACAGCATCGGTGGAGGGTCAGACACATTACCGTAGAAAATGAGCATGTTCAGTCGATAAATATGGCCATCATTAATCTACAGTAAACCTGTTTGCAAAAAGTCGGGGCTTACAAAGAAATGCTCATAACTGGTTAGGGTTAGGGTTTAGGGTTAGCCTAACCCCTAACCCACACACACACACACCGCCTCTGCTGGCGGCAAATTAAATTACAACAGACACCTACTCACTGTACAACACACACATACAGCTCCTAAAGCATATCATGTATATCAGGCTACAGCCCTTGTATATTTTATTATGTGAACACTATATGGTTTCATGAATAATATCTACTCTTTACTTGTAGATATCTACTAAAGCATACAAATAAAGTGTGCAATGTAGGCCTGTTACATATGTTATTGCTGTTCTCACTGTAAACATCGCGTCTGAATGAAAGCAGTTGGATTAAAAAAAAATAGCCTAACATCCAGGCGAGATGTGATTAGTGAGTAAACAAACGGTAAAGGGCAGAAAGTCTGATGCACATTTGATCCTCTTAAATAACTTATAATCACAACGGGAACAGTTTGCAGAGCTTTGCTTCGTTGACATAAGTCCAGCCATGCGTCACGCCTCTTTTAAACATCACTGTTGGCTGAAATCGACTCCGGAGGATACATCAGTGTACCCTCGGTTATAGCTCCTCCAGAGACTCTCCTCTCTCCTCTCTCCTCTCTCCTCTAAATCAGTGTATCCTCGGTTACGGCTCCTCCAGACAGCCTCCTCGATAATCCATCCTCGACGAGCCTTTAGAGAAATTTGTTTTCCTTCCAGACGGCGCGCCGACATCCGTTTCCGGGTCGCTGCCGGAGGACCTGGGAGCCTGGGACGCGAAAATGAGAGTAATGACAAACGGCTCATTTCGGAGGACTCGCGCGCGTCTGCTTGACGCCGGGACGACCGGCTGCCCTCCCCGACAGGCGCACGGACGCGAGGACCCGCTCATCACTGCGCGCACTCTGCGACCGCAGTTTTAATTATTTTTGTATCTATTCCAATTCCAAGTCCATCTGTCTCATCTGCAATGCGAGCGTGGCTTTATCGAAGAAGGGTAATTCAGGAGCGGCATTTCAAAACAGTGCACAAACGCTACGAGACGGAATTCCCTCCTAATTCTGCCCTACGCTCCCAAAAGGTGAGGGACGTGAAAGGACAGCTAAATGCACAGCAGTCAATTTTCACCAGGCCCGACAACAAAAGCAAGGCTGCTACCATAGCATCTTATCGTGTCAGTCATGTTCTTGCGAAACACATGAAGTCTTTCAAAGATGGCGAAGTTGTGAAAGAAGCATTCCTGGAGGCTGCCGACGTGCTTTTTGGGGACAGTAAAAATAACAGTAGCATTTCAACAGGTTTTTGATATAATAAAAACTCAAGTTAGATACCGTTATTACAAAATGGTATAAGAATGCAAACATTAAAGGTGGGTTATGTAATTTATTTCAGAAACACTTTTTGTTATATTCCATGGAATGCTCTTAACATCCCGATAGCAATGAATATATTAATGCTTTAACAATAAATACATAAAAAAATTTCATCTGTGGAAGCCGTAGCGCTGTAAAAAGCACGACCAATCATTTTTGTAGATTAGAAAGAGGTAAGATAAAGGATCTGCAGTATTTTATGAAGTATTAATCGTACAAAAGTCAGTTTTATACAAGTAGAAGTGTGTATTTACCTGGTTGTAGGCTGTCAGTAATGGCTACGCCTCTCTATTTGGACTGGTAGATCTCGGCAGACTGGCAACCTTAAAAGTAGCTCTCGGTTCAAAAAAGGTTGGGCACCCCTGATTTAGACAGTATCTGCCGGGTCCTTGAGCTCAGCCCCCTCTTTTTTCTTTTTTTTTATTATTCTTTTTTTTTTTTAAAAAGCTTTATACCTCAAATCAGAACTTTAGTAATAGGGCTGAAATGGAGGGATATGAGGCATGGCTAGAATGGGTGATCTGTTTGGTATTTTGAGCAAAACACTTCATAGACATGTTTTTTATACTTTTTTATATATCTGAGACCTATGCTATTGCCTTAAAATAGCACGATAGGTGACCTTTAAATAAAGTGTTAAATGTTGTCAATGTTATGGCATTGTTATCATTTGATGACTGCCTATTAAGGCAATCTCTTCTTTGCTATGGCATTGTCCTGATTGGATTTTTTTTTTTTATTGACAGGAAATAAGGTAAGAAAATGAACCCGACCTGCATTAGCTACAAACTCGACAACACATGAATACCCAAGAAAAACATTTATCGGGACTTCCTTGAACACTGGCCCAAATAACTTGAGTGACATGTGAAGATGAGATTGTAAATCTGCATATGAATCTAAGCATTGCAAAGTAAAGTGAGCTTTTTTACTTGTTCACTTTTACTCAATCCAGCAAACGTAACACTGATTTACAAGCTGCTTTGACCCTAGGGGTTGAAACAGTAATGTAACACTGCCAACTCAATGGCACAGTCGATTATCCTGCAGGATAATGATGTATAATTTACGGTAATTACTATTTTCCCCCTCCAATGCAGGAGGATTGGTAATATCTTCAACACAATATTAACATCTATAATCCCAAACATTCACAACGAAGCCCAGCAGAGATTATTGTGGGTGCTACTGTAAATGTGTTTACTGCAAATCTAATTTAAAAAGCGAACAAAAAGCAGATCTGGTTTGATTACACATTACACTGCCTATTATGCAAACAGGTCTATGATATTGTGGCCTCACTATTTTTATTGTTCTCTCTTACTCGCTGTGAGTGGGTTTCTGTGCTGATGAGTACAGAAACACTAGGCTCTGTTGTGTTTAATGAATGTATTTATTAATGTTTTGGTAGCAGGAAACGCATAATATGCTGTATAGAGTCCGTTTGCTAATACCCGTCCACATCACCTTATTGCATAGTTATACTATAGCAAAGCCGCAATGAGAACAGGGTAATGCATTTGGAGATTCATGGCTTAATCTTTTCTTAAACAGTAAATCTAGTCAGAACTAGCTTCCAACAAGAATATCTCAAGAAAGTGAATTTGGCATTTTGGACATCACCATCTTATCTTATAACAAAAAGAAACACCCAAATGTGACGTCATATTGATTAAAAAAGGTAGATGCACCCTGAAGCTAAAGAGACCATTTACAAAATGAACATCATGCTGTGCTGAAAAAGATTTGCAACTTGTGATTGAGACCTCCATTTAGGCAAATGTTCATTTATGTCATACATCAAGTAAGAAGTAGGGTAATTTTCTCATAGACTTCTATACAATCGGACTTCTTGTTGCTATCAGTGGTGTCGTCCCCTGCTGGCATTTAGAGTAAAATCAGGTTTACAGCAATTTCACACTTGCTTAACTTCACTGAAACAGAAGTAGCATTTAACTAACAGTAAACAAGTGTATTCCCAACATTTTCAACAATTTCCCCTTTAAAATGCAGGTAAACTAGATTTTATCCAGATAACCAAATGCACGCACAAAGAGAAGGACAGATAATATACAGTATACAAGTAAGCCCAATCCATGTGAGTTATGTTAAAGGCAATCGTGGCCTACATGGCAAACAATGGACAAAGTCATCCAATTTATCCCAATTTACAGAATCAAACACTCTATAGTGTTATGGATGGCCTTATTTGAGCATGTGCATACTGTAAGTGTGTGTGTGTGTGTGTGTGTGTGTGTGTGTGTGTGTGTGTGTGTGTGTGTGTGTGTGATTGAGAGGGAAGTTACAGTGTAAATTAAGTTACCATGTAGCTCATTGCTCATAAAACACAATGTACCGCTGACAGACGGGAAACACGCTGTAGCGGACATTACACAGAGGAAATGGTAGGGTTACAGAAAAGAGAAAGATGGAGGAACAAAGGGAATAAGGGGAGAAAGCAATGAAAAGAAGAATAAAAAAAAGGTCCTTTCCATATCCTCGGCTATGTCTTAACGCACACCAATATTCACTTTGATATTGAGGATAACCATACAAGTAGTCTATTCATTAGGTGGCAAATATGAGAGCCATATCTTATTTACAACAATCTGGGTGAAGTCATATTCTAAACCTACAGTGTAGCCTTGGCTGGCAGGAACAGGGATACTAAAGCATGCAAACACTCACCATGTTTGTTAATCACAGTGGTACGAAGACGGAGGAGCACTGTTTAGTATGCCGCTCCCATCTTTTCCCTTCTTGCTACATTATGCAACGACATGCACTTACAGGCTACTGAGGAATAATGAATTATATTTACTGTATTAACTCGGGTCAATTATTTACTTGACTCACTTTAAAGTACTATGCATCACTTCACTGTATTCTTACTGCATCAGCAAATGGCCAGTGGTAAACTGCATCTGAATGTAAAGTTACATGAGTTGACTAAAGGGAAAATTCAACAACCGTTTATGTGGATGTCCAATCAGGAGGGCAGGAGATCAGTGCACTGAGACTTGGCTTTGGAACTGAAAGGTTTCCCGGATCAAGCCCTGGAAATGATTGACGAGGTGCCCGTGAGCAAGGCACTGACCCCTACACTGCTCCCCGGGCACTGTACGTAGTCTGCAGGGGCTCAGTCTGTAGGGCTTTGCTTGGGAACCAAATGGTCGCCTGTTCAAGTTTCGATTGGACCAAAAAAACGGAGGGGGGACTGATAGCGAGGTCAAGTTCCAATTGGATAAAAAATTAATAAACGGAGGGTGGACTGGTGGCCGGTTCAAGATCTGATGGAACCAAAAAAAACGGTGTGTCGACTGCTAGTTGGAGATGTTCACCTCCTAGGCACTGCGGAGGTGTCCTTGAGCAAGGCACCGAATCCCCTTCTGCTTCCTGGCGCCGAAAAAACGAACAATTAAAAACTGACAAAGAAGAAGAAGAAGAAGAGTTTGACCTGTGATGATTGGTCAAGGTCAGAAATAGGCCGGCAAAAAGGTACAGAGGAGAGACGGACAGACAGCTGAAAATATACTGAGAAATACTAGAATTGTTTTAAGAAATACTAGTGAGTTTTCAATCAAACAATTTAAACAACAACATTGTTTTTAGATTTTTTTATTAGGATAGGTTTCATTTCCCAGGTGCAGTTGACAAAGGTGGTTTTTCAATCTGCAACGAAAGATGTGTATAGCTTCTGTATGTTTTTAAATATATTTAACTATGTGAACAACACCACTTGGGTACAAATAAAGGGTGTTCTTCTTCAATCCGTGTTGACAAGAAGTCTGCAAAATCTTTTCTTTCTACATCAAATGCCATCATTTCAGTGACGTAGTTGGAGGCAACAAATAAATGCCATCTCAGCATGGATCTGGGTATGAGGGGTTGCCAGATTGAAACAAAAACACTAACAGATGCATATAAAGTTTGAAGATCAATTATAGCTTCAATAGGATCTTTACAAAAACAGAGATCTGTTCTATACTCTATGGGTACTACTCTCATCAATATAAACGTAGCCGGCCAATGTCATCCTTTTCTCTTCAGCGAGCAGGACAACACCTGAGAAAAGTAAAACGTTTGATAGAAGAAGAAAGAAGTTATCATACCTTCATGGAGTCGCCACTTCTAGAGACCCGGGCCTGTCCTTCGTGCCCTGGCTTAATAGCGGGCGCCGATCCCCACCACCTCTGCTTCGAGTGTTTGGGGGACCAGGATATGGCCGAGGCGGTGCCATTCACGTTCGCCATTCACGTTCGCCATTCCAGCGGGGCGGGTGGCTCCGTTTGCCGGGGACGACGAGGACTTCTCATTGGCGGGCACTTCCGGGTCCGGCATCCATGGAAGTCCACCACCCAGGTCTGTCCGCCAGGACTTCCCCCTGGTGATGACCATGGCGGCGGAGCGTGTAGGGCTACCTCTCCCCCACCACTGCCGCCGAAACCGGTGAGCCGCCTCCGCCAGGGGTTCTACGGCCCAGTCTGCCCGGCGCAGCCAGCCTTCGTTTCGCCCCCGTTGCCAGATATCTGGCAGTGTGTGGAGGCGTCGTGGCGACAGCCACTGAAGGCTCAGGCTCCAGTGGCTGGTATGGTGGGGATCCTCAGGGTGCAGGGCCGCACGGACACAGCGTGTCCCGGCGTGCCCCCCATTGATGAGAGCCTGGCAGCCCATCTGTTCCCACAGGCAGAAGGCTGGGCGAAGAACCTCTGCCCCACTGCCGCGTTAATTTGGCCGCAGCATCGGCCAAATTAATATCCTGGTCCACGGTGTGGGCGCCGCTGATTGCCGTGTGATGTCCCTAGCCACAGTGGGATCACGCCGCGTGGCACTTTCCAAAAAAAGACCGTGATGATCTCCTGGGAGCCCCTGTGTCTACGGAAGGGCTCTTTGGAACGATTTCCTCGGTGACGTGAATCAGGAGAAGTCGCAGCTTGGCCGTATGCTGCTTCTTGCTCATTCTCAGAGGAGAGAACACTGTCAACACTCGCCGCCCCGCTGTAACTCCATTAAAGGAAGCAGCAGGCTGGCGCGCGCATGTGAGTGGAATAAACCACAGAAAGTGCTGTCAAAGCACTGTGTTGGTTCAGAGACTCTATAGCCGGCGTGTTGTTGTCAGAAAACACACCTCGTCTGGTATAATAGCTCCGATTAATGCATTTTACCGTTAATGTGAAACACAGCGTTAATACGAAGGCGTGCGGCACCGCGAGAGTGGCCGCGGTGCGTTCAAGGACCTCAGTAGAAAATCGGCCCTTTTAATGTCTGTTCCCCATAAGCCAATCTTCCTTTGATGGAAGGTTTGGCGGAGGAGAGGGCCACCAGAGAGTACCACAGCTTCTTAGCTCCACAGCTCCTTGCATGTCCCCTAAAACACAGTTTTATGGGGAATGGAAGCTCAGCTGTGTACTGACAGAATGGGTGGACAGGATACTGCGACTGGGTTACTCACTCCAGTTCTGCAGCGTACCTCCTCCATTCAGGGGTATAAGAGAGGCAAATCTATCATCCCAGGAGGAGATAGGTTTCCTTTCAACAGATATTTAGGCCCTGTTGCAAAAACAGGCTGTGTCTGTTATGCACTCTCAGGACAGAGAAAAGGGGCTTTACTCCATGTACTTCCTGGTTTCCAAGAAGACAGGAGAATTCAGACCCATTCCGGATCTTCGCATCCTTAATCAGCACTCATGTCCCCACTCCTGGAGGGGGTGAGACGAGAACAGTTGTCGGTCATTCTGGTAGCCCCAGGTCGCCGCTCGGCGCCTTGGTACACAGAAGTGACACAGATGATGGTGGGCCAGCCCTGGACAGTTCCTCAGTTCCGGGGGCGCTGTCTCAGGAAGCGGGTGGATTAGGGGCGTTACCCACTCTGGGCCAACCTCTCCAGGCTTGGCTCCTGAGAGGGAACCTAAGGAGTTCTTCCAGGTTGAGGGTTATACAGCTAGACGGCTTTAGTCGTCCACCTATGCACGGCGGCGTCTTGGTCTACGCCAGGCCCGTTCATAAGGTAAGTATCTCTTAGACATGTCTGGCTCCTTTTTCATCGTCGGTGCTTGCTGGGGCAACACAGGAATGGTGAGAGGAGGAGGGCTGTGGGTCAGTAAGCTGTATCTGACCCCCAGGGACATAATGCACTTACGTTGTCCCATGCTCCTTAGGGACCTGGGATACGTGGTGCGCAGTAAGCCCCATACAGGGCTGGAAGACTCTCCCCGCCTGAGCCTTCCCCACTATGGTCCATGCACACTCTACACGACGTAAGCATGTGTGAGTGTGGGGGACATGGTGCACTTACGTTCTCCCCATGCTCCTTAGGGACCTGGGAAACGTAGTGCGCAGTGTATAGTCACTTGCGCTGGCACCTGCAGGGTGGAGCTATGGGCTTATTCAGACCAATTAGGCTCTACCCAGCCAAGTAAGCTGCGGCCCCGACTTCTCCACGGTCACAACCGGATGATAGGAAGTTGGGGTGCGGTGGCTGTTAACCAAAGGCCGGTCAAGGGCAGTGTGGTGGGTCGATGTTGTAGGGCGACAGGGCGTTTATCCATCGGAGCCTGTGTGAGATAGAACGGGGGGTTACGTATTGTAACCCTAGATCTATAAGCACAGGCAGAGCCCTCTACCTTGGGGCCCTGTCTTTTCCTATGCCGCTCGCTGAAGAGGGTGTAGGATTGGCCGGCTACGTTTAGAACTAGGGTTACAATACGTAACCCCCCGTTTCTTTCTTTTGCACCCTTTGTTTATCTCATTAAAGTGTAGAACTGTTTTGTTGTACTATTTGCTTTGCACTCCTTTTGTTGTGTTGTGTACATTTTATCTTTGTGCCGTCTTACTAGTTACCCCAAACAAACTATAATGGCAGAATGAAGGATAAGCATTGTTTCTAGCCATTTCACAGCTGTGATTCACAGTTAAGATGGTTAATGATTTTGTTTGTACTTCCTTATTCTCTTGGCTTGTAAAGAAATTAGCCTCAGCTAACAGTGAAAATGTGGGTGCAGTAATTGCAGAGGTTACATATTTACTGCGGTTTGGTTTGGATATTCAGTTTTTTTCTTTTTTCTGGGTATTTCAGAAGTCCTTCAGCAGAGAGAGGCTAATTGAACAGATTTTTTCAAAGAACACAATATTACAACCTAAAGTTTTTAAAATGGCCTGAAATTCTGGTTAAACCTGATAAGTGATGTTCAAATTTGGAGAAACAGCATAATTAGAAGTCGGCTTCCACTCACTCCTAACCTTTATACAGGAAGACATATGAACATGTTCATCTGTTTAGTTAATTTCCCTTATTATGATTATTATTATCTTGGCTTGAAAACTATACAAATGTGAAAATGGCACCTCAAAATATGAGTGCATTATAATTGGAGAGGATACATTTGACAGTGTTTGGCTCAGATATTCAGCCACATTTACGGTTGACATGCAACGGAAAGGGCTGATTGAACTGCTTCTTGGTAACCATGGCGAAGAAGGCAATGTTACAAATCTAAAAAGACAGAACCAAATTAGGCCTGAAATTCTGGTTAAACGTAATGACAGACCATTTAAATGTGGAGGAACAGCATCATTAGAAGTCTGCTTCTATGCTGCATGCCTTACAATTTTGTAGCTAGGGTTGGATGAAGACCCCCATGATTTCTTATTATAGTTTAACCTGTTAAGCCCTGAGCCTGTTTTTCAGGTCTCAGGCTCGAAAATGACTTTCCCAGAATAAATGACTATATCTTCACTTCTAAAAGGGGTAAATTAATAATCTTTTTTCTCAAAGCAATGATAAACCTGTGAGTTGGATGTAGAAAAGTCAGAATCAATATAGATGTTTTTATTTTAAAGTAAATTCATATTGAACATAGTAAAAATGTAAATTATAGTTTCCGTCCAAAAAAACCCCATTACTTATAGTGAGAACCACCCTTGAATGATGGGATAGTAGACAAAAACCTTTAGGAATCCAAACTATAACATGACATTTGACCTTTTTAGAAAGGTTTAGAAAAAAAACCCACCTCTGGGGTCATTTGGGTGTATTTGCCATATCTCTGGAACCCATCGGTCGATTTTGATGATTGACACCACTTTTGAACCGTTAGAGCCAATAGAATCAAGAGGGAGTTAAAAAATCCTAAATCCATCTAAACATTACCATTGGTGAATGAGAGTGATGCGCAGCCAGCATGCCCAAAACCGGAAGCTCTCATACATTCTTGTAGCTCTCATAGCAGCTATATATGAAAACTACTCTTATTGACATAAATGTTATGACGGATTATCAGTAATCATTTCAAAGTGACACAGAGACATTGGATTAACCTTCAGCAGCATTTATATGTGTTTTAATGCCATTGAACACAACACCATTTTGATCAGAAAACAGCAAAGGTAAGACGTATTTGCCGTTTTGGCCACGTAAAGTGAAGTTGTGTGTTGTCTTTGCTTGCCTTCGCCGACCTGAGTTTTGGTCGCACCGTGATGATACTTATACCATTGGAATCTGTGGAATCTCAGCTTTCATATGATATCTTGTTTGTGCAAATCCAATGAAGTATAACATATTTCTACCGTGAGTTTTAAACCCCAAACATATGGAAAAACCCCACAGCAACATAGAAAAGACGGTCATAACATGACCCGGTATGAAGGGCCGTGTAGGCCAAAATATCAAAACAGCAATATGCAAAGACACAATACAGCATTATGCACTTTTATCCTTCCCACAATGGGAGACATAATGGGTATATGCTATTATATTTGCTTGTAAAACATTATAAGCTCTTTAGTTAATGATGCTACTGTCTTCTTTCAAAGAGTGCAACAGCACAATAAGCCTTATGTCGTACATTTGAAACATAACAAGCAAGCAAAAATCACTTTGGGATTGTTTCAGCCCCTTTGTGAATGTCCTCAATTCACCTGACTGCTAGCGTTATATCCTTCTCTCATTTGAGTATAATGAGTTTCTCTCTGGCTTGATTACATTTTACTGAATTGTTTATTTCTCTTGCTCTCAAATCACGGGTAAGCAGTATTTTTTAGCAAAATTGGGCAAAATCATTAAAAATGACATATGCTAATTTTCAGGTTCATATATTCATATATATTTAGTGCCTCTGCTGTGACATGTTTTAATGTTCAAAAAGCTCTTTATTTTTCTCATACTGCCTGTGCTGCAGCACCTCTTTTCACCCTCTGTCTGAAACCAGAGCCCAGTCTCTGATTGGTTAACTGGCCGGCTCTTTTGTGATTGGTCAACTGCTTAGAGATGCCTGCCTATCAAGTAGAATGTGTTGGAGCATTAGCCAAAAGAAGTGCAAGTATTTAATAATGATGTCACTATGTACCTGAAGTAAACAAAGGAGTCCAATGGAGGCGTTTCAGGCAGAGGGGAACTTTGGGATTTTAGCCTTTGCAGACCATTTACATGCACAAAACCCTATATAACACACTACAGGAAAGGGAACAGCCTCAGAAGCATAATAGTGCCTCCTTTAAATTCAAGGGTAAGCAGTTTTCTAGAACAAGGCATCATCCCACCAGAGGAGAACAAGTATATGCACAGGCATCATACAGTAACTTTTACAAGAACCAGTCATTAATTTCAAGCGTCAACTGTAGTGGAATCACCTTCTGGTAAGAAAATAATATATACAAGCTTAAACCAAAGTTATTTAATAAAGAGTTATTGCATTTAACATAATCAATCTATTTCCAGCTAGAAGGACAAATAACCCTGCACAAAAATCTGACCAAGTTGCACAGAAAAGCAATGACTTTATACAGAGAAGAGACACAGGAAGAGGATTCATTCAGCTAGGTCATTTACATTACACTCTTAAGAACGTTGGGGGCAGACAGAAGGGGAAGTATCATGGCAATTAGAAACCTAACATCCATGATAATTGCCTGACAATGGTCAAGGCGACACCCTTCTGTCTGAGAACATTTAGTAGCTAGGCATGAATTTAAACTTTTAGCAAATATAGTTACAGTGACATATAATTAAATGAGACTTATGATACATTTCTACAATATCAACCTTCTCCCAGGTACCTGCATTGACTTATGAGTATTAATTATCCGTCTTCTGCAGCTCATCCAGAATGCAGCAGACCAACTGGTTTCCAACCTACAGTATCTAACTCCAAGACACTGGTACTGGCCTACCGTTCTGTAAATTGATCGCGCCATTCCTACATTCAGGATATGTCTAAACCATACACTCCGGGGCCTGCACTTTCTCTGCTTCGACCTATCAGCTTGCTACTCCCTTGCTGAAAGTTGGACCCAGGTACCCCTCAACAAGAACCAACTGGTTTGCTCTCCTGGCTCCAAAATGATAGAACCATGTACAACTGGGTATAAGGACAGAAAAAAAAAGCTATACACATTTTTCATTGCAGATTTAAAAACCACCTTTGTCAACTGCACCTGGGCAATTAAAACTATTCTAAACCAAAAAAGAAAACCATGTTGTTCTTTAAGTTGTTTGACGTATTTAAAGCAAATGTATTATGCAAGTATTGTTTTGTTCTGAGTTTGTGATCTATTGTTGGATGCGCTTATTGTAAGTATCTTTGGTAAGGGGCTATAGGGTTAGGTTGTATTGTAATAAAATGTAGTCATTGAATTCAAAACACAGGCTTCATACATTTACTTGTATGAGTACTAGTTACCTTTAAACTTCATACAGTAACAAGTACATTCATTTTGAACATCATGTATTATGGTGACCTGCCTTCCCACTTTTATCAATTATTACTATTTTTTCCACTTGTTACATCACTCTTTCACCTGATTACACCTTAACCTCTTTCCCCCATTTCAACAAATGTTTTCCTCTCACCCATTTTTCTCTTTAGCTCCAACAGTAATTGCCGCCTCTGACCATTTGACACCATTAGCCGTGAAGCCGACAAGCAGAAAGACATTAAACCTGAAAACACACTACATGACCAAACAGACTGCGAAACAATTGGAGCAAACACACCTAAAGCTAGGCGCAGCTGCATGCCCACTGACACAGCGGCTGTTTGAGTTCTGGGGATTTCAGTAAGCCTACTCAGAAATCCCATAAAGCTGAGGTCAGGCAAGACAATTTAGCTAGAGTTTAGCTTGGGGAGGAGATAAAAAGGCTTCACTTTTAACAAGAGGAAGAGGAACCTGAAATGAATGTGTAGCTGTTATTGCAGAAATGGTTTGTCAGGGTAGAAAAAAAATTGTTTTTTAGTACTATGCAGCAAATAAGAAATTCCAAATACACAATAGAGTAATTTTGATTTGTTAGGGCCTGGCAATGCAATGTTAAAAAGTTAGCAATGAAATGTTACATTTCGTTATAGAAAACAAAATGCAACTAGTGTAAAAAAGCCTGTTATTCAATGTCCTAGTATTTGTTTTTGACCAGGATTACTGAAAAACGACTCTCCTGAATGTCATTAAAGTCGGTGGTAAGTGCCAAATTAGAAACCATTAAACCTCGGAGCAGATGTTTCTTTCACATTGTGAGAAGGGCATTTGTGCTGCCTTGTTGCTATGTGGGAAATCTGGAAAATATGTTGGCGACTTGGGCAACCTAAATGAAACTACATAAAGGCTTAACAACAGTTCTCGTTTGTAGCATCCTTGTTCTTTCTACTATACAATTTCAACACACCAAAGTTGGAGAAAACACCACTAACCTTGTTTCCGAAAATGGGACCATAATAAATGAATTGTTGGCCTTGACCGGTCTGCTACAAATGCCATTTTAGTTCTAGTTTAAATCCTTGGTAAGGAGTTTCGTACAAACCTCTAAGAATCTAGAAATCTAAGAGTTTTAAATAACTTATACCATGATTTTTTAGGAGCAGGTCTAATGTTGCAGAATAAAAGTTGCCAATGCCTGATGAATGCCTAAAATGTGTTGAGGATCAAACAAAGATATATCAAGTCTTCAAAAATGCCCTAATATTTCTTTTTAAGCCTTAACATTACCTTAAGGCAGTGGTTCCCAAACTTTTTCAGTTGGGCCCCCCTTGGGTAATTGGAAATATTTTCGGGACCCCCCAACCCGGTTCCCATCTATATTGGTAGGATTAATTGTATATTGTTGTAAAAACATTACATTTTCTCTGCTAATAATAAGAAGATACAAAGATCCAACTATAATTTTATATTTTATTATGGATTACACATGAACAAAAGTGCTTGTAATAGATACTGTGAATTAATTTGGCCTAATTAAAACTAGTAGGCCTTCTTCCCTGAGTAGTAGATTTTTAAATTCAAATTTCTTTAAGGAAAATATATTAATGAACACTTAACTATTATTTCTACTGCAGGTTGCAAACTCATCACATCACTTTACCATTCCTATTCCACACATAGCCTATCAATGACTTGTGTGTGCTTGCTTTCCCTTGCAGATCTTCTCAAACCGGGGCTGTTATTTTGAGACTGCCACTCTCAGTTCATTCTCAATGTTCAGCTTTGATCTGTATTTCGTTTTGATGGCAGCAACAGCAGAAAAGCCTATCTCACACAAGTAGGATGTTGCAAAAGGCAGCATTATGCCCACAGCTCTCTGACCAATGAGATATTTTCGAGCAGTGTTTGTTTACAATTTAATAATAATAATAAAAAAGAAATCTTCCCGCACCTCCCCTGCAGTACCTCCGCGACCCACCAGGGGTCGCGCCCCACAGTTTGAAAACCACTGCCTTAAAGGAGAGGTGTCATGCTTTTCCGGTTATTACCCGTCCCCTTGTGTGTTATGAAGGTTTTTATGCATGTAAACGGTGTGCAGAGTCAAAACCCTCAAAGTACACCCTGTAGCGAGTAAAACTCTAACACAGAAAATCCCCCCTCAAAACGCCTCGTTGGAGATACGTCATTGTCCATTGTTTACTTCCTGGTTCTTGTGACGTATGAATGTCCAGTATCCACGCCCAGAGCTATGGCTGCACCCTCTGCCAGCCGAGCATATATACTGTTGGAATCTCAGGTTCAGTTCAAAACTGTATCCAGTCATGCCAAAGAGGGTCTGTTTCCTGTCTTGTGAGGGGAAATCTTCAATGCATGCCTTAGCGAGGGCAGAACCACGACGAAGTCAGTGGTTGACATTCCTTTTTAACACTGTTCCTTCAGATGTTCGAGCCGGTATTTTACTGTGTGCGCAGCATTTCACGGACCATAGCTTCACAAACCTTGGAGCGATTCATTCCGGATATGCACAGCGTAGGACACTGAAGGACGATGCTGTTCCTACTTTGTTTGGACCAGCAGGAGATTCGGGTACACAACCTGTAAGTATTCATTGTTGTTTGTGTATTTATGATGTTTAAAACAAACAAGGTATATCTACCAAGACTTTGTAAATGGGTAAATGTTTTTCTGTCTGCTAAGCCATTGACACAGTGCTAACAGGGCTAACTAAGTTGCTAGCGTTTCCATATATAAACTCCAAAGATGCCTTACATGTATCTCATAGCAGGAGAATGTCTGCATTCACACACGAAATACTCATAGACAGTATACTCCGGGTGATTTACCGTACGGTCAGTCGCAAAACGTAATTACATTATAGCTGGCATTCCTAGCGTGTATGCTACCGAGGTAAACAAGAAGGCTACTCACAGCTAAACATGAGTTTGATTGGGAAAACACTGTTTTTATGCCAGCTACAATGAATTACCGAACGCAGCAGACTACCCGTATAAGATTGCAATTGTAAACATGTTCTTGCTAGCCTAGACTAGCTGTTGTTCATAGTAGATTGGCATATTACACTGAACAACTACCAAACGTAGGTTAGCATATTAGCTGGCAAGCTAACTGTGTTGATTAGATAGATAGATACACACTCCTACCACAACTACTACTAAAGAATCTAAAACGACTAAATTTGTCTAATATTTTGTGATTTGCTTTTGATTTCGTCCAGCCAGATCAGGAAACTCCTGGCGTATCTGGCGGACAACACACACATGGGATGACCACTCTGATGCCTCGTCCAAAAAGCCCCGACAGCCGCTTACAAAGCTGCGATAGGCAAGATGCCGAAAACGCCTATAAGGGGAGGAATGGATGATATACAGTGTATATATGTATATTTACACATGTTCATTTTGTACATTTCTAAAAATAAAGTTTGATGGAAATACTTAGTAGCCTTTCTTCCCTGAATTATTTGATCCTATAACATATCATTCATATATAGCAAACCATGATTTGATTTTTCATCAAACAGTAGTAGTTTATTACAGGTAAAAATAGCTTACTCTTCTATAACAACAGTTGTAGGTACAGTTCGGTTAGTTAGCGTATAACATATACGGCTGTACCGAAGCCATTGTAAGACTGAAGTTCCGCTCAGAGCGAGCCGAAAAAAGCACTGTTAGACATGGGCGGAGCCTCTCTGGTGCTTGACTAATCAGAACAGAGTGCCCGAGCTGACCAATCGGAGCACACTGGGCTCACAGGGAGGGGGGGGCAAGAGCTGCAATGAGCCGTTTAGTGGAGAGAGTGAATACTGCTGAATACACACACTTTACAGAGATGCTGTATGCGAAACCAATGTGAGTTTGGAAAAATGCACAGTATAAATCTATTTTAGTATACCTCAACAATGGAATTATGATCAGTGGAAATGGCCATGACACCTCTCCTTTAAGGGGACACTGATTCTCGTAATTATTACCAAGAATAAGTTAATTGAGATCATCTCTTTACTGACCTAGTACTTTAGGAGACAAGCCAAATCTCAGAGGTGGTATTCCTTTTGGATACACTGTACCAGTTTGGACTGCTGGATGTGACAGTGCAGGCACAGTTGGAGGAAATGATCCCAGAAAGTGAGTCTGATGGTCCCGATGTGGAAGTTGGCATGGCGCCTTCTGTAATCCATACAGTTGACATGCTGCTGCGTTCCAGGAAGCCCCGGCTGTGCAAGCACTCCAAACTGTCCAAACAGTCCAAACAGTCCAAATGACCCAGACGCAACAGGAAATTCATATAACATCTAAAGACGGCAAACAAATAATTGGTCACATTCTTAACACAATAACAATTTCTTTGCCAGGGCCAGAATACTGTACATTTAAAAACGACCTCCTCACTATATTGACCCCTCATCCCACCAGCTGGGTATCACTGCAATGAGCATTTCTAGGAATATAGTGTTCAGTTTAAGGGAAAATGTAAGCATATTTCCCATAACATCGATGTGGGAAGAATGTATCATGCTGTAATTCAACCATGAGTCAGGGCTAAAATGCTGGATAACATGCACAACGTATTTATTCTTACCCTTGAATTACACATTTTTTATCATTTTAAATGTTACAATTCAATTGAAAAGGTTTCAACTGTAAGGACAGGTCAATCTTTAAGGTCTAACAAACGTACCCCGACTTTCAGGTTTTGTGCTAATAAAGTTCTAAATCTCTAAACCAGGCCTTACAGTCACATAACGATGGGAATTTCATCTTAATCTATGTTCTCACATATTGGACCTTTATCGTATCATAATCAATCATTTTGGAATTCAAAGGAAAACAAAGTGATCGGACATCCAGTAAAATTGTATCCCAAAGTGTAAGTATTTAAGAGTTTGATTGTCAAATCTCTAATGTAACAAAGTTTATGAAGCGCAAAAGTGGCCTTTTGCAACACATTCTCACTCCCAACTAAAGTCCGACATTATACAATCAAACAGATAAATAAGCACAAGGATAATTGTGTCTTATTGTTGAGTAAATAACAGTGTGTGGTTTAGAAAATAATACAAAATTAGAAGGAAAAAACGATGAAACAATACAGATTACAGTATTCTGAGCCCCTACTCTCCCTAACTGACGGCGAAAAAAGTCTGACATTTTACAATTTAAATAAAGAAGTAAAAAGAATAAGTGTGGCTTAATATTGAGTAAGAAAAAGGTGGATAAACGCTGTGAGAATGGTTCTGCGGAGAGCATTTCTCCGCGATCTCAATTGGTCTATTATCAACGTTCAGGGAGCTCTATCGCATAACTACAACAACTTGCATTGCGGCTAAAACATCCAATCACCGAGCTTCAACCATAGCTGAGGATTTTTGGAAAATCAGTTCAGTGGGTGTATCGCAATAGAGTGGTGCAGTGACGAGTCCTAAAACCCGGAAGTGAGTTAACATTTTAGCACTACCGGTTCCCTCGTCTCAGAGTCATTTGGATTTCTCCACAGGATTTTGGAAAATAGCTCGAAATAAGGTCTGTGGTTGACACAAATTTAAGAGACGGATCACGTTTTGTTCTACGACATTAAATACATCAGCAGTGACCCCACTGGTGATTTTTGAAGTGTTCACGTGTCTGAAAATTGATGGTTGTTAACAGGTTCGTTTTCGACAGACCTTATTTCGAGCTATTTTCAAAAATCCTATGGAGAAATCCCATTGCTTTTTTGTCGAAGGAACCCATGCGCAGCTTACTTCCGGATAAATACGTCATCCCTGCACCACTCTATGATGCTCAAAATGTCCCATATATAGGCCTACGTCTGTTTCCGGTATTGTTTATGACGGATGTATTTTGTTATACACACATTCCTTCACATTTTAATTTTAATTTACGTTAAAGTATTTTGTGAGGCCTTCCAATTTTTAAAAAATATAACTATACTAGGGTTCTAGTTGAAGAGTTTGTAAATGAACATGAACCCAAGCTGTTGCCTGGCAACACAATTCTGTTGATAGTTATGGCTGATAAGGCTTATTACTTATTACTGTTTTGATATTTTAAACCCCAAACCGATGGAAAAACCCCACAGCAACATAGAAAAGACGGTCATAACATGACCCGGTATGAAGGGCCGTGTAGGCTAAAATTCAAACTAACCTTGCACACACACTACTGAAAACATCTGGCCTTGCACACACACTACTGAAATACTCTCACATTCACTAGTGAACACCTCACACACACACACAACTGAAAATTAAATCTCACACACTTACTACTGAAAATTAACCTCACACACACACAACTGAAAATTAACCTCACACACACACTATTGAAATACTCTCACATTCACCACTGAACACCTCGCATACACAACTGAAAATTAAACCTCACGCACGCAACTGAAAATTAACCTCACACACATACTACTGAAATACTCTAGCATTCACTAATGAAAACCTTACACACACACACACACACACACACACACACACACACACACACACACACACACACACAACACACACACACACACACACACACACACACACACACACACACACACACACACACACACACACTCCTGAATTTTTTTTACTGAAAGGTTCTCAGTAAGGAATGTGTTTCACCTATGTGTGTGAGTGGGATTCTTGCTGTAACGGAAGTAATTTCAATGAAACGGAAGTACCAAACTGCTAGGGGTCGCTCTGCTAGCTCCGTTAGCTCCTTTAGCTCCAGGGTGCTACAGGGGCTCAGCTGCTTGGCTGATCCGGAGAACACAACTTGAACTCGGTCGTGTTTGTTCTTTGTTGTGTTGATGCCTGGTGGAGTATTCTTCATTGAAATATCGGACTTATCTTATGGCTCTGCGGTTAAAACAGACCGTCCATGAATGCAGTTTCTTCGGTAAGTGAAATTCAAGCACTTTATTTCTTACTGGTGTTTTTATTCAGCTAAGCTACATCTGTGCTAACAATGCTATCCGTAGCATCCAAGTTAAAACACAATAGAGAAGTACATAATAGAGAAGTGTAAAACATTAAGAAGGATTATACTGTAGAACAAAAGGCTTCTGTGTGAGGTTGGTAAAATAAGGTCATCCTCGTACATGATATAGTTAGTTTGCTAGTTAGGTAACGGTATGCATTGTTATTGTTAATTTAAATTCGTTATGCTCGACGATGCAGACAGTTAGCGTCACAGTAGTGTTGAAGACTAAAGTAACCTGTATATCCTATATAACCTGTTTTAATACTTATAACTTTGTCTATGTAAAATGTATACTTATGAAACTAGACCAAGTGTTCTTATTTTCCTTTGTTTGCTGTGGTCAATTGTGTGTGCGTTGACTTAGGAATGTAGAGGATCCAGTCGGCCCCCCCGGGGTTTTAATGGCCCGGATAGGAGCATGGGGGGTTGTAGGAGAAAGGTAAAAAACTGACACCATTGAGTCTATGCAGAGATTGTTCTGAGAGAAAGATTGGGATGCAGAGTGGTACGGCCAGGTGCTGAGGATAAACGAAGATAAGGATTGGTACCTCACCCCCGTGCGACCCAGAATTGTTTATTTTATGGCTGCCATAAAAGATGACCTGGGACTGATCGGCGGCGCAAGAGATCCAAAGTTCCCACACTTATGGCTGACTCACTCTGATTCGCTGTTTAGACCTCGTCAATGGCTGACTCACTCTGATTCGCTGCCTATGGCTCGCCCAGGAGTGAGTCCACCAATGGATGAACACCTAGGGAGGAGCAACCGACACAACTCCTCCCACACAACTCCTCTCCGTTTGTGGGAATAAATATTGTGAATTCTGTACACTCGCGGCCTCTGTTCTGTCTGACTGTCTGATACGTACATCGCACGGTGGAAGAGCTGAGGCCCGGAGTACTTCGTTATATAAGTACTTCGTTATATTGTACTGTTGTTTCTACCATTAAATCAGCTTATTGTTTAATCTCATATCTCTGTCTGAGCCGTTCCTTTTTACAGCAGACCACTCATCAAACGAACAGCGCGGAGCGGGCTCGAACCTTCAACAACTGAAGGGTGCTTAAACCCAACAATTTGGTGACCGACCGACGTGATGATAGGGTCTCATAGAAGGAACACCGGCAGCCAGCGGACGAACTGTCCAGGGAAGACACCTCGAATACCTCTGACAACTAAACAGGGCCCACAGAAAGGTGAGCAGATACCTGTTATTATCAAAATCTGTGATTGGCTATACTACAAAATGTTAGAGTTGTCAGCGGCATTTTCAGTGTTTTAGTCTTACGGTAGAAAGAACAGTACTACAGAATAACACTTTCCAGTCTCAAAGAGGAGCTGTAGTTGTGTTATATGTGGGGTATTTCAAGAGGAGAAACGCAACTTTCAAAATCAATTTGAAATGACCGGATCTCGCAAACTCTTGCTGTGGGGTTAATCTAGAAGACTAAACGTGACGATAAAGAGATTCTGTAGACTGGGTTTCGACTCCTTGCCAAAAGCCACATCGCCGAAAGGGGGTGTAGAAGCGCTTCTGGAAGTCTCTCCATCTGTTGAAATATACATCGCACTATAAAAGTCAACTAGACTGTACGGGGAATATATTAACTGTGTAACGAGATTGCAGTGGTTATAAAATTTAAAAGAAGTCCAGCTGCAATGGTCGTTCGAGATTTCAGTGGTTTTAAAATTTAAAGAAGTCCAGCTGAAATACTCTGAGAAATAAGGTGACACACACAGTAATTCTTAGACGAATTCTGGGGTTGGGGCTCATCGACTAATGTACACAGGCAATCCTTAGACGGATCTGGGGTTACATTAGGATTATTTATTTTGAGTGTGATTAACTGTGTAACGAGATTGCAGTGGTTATAAAATTTAAAAGAAGTCCAGCTGCAATGGTCGTTCGAGATTTCAGTGGTTTTAAAATTTAAAAGAAGTCCAGCTGAAATACTCTGAGAAATAAGGTGACACACACAGTAATTCTTAGACGAATTCTGGGGTTGGGGCTCATCGACTAATGTACACAGGCAATCCTTAGACGGATCTGGGGTTACATTAGGATTATTTATTTTGAGTGTGATTAACTGTGTAACGAGATTGCAGTGGTTATAAAATTTAAAAGAAGTCCAGCTGCAATGGTCGTTCGAGATTTCAGTGGTTTTAAAATTTAAAAGAAGTCCAGCTGAAATACTCTGAGAAATAAGGTGACACACACAGTAATTCTTAGACGAATTCTGGGGTTGGGGCTCATCGACTAATGTACACAGGCAATCCTTAGACGGATCTGGGGTTACATTAGGATTATTTATTTTGAGTGTGATTAACTGTGTAACGAGATTGCAGTGGTTATAAAATTTAAAAGAAGTCCAGCTGCAATGGTCGTTCGAGATTTCAGTGGTTTTAAAATTTAAAGAAGTCCAGCTGAAATACTCTGAGAAATAAGGTGACACACACAGTAATTCTTAGACGAATTCTGGGGTTGGGGCTCATCGACTAATGTACACAGGCAATCCTTAGACGGATCTGGGGTTACATTAGGTTATTTATTTTGAGTGTGATTAACTGTGTAACGAGATTGCAGTGGTTATAAAATTTAAAAGAAGTCCAGCTGCAATGGTCGTTCGAGATTTCAGTGGTTTTAAAATTTAAAAGAAGTCCAGCTGAAATACTCTGAGAAATAAGGTGACACACACAGTAATTCTTAGACGAATTCTGGGGTTGGGGCTCATCGACTAATGTACACAGGCAATCCTTAGACGGATCTGGGGTTACGTTAGGTATATTTATTTTGAGTGTGATTAACTGTGTAACGAGATTGAGTAAGAAAAAGGTTGATAGGCGCTGTGAGAATGGGTCTGCAGAGAGAATTTCGCCTTGATGCCAACTGGCTGTTATCAGCCTGCAGCCAGGGAGGAGAAATCAGCAGAGCTGCCTGCACTGAGTGTGTGTGTGTGTGAGGAAGTCCGTGGATTGGTCAATTTGGACCAATCAGCGCGGGCTTAACGTAACGGCTAAGCGGTCCTACGACGCTGGTTATCAACTCGGTAAATCGAGCCAGGGTTTCTCTCTCCAGCTGAGAGCGCGTTCACGTGAAAGGGACAAGTGTACTAACAGCGCAGCGTCATACTTCATTAATGAAAAGTAAATAAATATTAGACAAATATGAACTTTAAACATCCATGACTTAAACATATAATAAAGGATACAAGCCACATAGTTGCACCTGCAAGGTGAATATAGAGCAACTGGTTAAAAAATAAATAAACTACCGAGTGTTTGAAAGCGTACAACAGTTTTATGTTATCACTGTTGCCCATCTAAGACACGAGTGGATCTGACTTTAATTACATTTGAGTTGAGTGTTTCGTCAACCTAATGTGTTGCTTAAAATAATACTTCTGCATACAGTATGTGACAATGTAAGTGTTGCACGGTCAGATACGGCTCGAGAAGCTGACTTAGACAAGGAAATATATGATATATTATGATATTATATGATCGATGATGTGATATGAATGATAAGTGCGACACGTCGGCGTCTTCTCTTCATACGGCAGTTTAAACTGTATTTCCTTTATCCTGTAATATGACTTGATAGATTTAAACTCCGCACGCTGAGCTCTGATCAGGCGCAGCTTTCACTGAGTTGATCTCTATTCTATAGACGCCGGAGGCAGGCAGCGTCAGGTAAAACAAGTTATTTAGCCTTCCCAAACCTGAGCCTTACGCGCCGCCAATAATACACCTCGCACCGAAAACTATCAGACTGTATACCTGTGGGAATAAAACTACAATAATTAGTAAATTATAGTACGCAGAGATATCTGGTTTTTTATAAAAACTAAAACCTTTAGGAGAAGCAGATACGAACGAAGTCAAAATGGAAGGAGAATTTGAACGTGAAGAGAGAGATTAGGAGTCCCTGTTCCGGGGAGTTTAAGGGAACAGTGGGGACAAGCAGAGAGATTGATACTTAGCGGACTTAAGCCCGGAGATCATAAAAAGGCGAGCAGCGATCTCCGTTTCTTACACGATCAGATGATCGCAGAGAATAGAGTAGAGGGTGACGAGGCAATAAGTCTCCTAGCCACAGCACTCAATACATACGAGCGACAGTTGGTTCAGAAATTAGAAACTCTCAACAAGCAGAAGGCAGGTTTTATCAGGGCTTCTAAACTTAACAAAGAAAGGGAGCTAGTTGACAAGCTAAGGAGAATAGGCCATAACGCAGCCTTAGTTATGAATGGAGTGGCAGTAACCTGCTCTCTGAGCAAAACTCCCGCCAAAAATCTGCCCGCCATAGCAGCCCCACCCAGTCCTGCACCAGCCCCTCCCACAGAAGTGATAGAGCCAGTCAGGAGGGAGAAGCCATATGGTGGGCCCCTCCCAGACATCCCAGAGGGCGGTCCCCTCCTCTATCCAGATTTATACAACCCCTTTAAGACCCGACCCCCTCCCTATACGCTTCCCTCCACCTCTAACCCCCCCTCACCCAGTTCCCCTCATGACATTAAAGGAACACCTGTATCAACACATACACCTACAGATGAAGAAATACTTGACTTTGTTGCAAAACGCGTCAAATTTTTTAGGACTAAAAAAAAAAAAAAGGATGAAACCTCTGCCTCTGACAGAGAAGACACGGCAAGTCAAGACGGCACAGGGGACTCCACCTTCCTCTGAAACAGGTTGATATAGCCGGTGTCGGACTTTGTTTATGAACACATTAACTGAGGGACAGGTTTCTCCCCATTTGAGCTGACCCACGGCCATCAGTTTCCGGGTCCTGGAGCATTAGCAGTAGGGAAAGAAGTAGAAGAGATGGATAGCAAACCATACTACCAGCAACTTAAGGGCTTGGTATGAGATTTCTCCACCCAGGTGGCTGACGCCAAAGGGGGACCGGAGAAGCACGAGGCTAACACCGCAGAATTCATCTGGCTGAAGGTCATCCGTCCGAAGTGGCTCAACCCAAGGTTCACCGGCCCGCACAGAGTGACTCAGAGGACATCACATGCAGTTCGCCTCGAAGGAAAGGGGGACACGTGGTATCATTGGAGCCAGTGCGCCGTTGGAAAACCTCCAGCAAGGACGTTAGACGACATCAGAACTGACATCGCTGCAGCAGGACGAGAGAGCGACACATCTGACGACGACAGCCCAGCAGAAGCAACGACCCATACAACAGATGACAAGGACAAAGACACAGAGGTAACAACAGGCGATCTTGGAAAGGAGATTACGGCCGGCGAGGAGGCGGACACGAGTCTACTCTGAAACACACACGACTCCATATAGGACCCGACTTTTTTACGCCCACCTATAGGGCCTCTTTCTAATAAGAGTAGTAGGTTATATATAACGACAGGTTAGCCCTATAGTTAAAGGGCAGTGAAAGTCTCCCCACTCACCAGACCTTATATTTAACAGGTTCTGGGAGCACAGTATTTACCATTACAGGGTACTATTTTACACCCTAGTTTTAAAAAATCTCCTTAGGAGATTTTAGCATTGTGTTCAACCTAATTACAATAACACGGACCACTGATTAAAGGTACTCAATAATGACAGACTGTGGATTACACTTCCTTATTGTTTGTTGGTGTACTCTGCTAGTGGGAATCGTGGTTTACTTGGGACACTGTTTGCATCTTGAACACCATTCTTAGTTATATGGCCCATTAGCGAATTGCCTTATTATTTGATTGGTTGTTAATTCCTTGTGTCCTAGTAAATCTCCTATTATTAATAACAGAAATAATGTGTGTTCACCCTTGCCTTTATTTTTGTTTTAATGATTCCATTGACCACCCAGACGTCATTCCCCCGCCAGAGGAGTCCGTAACTAGGGTAAAACGGGCCATAACATGAGGTAGTTGTTACCAAAATGTCTCCTAAACAAACCTTCACTTTCCAAGCAGGTAGTGATGGAATAATGCAGACCGGATCAACTATGTACATTACAATGTGCTCCGTTTAGCTAATCTCACTAGGGACCCTGTAGAAGGACTCGCTGAACAGCTGGGGCCGACTTCCCTTATGGCTGAAACAGAATAGAATGGCCCTTGACATGCTGTTAGCTGAGAAAGGAGGTGTGTGTTCAATGTTTGGTGATATGTGTTGTACTTTCATTCCAAACAATACGGCTCCGGACGGTTCCGTCACAAAGGCTTTAGAAGGCTTTTCGCACACTATCCATAACTATGCATGAACAATCAGGGATACACAACCCCCTTGGAGGAATGGTGGAACCTTCAACAACTGAAGGGTGCTTAAACCCAACAAGACCAGCATACTGTATATGAGATTAACCTCACTATAAAATCTGTGTATTTTAAAAATATGAATCTCACATTTCCAGTTGGTTCCAGAAATAACATTAACGTAGATATTGCAATATGGTTTGTGAGCTGGAGTTAATTATTGAAGCTTACTGGTTAACGTTCATCATATTAAACGAACAAACCCAAACCTTGTTTTTTTTATTAATATTATTACCAATACTTACTTAGCATTTTATTATCATTACACTGGAGAAACCGACTTATTGTGGCAGCAGACCGTGAACATGTAACTTAATGCCTGCATTTAACGACAATAGCGTAGTCAATGCTTTAGGGACAAGGAATTTTTTTTTTTAAATATTAGATATGACGTTATGTGTGCTTCTGTGACAATTAAGCTTATTCATTGCATTACATTTGTTAAAGATGTTTGTCTTTTATCCCTACGTGTGTGTTACAAATGAATATGAATATGGCATAGGACATATATTTAAATTGACTGTCTCATGAAAAACGATTCCAAAATAACAGTAAGGAAGTACATGGAGTAAAGCCCCTTTTCTCTTTCCTGAGAGTGCACAACAGACACAGCCTGTTTTTGCAACAGGCCCTGAATCTCTGTTGAAAGGAAACCTATCTCCTCCTGGGATGATAGATTGGCCTCTCTTATGCCCCTGAATGGAGGAGGGACTGGAGTGAGTAACCCAGTCGCAGTATCCTGTCCACCCATTCTGTCCGTACACAGCTGAGCTTCCATTCCCCATAAAATTGTGTTTTAGGGGACATGCAAGGAGCTGTGGAGCCGCAGCTAAGAAGCTGTGGTACTCTCTGGTGGCCCTCTCCTCCGCCAAACCTTCCATGAAAGGAAGATTGGCTTATGGGTAACCGACATTAAAAGGACCGATTTTCTGCGGAGGTCCTTGAACGCACCGCGTGTTTCACATTAACGGTGAAATGCATTAATCGGAGCTATTATACCAGGCGAGGTGTGTTTTATGACAACAACACGCCGGCTATAGCGTCTCTGAACCCGCACAGTGCTTTGACAGCACTTTCTGTGGTTTATTCCACTCACGTGCGCGCGCCCACCTGCTGCTTCCTTTACTGGAGTTACAGTGGGGCGACGAGTGTGGGACAGTGTTCTCTCCTCTGAGGATGAGCAAGAAGCAGCATACGGCCAAGCTGCGACTTCTCCTCATCCACGTGAACGAGGAAATCGATCCAAAGAGCCCTTCCGTAGACACAGGGGCTCCCAGGAGATCATCACGGTCTTTTTTTGGAAAGTGCCACATGGCGTGATCCCACTGCAGCCAGGGACATCACACGGCAAGCAGCGGCGGCCACACCGTGGACCAGGATATTAATTTGGCCGATGCTGCGGCCAAATAATCGCTCTGATCCGGTGAGGTGGGGGCATCTTGCGGATGAGCAATCAGCGAGACGCCCAACACACGTTTTATTTGCAGCTGCCCTGTTACGCGGCAGCGGGGCAGAGGTTCTCCGCCCAGCCTGCTGCCTGTTGGAGCAGATGGGCTGCCAGGCTCTCATCAAGAGGGGGCTGCCAGGCTCTCATCAAGGGGGGGCACGCCGGCACACGCTGTGTCCGTGCGGCCCTGCACCCTGAGGATCCCCACCATACCAGCCACTGGAGTCTTCGCCTTCAGTGGCTGTCGCCACGACGCCTCCTGTTGGGGTGAAGCAGCCTTCAGTGGTTGAAGGTTCGAGCCCCCTCCGCTCCGTTCGTTTGATGAGTGGTCTGCTGTAAAAAGGAACGGCTCAGACGCAGAGATATGAGGTTTAACAATAAGCTGATTTAATGGTAAAAACAACAGTACAATATAACGAAGTACTTCGGGCCTTGGCTCTTACTACCGTGCGATGTATGTATCAGACAGTCAGACAGAACAAAGGCCCCGAGCGTACAGAATTCATAATATTTATGCCCACAAACGGAGAGGAGTTGTGTGGGAGGAGTTGTGTCGGTTGCTCCTTCCTAGGTGTTCATCCATTGGTGGACTCACTCCTGGGCGAGCCCTAGGCAGTGAATCAGAGTGAGTTAGCCATCGACGAGGTCTAAACAGCGAATCAGAGTGAGTCAGCCATAAGTGTGGGAACTTTGGATCTCCTGCGCCGCCGATCAGTCCCAGGTCATTTTATGGCAGCCATAAAAGAAACAATTCTGGGTCGCACGGGGGTGAGGTACCAATCCTTATCTTCGTTTATCCTCAGCACCTGGCCGTACCACTCCGCATCCCAATCTTTCTCTCAGAACAATCTCTGCATAGACTCAATGGTGTCAGTTTTATTACCTTTCTCCTACAACCCCCCCATGCTCCTATCCGGCCCATTAAAAACCCGGGGGGGGTCGACTGGAACCTCAACATTCCTAAGTCAACGCACACACAATTGACCACATCAAACAAACAAAATAAGAACACTTGGTCTAGTTTCATAAGTATACATTTTACACAGACAAAGTTATAATTATTAAAACAGGTTATATAGGATATACAGGTTACTTTAATCCCCCTTTTGATCTACCTCAGAGATCAATTCACACAAAGCATTCGACACATAACCACTGTCATTCTTTTCTACTGTGTCTGTCCCCCAACATTATATAAATCCATCAGAAGCTGGGATTTAGAGTACTTTAAACCTTCGGGAACTGCCCACCATAACAACCTCTTATGACAGTGGAGGGAGACCAAAGTATATTAAAACTGCGTCCCTGTCTGCTGAGTCATCATGCTATCCTCTCCTTCCGATGCATAAGCCAACAAGGGCATTTGGTACGGAGGGACAGCTTTTCCTTCAATGGTGGAACTGATGAATCTAACACACAATGAGCGGATACAAGGCACACAACAACAACCACATGTTACTAAAATGGCAATAAAAGTAGCTATAGAAATCAAAAGAGACATTATTAAACTTTCCATTGAACCAAACAGTTTGTAAACCATTCCTCCAAGGGGTTGTGATCCCTGATTGTTCATGCATAGTTATGGATAGTGTGCGAAAGCCTTCTAAAGCCTTTGTGACGGAACCGTCCGGAGCCGTATTGTTTGGAATGAAAGTACAACACATATCACCAAACATTGAACACACACCTCCTTTCTCAGCTAACAGCATGTCAAGGGCCATTCTATTCTGTTTCAGAAGGGAAGTCGGCCCCAGCTGTTCAGCGAGTCTTTACAGGTCCCTAGTGAGATTAGCTAAACGGAGCACATTGTAATGTACATAGTTGATCCTGTCTACATTATTCCATCACTACCTTGGAAAGTGAAGGTTTGTTTAGGAGACATTTTGGTAAACTACCTCATGTTTGGCCCGTTTGACCCTAGTTACGGACTCTCTGGCGGGGAATGGAGTCTGGTGTGGTCAATGGAATCATTAAAACAAAAATAAAGGCAAGGGTGAACACACATTATTTCTGTTTATTAATAATAGGATTTACTAGGACACAAGGAATTAACACCCAATCAATAATAAGGCAATTCGCTAATGGGCCATATAACTAAGAATGGTTCAAGATACAAACAGTGTCCCAAGTAAAACCACGATTCCCACTAGCAGAGTACACCAAAAACAATAAGGAAGTGTAATCCACAGTCTGTCATTTTGAGTACCTTTAATCAGTGGTCCGTGTTATTGTAATTAGGTTCTCTGAACACAATGCTAAATCTCCTAAGGAGATTTTTTAAACTAGGGTGTAAAATAGTACCCTGTAATGGTAAATACTGTGCTCCAGAACCTGTTAAATAAAGTCAGTCTGTTAAATAGAAGTCTGGTGAGTGGGGAGACTTTCACTGCCCTTTAACTATAGGGCTAACCTCTCGTTATATATAACCTACTACTCTTATTAGAAAGAGGCCCTATAGGTGGGCATAAAAATGCTGCTACTTATTGGAAAGTGCCCCTAAAGGTGGGAGTAAAAAAGTCGGGTCCTATATGGAGTCGTGTGTTTCAGAGTAGACTCGTGTCCGCCTCCTCGCCGGCCGTAATCTCCTTTCCAAGATCGCCTGTTGTTACCTCTGTGTCTTTGTCCTTGTCATCTTTGTATGGGTCGTTGCTTCTGCTGGGCTGTCGTCGTCAGAGTGGTCGCTCTCTCGTCCTGCTGCAGCGATGTCATTCTGATGTCGTCTAACGTCCTTGCTGGAGGTTTTCCAACGGCGCACTGGCTCCAATGATACCACGTTTCCCCTTCCTTCGAGGCGAACTGCATGTGATGTCCTCTGAGTCACTCTGTGCGGGCGGTGAACCTTGGGTTGAGCCACTTCGGACGGATGACCTTCAGCCAGATGAATTCTGCGGTGTTAGCCTCGTGCTTCTCCGGTCCCCCTTTGGCGTCAGCCACCTGGGTGGAGAAATCTCATACCAAGCCCTTAAGTTGCTGGTAGTATGGTTTGCTATCCATCTCTTCTACTTCTTTCCCTACTGCTATGCTCCAGGACCCGGAAACTGATGGCCGTGGGTCAGCTCAAATGGGGAGAAACCTGTCCCTCAGTTAATGTGTTCATAAACAAAGTCCGACACCGGCTATCAACCCGAGGGAAGGAGCAACCTGTTTCAGAGGAAGGTGGAGTCCCCTGTGCCGTCTTGACTTGCCGTGTCTTCTCTGTCAGAGGCAGAGGTTTCATCCTTTTTTTTTTAGTCCTAAAAAATTTGACGCGTTTTGCAACAAAGTCAAGTATTTCTTCATCTGTAGGTGTATATGTTGATACAGGTGTTCTTTTAATGTCATGAGGGGAACTGGGTGAGGGGGGGTTAGAGGTGGAGGGAAGCGTGTAGGGAGGGGGTCGGGTCTTAAAGGGGTTGTATAAATCTGGATAGAGGAGGGGACCGCCCTCTGGGATGTCTGGGAGGGGCCCACCATATGGCTTCTCCTTCCTGACTGGCTCTATCACTTCTGTGGGAGGGGCTGGTGCAGGACTGGGTGGGGCTGCTATGGCGGGCAGATTTTTGGCGGGATTTTGCTCAGAGAGCAGGTTACTGCCACTCCATTCATAACTAAGCTGCGTTATGGCCTATTCTCCTTAGCTTGTCAACTAGCTCCCTTTCTTTGTTAAGTTTAGAAGCCCTGATAAAACCTGCCTTCTGCTTGTTGAGAGTTTCTAATTTCCGAACCAACTGTCGCTCGTATGTATTGAGTGCTGTGGCTAGGAGACTTATTGCCTCGTCACCCTCTACTCTATTCTCTGCGATCATCTGATCGTGTAAGAAACGGAGATCCCTGCTCGCCTTTTTATGATCTCCGGGCTTAAGTCCGCTAAGTATCAATCTCTCTGCTTGTCCCCACTGTTCCCTTAAACTCCCCGGAACAGGGACTCCTAATTCTCTCTCTTCACGTTCAAATTCTCCTTCCATTTTTGACTTCGTTCGTATCTGCTTCTCCTAAAGGTTTTAGTTTTTTATAAAAAACACCAGATATCTCTGCGTACTATAATTTACTAATTATTGTAGTTTTATTCCCACAGGTATACAGTCTGATAGTTTTCGTTGCGAGGTGTATTTCAACCAGTTACGGAGACTGCAAAAGAGCGCCTCTCCTAACGGTTTTAGTTTTTTATAAAAAACACCAGATATCCCTGCGTACTATAATTTACTAATTATTGTAGTTTTATTCCCACAGGTATACAGTCTGATAGTTTTCGTTGCGAGGTGTATTTCAACCAGTTACGGAGACTGCAAAAGAGCGCCTCTCCTAACGGTTTTAGTTTCTTATAAAAAACACCAGATATCCCTGCGTACTATAATTTACTAATTATTGTAGTTTTATTCCCACAGGTATACAGTCTGATAGTTTTCGTTGCGAGGTGTATTTCAACCAGTTACGGAGACTGCAAAAGAGCGCCTCTCTTAAGGAGGATGCGGCCCAAGGCATGGAGTCGAAACCCAGTCTACAATAACCTTTGATCGTCACGTATATGCTATCAGATACAAATAAGATTCTACAATACTTTCAGGGACGGTCCTTTCAAATTGATGTTGAAAATATTATAATATACAACCACAGTTAATCACACTCAAAATAAATAAACCTAATGTAACCCCAGATCCGTCTAAGGATTGCCTGTGTACTTAGTCGATGAGCCCCAACCCCAGAATTCGTCTAAGAATTACTGTGTGTGTCACCTTATTTCTCAGAGTATTTCAGCTGGACTTCCTTTAAATTTTAAAACCACTGAAATCTCGAACGACCATTGCAGCTGGACTTCCTTTAAATTTTATAACCACTGCAATCTCGTTACACAGTTAATCACACTCAAAATAAATAAACCTAATGTAACCCCAGATCCGTCTAAGGATTGCCTGTGTACTTAGTCGATGAGCCCCAACCCCAGAATTCGTCTAAGAATTACTGTGTGTGTCACCTTATTTCTCAGAGTATTTCAGCTGGACTTCCTTTAAATTTTAAAACCACTGAAATCTCGAACGACCATTGCAGCTGGACTTCCTTTAAATTTTATAACCACTGCAATCTCGTTACACAGTTAATCACACTCAAAATAAATAAACCTAATGTAACCCCAGATCCGTCTAAGGATTGCCTGTGTACTTAGTCGATGAGCCCCAACCCCAGAATTCGTCTAAGAATTACTGTGTGTGTCACCTTATTTCTCAGAGTATTTCAGCTGGACTTCCTTTAAATTTTAAAACCACTGAAATCTCGACGACCATTGCAGCTGGACTTCCTTTAAATTTTATAACCACTGCAATCTCGTTACACAGTTAATTATTCCCCGTACAGTCTAGTTGACTTTTATAGTGCGATGTATATTTCAACAGATGGAGAGACTTCCAGAAGCGCTTCTACACCCCCTTTCGGCGATGTGGCTTTTGGCAAGGAGTCGAAACCCAGTCTACAGAATCTCTTTATCGTCACGTTTAGTCTTCTAGATTAACCCCACAGCAAGAGTTTGCGAGATCCGGTCATTTCAAATTGATTTTGAAAGTTGCGTTTCTCCTCTTGAAATACCCCACATATAACACAACTACAGCTCCTCTTTGAGACTGGAAAGTGTTATTCTGTAGTACTGTTCTTTCTACCGTAAGACTAAAACACTGAAAATGCCGCTGACAACTCTAAAATTTTGTAGTATAGCCAATCACAGATTTTGATAATAACAGGTATCTGCTCACCTTTCAGTCGTAGGGCCCTTGTTTAGTTGTCAGAGGTATTCGAGGTGTCTTCCCTGGACAGTTCGTCCGCTGGCTGCCGGTGTTCCTTCTATGAGACCCTACTCATCACGTCGGTCGGTCACCAAATTGTTGGGGTGAAGCAGCCTTCAGTGGTTGAAGGTTCGAGCCCCCTCCGCTCCGTTCGTTTGATGAGTGGTCTGCTGTAAAAAGGAACGGCTCAGACGCAGAGATATGAGGTTTAACAATAAGCTGATTTAATGGTAAAAACAACAGTACAATATAACGAAGTACTTCGGGCCTTGGCTCTTACTACCGTGCGATGTATGTATCAGACAGTCAGACAGAACAAAGGCCCCGAGCGTACAGAATTCATAATATTTATGCCCACAAACGGAGAGGAGTTGTGTGGGAGGAGTTGTGTCGGTTGCTCCTTCCTAGGTGTTCATCCATTGGTGGACTCACTCCTGGGCGAGCCCTAGGCAGTGAATCAGAGTG
Organism: Dissostichus eleginoides; assembly: GCA_031216635.1. Lineage (NCBI taxonomy): Eukaryota > Metazoa > Chordata > Actinopteri > Perciformes > Nototheniidae > Dissostichus > Dissostichus eleginoides. The sequence continues at coordinate 7,982,056 of CM062275.1, forward strand.
AGTTAGCCATCGACGAGGTCTAAACAGCGAATCAGAGTGAGTCAGCCATAAGTGTGGGAACTTTGGATCTCCTGCGCCGCCGATCAGTCCCAGGTCATATTTTATGGCAGCCATAAAAAAACAATTCTGGGTCGCACGGGGGTGAGGTACCAATCCTTATCTCGTTTATCCTCAGCACCTGGCCGTACCACTCCGCATCCCAATCTTTCTCTCAGAACAATCTCTGCATAGACTCAATGGTGTCAGTTTTATTACCTTTCTCCTACAACCCCCCCATGCTCCTATCCGGCCCATTAAAAACCCGGGGGGGGGTCGACTGGAACCTCAACATTCCTAAGTCAACGCACACACAATTGACCACATCAAACAAAACAAAATAAGAACACTTGGTCTAGTTTCATAAGTATACATTTTACACAGACAAAGTTATAATTATTAAAACAGGTTATATAGGATATACAGGTTACTTTACTCCACACACTGCCAGATATCTTGCAACGGGGGCGAAACGCCGGGCGGACCGGGCCGTAGAACCCCTGGCGGAGGCGGCTCACCGGTTTCGGTGGCAGTGGTGGGGGGAGCGGTAGCCCTACACGCTCCGCCGCCATTGTCATCACCAGGGGGAAGTCCTGGTGGACAGACCTGGGCGTTGGACTTCCATGGATGGCGGACCCGGAAGTGCCCGCCAACGAGAAGTCCTCGTCATCCTCCTCCCCGGCAAACGGAGCCATCCGCCCCGCTGGAATGGCGAACGTGAATGGCGAACGTGAATGGCACCGCCTCGGCCATATCCTGGTCCCCCAAACACTCGAAGCAGAGGTGGTGGGAATCGGCGCCCGCTATTAAGTAGGGGTGCAACAACTAATCGACTTAATCGATTAAAATCGATGACCAAATTAGTTGCCAACTAATTCAGTCGTCGATTCGTTGGTGACGTCATCACGTGTGTTTCACAGGCAGTTCAGCTCCAACGTTATCGGTCTTTTTATCGGTACAGGAGACATTTAAAACATATATGTCATATGTATTATTGCTACATAAACATTATATCGCAGTCTTAGTGTCGCCAACTCCGTTTCTAATATGCAATAAGACTACAAAATGCGTCTATGATGTATTTTCGATCTTTCCAATCCAGACGAGAGATCTCTCTCTCTCCCCCGTCTGTGTGCGAGGGGGCGGGGCAGTTCACACACACGCAGCTGCTACATGCATGCAACACACACACACACGGAGGAGATGGCGGAGAGAAGCGCTCCAAGGTGTGGTTAAACTTTATCCGTCTCGATGTGGACAATGCTCGTTACCAAAAGTGCAATAAGAGTTTAGTAGCTAAGGGCGGTAACACGAGCATTTTGTCTAAACATTTAGCAAAAGTGCACCACATTCAGACGGAGAAATGCACCGGGTTCGACTGTCTTTCTAGTAGCTCTGTAGCCCCATCCACGAGTAACGTTTCCACGTCAGGTGTTATGTATGCTAGCAGCAACACACAGAGTTAACTCAATGATTCAAACATGGGTTAATGATTAGAGGTAACTGAGTTATTTATTTTGTTAAAGTTTCAGCTATTCTGTTTACGGTTCTGTCATCACATTATTTAATATGATTTGTTAAAACAATGTTGTTTCTTTTGATGTGAAATATTATTTATTTAATTTAAATAAAAAGCAATGTTCATTTTGTTCACAATTTGTTTAGTTAATTTACCTTATTTATTTTCAAAAGAACCGATAAGACTATCGTTAAAGGACCGGATCGATAAGCAGTATCGATAAAAGTAGTAGTACAGTTAAAACCTTAACGATCCGAATAATCGATTAATCGTTTCATTAATTGATAGATTAATCGATTATCAAATTAGTCGTTTGTTGCAGCCCTACTATTAAGCCAGGGCACGAAGGACAGGCCCGGGTCTCTAGAAGTGGCGACTCCATGAAGGTATGATAACTTCTTTCTTCTTCTTTCAAACATTTTACTTTTCTCTGTCAGGTGTTGTCCTGCTCGCTGAAGAGAAAAGGATGACAGTCAGGAGGTGTAGCTGCCTTATATGCGCGCGCATTCAGGTAGGCTCGCCCTGATTGGCCGGCTACGTTTATACAACTTCAGTGTGTGAACGCTCGCGTATCATTGATGAGAGTAGTACCCATAGAGTCCAGTAGAGGGCGGAGCCTGTGTGAGATAGAACAAACCCCTAAACACACAACCAAGGCCCTGCACACCATTTATTCTTTTTCATGGTTAGGCGGTGATTCTGTTGCAATACAGTGTAACATGATGAAATGCGGGTCTTCAGCAATTGTACTGTAGTCAAGGTAACAGGCTGTAGCGGGGGTTTCCAAGCAGTCACCTGATACGTTTTTGGCAAGTGATGAATACAAATGTGATACCTGCTTGTCACTGACTTTACATGTTTTAAAAAAAATCGTCATTACTATTTCGTCTCTGGGGGTTTTTTTCTGGATTACTCGTCACATTCTACCCTCATTAAAATGGCTGAACAAATCCAAGCATATTGATGGAATTTTTTTTTGCTGTGGAGTTTTGAGACTTAAGTCACAAAAACGAGGACCTGAATTCTGATAACCACTTCGACACTTGACTTATTTGAGACCTAACATCGTAAACATTTCCTTATTTACTTATAGGCTCTCAACCAATCATATCACTGGCCCTATCTCCCTGAAACAGTTAGCCAATCACAGTGGCATGACACCAGTGGCAAAACCAATTAAGAATTGACTTATTCTTGTTGTCTAGTTTGTGTTTTAAAAAAAAAAGTTTATTAGTACAATGATGATTAAAAGCTGTTTGCTTCCTAATGCATTTCAAGAATAAAACATGAGCCACATAGTTTTCAAAGTTAGGAAGGTGATAACATAAGGTTGAACATTTATATTTAAATTGAAACATGATCATTTTTACTTAGACACAATCGATTGCTGCTCATCATTACATTACATATACATTTGCTGACGCCTTTTTTCCAAAGCCACTTGCAAAATCATCAAGGAAGATTTAAAATCAGAACAGCTAGTTACTAGCAAGTACATTATCTTCAAATAAGCCAAACCTTTATAAGTGCTGGTGCATTAGATAGAAATACGTCAATGATTTTTGGGTTAAGGTTATTCACAAAGGTGCAAGGGAAACAGGTGAGTTTTCAGTCAGCTCATACAGGGTTTTTATGCTTCTCCCTTTACATTGTGAAAGTGTGGATTACATGGTCAAATATTTGGTTATAATAACTTTGCAGTTTTCACCATTAGTTTAACAATCTCAACAATGTTTAGACTTTCTCCTGATCTGATATCCATGGGGAGCTCATTCCACCATTTTGGATTGCCAATTGGCCGATGCAGAGTGAAGTGCACATGCAACAGTGTATGGTTTAACTATGTCCTGGTTGTAGGAAGGGCCTTATCCATTCCCAGCACTGTAGGCTTAACATATTGCAGATAATTCACGTCGTTATACAATTACTGCACAATTTAATTGGCTCTTAAAAAGGTAGAGCTATAATGAATATGTAAATGGAACATCTTATACATTCCTAATGATGGGAAAGTTGAAAATGTTTGAGCAGATACATATGTTTTCATTACCAACACTGGGCATGGTTTGTTATATAGGTATTAAAGGCTCAGCCTGACTAATCCAAGAAATGTCTTGTTAATAACTCAAGTGGATTCATTTCAAAGTGAATTTGCTGCTTCAAGTAAGTGTTACTGATTAATTTGTACAGATGGTATCTTTTATCTCTCTTTTCCACTAAAGAAGGGAGGTTATTATAGGACAGAGGCATATTGAACAGGAACACAGAATAATGGATAGATGAACCACACATACACATAAAAGTATCCATGGTTACTGTCTCGGATGCAACATTAAATGTTTTCTTTCCACTGTTTAACACTTCAAAAGGCAGGACACCCACAGAGGTATTTCAGAGGCTATCGATGTTTTACATTTCCCCTGTCAGAGAGCACAGAAGAAGGGGTCGTTATCTGACCTTCAGGAACGCTGTACTGTAAAACATGACAGCTATGGACGCCGTACGGCAACTCCAAATCGATCCAACATCGAGCCCAAAGAGGTAGGAACAGGAAGGAGCAATTTAAAGAGATGAAACTCAAATCAAAGACAGAGGAAAATAGTACAAAGCCAGGTAGACAAACGCATAGACACTTAGATGTTCCTAGTCACATTGGAGAGAAAATACAATGGGGATGGATGGATAGCTTTTATAAAATGTATCATAACGTAGGTGCAAGTATTGTACTTTAGTATGTGAACGTGCACAATAAATGAGATATAAAGAGGGATTATTATAGGAAGCCTAATTTTCCTTACAAAGCAGCCTCTCACGTATAATGTGGTCTAATAAGGATAGCTGTCTAAACTGTCTTACTTATTCTCTTTGAAACCTATCCTCTGCTTTAAAAAAAAGATGTAAACACACTGTTGAATATAAGACAGGAGAGACAATCCTTCTTAACCCTCTTAGACCCACATAGGACATTTCCGTTTTTGTATATTTTTGTGTTTTGCCTTATAAATTGTAATTTATTTGCAGTATAATCAAGTTTTACACATCCCAGAAATCAACACAACCTCAGCTAATGATATATGTCAATCATTAGAGATTTATATACACTATAATAGGGGATATTTGCCCATAAATAAAAAACGGAGCTTGAATTTTTTACTTATTTCATTAAAAATAACTGCTAACCATAACATTGAAAGAAACATTCAACACAGAAAATTGCATACATTTGTTATCATTGTATCAGAACTGATTAGAAGATTCAAACTTATTCTGTTCATTAGTTATGCCCATTCTTTTGGGCAGTGTCCATGGGCGTTTTTTTGCGAGGAATTGTCATTTTTTGTCCTGCCAATTTTGAAGAGTACACATGATATAGTCTCAATTTCAATTTCCCTTTTGCTTTTTGTTGATCCACTTTTCCCCAATATTCTTTTGCAGCTGTGCAATCTTTTTCCACTAATGTGCCTATAGACACCAGTTGGTCCACGGTTCTGACAGTGCCCCGAAGGCAACCAGCTATTCTGAGATTACAGTTGTTGAGTATTTTCCTCACCAACTCCGCCTCGGTGATATCGGGTTTCCATCGTAGACAAAGGGCTCGGTAATCATAGGCAAAATCCCTCAAACACTGTTCGGGTAACTGCACCATATCCCTCAACTTCTCCTCCACTTCCATGAGGTAATCAGGAGGTAGGAAAGCTGTATGAAAAGCTTCTTTGAATTCTGGCCAGTTGTGGACTGTGCTTTTTGCTACACACCACCAACTATGCGCTGACCCCTTAAAGGGGACCTATCATGCAAAATGCACTTTGTGATGTCTTTTATACATACATATGTGTCCCCGGTGTTCCAGGGAACTCACAAAGTGTCAGAAAACACAACCCTCTCTCTTTTCCTCCATACCCAAATCTCTAAAAACGGAGCTGCAACGGATTTGATACAGGTGGATTTTTTATTTGCACCTTTTTGACGTAATGTAGGTGCACTCCGCCTGATTGGTCAACTCTCCACCAATCAGGGGAATGAGAGGTTGGGCCACGGCCACGGCCATTGCCCAACCTGTAATTCGCATATAGGCTGTCGGCAGGCTACATTTCCCCAGTCACATCTGTGGTTTTGCCTGCTCTTGCCAGGATGTCTAATAGAGATAGATATTGCGCTGTTGTTGGCTGCAATAATCGTGACAAGGACAAAATACTGCATGCACTGCCGCCTCTGGAAAAAGCAAAGAATCTGTGGCTAGAGTTCATTTTCCAGGGAAATGTGCCAGAAGACTCCAGCAGATTTCTGCGTGTGTGTTCGACACATTTTACCACTGACTCGTTTACGAACTTCGATCAAGTCAACAAAGGATTTGCCTCCAAACTAAGGCTAAAACCGGGATCAATACCCACCATCCGGGACCAGGCCAGTGAGGCCACATCCAATGTTGAAGCTGTAAGTTTTTATTTAGCGGTGTTTTTCCTGATAAAGCTATCTCTAGCTTGTAGCATGTAGCGTCGCCGTATAAATGTAGCCTCAAACCCAAAACAGTAATCGGTTAGTAGGTGTTTATATGTTATTGTAACATTTTATTTTATTTTGTACGCTCCGCAGTCTTTGCTTTTATTTTAATTACCAGGCAATTGCTAACATGTTCAGACATAGGGCTACTGCCGTAATGGCGATTTGTGTGAAGGCTGTAAAGCTACGCTATAGGATAACACAAGTATTTATTCTCCTATTTATTAGTATTTTTTATCCTCTAAAATCCTATTGAGTAAGTAATAATAACAAACGTAATCTTCTGTAGCTAAGTGTCGTTTTTTGCAGCGTTATATGTACAAGCTTTTGTGGTTGTAGTCTGTAAGAATGATCAGATTTCATCGATCTGTAAGCTACGCTACGCTAATGAGACATGCCGTTTTTTGCAGCGTTATATGTACAAGCTTTTGTGTGTTTACTTGTTTGCGCACATGAATATAAATGGGTGTGTGTGTGCACGATTGTTAGGATACAACAGTGTGTGTATGTGTGCCAGGGGGTAGACACACCACGAGTAAAACGGAGCTAACGCCCCGTTAGTTTGTTGTTAACGGGGCCTTACCTCCAGCAACAGGCTAATTAGTGGCTAGCAGTTTTAGCCCCCATCTTTTGGGATTTCAGACTATAATTATGCAAATAGTATTTTCTCATCGTGAATACTAAGTTGAGATGATTTTGTTCTAACTATGTTTTCTTCTTTACAGGCCAGCACCTCACATACTAACACCGGAAAACCTTTGATGATGGATTCTGCATGTCAGACTGACCCACCGAACCAGCGTACTGTTCGTACACAGCTCTCCTGGAGCACTCTTCAAAGTTCACGTCGAAGTACAGGTTAGAAGCACGTTTTCAAAAATGTTCTTTGGATACATCTTGACAATCTGATGTTGTAGCTTTGAATTTGAGTGCTTGTAATTTTAGTAAAGTCTATTTGTTTTATCTTATTTTTTTGTTTTAATGTCAAATACAATTATGTTACAGCTGTCCAGGCTAAAATTCCCTGCAGAAGCTTTGGTGTCAGCACACTAAATGTTCCTTTGGAAGCGCCAGTGCCATTTTTAACATCCACCCCCATGAAGAGACCGCCAAAGAGGCCCCGTGTAGACCCTGAAGAGGAATACGAAGATCCATTTGAGGGAAGCTCTTCTATTGTGATTTCCGAAGGCCTGGATGCAACTTATGATCCAGCAGAATCCATAACAAATGCTACAGAAACAACAGACATGTTGTAAGTTACTGAAATAACCCTATGTGTGTGTTTGTCTATGTATTGTATTTTTTGCTGTATATCATTCCAACATTGATAATAGGGAAACACCAAAGATCTCTAAAGCAACAATCTGTGTGATGGCTCATAACTTCTCTTTTTTTGGTTTTAGTGGTCAAGAACAAAAACCCACCCATAAGACCAACACATACATAGTATATGAGACCTGCCTCATGGAGCTTTTTGAAGCATGTCCTGTGTGCAAGCGTGTGTGTGATGTACAAACCAGAAGGATTGGTACATTCATATCAGTGCATCAGCTGTGCCCCCATTGTCAGTTTACAAGAAACTGGAATAGCCAGCCTATTCTTGGGAGTACACCAGTTGGAAACCTGCAGCTATCAGTTGCAACATATGTCACCGGAGCATCTTTCTACAAACTTTCTAAGGTAAATTAACTGCAGACAATTGTTTTGCTAATGGTTGAAAATGCAAATGTTGTTGTTGAATAAAATAGGACAAGGTAACAATAACAAGAGTGAGAAAAGGTGGGAATGTGGCACTGTTAGGTAACGACCCATGCTAATATGTAAAGCTCTTTTGGGAGGGGGGTGTGGAGAAAGAGAAGAGTTGTGAAGGGTGCACTCTAGAGTAAGCACCCCTGCCGACATGTTCAGCTCTTTCCCTGTTTAAAAAAAGGGCAGCTCATTTGCACTTTCCAGGGTCCCCTCAACGACTCCTCAACGGCGTGACTGTTTGTAGCCTGTCATCTTTCATATCCCCCTCTTGTTGGTTTGTCACATTGCTAAAGTGTGTGAGTTCCGTTGGCCAGCGACCTCCAGTTCCCATTCTAACAGAAGAAACATATTATTTCAATTAGTCTTTGTATCAACCGCTATATGTGTTGTTATTGGTTGAATATGCCATCTCATTTTTTGACTGTACAGGTGATCTTTGAGATTAAAATGTATTCTTGCTGTTTTCTTTCAACCATTAGGTCTTCAAAGCAATGAATATGCAGATATTCAAATACAACACCTTCCGAAGGCATGCCAGGATGTACATTGAGCCAGCGATTGTATCTTACTGGAAAAAATCACAGGAAGGCATGCTACAGAAGCTCCATGAAGAGGAGAAAGTGATAGTTGGTGGTGATATGAGGGCTGACTCTCCAGGTATGTCGTATATGTATTTTTATACAATTCATGTTACATTTCAGAAAGGGGTTTGAAAAACATATGCTAAAACACTACAATCAAAAATACAAATTCACCATCCGCAGAGAAAAGTAAATACTGTAACACATCTTTTCGCAGGCCACTCGGCAAAGTTCGGCAGCTACACTATGATGGACCTCGAGAACAACAAAGTCGTTGACCTCCAGTTGGTTCAGGTAAGTGGGGTGAAATGAAATATCAATGTTTTTTTTTAACACTGTTTGCACATTATATTAATCTTTAAAATGTGTGTATCAATGGTTATTTGTATGTGTCATGACAGAGCAATGAGGTTGGTGGAAGCTACCACATGGAGTTAGAGGGCCTTAAAAGGAGTCTGGAGTTGTTAAAGGAACGTGGTGTGACTCTGGACTGTATTGTCACGGACAGACATCTGTCCGTGCAGAAATTCCTAAGGGAAAGCAGCATCACCCAATTCTTTGATGTGTGGCACATAGAGAAAGGTATTTTTATTTATATAAATTTCTATGTAAATAAATCTATTGTAAATAAATTAACCAATGTATTTAGACACAAACCCGGCTTCCTACAATCACATCAGTAGAATAATATTTTCAGTCAACTTGTATGTATATTAACTACATATAAATGTATTTATTAGGGATTTCTAAGCAACTGGATAAGATTGCAAATGAAGGACTGCGAAAAACTTCGAAAGTGGATGAAGAGTATAAGAAACCACATATACTGGACTGCAGCAACCTCCACCACCGGGCCTGAGAGAGTGGCCAAATGGACTTCCATCCTGAACCACGTGCTGGATGTCCACTCTCATGAAGACCCCCTGTTCCCTAAGTGCCTTCATCCACTGCGCACAACCACAGATAAAAGGAAATGGATGGCAGCAGGTATGTTGTTCATAAACCATGATACATACATTACATTACTCCTCTATAAATATTTGTATGGGACAACTATTAAATACAGGATGTTGTCAGACACAATCTATAAAGCATGACAATTTCAAATATGACTTTGATTTTCAAATTCTTAGAAACGCCAGCCTTTTGCAAGCTGGAGAAAATTCTCTCAAACAAGAGGATTTTGAAAGCCGTGGCCAAACTCAGCCCCCACCACCAGACTTCATCTTTGCAGTCATTCCACGCCGTCATCCTGCGCTTTGCTCCAAAGAATGTGGTGTTTCCATTTCTTGGAATGTTGTGCAGGTAAAATAAACCATAGTTACTTATAATTAGTGACAATTTGTACATCCTTTGCTATTATTTACATTTCTTTTTCTCATTACGGAAATTAAAGACTGTACCTGGCAGCCCTGCACTACAATGAAAATGCTGATCGTGCACAAGCCACTACATCCACTGGAAACCCTCTATATAAACTGCAGTTCCCAAAGGTCAGGAAGGGAGAATGCAGAGCAAAACCAATAAAGACTGACCCCACATTCTGTAAGTGTTTAACATATTTATTATCCAACTATTTACATGCATATACAAATCTAAACCAATATTCTTTTGCTTTTTTTAACATTGCACAGGCTACGTGGCCAACTTGATGGACCTCATCTTCGAGCAAGTCTTTGTGGACCCTGCCCCATTCACACAGGAGCTTCTGAAGATTCCCATCCCAGAGGACCTGTGTACCCAATATGAGCGACCTGACAGGGAGGAGGTCATCGCCGGTTATGCCTCACGGTTCAATTTGACAGCTGTCTGAACCCAACATACGTGTTTTGAGGATCAGGAAACTCCCTGCGAATCCTGACGACAACGCAGGCCGGAATTACTACTCGGATCGAGCGTCCAAGGAAGCCCCAGCACAGCTCACAAAGCTTCTGTAGGCTAGATACCTGTGACGCCTGTAATAATTATGTCATTTATGTAAATACAAGTACATTTACCTTTTTTTTATGGGTTCAAAGAACCTTTGATTTGGAATAAAGCTCCGACAGTTTATATCAAATGTGTCGTGATTATTCATGTTTGGATGGGTAAAGTATATGCTGATTTCAAAAGCATAAGATTGTGTGTGGACTTTTTTTGTCGTACACATGGGTGTGTTATGCCATTGCTGTGTAGTATATAAATAATAGTAACGCCATGTACAATGACAGAATGAAATGAAAGATTGCATAAAACCATATACACCAGTATTTATTTTCATGAACAATATTAGCATACGTTTTACAAATTCAGTAATACAAAAAAATAAACAACAAACCACTCACTGCTGTATTTGCCTCATCTGTAGCCTCCCATATTCAGCTCTGTATATATGACATGCATTCTGCAGGGAGAACACATTTAGGCAGACAGGCTCCAATCCAGGATGGTCCACCATACAACGCACAGAGTCCTCAAGTTCCTGCATCCGTCTTGACACCTAGTGTGATAAACATATTGAATGACATGTGAAAAATGTATTCTCTAAACAGACAACTTAGTGAAGCTATCAAAAATGTTACCTGTGGTATCTCCATGCAGCACACATTCTCTGGTTCAGACGGCATTGCAGCGCAATTTGCACATGTACACCTGTAGAAAGAAGTCAATAACTGAGCTTTTAAAAACACATGAAACTACACACATTGATGACAACTGAGGTGTTTAACCATCTGGAGTTATGCTTTTTATGACCCTAAGTTATTGAACTTTCCAACGGTAACAGTTGTTGCACGATGTTGGAAGAAAAGGTTAATAGGTAAACTATTAATAAACGCAATGAGGCCATTGTATATATGTTGAAAAGATGAATGTCTCCCTATATAAATATATATATATGTACCGCTGTTTTTGCGTTACAAACTCTGTTACAAACTGTACACATAACATTCTTGCTAATTAGCCAAAACGGAATAAGTAGCAAGCATCGTAACAAAGAGTTAGCGTAAAATAAATAGGGACAACAGCTTGTCAACTAACCATTCAGAAACGTCCTGCTGCAACCGAGATGTTTGCACCTCCACCAAAACCTCCGCTTCTTCAGGGTCAGATTCTGGATCAAATTGGTAATATGCTTGAACACATGCATTGCTCTGAGAAAACATGTTGACTCTCCACTCGTAATCACAGCAAGCATGATAACATGACGCTCGTGCCGGGGCCGTGTCACGCCCCCCTCTTCCGCATGGGGGCGTTGTCAGCTGAATCAGACCTTGCAAAGACAGAGCTGGAGTGAGGCAAAATGAGGCATGGCTAAAATGCATGATCTGTTTCGTATTTTGAAAATTAAAACGTATTAATATACCTTATATATATATATATATACCTTATATATTATTTAAATATAGCATGATAGGTCCCCTTTAAGAACCCCAGATAAAGCCCCTATTAGCTCTGCATCTGTTAATGGCCTAACTTCAAAGAATGTTTCACAGCGATCCACAAAGTTCAAAACCTCTCCAACCTCCCTGGAACCACCAAAAGAGGGGAACTCCATATGAACGACAGGCTTTGAATACACCACCGGCATACTGGTTGGATGGCGGTATACCGCTCCTACAGGTGAGATGGGGTTTATATTGTCAGTGACTCCTGGCGGTTGTCCCAGCGGAAGTAGATCAGTGAATGATGTCCTGCTGTGTGGCGCAGCATCAATAGCATCAAGTTCTCTTCTGGCAATCTCTGCTCGGCCGACAGAAACCCCAGCAGAGGGAACTGAATGAGTAGGAGTGGGATTACTAATATGAGGACCCGATACCTGAGTGTCAGTACCAAGAGAAGGAGCATGGGTGTGAGAGGCACTAATAAGAGGTGTTTGACCTGGAGTGGTGCAACCATATGCATCACATGATGCTCCAGTGCTTCAACATTTTCCACACATTCACAAAATAAACAAAGACAGGTTTTATACGTTATTCAATTATATTCACAGTTTTCCAGCCAAACAAAACACAAACAAAACTCAACAAAAAGTCAGCTCGGCAATAAACCAAAATTGTCCTTACTGCCTAATCCAGGCCATTATAGTTCATTGACAAAAAAACTGTTGCTCCTGCGCCTGTCGGCAGCAAATAACGGAAATGTTTGTAGGCCTATTTAGGCTATAATCCACAAAAAGAAAAACACGATGATCGGCGTGGCACAAAGGAGCGATCTCACCCTGTGTTGGAGAGAATCTCTCTCTCTATCTGTGCGCGTCCTCTCCACGGAGACGTGCTTCTTGGTCGGATCGATGCAATATCCACATTCAGTTATTTTCCCCGTTGCATTTTAACATACATAAACTCATGCTGAGGAAAACTTAAATATCCCTCTGGATACCCGCATTCGCCGCACACACACACTTCCTCCTCCCGTGAGATCCAAAACCTGGCATCCCGTTGACGCGCCCACTAAAAAGGCCCCGGGCGAGCCGCGACAGGTGAATATGTAGATGAGGCTTAATGACCCACACCCTCAAACCGTACATAAAAGTGGACATTAAGAACTGCAGTTGCGAGGATATTATACATGTATCATAGTTCATTTCTTTTCATGATAATCAACATGCCTTAAACCTTTTCCCCTGCCACTACAGTTTAGAAAAAACACCTTAAATCAATGTGTGGCCGTCACAATGTTATCATATATACTGTTAAAAAAGAAATTATGCAAGAGTGTTAATGCATAATGCTGCAACCATGTTAATAGCATTTTTGCTAACTACGCCGACTGAAGCTGGCACTATTTTAAGCGGCTTTTCACACTGTTTGTAGTTTCAAGTCTTAGCTCTGAGAACTGGAAAGACATCTTCTAGCTAGCTAGATTCATTAGCTTACATTATGCTTGTGATGGAGTTAGAAAACAAAAACATGCTGATATAAAGATTGTTACTTGATAGGAATGAACTTCAGACAGAAACATTTTGATTCCTATAGCTGCAGCCTGTCACTCGGCCTATACTAGCTTCTAATCCTGGTCCCACAATGCCTTGTGTTGCTAACTGCTGCTAACCTCAGGATCCTACGCTTGTTAGATTTTGCAAGAGTAACAATAGCTAAAGCATGTGTTTTAACCACCAATTGTTGGTAAAGGTAAATTATAAAAAGCCTAGGAAAATGTTATGGCCTTTTAAACTCCATTTTAATTATTAAACTAACCACTTTATTGATGTAAATAATGTTTAATCTTTTACTCGGTTAAGACAGCTTTGGGCATTGAGATCTGATAAGCACAGCAACATCATTGGAACTTTTTATAAAAATGCTGAGAACCCCAGATTTAAACCTGTGATGTCATTGAGGGACACTCTAGCGCTGACAACACAAGGACGAACGTGACATAAATCACTCAGGACTTTGTGAACTAATGACAGTACAAAGGGCGAACGCTATATATTTTGCTTCAGGGCTGTAAATGGGGCACAGAAATAAAAGTCACTTGGGCATTAAAGGCAGAAGCAAACAAAGCTGAGTCCACAGAGTCATCCTCCCATATCAAGTGACAGGAACAGCTCCAGACAGTGTCTCTTGACAGGATTATAACAGTGGAGTTTGGCTCAGTTGTCTCTTGCTTTGGGCGAATTGGGAGTTCTGTTTCTGAGCTACATGAAATCCAATCTTGTCTGTGACCCGGCTGCACGTGTTGTTAAGACATGTTGTAGTGCCCACATAGAACATTCTCCCCACACCCCACACAGACAGTCACATATCAATGCTGTTATATGACACTCACACTTTAATTTGTTATTTTTACGATTTCTGCACTGCTGAATCCCTGTGTAAAGAAGGACATGTTCGTATTCCAAATGGTTGTCAAGGTTCCTCGGCAAATATACTATATGGTGTATAGTACAAAAGTACTATCATAGAAAGAGGAATACAGTGTATTATCTTTTCAGCAATATTGTCATCCAAGACCCACAATACCTCAAACCACGGCTCTAATGAGCCAATGATAATTCCCATCCCAACCAACCAATTTTAATAATTTTTACAGTAAACAAATTATATTATATATGAGTAATATTCATAACAATACATAAAAATAAACAACATTAGAAAAATAATATTAGTTGCTAATATTGAAAAGGATAATTCATGCTAATTTCCTGTGATTTAAATAAACAACTGAACGTCTTTATGCCAACACGTCTCTGCCTTTAGCTCAGCGGTGGTGAAGTGCAGCCATGTGACCTTGATGTGGTTAGTTCAAAGCCTTACATTAGCTTTTTACTTCTTGCAATTGCATTTACATACAAATTACGAATATGTTGTTAATATGTGGAGATTTTCCTGCTGATCAAAACGTGGTGAGTAGGGGAGAGTGGGGTAAGATGAGGCAATTTTTACTTATGTTGTCCTTTAGGCAAGGAAAAAACGAGATATAGAAGTCAAATGACAACAACAATCTTTACTTCAGGATGTCTTCTGTCAATCAAAGTGAAAATAATGCATTTATCAAGGGCCATAAAAATATGACTTTTCAAAGAAAAGTTATCTTGTGGATTAACTTGTCCCATCTAAGGGCTAAATTGACCAATTTACTTTTTCAAGTTTAAACCTGAACATAAGTTAATCATCCTTTCTCTGCCAATACCTGCTTTGGTGTTTGCACTGTAGTGACACCTGTTTCATCAACATTATAAATCATGTTTGGAGGGAATTTTTGCCTGTAAACCAAACATGAAAGAGCCCGATCAGAACCAGAATGACCTAAACAGCCCTAAATAGATATCCTTGTAAATGTAACTGGTAGGTAAACACATGTACCAGTCTGATTTATATAGGCTAATCATTGATCATTTTTCATGTTCTCAAATGTGATTATTCTCTCATCTGTCAAGATTGTCAAATAACACCTCCAAAGTAGTTTTATTGAAGGCCTGTCCTAAAGATGTTGCTTCAGGCATACGAAGGAATGATTATGGCGTGCCTTAAGATTATTGAACCAATCTAGACCTAAAAGAATGGAATCCATTCATCAAGATACTGATTTTCTACAATGTGTTAAACATAAAAAACAAATCAGTTGTTTAAAACTACATTAAAATAGCATTTGATACTACAGAGACTTAACTTAACTCCAGTGCCTCATGGGAGGTTAAGTTGAACCACCGGCTCAATTTACCCCACAGCATTTGGCTCAATTCGCTTAACAGCAATTTTTTGGGAAAACTCTCTACCTAAATGATTCCCATGGTTTTACACCTTGCATGTGATACACATTTTCAGACCTGGATAAATGTTCTTTGACATAACAGTAATTATATCTGATATTTTGAAAATGTACTTTCGAGCAGTAGAGGACCGTGCATTTCACACCTAGGCCTACAGGAGTTTCCTACCTGAATTATCCACCTATTAATACCATCATTATGATATCATGGCTATAGCAACCATTAATATTATACAGAAACGCAGAATAACAGGGCGTTGAATCACAAGCGAGAATGAATGCCATTACTAAAGCAAGAAACCCAAATAACGCTTCGCGTCGGGCCGAACAACGCCCCTTAGCTGTGATATAATGACCATATACCACGGCCTGTCGTGAGCTATTATTTAATTATATCACCATGGAGGCTAATGCTGAAAGTCAAGTCTATCCAGACATATTTCTGGCAAAAAACATTGTGGAACTCCGTTTCCCTGCACACTTGTTCGTTAAGTTGTAGATCTACTCGGATATGCCGGCGGGGGCAAAACACAACAATTTTCACAAAACTGTGTCTCAGGGCTTCTTAACATTTAACAACCTATTAATGTGTCATACCCACTTAACGGGAAGAAACTCAGCTAACTGACGATATGAACAATTTTTACCTAAACATTACATTAAACAAAACACAACTCTAATGCCGAGCGTCTGAATTAGCACTAAGCAAATGAGTGCTAACGCACTTAGCACATAGCTCACGGTAGCAATATTTTATACTTCATGTAATCTGCACAAACTAGATATCATATGAAAGCTGAGATTCCACAGAAACTCTAGAAAACTCACGGCAGCGAAAGCCAGGAAAGACAACACACAACTTCACTTTACGGGGCCAAAACGGCAAATACGTCTTACCTTTGCTGTTTTCTGATCAAAAGTTGTGTTCAAGGGCATATAAACGCACCTGAAGGTTAATCCAATGTCTCTGTGTCACTTTGAAATGATTACTGATAATCCATCATCATATTTATGGCAATAAACCTAGTTTTCATATAGAGTGTAACATAGCTTTCGGTTTGGGCAAACTGCGTGCGCATCACTCTCACTCCTCAATGGTAATGTTTAGGTGGATTTAGGAACCCCCCCCCCCCCCTCGATTCTATTGGCTCTAACGGTTCAAAAGAGGTGTCAATCACCAAAATCGACCAATGGGTTCCAGAGATATGGCAAATACACCCAAATGACCCCAGAGGTGGGTTTTTTTTCTAAACCTCTCCAAAAGGTCAAATTTCACTTGTTTTGCATCAATATTGATACAGGGTACTTATTATATGTTATAGTTTGGATTCCTAAAGCTTGTTGTCTACTATCCCATCATTCAAGGGTGGTTTTCACGTTTTTTACTATGTTCAATCTGAATTTACTTTAAAATAAAAACATCTATATTGATTCTGACTTTTCTACATCCAACGCACAGGTGTATCATTGCTTTGAGAAAAAAGATTATTAATTTACCCCTTTTAGAAGTGAAGATATAGTCATTTGTTCTGGGCATGTCATTTTCGAGCCAGAGACCTGAAAAACAGGCTCAGGGCTTAACAGGTTAAAAAGCAACACATTCTGACTGATATATGATTGGATAAAAGCTCCAACATATAAACAAACATTTCTGGACGCAGCGCAACACAGAGAAAAGCTATGATATGAAGAAAATTGTATATTGAAAATAATGTAATAAATGTTAATGAAGAACTAAATTATAGGTTAGTCAGTGATTCTGATAGTGTTTAGGCCAGCAGAAGAGGCCTTTCTGGCCCTGAAGGCCCACCACTGCTTTTGACAAGCAAAACGTGGTTTATTGTGAAAATATATTTACCACTTTACCATGTGATCCTCTCCATCACAGCCCAATATAAATGATGGGGTG
This sequence comes from Dissostichus eleginoides, assembly GCA_031216635.1. NCBI lineage: Eukaryota > Metazoa > Chordata > Actinopteri > Perciformes > Nototheniidae > Dissostichus > Dissostichus eleginoides. The sequence goes on from CM062275.1 coordinate 7,999,544, forward strand.
CTTCCTGAATCTATGGTCAAATGACAACAAATGTGCCCAGTTCCCGAGATAAAGTGGGTGGGTCAACTTTCCCAATGGCTCATCTTACCCCACTCTCACCTATCATAAATGTGTGTTTGTCGGAAATATTGCGAAATTCAACTTCCGAGTCGGCCAACAAAAAAACATCATCGCTGCATCACTCTATACAGTATAATTTATATCTGTAAATGACAACCTTATAAGCTCAGCCTTGCTCTTGAGATAAATAAAGGTTTGGAAGAAGCTCCTTGTAGATCAGACCACAAACAGTGAGCTGGCTGGAACACTTGGGATTCTGTGGCAGCTATTACACAATCAATGAGTGTATTTTGAATGATTTGGTTCCCTCCCTCCAGATTCAAGCTGCAACATCTTAATTTAATTTTGTGACAGTGAATTCCCGATCAGGCAGTCACTTTGATTTCCCCGAATGCCACCGCAGCTTAAATGGTGAAGGCAAAACACAGCAGACATTGATTCCTTCATCAAAGAAGAGGAAGCCCTGATCCCCTGTTAACGCATTAAACAAGACATTTTAAGACTTTTTAATCCAATTTGACATCAAAGTCTCGTACTTTTATATCAAAGACACACAAAGTCCATAACACTTGGGATGGATTTTTGGAACTAAATGTAGCCGACAATAGAGGTAAACCCCTTTTCGGCCACCGTAGTATTGCGCTACAGAGGTACCACCCACTTCCGCATTCCCTTCACTTGGTAAACAATATTTAAACAGCTGCTACCTGATAGTTCTTTCCCGTTCGACAGAGACGTTTCCGGTAAGTCTCCACAATTATCGAGTTAGTGGCATGTTAGGCTCTGGGTGTTTGACTTTTACACATTACTCCAGCAGACTGTAGCTTTGCCCGTGACGGTGACAAAACCAGCGGTATTGTGTGTGTGCGAGGGGCTGCGCTGTCCCAGGGACATAAGGTATGAGCGATCATGGTTTTTACAAAGTTAATGTTTATGGCGGCATTTCTGTAACATGTGCTTTGTTCTTTTATAGAACAATGCATTCCGGGGGCCAGAGCGGGCGACGTTGAGGCGCATCTTAAACTGCTGGCTAAAAATAAACGTAAATACAGTAGGATTGTTATTCACGTCGGTGGTAATGATGTTCGTTTACGCCAATCAGAATGCAGTAAACTTAATGTGGCGTCGGTGTGTAGATATGCTAAAACAATGTCGGACACCGTAATTTTCTCTGGTCCCCTCCCCAATCTGATCAATGACGACATGTATAGCCGCATATCATCATTTCAGCGCTGGTTGTCTTGGTGGTGCCCAGCAAACGATGTGGGCTTCGTAAATAATTGGACAGCCTTCTGGGGAAAACCTGGTCTGATTAAGAGAGACGGCATTCATCCTACTTTGGAAGGTGCACATCTCATTTCGGCAAACATTTCAGGGATTTGTGGACTTAATCCATGACAAACTGGAGTTGAGACCAGGAGGCGGAGTCGCAGTCTTACACGCTTCTCTGCGCTCTCTCCTGGGCAGTCATCCATAGGAATCCCGAACCCAATAAAACCCAATATTACGGTGTGTGTGTCTGCCCAAGGACAATTTAAGATGAAGCCTAATAGAGGTGTCATACATAATAACCTAATAAAAGTAAATGTAACAACTACTACAGTGCAACAAAACAGGAAGATTAGATGTGGTCTCTTAATATAAGATCTCTAGCATCTAAAGCAATATTGGTAAATGATTTAATATCAGATTATAATATTGATATATGCTGTCTCACTGAAACTTGGTTGAGACATGAAGAATATGTCAGCATAAATGAAGCCACTCCACCCAGCCATATCAATACTCATATTGCTCGAGGCACAGGCCGAGGAGGTGGAGTTGCAGCCATCTTTGACTCAAATTTACTTATCAATACTAAACCAAAATTAATTATACCTCCTTTGAAAGTCTTGTTTTTAGTCTTACGCATCCGACCTGAAAACTTTGCATCCAATCGTATTTGTTACAGTGTACCGTGCACCAGGTCCTTATTCAGAATTCTTAACAGAATTCTCTGAGTTTTTATCAACTTTGGTTCTTAAACAGATAAAGTAATTATCGTAGGTGACTTTAATATTCATGTTGACGACGATAAAAATAGCCTTACTGTTGCATTTAACTCTATATTAGACTCTATTGGTTTCCGTCAGAGTGTAAATAAACCAACCCCTTCTATAATCACACTCTCGACCTTGTTCTGACTTATGGTATTGAAATTGAGCAACTATTAGTCGAACCGCATAATCCTGCTTTCCGACCATTTCTTAGTAACTTTTGAAGTACTGTTACTAGACTACAAACCATTAGTCAAAAGTTCCTGCAGCAGAAACTATCTGTTAGTGCTATAGCCAAATTTAAAGAAGAGATTCCACCAATACTTAACTCGATAGCTTGTCTGCATGTAAGGGAGGAAACTTATACAAATGTACACCACCCCAAATTGATCATGTTGTTGATAGTGCTACAGATGCGCTGCGAATAAAATTAGACTCTGTTGCTCCTTTGAAAAAGAAGAAAATAAAACAACATAGACTAGCTCCATGGCATAATGCCGAAACTCGCAAAATAAAGCAAAAGTCGAGACAACTTGAAAGGATATGGCGTTCCAATAAACTCGAAGAATCTCGTTTAATTTGGCATATTACTCTCACTGAATATAAGAAAGCACTGCGTAAAGCGAGAGCAGCTTACTACTCTTCATTAATAGATGAGAATAAGAATAATGCAAGATTTCTTTTCAGCACTGTAGCCAGGCTGACAGAGAGCCACAGCTCTACTGAGCCTTCTATTCCCATAGCACTCAGTAGTAATGATTTTATGTGCTTTTTTAACGATAAAATTGTTACTCTTAGAAACAAAATTAATGACCTCTTGCCTTCGACCAGTATAGTGTTATCAACAGCTCCCGGAAACGTAAGTTCTAATATTACACTAGATAGTAAATTAGAATGCTTTTCAGCCATAAACCTTGAACAATTGAATTCAATGATTCTTTCTTCTACACCATCAACGTGTATCTTTAGACCCGATTCCAACTAAGCTGTTAAAGGAAGTTTTTCCATTAATTAGCACCTGTTTATTAAATATTATGAATATGTCTTTATTATCGGGCAATGTTCCACAATCATTCAAAGTAGCAGTGATAAAACCGCTTCTTAAAAAGCACAACCTCGATCCAGAGGTTTTAGCCAACTATAGACCTATTTCTAATCTTCCGTTCCTCTCAAAAATTCTTGAGAAAGTGTTGAAGGTTCGAGCCCGCTCCGCGCTGTTCGTTTGATGAGTGGTCTGCTGTAAAAAGGAACGGCTCAGACAGAGATATGAGATTAAACAATAAGCTGATTTAATGGTAGAAACAACAGTACAATATAACGAAGTACTTATATAACGAAGTACTTCGGGCCTCAGCTCTTCCACCGTGCGATGTACGTATCAGACAGTCAGACAGAACAGAGGCCGCGAGTGTACAGAATTCACAATATTTATCCCCACAAACGGAGAGGAGTTGTGTGGGAGGAGTTGTGTCGGTTGCTCCTCCCTAGGTGTTCATCCATTGGTGGACTCACTCCTGGGCGAGCCCTAGGCAGCGAATCAGAGTGAGTCAGCCATTGACGAGGTCTAAACAGCGAATCAGAGTGAGTCAGCCATAAGTGTGGGAACTTTGGATCTCCTGCGCCGCCGATCAGTCCCAGGTCATCTTTTATGGCAGCCATAAAATAAACAATTCTGGGTCGCACGGGGGTGAGGTACCAATCCTTATCTTCGTTTATCCTCAGCACCTGGCCGTACCACTCCGCATCCCAATCTTTCTCTCAGAACAATCTCTGCATAGACTCAATGGTGTCAGTTTTATTACCTTTCTCCTACAACCCCCCCATGCTCCTATCCGGGCCATTAAAACCCCGGGGGGGCCGACTGGATCCTCTACATTCCTAAGTCAACGCACACACAATTGACCACAGCAAACAAAGGAAAATAAGAACACTTGGTCTAGTTTCATAAGTATACATTTTACACAGACAAAGTTATAATTATTAAAACAGGTTATATATTGAACAGGTTATATTAACAGGTTACTTTAATCCCCCTTTTGATCTCACCTCCAGAGATCAATTCACACAAGCATTCAAACATAACCACTGTCATTCTTTTCTACTGCGTCTGTCCCACAATGAGCGGATACAAGGCACACAACAACAACCACATGTTACTAAAATGGCAATACAAGTAGCTATTGAAATCAAAAGAGACATTATTAAACCTTTCCATTGACCAAACATGTTTGTAAACCATTCCTCCAAGGGGTTGTGTATCCCTGATTGTTCATGCATAGTTATGGATAGTGTGCGAAAGCCTTCTAAAGCCTTTGTGACGGAACCGTCCGGAGCCGTATTGTTTGGAATGAAAGTACAACACATATCACCAAACATTGAACACACACCTCCTTTCTCAGCTAACAGCATGTCAAGGGCCATTCTATTCTGTTTCAGCCATAAGGGAAGTCGGCCCCAGCTGTTCAGCGAGTCCTTCTACAGGTCCCTAGTGAGATTAGCTAAACGGAGCACATTGTAATGTACATAGTTGATCCTGTCTACATTATTCCATCACTACCTGCTTGGAAAGTGAAGGTTTGTTTAGGAGACATTTTGGTAACAACTACCTCATGTTTGGCCCGTTTGACCCTAGTTACGGACTCCTCTGGCGGGGGAATGGAGTCTGGGTGGTCAATGGAATCATTAAAACAAAAATAAAGGCAAGGGTGAACACACATTATTTCTGTTATTAATAATAGGAGATTTACTAGGACACAAGGAATTAACACCCAATCAAATAATAAGGCAATTCGCTAATGGGCCATATAACTAAGAATGGTGTTCAAGATACAAACAGTGTCCCAAGTAAAACCACGATTCCCACTAGCAGAGTACACCAACAAACAATAAGGAAGTGTAATCCACAGTCTGTCATTGTTGAGTACCTTTAATCAGTGGTCCGTGTTATTGTAATTAGGTCTGAACACAATGCTAAAATCTCCTAAGGAGATTTTTAAAACTAGGGTGTAAAATAGTACCCTGTAATGGTAAATACTGTGCTCCCAGAACCTGTTAAATATAAGGTCTGGTGAGTGGGGAGACTTTCACTGCCCTTTAACTATAGGGATAACCTCTCGTTATATATAACCTACTACTCTTATTAGAAAGAGGCCCTATAGGTGGGCATAAAAATGCTGCTACTTATTGGAAAGTGCCCCTAAAGGTGGGAGTAAAAAAGTCGGGTCCTATATGGAGTCGTGTGTTTCAGAGTAGACTCGTGTCCGCCTCCTCGCCGGCCGTAATCTCCTTTCCAAGATCGCCTGTTGTTACCTCTGTGTCTTTGTCCTTGTCATCTGTTGTATGGGTCGTTGCTTCTGCTGGGCTGTCGTCGTCAGATGTGTCGTTCTCTCGTCCTGCTGCAGCGATGTCAGTTCTGATGTCGTCTAACGTCCTTGCTGGAGGTTTTCCAACGGCGCACTGGCTCCAATGATACCACGTTTCCCCCTTTCCTTCGAGGCGAACTGCATGTGATGTCCTCTGAGTCACTCTGTGCGGGCCGGTGAACCTTGGGTTGAGCCACTTCGGACGGATGACCTTCAGCCAGATGAATTCTGCGGTGTTAGCCTCGTGCTTCTCCGGTCCCCCTTTGGCGTCAGCCACCTGGGTGGAGAAATCTCATACCAAGCCCTTAAGTTGCTGGTAATATGGTTTTGAGCTATCATCCTCTACTTCTTTCCCTACTGCTAATGCTCCAGGACCCGGAAACTGATGGCCGTGGGTCAGCTCAAATGGGGAGAAACCTGTCCCTCAGTTAATGTGTTCATAAACAAAGTCCGACACCGGCTATATCAACCTGTTTCAGAGGAAGGTGGAGTCCCCTGTGCCGTCTTGACTTGCCGTGTCTTCTCTGTCAGAGGCAGAGGTTTCATCCTTTTTTTTTTTTAGTCCTAAAAAATTTGACGCGTTTTGCAACAAAGTCAAGTATTTCTTCATCTGTAGGTGTATGTGTTGATACAGGTGTTCCTTTAATGTCATGAGGGGAACTGGGTGAGGGGGGTTAGAGGTGGAGGGAAGCGTATAGGGAGGGGGTCGGGTCTTAAAGGGGTTGTATAAATCTGGATAGAGGAGGGGACCGCCCTCTGGGATGTCTGGGAGGGGCCCACCATATGGCTTCTCCTTCCTGACTGGCTCTATCACTTCTGTGGGAGGGGCTGGTGCAGGACTGGGTGGGGCTGCTATGGCGGGCAGATTTTTGGCGGGAGTTTTGCTCAGAGAGCAGGTTACTGCCACTCCATTCATAACTAAGGCTGCGTTATGGCCTATTCTCCTTAGCTTGTCAACTAGCTCCCTTTCTTTGTTAAGTTTAGAAGCCCTGATAAAACCTGCCTTCTGCTTGTTGAGAGTTTCTAATTTCTGAACCAACTGTCGCTCGTATGTATTGAGTGCTGTGGCTAGGAGACTTATTGCCTCGTCACCCTCTACTCTATTCTCTGCGATCATCTGATCGTGTAAGAAACGGAGATCGCTGCTCGCCTTTTTATGATCTCCGGGCTTAAGTCCGCTAAGTATCAATCTCTCTGCTTGTCCCCACTGTTCCCTTAAACTCCCCGGAACAGGGACTCCTAATTCTCTCTCTTCACGTTCAAATTCTCCTTCCATTTTGACTTCGTTCGTATCTGCTTCTCCTAAAGGTTTTAGTTTTTTATAAAAAATACCAGATATCCTGCGTACTATAATTTACTAATTATTGTAGTTTTATTCCCACAGGTATACAGTCTGATAGTTTTCGGTGCGAGGTGTATTTCAACCCGTTGCGGAGACTCACAAGAGCGCTTCTCCTAAAGGTTTTAGTTTCTTATAAAAATACCAGATATCTCTGCGTACTATAATTTAGTAATTATTGTAGTTTTATTCCCACAGGTATACAGTCTGATAGTTTTCGGTGCGAGGTGTATTATGGCGGCGCGTAAGGCTCAGGTTTGGGAAGGCTAAATAACTTGTTTTACCTGACGCTGCCTGCCTCCGGCGTCTATAGAAAAGAGATCAACTCAGTGAAAGCTGCGCCTGATCAGAGCTCAGCGTGCGGAGTTTAAATCTATCAAGTCATATTACAGGATAAAGGAAATACAGTTTAAACTGCCGTATGAAGAGAAGACGCCGACGTGTCGCACTTATCATTCATATCACATCATCGATCATATAATATCATAATATATCATATATTTCCTTGTCTAAGTCAGCTTCTCGAGCCGTATCTGACCGTGCAACACTTACATTGTCACATACTGTATGCAGAAGTATTATTTTAAGCAACACATTAGGTTGACGAAACACTCAACTCAAATGTAATTAAAGTCAGATCCACTCGTGTCTTAGATGGGCAACAGTGATAACATAAAACTGTTGTACGCTTTCAAACACTCGGTAGTTTATTTATTTTTTAACCAGTTGCTCTATATTCACCTTGCAGGTGCAACTATGTGGCTTGTATCCTTTATTATATGTTTAAGTCATGGATGTTTAAAGTTCATATTTGTCTAATATTAATTTACTTTTCATTAATGAAGTATGACGCTGCGCTGTTAGTACACTTGTCCCTTTCACGTGAACGCGCTCTCAGCTGGAGAGAGAAACCCTGGCTCGATTTACCGAGTTGATAACCAGCGTCGTAGGACCGCTTAGCCGTTACGTTAAGCCCGCGCTGATTGGTCCAAATTGACCAATCCACGGACTTCCTCACACACACACACACTCAGTGCAGGCAGCTCTGCTGATTTCTCCTCCCTGGCTGCAGGCTGATAACAGCCAGTTGGCATCAAGGCGAAATTCTCTCTGCAGACCCATTCTCACAGCGCCTATCAACCTTTTTCTTACTCAATATCAACACACTTAATCACACTCAAAATAAATATACCTAACGTAACCCCAGATCCGTCTAAGGATTGCCTGTGTACTTAGTCGATGAGCCCCAACCCCAGAATTCGTCTAAGAATTACTGTGTGTGTCACCTTATTTCTCAGAGTATTTCAGCTGGACTTCCTTTAAATTTAAAACCACTGAAATCTCGGACGACATTGCAGCTGGACTTCCTTTAAATTTATAACCACTGCAATCTCGTTACACAGTTAATATATTCCCCGTACAGTCTAGTTGACTTTTATAGTGCGATGTATATTTCAACAGATGGAGAGACTTCCAGAAGCGCTTCTACACCCCCTTTCGGCGATGTGGCTTTTGGCAAGGAGTCGAAACCCAGTCTACAGAATCTCTTTATCGTCACGTTTAGTCTTCTAGATTAACCCCACAGCAAGAGTTTGCGAGATCCGGTCATTTCAAATTGATTTTGAAAGTTGCGTTTCTCCTCTTGAAATACCCCACATATAACACAACTGCAGCTCCTCTTTGAGACTGGAAAGTGTTATTCTGTAGTACTGTTCTTTCTACCGTAAGACTAAAACACTGAAAATGCCGCTGACAACTCTAAAATTTGTAGTATAGCCAATCACAGATTTTGATAATAACAGGTATCTGCTCACCTTTCTGTTGTGGGGCCCTGGTTTAGTTGTCAGAGGTATTCGAGGTGTCATCCCTGGACCGTTCGTCCGCTGGCTGCCGGTGTGCCTTCTATGAGACCCTACTCATCACGTCGGTCGGTCACCAAATTGTTGGGTTTAAGCACCCTTCAGTTGTTGAAGGTTCGAGCCCGCTCCGCGCTGTTCGTTTGATGAGTGGTCTGCTGTAAAAAGGAACGGCTCAGACAGAGATATGAGATTAAACAATAAGCTGATTTAATGGTAGAAACAACAGTACAATATAACGAAGTATATATAACGAAGTACTTCGGGCCTCAGCTCTTCCACCGTGCGATGTACGTATCAGACAGTCAGACGAACAGAGGCCGCGAGTGTACAGAATTCACAATATTTATTCCCACAAACGGAGAGGAGTTGTGTGGGAGGAGTTGTGTCGGTTGCTCCTCCCTAGGTGTTCATCCATTGGTGGACTCACTCCTGGGCGAGCCCTAGGCAGTGAATCAGAGTGAGTCAGCCATTGACGAGGTCTAAACAGCGAATCAGAGTGAGTCAGCCATAGTGTGGGAACTTTGGATCTCCTGCGCCGCCGATCAGTCCCAGGTCATCTTTTATGGCAGCCATAAAATAAACAATTCTGGGTCGCACGGGGGTGAGGTACCAATCCTTATCTTCGTTTATCCTCAGCACCTGGCCGTACCACTCTGCATCCCAATCTTTCTCTCAGAACAATCTCTGCATAGACTCAATGGTGTCAGTTTTATTACCTTTCTCCTACAACCCCCCATGCTCCTATCCGGGCCATTAAAACCCGGGGGGGCGACTGGATCCTCTACATTCCTAAGTCAACGCACACACAATTGACCACAGCAAACAAAGGAAAATAAGAACACTTGGTCTAGTTTCATAAGTATACATTTTACACAGACAAAGTTATAATTATTAAAACAGGTTATAATTATTGGAACAGGTTATATATTTGAAACAGGTTACTTTAAAAGCGGTCGCAAAACAGTTGTGTGATTACTTAGAAAACAATGATTTATTTGAAGATTTTCAGTCTGGCTTTAGAACACATCATAGCACAGAGACAGCTCTGGTTAAAGTCACAAATGACCTTCTAATAGCCTCAGACAAAGGACTTGTCTCTATTCTTGTCTTACTCGATCTCAGTGCTGCATTTGATACTATCGACCATGATATCCTATTGCTAAGACTAGAGCACTTAGTTGGCATAAAGGGAACTGCTTTAGGCTGGTTTAGGTCCTATCTATCTGAACGCTCTCAGTTTGTATGTGTCAACGATAAATCTTCCATGCAAACCAAAGTTAGCCATGGAGTGCCACAGGGCTCAGTGCTTGGACCTATTTTGTTCACATTATATATGCTTCCTTAGGCAATATTATAAGGAATCATTCTGTACAGTTTCATTGTTATGCGGATGATAATCAACTATATTTATCAATCAAGCCTGATGAATTAATCATCTAAATAAAATTCAAGACTGCCTTAAGGACTTAAAAACGTGGATGACTTTAAAACTTTTTGATGTTAAACACGGCCAAAACTGAAGTTATTGTACTCGCCCAAAGAATCTACGAAACAAATTATCTAAAGATATACTAACTATGGATGGCATTAATTTGGCCTCCAGTGAGACTGTAAGGAATCTTGGTGTTATATTTGATCAGGATTTACCTTTAACGCCCACATAAAATCTATTTCAAGGACCGCCTACTTCCATCTACGTACATTGCAAAAATCAGGCATATCTTGCCTCAAAACGATGCAGAGAAACTAGTCCATGCATTTGTTACTTCAAGGCTAGATTATTGTAACTCTCTATTATCAGGGTGTACCAAGAAGTCAGTTAAGTCGCTTCAGCTGATTCAAAATGCTGCAGCACGTGTACTAACCAGAGTTAGGAAAAGGGAACCACATTACTCTGTTCTGGCTGCCTTACACTGGCTCCCTATAGAACATAGGATAGAATTTAAAATTCTTCTTCTCGCCTACAAGCCCTTAATGGGCAGGCGCCATCTTACCTTAAAGAAATATATACCCTACTGTCTACTAGGGCATTGCGTTCCAAGAATGCAGGGTTGTTGGTTGTTCCTAGAGTCTCTAAAGTACAATGGGAGCCAGAGCTTTTCATATCAAGCCACATTTGTGGAATCAGCTTCCAGTTTGTGTTTCGGCGGCAGGACACCCTATCCGTTTTAAGAGTGCGCTTAAGACCTTCCTTTTTGATAAAGCTTATAGTTAGGGCTGATTAGATTCAGCCCCTAGTTTAGCTGCTATAGGCTTAGTTTGTCGGGGGACACTTTACTTTACTTCTTCCTTCTCTCTGTCTGTACCTGTGTACTCTCATGTTCCGAATAACCCAGCTTCCCCAAATTTCTTTTGGTGTCTATCTACGCCGGGACCTGAGTCGTGGCTGATCCTGTTGCTGTGGTCCTGAGTCCTTGGATCGCGAGCCCTGGATCTTGAGTCATGGCTGTGCCTGTTGCTGTTGGTCCTGGATCATAAGTCCTGGATGGATATCCTCTGGGATTCATCTTCTATTATAGACACATGCATTTCCAAACATTTGGACTACCTATGTTGTAAATGTATTATCTTCTCAATTTACACACGGCATCTATTGCACGTCTGTCCGTCCTGGGAGAGGGATCCCTCCTCTGTTGTCTCTCCCTGAGGTTTCTCCCATTGTTTCCCCTTTAAACTGTGGGGTTTTTTCCTTTTTCTGGAAGTTTTTCCTTGTACGATGAGGGTCTAAGGACAGAGGGTGTCGTATTGTCTACTGATATTCTGTACAAACTGTGAAGTCCACTGAGACAAATGTAACATTTGTGATATTGGGCTATATAAATAAACATTGATTGATTGATTGATTGTATAAATCTGTCACTGCTGTTTTGTTTTACTGTTTTGTTTCCCTTATTTTGGTTTGTTATAGTAGTTCGTTTTTGATGCTTTTGTTTACATTGTTCCTCCAATTCCTAATCTCCCAAGAGTATTAGTGTTTTTATTATCTCAATGAATCTTATCCAATGAATTGATATACTGTTGTGCTTTGTGTCTTTTGTTGAGGGATCCAGCACCCCTGACGTGAGCGGCAGCCTTGGGAGTTGGGATTCAGCGGTGTTAAGCCCGTGTGTGTGTGTGTGTGTGTGTGTGTGTTGTGTGTGTGTGTGTGTGTGTGGGTGTGTGTGTGTGTGGTGTGTGTGTGTGTGTGTGTGTGTGTGTGTGTGTGTGTGTGTGTGTGTGTGTGTGTGTGTGTGTGTGTGTGTGTGTGTGTTGTGTGTGTGTGTGTGTTGTGTGTGTGTGTGTGTGTGTGTGTGTGTGTGTGTGGTGGTGTTGTGTGTGTGTGTGTGTGTGTGTGTGTGTGTGTGTGTGTGTGTGTGTGTGTGTGTGTGTGTGGGTGTGTGTGTGTGTGTGTGTGTGTGGTGTGTGTGTGTGTGTGTGTGTGTGTGTGTGTGTGTGTGTGTGTGTGTTGTGTGTAATATCACTTTCTTTTCAGTTGCTGTGTCTGTACAGGGCACGTGTGAGTGGCGGTGAGTAATATTTTGATTTTACCTGCTTGCTTCCCCCTCCCAACAGTAACTGTCTGTGCTCATTTAGTCAGTTTTATAGGCTGGATACCATTTTAAATAGCATTCTTGGTGTAGATGAATTCATAATAAATTGTTGTTTTTACTGGTTAAAGTATTGTTTGTAAATGTGTCTGATATTGATAAATAAATATCATACTCTTGGGTGTAAATCCTTGTATTGAACCTTTTTGTTGACTGCCAACTGTATCGTGTTTTTTAATTGAATCTGTGGAGTTTTTGCTGTTTGATAAATTTGAGTTAAAGGGCAAATTTGATCAGTAGAACAGCTAAACTTTAGGCCGTGTGCCCGGCCGTGGTTACATAAAGAAAGTTTTAATGTTTCGTGAACCCAAATGACTGACAAGCTATTGAAATCAACCCTTTTCATTAAAACTGACTTTAAGAATAGAAGTATTTCAATTAAATCTGTGCCTCATACATTACACGCAAACACAGACTTCCCCCGCATGTGCTTTTCAAGCTGTTTTACTAATGAGGTAACTCTCAGATTTAATAGATGTGTGGGCCTGACACACTTCAAGAAACTCATCAATGAACACACACAATATAAGTCCAACAACCAAGAGCTTGGGCAAAATGGATTATACAAAGTGGAAAAAGAAAGATTGATCAATGTTAAAAACAGATTATTCAACCATCCATCCATTGTGGCTGGCCGGCTCTGTTTTGATTGGTCAAACGCTCAGATGTCCCGCCCCTTAGCCTATCATGTACAATGTGTTGGAGTGCTATAGCCAATTTAGAAGCACAAGTGTTTCATAGTGATGTTACGATGTTCCAGAAGTAAACAAAGGAGTACAATGGAGGCGTTTCAGGAAGTGTGTGGCAGAGAAACTCCCTCTAGAGCAGGGATGGGCATATGGCGGACCGGGGGCCACATGAGGCCCCCACTTCCTCTTTTTGCGGCCCTCAGATCAATTTAGAAAACGTAATTAATAATTTTATGATGATTTTAATAATTATTATTTTGTTTTTACTTCCACTGATACTACGTGATTTCGTTCAGCAGCCAAATACCGCGAAAGAATCTGTGACGCGTTTGTGTGTATTGTGTTTGTTTCCCGGGGAAACACTCACAAGAAACACCGGCTGTTGTTATGTCTGCTGTGACATTAAGTTACTCCGTTCTCCGGTTGTATTTATCATCTGAATTTGCCGAAACAAGTTTAATATTCTGAAAGCCAAGACTTTGTTTATTTAAAATCAGATGAAAACAAACTGTAACGGACCCTGCCGTGTTATCTATGATTACTATACGCCTTACATTCATAATTTCAGCGGGAGGGAGGGGGAGTGAGGGGGAGCTGCGCTGCGGAAGAGCAGAGTGCGAGTGAGAGGTGCCTGTCATCTTCCCTTAGCAAGCTTCAAAAATGTATTTATCGTGTGATGTTGGCAATAAAAGTTTCATATTCTGAAAGCCAAGACTTTGTTTATTTAAAATCAAACAAAACACCCGAACCCCGAAAAACTGTTTTTTTACACAAATCCATTTTTATTTTGAAATGAGCCGTTGCGACTTCCGACTGATTTCGATAGAGCGGGTCACATATGAGCACAGCCCTCTGTGGATGTCAGCATGAGCAAGAGAAAGGTATCTGAGGAAAATCGTGTTTTCCAAGAAAAGTGGGAGAAAGAATATATTTTCACTGAATTCAGGGGTAAACCACAATGTTTAGTATGTTTGCAGACCGTTGCTGTAATGAATGTAAGCAACTTGAGCCGCCACTACTACTAATTTGTGTGTGTGTGTGTTCCAAGTGAATCTGCGGTCCCCTGGTGGCCAGTACATACATTTGTGGCCCCCACCACCATCCAAGTTGCCCATCCCTGCTCTAGAGGGAACTTTGGTATTTTAAAGACCATTTGCATGCACAAAGACGTATATAACAAACTACAGGAAAGGGACAACCTCAAAAAACTACAATAGGGCCACTTTAAATCGATTCAGGAATTGTTTGTTTGTTGGTTTGATGGCTTTAGTTTTCTGACCACATTATTTGACACATATCAAAGTAGATTGCCTTAACAAATCAAGTTACATTTAGATTTTGGATTTAGTTTCTCGAAGGTCAACCAGAGTTATATGAATCATTTTATTGACACTACTAAACAGCATCTCCTCGCTTTTTGGAAATGTGTGCCGGACACCTCTATCTAACTTCAGGTGGCTTTGGAAAGGTATGAGCCTAGGATAAGTCACTTCATATGTTTACCCTAAAACAAAATGCTTCATATATTGCACTTTGGTAATAAGACACACCATTGCATAAGCTAATTAAAATGTAGGAAGTCAATTCACTTCACTGAAGTATGAAATGCGGATGTGTTCATCTGTATGACAACTATACGTATATGTTAACAAAAAGATAGCAACAACAATAAAAGAGAGGGTCGAGGTTCCAAATGGATAATTTTGTAAGTTTAAAAACGACTACATTTTGCCAATTAAAAAGGCTTCAAGGTTGGAAAAAATAAAAAAGATAATTAACTTTGGAAAGAAAATCTGTTTTAACAGCATCTATTTCAATGTTTAAATAAAAAATAAATGCTTGCAGATACTATTGGACCACATAAAGTTAACTCAGATCTATGTCTAATTTTGAACCAATATCCTCGTTTGCATTTCCTCAACATCTGAAGAACTGTGAAGATTAGGCAAATTCAACTGATGACAGATTACAAAAAGAGTCCGCTTTTTGCAACAGAATTTTCACACCGTTGTCAATCTGTTCTTCTCGTGTTTACTGTTGCGCAACTGATGTTTGCCTCTTGTCTTTTTTTCGCTCACTTGCCTTTCTTCAATTCATCTTGTTGGGAAGCCGACAAGATAATTTATTTATTATGTTTATTCATGAACAACAAAATAAATGTCCAACCCTCATATTGATAGTACAATACACAAACAATACTTCCTAACTTTCAAGCTTTACGTATATTTAAGCAGCCACTTTGTTAGACCAGTCAGCATCTAGCACAGATTGTAGGAACTTGGTAGTTAAGTAGGAAGTGGAGTACCTGGACTAGACTATGGACTGGACTGATCCTTGTACTATGATGGGTTGAATGAAGATGTGATGAATAAAGAGGGTTTCATTAGAATTCTCCATTACTGTACTCATCTATTTCCATACACGTCTTGTGTCTGAGGTCAGCGCATGTCAAAACATCTTCCCAGTCATCAGGAATTATCTCACTGAGTTCTTTCACAAACACAACTCACCCCCCCGAAGATGGTGAATGAGTCTGAGAAAGTCAAAAACAAGGTAAATCCCAATTGTGCCTTCGAACAGGAATCAATTTGATTTATTCATAAAACTTCAGTTCATATATCTTATCTACAGGAGGATTTTGACCATATGATGTATTGGCTTTTCAGTAATTAAAACCCACTACAAAGCTACCATACTAATCCTGGCACAGTCAGGATACATGAGGATAACTCCATGCAGCCGGATTTTACGGTCAGTGGGGTTGGTAAATAACTGAACTCCTATTAACCCTAATTATCTCGAAGCCTCCCTTACTTGGTCTCTCCCTCCCCTTTTTCTCAAACATACAAGCAAAAGGGATAAAAAAAACTATTTTTTTTCAATTTGACTACATTGCACATAAGGATTTTAAGAAAAGTCACCAACAGATGCAGTGGCACCTTTGCAGCGATGACGTGTTTTTGACCCTTAAATGAAGTTGGTTCCACCGAACAAAAAGCCTATGGGATATATCTAATGGATTTTGATTATTGCAGAAAATAACCTTTTTAGGAAACACAATCATCCTTCATAGAGTCATTCAGGAACCAAAATAGTTAACATGATGTATTTTCTTTTATTCAGGAAACCACTTGATTTAACCAATACAATACAGATGTTTTTAATTTAATCAATATCACACATTTTGACAAAGAATGATCATTTTGAGGTTTTTAACATTTAGCTATTTGGTAGTTAAACCAACTAATACCATTGACTAGCTGCATTGCTCAATGCTTACACTTCAACAGAGCTACATTTTCCTGAATGACAGTAATATTCAGCGTGTGTGTGGTGTGTGTTGTGTGTGTGCTTTTGTACATAATATTCTTGAGCTTTGCACTTCCACACTGTGCCACCAAGCGGAGTGTCATCCTACTGATCAGTTACAGAGGTCAGGTGAAGATCAGATTAAATATCAGACAGAACACCTGACCACAGATTACCATGAGGGTATTTATAATTTGGGCCACTGTTTCAGGTAAAAGATTATGTTTACAGCAGGCCACGGAGTATGTGTGTTTGTAATTGTGGAATAGAGGGAGGAGACATGAGGTTAATTCCATGCAGCCGGATTTGTAAGATTACTGGCGTTGGTAAATAAATTAACTCTTTAATTAACTCAAAGCCTCTCGTACTTGGTATATGTCACTCCTTCTCTAACACACATGCAAAAGTGGTAAAATATATGGATAGAAGTTTGACTACATGCACATTTACGTATGGAGTTATAGAGAAAAACTACAAGTTAGTGTATTTAGGGTTAGGGTTACATATGGATTCGGCCTGCTCACCAACAAGGTCAGCAGATTTAAAAAATAAAATATATGACAATGTACCTTGTCGATGCCTACATTTTGACTTTTGAGGATTTTGACTGACCCTTACCCAGTGATACCATTTGCTCCCTTGCTCAATGCTAACACTTCAACAGCGCTGTATTGCCTTGAATGAAAGTTATCTTTAGTTTGTGCGTTTGTACCTGGTTTGTAATTCCTTACTGTGCCACTAAGCGACTGTGACTCTACGGACCAGCTCCAGACATCGAGACAAGTTCAATGTTGTGTATGCAAGACAGTGCGTGTTTGTGTGCATTTAGGCTTACGTTGGCTAAGGGTGAGGATACATGAGGTTAATTCCATGCAGCCGGATTGTGAGGTTAATGGGGTCAGAACATCAATTAAATCTATTAACTTGGGTTAACTTAAAGCCTCTCATACTCAGTATCACCATATACATCTCTATCAGCAACACACAACAAAGGGGGGTAAGTATTTTTTTTTGTTGAACGGAAGTCTTTACACAAAGTACATTTACATAATGTAATTATAGAGTAACAACTATTGCCATAAGCTAAAAAAGCTAAAGCTAACGTTAGGATATAAACAAACCACACCCTTTAATGTCCCCACCCCTTAGTAGATACCTTAATATACCCTAGAACAGGGCTATTCAATTGGCGGCCCGCGGGCCAAATCCGGCCCCCGGGTGATATTTACTGGCCCTTTGAGTATAATGTGAAAAAGTTTAATTTTTTTTTAAATTCTTTTTAAATTTTTCTTTTTTTGGGCCAGAGTGCCTTTATTCCAGAGAGGTTGTTAAATTGAGAGATAGAGGGGAAGACATTGCCTGAAAATTTTGGCGGGCTCGGGTTTCAAACCCACCTACTAGCTACTGTAGTGACAACTCCTGTCATTTATTGCGTCTCTGCGCGCGTCCTCGCGGCTCGCGCTGCCCTTCACTACAAGCTCTCGCACCTTCGACGGTTTCGCGCCAATGGTACGATTAGTCAAACCTGGTCAGCATAGTTGGATATCAAAATGTCTCTTTCTACGTTAAAAAAACGTAAGGTTGACACCGAAAACCGGCAATTCCACAGCGAGTGGAAAGAGATGTACTTGTTTGTAAATGTCAGTGGGAGGCCCGTGTGTTTAATCTGCAATGAGTGTTTATCGGTGTGTAAAGAGTACAACTTGAGAAGGCATTTTAAGACAGCTCACGCCAACTTTGACGTCACTTTTCCAGCGGGCTCTGATGCTCGCCGCCAGAAGATTTTGGGGCTAACTTCGTGCTATGACCAAAGACGTAGCTCCCTGTTTCGGGCTTGCACTGACCAAGAGAGAGCTACCGCAGCATCCCTACGAGTGGCCTGGATATTAGGCAAAAATAAAAGGCCTTTTACGGACGCAGAGACAGTCAAAGAGTGTATGCTTGCATCAATTGAGGAAGTGGTTGCAGATGAGAAAATCCGAAAAAGCGTTATTGACTCAATTAAGAACATTCCGATTTCTGACACGTCAACATCAAGGAGAGTGGAGACCCTTGCATCGGACGTTTTTGAGATTCTCTTGGACAAACTGAGAAAGGCGGAGGTTATGTCGCTAGCTATTGATGAATCCACTGACAGCAGCGATGTTGCACAGCTGTGCCTCTATGTTAGATTTTTTGATGGTGAGTGCTTTCGGGAGGATCTACTTGGATTAATTCCTTTGGATGGACACACGACCGGTGAGGTGATGTTCCACAAAGTGGTTTCGTTTTTCAAGGAGCACAAGTTGGGATTGGATCGTATTAACATGCTTGTAACGGATGGGGCACCTGCGATGTCGGGCCGAACACAGGGACTGTCCGCTAGGCTGGCAGATGTGGCTCCACAGCTGAGATCGCTTCATTGCCTCATCCACCAAAGCCTCCTGTGCGCAAAACTAAGTGGTGAGTTAAAAAACACAATGGACTCTGTCATGGCGATTATTAACTTTATTCGTTGTAACTCCAGTTTACAGCACCGCCTTTTCCGCCAGATGTTGTCAGACATGTCAGCTCAATATAATGATTTGCTCATGCACAGTGACATTAGATGGCTAAGCAAAGGAAACGTCTTGAAACGATTTTGTGAACTTAAGGAGGAGATCATGGCGTTTCTCCGCAATTCAAAACATAAAAAAGCCAACGCCTTTCTGTGTCTGATAGAGAATGATGAGTTTTACGCTGCCGTTTGCTTTTTGAGCGACATTTTCCAACATCTGAACCAACTCAATTTGGAGCTGCAGGGCAGAGATAAAATGGTCACACAACTTGTGGAGAGACTCCATGCGTTTCAAAAAAAGCTCACACTTTTTTCTACGGATTTATGTCCAGGCAAAATGCTCCATTTTCCAACACTGCGCACTGCAGGTTTACAAATCACCGAGGTGATGACTGGATTTATGGACGCATTGAAAACCAACTTTGCCGCGAGGTTTGAACATTTCAGTCTCCCGACTGAAGTGATGAGATTTGTGAAGGACCCTTTCTCTGTGAATGTAGAGGGGGAGTTTGCACTGAAAGCAAAGGAGCTGATTGTGACATTAAATGAGGCGTCTTTACAACTCGAACTCATTGACATTCAGTCATCAGATGACCTGCGACAGTCATTTCAGCTGGCAGGTTCTGAAAAGTTCTGGACTCATGAAGTCAGCCACGAGAAATTCCCTCATTCAAGGGGTCTTGCAATTTTTGTCCTCACAATGTTTGGCTCGACTTACACGTGCGAATCGGCATTCTCACACATGAATGCCATAAAAACTAATAATCGCGCATCCCTCACTGACCAGCATCTGCATCACTGTATGCGTATTGCCATGACAACGTATACTCCCGACTTCCCTGCCCTTGCTAAATCGAAAAAATGCCATTTCTCTCATTAGATGGCACATATCTGCCAAGTTGGTTGCATACTGTATGTCAGTTATCACTATGTTAATCAAAAAAGGTTTGAGTTTTAAAAGGCTGTGTGTTGTGGTTTATTAATTAATACAAGTCTTTTGATAATTGTTTTTGCTTTTAATTAAGCAATTGATGTGGTATGGCTCACATGTCTTTATTGTTATTATACCATAATATGCACTGTTGTTTGTGTATGGCCCTAAATTGCTATTTTGTGTGAATTATTAGATAATTTAATCTAAATCTAATGATGTTGATGGTTATATTAGCTTCACATGTACTGAGTTCTGAACTTGCCATTTATAAAGGCCTTGGGGCTATCTTTGATTTAATTAAACAAAATATATGCACTCCACTATGCTGTTGTAGTATTTACTGTATCTGAAGCTCTTAATATGATTGCTCATATTTCAAGCAATTATTTTCCCGGCCCCTTGCTTTGGATAATTTTCATCAACCGGCCCCCATTCCAAACTAATTGAATAGCCCTGCCCTAGAAGGTTTCCCTGTGTTGGCGTGGTGACGTTTAATGCCCCAAAAAACATCCGTAGTCTCATTTAGCCCATTGTAAGCATGTGTGTTTGTGATTTTACATGTGGGCTAATGGTGGCTAAGAGTGAAGACACATGAGGTTAATTCCATGCAGCTGGATTAAGGTTACTGGTATTGGTTGGTCCAATTTCTTCCTCTAAACTTTTAGTATCTAACAGAATGCTGAAGTTGGTTCAATGTTTACTTTTCCATTTTAGGATAATCCCACCAATACTCTGTCAAAGACATTTCATGAAGTGCCATTTTTATTGCACAACATCTGCTGCAGCTTTCTTCAGACTGTATTGGCTCTTAAACAGTCGTGTTTTCTGACTTTGCTTCAATATCGTTGGAGAACTGGATTTATTGTTAAGACAGATACTCCTTCAGTGTTTTGCCCATCAGTGGTGGCAAGATGGGCATAAAAAGCAGTACATAATAGCTCCCATTGCCATCCTCATATTTCCGGAATAATTTGACCTTGTCTTCACTTCATCATACATAGTAAAGATATGTAATTCCATGCTTTAAGTGGTTGAGTTTATTTAGTTTGGTGAACACATCACAGGGAATGCCAGACGAGGAACCCATTCAGGTCAATGCATTTAAGCCTTTGTGCTGGCCATGGTCACTTTCTATCAAGCCGTCCAATAACAGTGGAACACACACCGACTGGGTACCATTTGAAATAATAATATAAAATGTAAAACAGGGGCTTTTCAAATTGTGTAGATTTTAAGAGTTACGAAACAAACAAAAACACAACGTCCCAGATACAATATTTATGATAGATTGAACAGTAATAGTCCATACACACAACGTTTTTGCCCTTGACCTGTTAGCCAGGTTGAATCAACAGAGATTCCTAGAAGAATGATTAGCATTAACACACATTTCTGGAACACCAAGTGCCTGGTAACTGGGGACATTGTGTGTGTGTGTGTGTGTGTGTGTGTGTGTGTTCATTTTACAGCTCCTTAAAGGGTCAGCTCTGTCTAAACCGCCCTATATCCGGATTGTATAAGCATTCCAGTTTGTGTGTGTATGTGTGTATGTGTGTGTGTGTGTGTGTGTGTGTGTGTGTGTGTGTTGTAGGATGAACTTGGTAGTCTCCCAGCAGGCGCAGGGTGGTGGGGTTACACTGACTCTTCTAAGGTTGAGTGGCATTTGGAAGTAGTAAACAAGTCTGTTGTCTGATGTGGGAGCAGGATGTTGCGCCCATGGGTGAAAATAAGGTCGGAATAGGAGGTAAAACAAAAAAAAATTCAAACAATAACAGAAAAAAATATACAGCCTTCCCACTAAAATGTAGGGTCAAAACTGTGCTCTACATGGGTTAGTTTTAATAGGAGATAAATAATAAAATGTGAACAGGTACTTTTATAGAGGAGGTTTATTTCGGGAATCATGTCTGTTAGAAGACATACATTTTTGGCCAATCACACATGCATTGTTTTAACTCATGCTCCCATAAAACATAGGAATTAAAGTCATCTCTGCATCTGATTGGCTTAATGTGATAGTATTGCCCTAAACCTAACCAATATCACTCCTCATGCCGAAACTTAACCAACCCAACCAATGAAAGCAATGAGTACTAACCAATATCAATGACTCATACTGTATAATAATAATTATAGGGGAAGAAAAAAGAAAGCCCCGGCCCCTTTCCGGTGAAAACAATAATTGGCACCAAAAGTAAAAAAACAGTTTCATCATGTCTTAAAGATGCTGTGCAATGTATTGCACTACACAAACAAATATTTCCTCTACTTCCACTTTTCTTGTCAAAGTTAACAGTTGTAATGTTAAATGTGAAATCTGTGAACTTAAATTCCGCTTTGAAATACAAAACACTGACAAGCAAAGGAAACCCCAGTTTAAGTGTTATCCTGCTGCCTGCATCTTAACTTCAAATTTAGATTGAAAGGACATTGATCCCCTATTGTTTTAGTTTCAACATACTGTATATATTGACATCAATCATGGATCACCAATGACATTGTATAATTGCTTGCATGACTGACCATCATATTTGATCTCCATGTAGATAAAAAAAATGCACGGTTATGTTAATTTATCCGATTGGATTGGCGAAGCCCTTGTAGTTACTGCCAGTCAAATCAAAGGAGATATTTTCTCCCAAAAAGGGGCATGGCCATGATGTAGAGGGAAAGGACCACGGTGGGTTGCTTTAATGTTTGGCAGATGAACTGGCATTGGTTGAAAGTCCATCAGACCCTGTCTGGTATGTGTTTAAACTCCACATTTAGTCCAGAGAGAAAGTCAGCAGACTTTAGGACTTGGTTTGAATTAAGTAAAAAACACTAAATGGAATTCAAATGTGGATAAACAGTCTATTTTGTAAGGCTAACATGAGGTAAAGGGGAAACCAGAAAACACTCATACGCTCAAAACAACAGCTGCTTATTACAGTTACACTCCTCTACCTGGTTTCAATCTCGATCTAGCTTTCAATCACCCTCAGTAATCACGTAAATCGCTTTCTTTTTCATACAGGCCTTTGTGAAGCAAACAAATACATACTCTGGTCCAATGTTTGACAATACAACTCTTGTCTTTCTTTTCCTTTTCAGGCTCCCAGAGAGGTTTGGGCTTGTTCACATATCTATTCAAAACTTTGGGAAGTGTCCAACTGTCACATAAGTAAAATAATCCAGTAAAGTCATCCTGGGTCCTGTCAGAGTGTCCACAAAGCCAGTCTCCATTCTCTGTCAACTACTCTGCATCAGTGACACTATGGGGGGTTAAGCTGACACGCACGCACGCTCACACACACACACACACACACACACACACACACACACACACACACACACACACACACACACACACACACACACACACACACACACACACACACACACACACACACACACACACACACACATACACACACACACACACACACACACACACACACACACACAGCTATCTGTTATGCTTGTTAGCCAGAGGACATGCTGAGCTGATGTCTGCCCACTTATCTACTGCCTGTGTGTGTGTGTGTGTGTGTGTGTGTGTGTGTGTGTGTGTGTGTGTGTGTGTGCGTGTGTGTGTGTGTCATACTTTATAACTTATATAACCTGATTACTTTCCGTTACTTTTGGATTCCGTCAACATCAAATGCAATGCAAATAAATAAGTAAAATTAACCTGACAAACTCAACATGACATGAGTCACCAAGAACTAAACATGGCTAAATTAACAAACTTGGCATGATGTTAGATTAATTACGTTACATTTTTTGCGTGCTCAAGCCCACTATATAAAAGTGCCTATCGGCAATTTTTAAGTCCAAAACACACTATGATGCTCCCTAGTGAACAGACGTCCCGTTCAAAAATGCAATGTGTTTCCACTTCAGTGTGGTTATAATGTACCAGCAGATAATGTTTTTAGCAGATCTAATAAGGTTAGAACTGGCCTGCTGTGCGCTAAAGCACTGTGCTCTGCCCGTTGGTGAGGCACGTTTCAGAGGCTGTAGGTCATGGGACGGCAATAGGCGGCCCGTGGGCCATTGGTGGCCACCAATAATATTTTGCCCGGGAAATTATTTTGAGAATAAAAATAAAAGATTATTTTTTTTTTTTTTTTTACAATATCGGACCGACAGCCGCACATATGTGACCCGCTCTATCGAAATCAGTCAGAAGTGGCAACGGCTCATTTCAAAATAAACGTGGATTTGCGTAAAAAAATAGTTTTTCGGGGTTCGGGTGTTTTGTTTGATTTTAAACAAACAAAGTCTTGGCTTTCAGAATATGAAACTTTTATTTCCAAAATCACACGATAAATACATTTGAAGCTTGTAAAGGGAAGATGACAGCTCTCACTCGCCACTCTGCTGTTCCGCAGCGCTGCTTCCCCTCCCTCCGGCTGAAATTATGAATGTAAGGCGTATAGTAATCATAGATAACACGGCAGGGTCCGTTACAGTTTGTTTTCATCTGATTTCAATTAAACAAAGTCTTGGCTTTCAGAATATTAAACTTGTTTCTGCAAATTCAGATGATAAATACAACTTTGAAGCTTGTAACGGCATAATTACAAGCGGAGAACGGAGTAACTTGACGTCACAGCAGGCATAACAACAGCCGGTGTTTCTCGTGAGTGTTTGCCCCGGGAAACAAATAATACACAGAAATGTAAAATTACACAAACACACACACACGTATACACACACACACACTCGCGAGCTTCCCCCAGACCAGTAATCCAAACGAAAATATCTTCCCTCCGTAGTATTTTGATCATTTGCTCCGCTAATAATCAATCAGATCGATGGATTCCAGAGAAGAGGAAACTTTAAAGGCCTTTTTCTCAAAATGATGACTCGGTGACAGTCATTATATAATGTGACATATTTTGCTTAATATTTGGAGTACAAAAACAATCCTGATATCATTAGAAAGCTAGGAATCTCCTCTTTCCAACAGTGTATACAACTCAAAATGTTTCTTCGGGTCAATGCGACTGATTTTGATGGAGCAGGTCACATATAGGCTGTAATGTCCGAATAGAGAATCTACCTACACCTGAAGAATGCTTATTGTACTTTTATCCATGTTGAGAGTGAATGACACACAGCACAGGCACAATCTGGCAGCGTGGCGCACTGACGCTGATAGTGGATAAAGGTGGACAGCGCGTGGTGCTGAAATAGCCAACATGCAGTTTGTGGTTTGAAAAAAATAACACCAGCTCACTAAATCATTCAAACGTAATGTTTACTTATATCTGAACAGTAACAAAGTTCAGTCAAAACATTGAAAACAACATCGGAGAAGCCGCTTCATCATGGAGGGCGAGGGGTGGTGCTGCATATGCTGCCACCCCAGTTGGCAGCTTTGTTTTGAAAGAAAAGTTTTGGCTCATTGGACATTTATGAGAGAAAATCCCTAATGACCGAGTGCAAGTGAATGCAGCACAAGACGCGAGCCAAGGCAATTTGAGTTGCTAGCTGTCCAAATAACTATAGCAAATGCTCCTCTCACTGTTATTGGCATTTATAGGCCTCCATCGGCCATCTTTGATGCAACTACTAGCCTTACTGAATTGTTGTCTCTACCATGCTGCACTGCGATATATTTCAAATGCACCCTATAGGATTCATCATTGCACACTGTATAGCCTAACTGGATGGTCCTCACTTAGTATGCGTAGGATGCAGCATTGGTTTTTATTATTGTATAAAGCCATTTTAGGTAAGCTTCCACTGTATATATGTGCCAGATTTGTTCCAGTTTGTGACTCTTACAACCTCAGAACCAGTGCCTGGATACGGTTCCAGGTACCTGCTGTGCGGACTGAGGCTTATTTATTATGGTCCTTGGTCTTGGAATGACCTTCAATCAAGCCTCAAACTGAGGGCACTTGTCTCAATAGCCTGTTTTAAATTGGAGTTGTCTGAGGTCCTTACCACCAGCTGCTCTTGCAGTAATAAGTAGTACCTTTCTTTCTGTCCCAAATGTGCACAATGTAGTGACTGTGTTGTGCACCGACAGAAATGTTAAGAGTTTCATGTTCATGTTGTTTTATGTTTGTTTTGTCACTCATCATTTACCTGTCATTCCAGGCTTACTGATATTCCACCTCTTGTGTGTCTCCCGTGCTCATCAGCACCAGCCCCGCCCCTGATTGTTTCCACCTGTGTCTTGTTGTCTCGTGTTTAAATTCCCCAGTCTCCCAGTGTTCATTGTCAGTTCGTCTTGTCTCATGCCTAGGTCAGATCTATGCTCTCCTTGATACTAAGAAGATTTTGTTCTTCACTACGTGAGCGTTTTTCTTTCGTACCCTTATGTCATCTCATTTTGAGATTTGATAGTGTTTGTTTTTGTTCACCATTTTTTTTTTTTTTTGACTCCATGAACTGCAGAGCCTTTTTGGTACAGTGCGATTTGCATTTCCAACACCACCCAGGAGCCTTCTCGTCAGACCATGGTAAAGTGGCATTTATCCTGTCTCACTTAACGGCAAGAGCTGCAGCCTGGGCTACTGCAGAATGGTCTAGAGACACCGAGTTATGTTACTCATTGGCCGATTTCATAAACACTATGAGTCGCATTTTTGACCACTCGTCACCTGCTACAGAGGCCAGCAGAAGACTTTTCCAGATGCGCCAGCTCAACCGTCAGGTGGTTGATTATGCCATTGAGTTTCGCACAGCGGCAGCGGACAGCGGGTGGAATGTTCCGGCTCTTCATGACGCTTTCATGACTGGACTTTCAGAGCCAATAAAGGACCAGCTGGCTCCACTGGAGGTGCCCCGGGATCTGGAAGCTCTCATCGCTGTGGCCATCCGGATCGACAACCGTCTTCGGGAAAGAGAGAGAGAGAGTGCCGAAGCACCCGTGACGTTCTTCCCAGTTCCCAGGATTATTCTCGGAGGGTCGCTCCACCGAGTGAGGATTTCCAGCCCGTGGTATCGGACCGTCGGAGGACAGCGCTTCCGGTTAACTCCGGCGAACTCATGCAGTTGGGTAGAACCAGGCTTACTCGGGAGGAGAGGCAGCGCCGTTTACGGGAGGGCTGCTGTTTCTACTGCTGGATCACCAACTCGCTTCATGTCCGGGAAACGATCGAGCTTGCCAGGCAAAAGGAGGGCGCTGGTGAGCAAGTTTCCCACAGACTTTCCTCCTCGACCTGTTACTCAGGCAAACATTTTTATAAACAATCAGGCCATTGACCAGGGTGTGTTAATAGACTCAGGGGCTGATGAAAGTCTTATGGACTGGGGCATAGTCAATCAGCTAAAAATAAAAACTGTTCCGCTATCTCGCCCTATTAATGCCAGTGCCTTAGACGGCCGTCTGTTGTTCACAGTTACACACTGCACTGAGCCTATTCAGATCACTATGAATAAGGACCATACAGAGAGTATGCTCTTTCATATTTTTGAGTCGGCTCAGCACCCGATTATTTTGGGGTTTCCATGGCTGAAAACACACAATCCTCACATTGACTGGCGCTCAGGGAAAATCAAGGAATGGGGAGAGGATTGTATTGGCAGGTGTAAACTTTCACAACCTGTTAATGCACCAACAGACTCCAGTAGAATCATTATAGATCACCCTGACTATCCTGATCTACAGAAGGTACCTCCCTGTTACCATGATTTAAAGGAAGCGTTTAACAAATCCAAAGCCTTGTCGCTACATCCTCACCGAGATTTTGACTGTCCCATTGATCTCCTACCGGGAGCCCCCATTCCCAAGGGGAGACTTTATTCGATTTCGAGACCTGAGAGAGCAGCAATGGACAACTACATCTCCTCTTCACTCAAGTCAGGGATTATCCGTCCTTCATCTTCTCCAGCCGGAGCAGGGTTTTTCTTTGTGGGAAAGAAAGACGGGTCTCTGAGACCTTGCATAGACTACAGTCCACTAAATGACATTACGGTGAAAAACCGCTATCCTCTGCCACTCATGTCATCTGCTTTTGAACTGCTTCAAACTGCCAAGATATTCACCAAGTTAGATTTAAGAAATGCATATCACTTGGTTAGAATAAGAAAGGGGGATGAGTGGAAGACAGGATTCAATACTCAGAGTGGTCACTATGAGTACCTAGTAATGCCTTTTGGACTATGCAATGCACCGGCTGTTTCAAGCTTTTGTAAATGAGGTTTTGCGGGAATTTTTGAATATTTCGGTATTTGTGTATCTTGATGATATTTTGATTTTCTCCCCAGACGCTAAATCTCATGTTAACCATGTCCGCCAAGTTTTGCAGAAACTGCTTGAGAATCAGCTATATGTCAAGGCAGAGAAATGTGAGTTCCACACAGAAGAGGTGTCTTTCTTAGGATACATAATCTCACCCAATCATATCCAGATGGATCCTGCTAAAATCAGTGCAGTTTCCCAGTGGCCCACACCAGACTCCAGGAAGAAGGTTCAGCAGTTTCTGGGGTTTGCTAACTTCTATAGGAAGTTTATTAGGAATTTCAGTTCTGTTGCTGCCCCTCTGCATGTTCTGACTCCTCCTAAGGTTCCCTTCAAGTGCACTTCCCAGTCGGACTTCGCTTTCCAACGCCTCAGAGAGAGATTCACATCAGCTCCTATTCTCATCATTCCAGATCCCCAGCGCCAGTTTATGGTTGAGGTTGATGCTTCCAATGAGGGAATTGGAGGAGTACTGTCTCAGCGTTCTGTAGAAGACAACAAGATGCATCCCTGTGCTTACCTGTCGCGGAAGTTGACAACGGCAGAGAGGAATTATGATGTGGGAAACAAGGAACTGTTAGCCGTAAAAGCTGCCCTCGAGGAATGGAGACACTGGCTAGAGGGGGCAGAGCAGCCGTTTTTAGTCTGGACAGACCACAAAAATCTGGAGTGTATATACGAAAGGCTAAGCGTCTCAACTCCCGTCAGGCCAGGTGGACACTATTTTTTTTAGTAGGTTCAACTTCACACTCTTTTCGTCCCGGATCCCAGAATCAAAAACCTGATGCTTTGTCTCGTCTTTACGATCCAGAACTCACTTCTGGTGGCCAGCCATGAGGAAGGATGTGGCGGAGTATGTAGCGGCTTGTCCGGTGTGTGCGTGTAATAAGACCTCGTCTCAGGTCAAGATGGGCTTGCTCCAGCTGCTGCCGGTTCCCCAACGTCCTTGGTCACACATATCAATGGACTTCGTGACAGGACTTCCCTCATCCAGAGGCAAGACTACGGTCCTAACAGTGGTGGATCGATTCTCAAAGATGGCCCACTTCATCCCATTGACCAAGCTTCCCTCTGCCAAAGTCACCGCAGAGGTCATTATGAATCAGGTATTCAGGATCCATGGATTCCCTGATGACATTGTCTCCGACAGGGGTCCACAATTCATTTCCGTTTTCTGGAAGGAGTTTTGTCGACTCATAGGCGCCACCGTCAGCTTGTCATCAGGATATCACCCTCAGTCAAATGGACAGTCGGAGTGTCTGAACCAGGAACTAGAGACTACGCTACGTTGTCTCGTCTCCCGGAACCAGACCACCTGGAGTGACCACCTCACATGGGTCGAGTTTGCCCACAATATTCTTCCTACGGCAGCCACAGGTCTCTCTCCATTCCATTGTGTCAATGGTTTCCAGCCTCCGCTTTTCCCAAACAACGAAGAAGAAGTAACGGTACCATCGGCTCATGCCATGAGCAGACGTTGTCGCCGAGTTTGGGCTGGTGCTCGCCAGTCTCTTCTCCGAAGTTCAGCTCGGATGAAGGCGGTTGCAGAAGTCCATCGCAGGGTCGCTCCCTCCTACAGACCAGGCCAAAAGGTTTGGCTTTCCACCGAGGACTTACCACTCCATGTCGCCTCTAAAAAAACTGGCTCCGAGATTTGTGTGTCCTTTTCCGGTGTCCAGAGTCATCAACCCGGTGTCTGTACGCTTACAACTTCCCAGGACTATGAGAGTGCATCCAACGTTTCATGTCAGTAAGATAAAGCCAGTGTGTGAGAGCACACTTGTTCCCGCCTCCAAGCCCCCTCCACCGCCCCAGTTCTTTGAGGGTGGTGAGATTTTACAAGGTCCGTAAATTGCTGGAGGTCCGTAATAGGGGGAAGGGGAAGCAATTCCTGGTAGACTGGAAGGGTTACGGTCCTGAGGCTAGATGCTGGGTAGCTGCTTCATTTATTGTTGACAAAACTTTGATCCATGATCTTTACAATCAGCCTGGGCCATCAGGAGTCGGCCCTAGAGGGGGGGGTACTGTTGTGCACCGACAGAAATGTTAAGAGAGTTTCATTTTCATGTTGTTTTTATGTTGTTTGTCACTCATCATTTACCTGTCATTCCAGGCTTCCTGATATTCCACCTCTTGTGTGTCTCCCGTGCTCATCAGCACCAGCCCCGCCCCTGATTGTTTCCACCTGTGTCTCTTTGTCCTGTGTTTAAATTCCCCAGTCTCCCAGTGTTCATTGTCAGTTCGTCTTGTCTCATGCCTAGGTCAGATCTATGCTCTCCTTGATACTAAGAAGATTTTGTTCCTCACTACGTGAGCGGTTTTCTTTCGTACCCTTATGTCATCTCATTTTGAGATTTGATAGTGTTTGTTTTTGTTCACATACTGAAAATAAAGTATCTTACAAGTACTTTACCTCTGTCTCCTGGGTCGTTGCAATTGGGTCCTATATCCTGAGTATCTGAGTTCGTAACATACTGCTTTTCGTCTCTTGTTTACTTAGTTATGTTCTCTGTATTTTATATGTCTGTGTTATGTGTAAGAATGTATAACGTTGTTGCCTTCTTGGCCAGGTCAGCATTGTAAATGAGATTTTATCTCAATGCTTTTATCTGGTTAAATAAAAAAAATGAAGACACGATGAAGACTCACGCTCATGGTGAAGACATGATGAAGACTCAGGCTCATGATGAAGACTCAGGCTCATGGTGAAGACATGATGAAGACTCAGGCTCATGGTGAAGACATGATGAAGGCTCATGGTGAAGACATGATGAAGACTCAGGCTCATGATGAAGACTCAGACTCATGGTGAAGACATGATGAAGCCTCAGGCACATGATGAAGACTCAGACTCATACTCATGATGAAGACTCAGGCTCATGGTGAAGAAATGATGAAGACTCAGGCTCACTGTGAAGAAATGGTGAAGCTGTCGTTGCCATCCTTGTCTACCCGAATAATCCGGAACCATCAAAGGAAACGTTGAGTTAAACACTGCCCAAGCAACCCGGAAGCCATCGATGGAAACGTTATCCTCATATATATCCTGGTGCAGCCATGTTTCTGTAAAGCACATTAAACTACATTCCAGATATTCCGTCTGAAACCTGGCTCACGCCGTTAGCTTGTCCAATATTACACAGTGATGAGAGGGAGGAAACCAAGCTTTTTCTTTCCCCATAAATCTGGACCCAGCCCTCCATCTTCTTGGCTTGAGTTGACCCTGTATCCTCTGTGTGTCCTTCTCCAGATTTCAGTGGGGATAGCCATTATTCCGACAACCATGCTAGCCGGCTTTAGCACAGCTGTCACCGACATAAACAGCGCAGCCATGGCGTGGATGCACAACAGCAGCAACTCTGTTCAAGAAAGTTAAGAGAGGGTACAGCTTAATAAGTTACTGATATGAAAATAACAAGTAATATCTAATGTCAAAGCTTAAAGTTAAAAATAGTTCAAATCTGTCAGGAGCAACTGTAACATGCTGAATGCACGATTAGCGCAGGCACACTAGTAAAACTCATAGACAGACCCTTTAATTAAAAACAGTGTGGCCTAATCATTTGACCTTTGCCAAACTCTTTATTTTCAAAGCAGAATTTGGACATGTCCTGTGTGCAGATATTTAACATGGTTGCAATTGGCATCATGGGACGGTAATACAAGTCCACACTGACTTGAGTTAAGCCTATCTCTATCCTGCAAGGAAATCCCATGAGGCTTAGTTTTCTTAAATGACACTGAAGGCTTAACCTGTTCTACACCGCCCCCCCGGTACCGGGGAAAAAACGCGTCATCTGCAGGAAACAGTGTCTGAGGGCATCTTAATATTCAATACACTATGAATGTTTTATATCCATGTAATGGGAAGAAACTCAGCTAACTGATCATTTTTATTTTTTTTCTCCAAAAAAACCCACGATGCTAACGCTCAGCCTCTGAATTAGCCAAGAGCGAAGAAACGCTAACCGATTACTGCACAGAAACTCACTCATAACACCCTTATTACTTATCTTAACTGCACATCCAACATATCGACTAGCATCGTGAGATGACACAGAATCGATAGGTACATACATTATCACTCCATGATAAGAACTCGAAGATATTAACAAGAACAGACATCAGAACATGTACTGCTAGGTAGCTAAAAACGGCAACATGGCCTACCTGTGTCATTGTCTGGTCAAAAGTGGTCTTCAATGGCATTAAAACGATAAAAACGCTGCTGAAGGTTAATCCATAGGTTAATCCAATGTGTCTGTGTCCCTTTGAAATGATTTCGGATAATCCATAAGCAATAAACCTGCTTTTCCATTTTCAGATGTCAGAGCGAGAGATAGCTTCACTCTCATGCAAAACTGCGTGCGCATAGCTTTCATTTCTCAATGGTAACGTTGGTGTGTATGTGGAAACTCCCCTTCGATTATATTGGCTCTAACGGTCAGAAAGAGATGTCAATCACCAAAATCGACCAATGGGTTCCAGAGAAACGGTAAAAAAGGCCATTTCCACCCAGATCACCTCAGAAGTGGAGTTTTTTTTGCTAAACCTCTCTAAAGAGGTCAAATGTCACTTGTTTTGCATCAATCTTGATATAGGGTACTTATTATATGTTGTACTTTGGATTCCTACAGCTTTTAGTCTACTTTACCATCATCCAAGGGTAGTTTTCACTATAAGTAAAAAATAATCTTTGGACGGACACTATAATTTAAAGTTTTTTACTATGTTCAATCTGAATCTTCTTTAAAATAAAAAAACATTATATTGATTCTGACTTTTCTACATCCAACTCACAGGTTTATCATTACTTTGTGAAAAAGATTATTAATTTAACCCTTTTAGAAGGGAAGATATGGTCATTTGTTCTGGGAATGTCATTTTCGAGCCTGAGACCTGAAACACAGGCTCAGTGCTTAACAGGTTAAGTACACTGACTGAAAGTTTTGGGAACATCTGAAAAAAGTCAAAAACAAAAGCAAATATAATGCTGTATCCCCACAAATTAAAATGCCCGGGTGGGAAAACAAACACTGAAAACGTTTGACTTTCAGTACATAATTGTCATGATTTGGGGTTTTGTGTGTTAGGTTTTGGGGTTTGTTTTTGATTGTTCTGTTCTCCCTGTTTCTTGTCTGGTCCTTCTCCCTGTGTGTTCCTCCCTGTCATTAGTTTCCCTGGTGTGTCTAATTGTCTGATTGTGTTCACCTGTTGCCCTTGTGTTTCTCCTCCCCTGCCCGGCTGTTTCTCGTCTCGTGATTACCCCTTCCTGTATTTAGTCTTGTCTTTCCCTGTGTTCCCCTGTCGATACATTGTTTGTCTTTCCGGTCTCCCTCCATGCCACCGTGTGTTACCTGTGAGTTTCATGCCATGTTTTGTTCTCCAGCTTTTGAAATAAAGCTCGCTTTTTGTTGATAGACCTTTTCCTTGTTTTTGGTATTCTGCATTTGGGTCCTACCTTTCCCGCAACCCTAACAATAATAACTTTGCCCAAGACACTTATAGAATATTACTTGGGGAAATAGCTAACATTTATATACATTTTCAAACAAGAACAAGCTCAGAAAGAAAGGATGTTCTCTTGATCTCTCTGACACACACTCACATACAGACCCATTAAATGAAACAAAACAGCAAAGTAATTGTAGCAGGAAATAAATCTACTGGGGCTGGAGGATAAATGTGAACACTGCCTTCTCTCAGAGGATCACACACATACATTAACAGAGGACACACACACACCACCCTCCATGGCTCATCAGTTTACAGAATGCTGAGTGCTGCACTCTGCACAGTTATAAAGGATAATTTACAATAATTTATTATCTCCTGCACTCTTTCCGTCTCTCTCAGGACCAACGTATCTGACTATTCATCTTTTGCCTCCTTGGCCGTTTTCGCTGCGATTCTGTCTGTTGTTCTTACTCTCCATTGACCCTATTAAATCCAACTCTACTCTATTTTCATTTTCTTTGACATTTTACCCAACCCTTCTCTCCATTTCCCCTCATTCTCAGTCTTTCCTGTCTCTTTTTAGGCATAAATTGAGTTATCGTGATAGAAACATGTGCAGGACATGGTGGATTGGTAGCCTGCAGCCAGTGGAATAATGCTTCAACAAGGACACCATCCGTGACTGTCATTATTTGAATTTACACAAATATTAGCATGTTTACCTCATCAAGGAAACAATTTAAAGTAGTATCAACAATGGAAAATAGAAATAAAAGTAATTTGATGTCATTGCTTTGGGTGTTTGCTATTGGGCGAGTTAGGGTTAGGGGCTGTGGGCAATGTTCCTATCCATGCACATACATTCATAACACTATGAATCTATATGTATTTATTCACACTGTCTTTAAATAAATGCATACTAGGGTTAAATGTTATATCGTGAATTAGTTCCCACACCAACTAATTGGCGATTCGATCCACAGCAAAAAAAATATGAATTTCATCAATAGTAACCTGGTAAAATCAGCAAAGGGGGCTACAAAGGGCTATTTGTTATGGATTGTAGTTATATTGTTCTTGCTGAACGTCTGTTCACATTCCTCTTATTTCTTCCTCCCAACTCTGGATTGCTGTAGTTGGTGGAAATTAAATTAGGGAAAACATTTTCTTTGTAGATTACAATTTTAGTACTAAAACTTTCTTCTAGAATTAAGATTAAGCAGAGAAACCATAGCATGTTCCAGTTATTTTCTTGATAATCTTAGTTTGAATTAAGTGTTTTCTACACCGGTTGCAAGTTAATATAAGCACGATTTGAGAGGCTATTTGTCCCGCACAGCCTAGGCTTTGAACGATAAAAATAAAGGTGCTTCTGAGAACAATTCACAGAGCAGACCAACATTTCTGAAAATGTAACCTTGCGTAATGTTTTGGGGTGTCAAAAATTGTCAATGTGATTTTTGCTCCATCAAATATGACTTTAAAGTGCAGTATACCCTGTAATAAGAATCAAGATAGTAACATACTGTCAGCAGTTTGTTGCAAATGCCTTTATGAAAATCTTTTCAAGTTTCAGTTTACTTTCACTTCCGTTTTAATAGAAAGCAGCCATTTAGACATGTACTTTTGGTATGGGGTCCACATTTTATTAAAGTAGTCATTTTCATGCTGAATTAAACAATACATAAGAGTTTCCACTCCTGTACAAATTAATTAATTTCAAAATATATATTTGATGTCATATTAATTTAATGTACTGCCTTTATCTTTATGTTGCCCTTTTTCTTTCCATGCTCATCCTAAAACAGGAATATATTGTCCTTCTAAATGAATGGATATTATAAAATGTGCAACCCACTACATATTCATTTGAATAATCATATGAATTAGTATTACTATACCATTTAGGGTCTGAGCAACGACAACTTCAGGTTGTAAGAATCCAAACGATTATTATTAATACTTTTTTCCCCCTAATGACTCAGATATTTGAGGGCCTTAACCTGTGACCTAAAATGCAGATGCTGTATTAGTGAATTACCTAGATGTATAACATTTGGTGACGATAAAAAGTACATTGGAGCGAGACCGTAAACCCAACAAAAAGTCGTTTTTTAAAAACTTGACAGCGTTTTTTGACCATTACAGGGTTTTGTAATTTAACAAACTGCTTAAGATTAGCATTCGTGTTTAACTTTTATTTACATAAATACATATTTATACATAAAAATGCACTTCTGTACATTTTGAGATGAATACAATTTAGTGCCACCTTTGCCACTTTGGGTTAAATTATTCCATATTGAGTAGGCGTAATGGGCACAGAGATGGATTGAAGTACACTGCGGTTACTGTGCTCCAATCACCCTAATGGCTAAAGCCATGCATATTAAATACAGAGACTGGCAGGGGAAGAATTGGGGAAGAGAGATGGTTAAGTACACGCTCCATTCGCTTTAATCGGCCTTATGGATAGAGAGGCTTTTAAATACAGAAATGATTTGAGGTTGAAAGACAGGAGTGGAATATGAAATGGAAAGACGCAAACAATTAGGCCAGAAAGGGACAAAGAGAGAAGAAGGGGGTATGAAAAAAAGGGAGTGTCATCTTCCGTGACCTCGGGTAGCGTATTGCCGATGACAAACTTAATGGAGCCTCATTTCCCCGGTGCTGTTCACCTCACTGCACCTGTCTGGACCTTTCTCCCTCTCCGTCTATAGCCGCTTTCACACCAAGTACTCTGCCGTACTTAGTGGCCAGCACTTAGTTCCCAGCACTTAGTACCCCCATGGAACTAAGTATAGATCGCGTTCAGACCGGAATAAGTTCCCTGAGGGAAGATTACGCAAATGAAGCCGCTGACGTCACTTCTTCTTCTTCTTCTGCTTTTGGTTTACTGGCAGGCCGCAAACCACTTCACGACGTATACTGCCACCCGAAGTCCCGGCCGGAAGTCCCTGGAGTTGGGGACTGGCTTCAGTAGAAGCTGCTGGGACTCCCAGCAGCTTCTACTGAAGCCTTCCGAGTAAATCGCCAGAACGCCGACACCTCCTCATCACTCCACCGCTCCAATGTTTTCTTTTGTGTTGCCATAAGTTAGTCTCTCTCCGTTGGTGCACGGGGCTAATGCTAATAATGGTAATGCCAGCAAATACAATGGCGGCTTCACAAAACTTTTCAGAGTTTTACGGGGCGTGGTTTGCAAATCGCCCAGCCAATTGAAATTGGTACTTTTGTCTCCCCAGGATAGTACCACCTCTCTAGCAGGCACTAAACATGGGGGTAAAAGTTCTCTGAACTAAGTACTCTTTTTGGTGTGAATGCAAAATTCCAGGCACTATCGGAACTAAACGGGAAAAGTACGGGTAAAAGTACTCCGGTGTGAAAGCGCCTAATATCCCCATTTCTCTGGCTACTATAGTAATTATGTATGCTTGAAGGAGACTGATCATTCTGTCCAGTCACCGTGTTAACATTAATAAAACAGGGCTCTTTGGAAACTATCTTCTCCCCACTCTTCCTCTCCTCTGCCAGAGCATCTGTTAATACACTGTCATTACGACTAAACAATCTAAAAGGACAGGGTGAATCCGCTGCAGTTAATTTAGCCTGTGATGAATGTGGATTTAAAGCAATGATAGGGAGCCAGGAGTGAAGGTTTCAAAATCCATCTCAAAGTATGCAAATGAATACAGTCAGTGCTGACTGAGAGGAATAGAAGATCCGAGGTGATACCTGACATGAACTCTGGTTCATTCATAATGCCTGAGCATTCAGATCAGGGCTTTTGTAAAGAACTTAAGATATTCATGGGATTGAATATACCCGAGAGCTTAAATATTTTTAAGCTTATGTTCAGGATATTAAACCTTAAAGTTCCGCTGCAGAAAAAGGGCCAAGAAGCACATGAGCTCTCTCCCTTTTTTTTTTTTTTTTTGGAATGAGGCCTATTCCTGTCCCCAAATGCTACTTAATGTATGCTAGGTTGAAAGGTGAAAAGGCAGTGCGCATCAACACAGCGGGAGCAGATCTTTGACCGGCCATATATATTTTGGACGTCTGGTCCATTTTTCTCCGTCAGAAAGATTTATTCAAACATGGTTCATGTAGACCATTATGAATATCCCCGTTTAGAAAACATCAAGCATTTCTCCCTTCTCATCATTTTCTGCTTTAAGAGACCCTATCGTACTTTTTTGGGTGTTCCCTTTCCCACAGTGTGTTATATAGGGTTTTGTGCATGTTACTGGTCTGCAAAGGCTAACGTTCCAATGGCCAGTTAATCAGAGCAGACTGGGCTCTGGCTTCAGACAGAGGGTGAAAAGAGGTAATGCAGCCCAGGCATTATGAGAAAAATAAAATACCTTTCTGAACATTAAAGCATGTAAACATGTCACATTAGAGACACAAAATACAAATTGGAACCTGTAAATTAGCATAATAGCCTTTAACTAGTGTTGCAGCATTAGCTTCCTCTGTACTTTTTTAGGCGACCAAGCCAAGTCCCAAGGGAGTGTGGACTGTTTCTTTGAGAAGTGCCTGTTCACCTCTTTTAGCAAGGCTCCCCAGACACTTTAAATATAAAAGCTGCCCAATGCTCCTAATACAAGTATTGGTGAAATGTCTTAATTATACTGTGTACATGTATGACGATTTGAATCCTCCATTTCGATTTCCAAGAAGATGGCTGTAAAACATAACCTTCTTGGTGGAGGTAACAATCTGAACCATCCCTTTAATGAATTACAAGTTTCTGAGCATAGTAATGTATTAGCGCTGGAGGCTAAGTCTACGGTTGATTTTGTTGGAGAGGGCCAACAAAGCAGAGTTTTCTCACATCACACAATACACTTACTAGGCCTGAACACACTTTAACTAACTTCCTTTTTTTATAGCAATTTCTGCCATTCCTAGTGATGACTAGGCTCTGGAACAGTCTGCACCTACATGTGAGGTCGGCCCAGACCCTAGGGGTTTTTAAATCTTCACTGAAGACACACTTCTTCTCTCTGGCCTTCTAGTCAGAGCTGAGCATGACACCTGACATTTTCTCTGTGTTTTGTCTTTATATTTCTGTTGTAAAGTCTTGTCTTTTCTATTTTTTTTATGATGTTATTGTAGTGTGCTTTTATTACATGTAGCCTACAGCACTTTGGCTCGACCAAAAATCGTTTTTAAATGTGCTGTATAAATAAAACTTGATTTGATTGATTTGATTTGACTCAATGTCACTTAAACTCCTCTCAGAGCTTTTGTTAGATTAACTCAGACGGGAGATTATTCCCAAACAACTAATGCTTTTGTTTGTGTCATTCCGTGATGCATTCCCCCACTGTGTTTTGTTTGATAGCAATTACGCTAGCATACCAAAGAACACAGCATGACAAACTGAGTCACTCTCAGCTGTTGGACAGGAATAGACAATGACTGTTGGGTTTAAGCACCCTTCAGTTGTTGAAGGTTCGAGCCCGCTCCGCGCTGTTCGTTTGATGAGTGGTCTGCTGTAAAAAGGAACGGCTCAGACAGAGATATGAGATTAAACAATAAGCTGATTTAATGGTAGAAACAACAGTACAATATAACGAAGTACTTATATAACGAAGTACTTCGGGCCTCAGCTCTTCCACCGTGCGATGTACGTATCAGACAGTCAGACAGAACAGAGGCCGCGAGTGTACAGAATTCACAATATTTATTCCCACAAACGGAGAGGAGTTGTGTGGGAGGAGTTGTGTCGGTTGCTCCTCCCTAGGTGTTCATCCATTGGTGGACTCACTCCTGGGCGAGCCCTAGGCAGTGAATCAGAGTGAGTCAGCCATTGACGAGGTCTAAACAGCGAATCAGAGTGAGTCAGCCATAGTGTGGGAATTTGGATCTCCTGCGCCGCCGATCAGTCCCAGGTCATCTTTTATGGCAGCCATAAAATAAACAATTCTGGGTCGCACGGGGGTGAGGTACCAATCCTTATCTTCGTTTATCCTCAGCACCTGGCCGTACCACTCCGCATCCCAATCTTTCTCTCAGAACAATCTCTGCATAGACTCAATGGTGTCAGTTTTATTACCTTTCTCCTACAACCCCCCCATGCTCCTATCCGGGCCATTAAAACCCGGGGGGGCGACTGGATCCTCTACATTCCTAAGTCAACGCACACACAATTGACCACAGCAAACAAAGGAAAATAAGAACACTTGGTCTAGTTTCATAAGTATACATTTTACACAGACAAAGTTATAATTATTAAAACAGGTTATATAGGATTACAGGTTACTTTAATCCCCCTTTTGATCTCACCTCCAGAGATCAATTCACATAGCATTCAAAACATAACCACTGTCATTCTTTTCTACTGCGTCTGTCCCACAATGAGCGGATACAAGGCACACAACAACAACCACATGTTACTAAAATGGCAATACAAGTAGCTATTGAAATCAAAAGAGACATTATTAAACCTTTCCATTGACCAAACATGTTTGTAAACCATTCCTCCAAGGGGTTGTGTATCCCTGATTGTTCATGCATAGTTATGGATAGTGTGCGAAAGCCTTCTAAAGCCTTTGTGACGGAACCGTCCGGAGCCGTATTGTTTGGAATGAAAGTACAACACATATCACCAAACATTGAACACACACCTCCTTTCTCAGCTAACAGCATGTCAAGGGCCATTCTATTCTGTTTCAGCCATAAGGGAAGTCGGCCCCAGCTGTTCAGCGAGTCCTTCTACAGGTCCCTAGTGAGATTAGCTAAACGGAGCACATTGTAATGTACATAGTTGATCCTGTCTACATTATTCCATCACTACCTGCTTGGAAAGTGAAGGTTTGTTTAGGAGACATTTTGGTAACAACTACCTCATGTTTGGCCCGTTTGACCCTAGTTACGGACTCCTCTGGCGGGGGAATGGAGTCTGGGTGGTCAATGGAATCATTAAAACAAAAATAAAGGCAAGGGTGAACACACATTATTTCTGTTATTAATAATAGGAGATTTACTAGGACACAAGGAATTAACACCCAATCAAATAATAAGGCAATTCGCTAATGGGCCATATAACTAAGAATGGTGTTCAAGATACAAACAGTGTCCCAAGTAAAACCACGATTCCCACTAGCAGAGTACACCAACAAACAATAAGGAAGTGTAATCCACAGTCTGTCATTGTTGAGTACCTTTAATCAGTGGTCCGTGTTATTGTAATTAGGTTGAACACAATGCTAAAATCTCCTAAGGAGATTTTTAAAACTAGGGTGTAAAATAGTACCCTGTAATGGTAAATACTGTGCTCCCAGAACCTGTTAAATAGAAGGTCTGGTGAGTGGGGAGACTTCCACTGCCCTTTAACTATAGGGCTAACCTCTCGTTATATATAACCTACTACTCTTATTAGAAAGAGGCCCTATAGGTGGGCATAAAAATGCTGCGGGTCCTATTGGAGTCGTGGTTATATGGAGTCGTGTGTTTCAGAGTAGACTCGTGTCCGCCTCCTCGCCGGCCGTAATCTCCTTTCCAAGATCGCCTGTTGTTACCTCTGTGTCTTTGTCCTTGTCATCTGTTGTATGGGTCGTTGCTTCTGCTGGGCTGTCGTCGTCAGATGTGTCGTTCTCTCGTCCTGCTGCAGCGATGTCAGTTCTGATGTCGTCTAACGTCCTTGCTGGAGGTTTTCCAACGGCGCACTGGCTCCAATGATACCACGTTTCCCCCTTTCCTTCGAGGCGAACTGCATGTGATGTCCTCTGAGTCACTCTGTGCGGGCCGGTGAACCTTGGGTTGAGCCACTTCGGACGGATGACCTTCAGCCAGATGAATTCTGCGGTGTTAGCCTCGTGCTTCTCCGGTCCCCCTTTGGCGTCAGCCACCTGGGTGGAGAAATCTCATACCAAGCCCTTAAGTTGCTGGTAGTATGGTTTGCTATCCATCTCTTCTACTTCTTTCCCTACTGCTAATGCTCCAGGACCCGGAAACTGATGGCCGTGGGTCAGCTCAAATGGGGAGAAACCTGTCCCTCAGTTAATGTGTTCATAAACAAAGTCCGACACCGGCTATATCAACCTGTTTCAGAGGAAGGTGGAGTCCCCTGTGCCGTCTTGACTTGCCGTGTCTTCTCTGTCAGAGGCAGAGGTTTCATCCTTTTTTTTTTTTAGTCCTAAAAAATTTGACGCGTTTTGCAACAAAGTCAAGTATTTCTTCATCTGTAGGTGTATGTGTTGATACAGGTGTTCTTTAATGTCATGAGGGGAACTGGGTGAGGGGGGGTTAGAGGTGGAGGGAAGCGTATAGGGAGGGGTCGGGTCTTAAAGGGGTTGTATAAATCTGGATAGAGGAGGGGACCGCCCTCTGGGATGTCTGGGAGGGGCCCACCATATGGCTTCTCCTTCCTGACTGGCTCTATCACTTCTGTGGGAGGGGCTGGTGCAGGACTGGGTGGGGCTGCTATGGCGGGCAGATTTTTGGCGGGAGTTTTGCTCAGAGAGCAGGTTACTGCCACTCCATTCATAACTAAGGCTGCGTTATGGCCTATTCTCCTTAGCTTGTCAACTAGCTCCCTTTCTTTGTTAAGTTTAGAAGCCCTGATAAAACCTGCCTTCTGCTTGTTGAGAGTTTCTAATTTCTGAACCAACTGTCGCTCGTATGTATTGAGTGCTGTGGCTAGGAGACTTATTGCCTCGTCACCCTCTACTCTATTCTCTGCGATCATCTGATCGTGTAAGAAACGGAGATCGCTGCTCGCCTTTTTATGATCTCCGGGCTTAAGTCCGCTAAGTATCAATCTCTCTGCTTGTCCCCACTGTTCCCTTAAACTCCCCGGAACAGGGACTCCTAATTCTCTCTCTTCACGTTCAAATTCTCCTTCCATTTTGACTTCGTTCGTATCTGCTTCTCCTAAAGGTTTTAGTTTTTTATAAAAAATACCAGATATCTCTGCGTACTATAATTTACTAATTATTGTAGTTTTATTCCCACAGGTATACAGTCTGATAGTTTTCGGTGCGAGGTGTATTATTGGCGGCGCGTAAGGCTCAGGTTTGGGAAGGCTAAATAACTTGTTTTACCTGACGCTGCCTGCCTCCGGCGTCTATAGAAAAGAGATCAACTCAGTGAAAGCTGCGCCTGATCAGAGCTCAGCGTGCGGAGTTTAAATCTATCAAGTCATATTACAGGATAAAGGAAATACAGTTTAAACTGCCGTATGAAGAGAAGACGCCGACGTGTCGCACTTATCATTCATATCACATCATCGATCATATAATATCATAATATATCATATATTTCCTTGTCTAAGTCAGCTTCTCGAGCCGTATCTGACCGTGCAACACTTACATTGTCACATACTGTATGCAGAAGTATTATTTTAAGCAACACATTAGGTTGACGAAACACTCAACTCAAATGTAATTAAAGTCAGATCCACTCGTGTCTTAGATGGGCAACAGTGATAACATAAAACTGTTGTACGCTTTCAAACACTCGGTAGTTTATTTATTTTTTAACCAGTTGCTCTATATTCACCTTGCAGGTGCAACTATGTGGCTTGTATCCTTTATTATATGTTTAAGTCATGGATGTTTAAAGTTCATATTTGTCTAATATTAATTTACTTTTCATTAATGAAGTATGACGCTGCGCTGTTAGTACACTTGTCCCTTTCACGTGAACGCGCTCTCAGCTGGAGAGAGAAACCCTGGCTCGATTTACCGAGTTGATAACCAGCGTCGTAGGACCGCTTAGCCGTTACGTTAAGCCCGCGCTGATTGGTCCAAATTGACCAATCCACGGACTTCCTCACACACACACACACTCAGTGCAGGCAGCTCTGCTGATTTCTCCTCCCTGGCTGCAGGCTGATAACAGCCAGTTGGCATCAAGGCGAAATTCTCTCTGCAGACCCATTCTCACAGCGCCTATCAACC
This sequence comes from Dissostichus eleginoides, assembly GCA_031216635.1. NCBI lineage: Eukaryota > Metazoa > Chordata > Actinopteri > Perciformes > Nototheniidae > Dissostichus > Dissostichus eleginoides. The sequence continues at coordinate 8,042,808 of CM062275.1, forward strand.
TTTTTCTTACTCAATATCAAGCCACACTTAATCACACTCAAAATAAATATACCTAACGTAACCCCAGATCCGTCTAAGGATTGCCTGTGTACTTAGTCGATGAGCCCCAACCCCAGAATTCGTCTAAGAATTACTGTGTGTGTCACCTTATTTCTCAGAGTATTTCAGCTGGACTTCCTTTACAAATTTAAAACCACTGAAATCTCGGACGACGATTGCAGCTGGACTTCCTTTAAAATTTATAACCACTGCAATCTCGTTACACAGTTAATCACACTCAAAATAAATAACCTAACGTAACCCCAGATCCGTCTAAGGATTGCCTGTGTACTTAGTCGATGAGCCCCAACCCCAGAATTCGTCTAAGAATTACTGTGTGTGTCACCTTATTTCTCAGAGTATTTCAGCTGGACTTCCTTTACATTTAAAACCACTGAAATCTCGGACGACGATTGCAGCTGGACTTCCTTTACAAAATTTATAACCACTGCAATCTCGTTACACAGTTAATATATTCCCCGTACAGTCTAGTTGACTTTTATAGTGCGATGTATATTTCAACAGATGGAGAGACTTCCAGAAGCGCTTCTACACCCCCTTTCGGCGATGTGGCTTTTGGCAAGGAGTCGAAACCCAGTCTACAGAATCTCTTTATCGTCACGTTTAGTCTTCTAGATTAACCCCACAGCAAGAGTTTGCGAGATCCGGTCATTTCAAATTGATTTTGAAAGTTGCGTTTCTCCTCTTGAAATACCCCACATATAACACAACTGCAGCTCCTCTTTGAGACTGGAAAGTGTTATTCTGTAGTACTGTTCTTTCTACCGTAAGACTAAAACACTGAAAATGCCGCTGACAACTCTAAAATTTTGTAGTATAGCCAATCACAGATTTTGATAATAACAGGTATCTGCTCACCTTTCTGTTGTGGGGTACCCTGGTTTAGTTGTCAGAGGTATTCGAGGTGTCTTCCCTGGACCGTTCGTCCGCTGGCTGCCGGTGTGCCTTCTATGAGACCCTACTCATCACGTCGGTCGGTCACCAAATTGTTGGGTTTAAGCACCCTTCAGTTGTTGAAGGTTCGAGCCCGCTCCGCGCTGTTCGTTTGATGAGTGGTCTGCTGTAAAAAGGAACGGCTCAGACAGAGATATGAGATTAAACAATAAGCTGATTTAATGGTAGAAACAACAGTACAATATAACGAAGTACTTATATAACGAAGTACTTCGGGCCTCAGCTCTTCCACCGTGCGATGTACGTATCAGACAGTCAGACCGAACAGAGGCCGCGAGTGTACAGAATTCACAATATTTATTCCCACAAACGGAGAGGAGTTGTGTGGGAGGAGTTGTGTCGGTTGCTCCTCCCTAGGTGTTCATCCATTGGTGGACTCACTCCTGGGCGAGCCCTAGGCAGTGAATCAGAGTGAGTCAGCCATTGACGAGGTCTAAACAGCGAATCAGAGTGAGTCAGCCATAGGTGTGGGAAGTTTGGATCTCCTGCGCCGCCGATCAGTCCCAGGTCATCTTTTATGGCAGCCATAAAATAAACAATTCTGGGTTGAACGGGGTTGAGGTACCAATCCTTATCTTCATTTATCCTCAGCACCTGGCCGTACCACTCCGCATCCCAATCTTTCTCTCAGTACAATCTCTGCATAGACTCAATGGTGTCAGTTTTATTACCTTTCTCCTGCAGCCCCCCCATGCTCCTATCCGGCCCATTAAAAACCCGGGGGGGGGCGACTGGATCCTCTACATTCCTAAGTCAACGCACACACAATTGACCACAGCAAACAAAGGAAAATAAGAACACTTGGTCTAGTTTCATAAGTATACATTTTACATAGACAAAGTTATAATTATTAAAACAGGTTATATAGGATATACAGGTTACTTTATGACCAATGTTTTTATGTTGTTTATTTCAACATGCTAATCATGCTTAGCTGCTAGGAGCAGCTATATGCGTCATGCTTCACTTTCATCTATGCAAAAAGGAAGACATTTTTCTGAAAGAGGGCATCAGGGCAGCTGTGTGAGGTGAATACTGCTTATACTATCATAAGCGTAACAACAGTAATACGTTTATATATAAAACATTTATTTTATACTTTTTCAAAAGTTTTCAAATATTTAAAAGCAAATCTGCCGTTGATTAATCTTGGTTGACATTAACTATTATTTCAATGAACTAATCAATCACCTTTTCAGTGTAAAAAAAAAACACATGTCATTTTTAATTCAGCTTATCAAATGTGAATATTTTATTATTTCATATCATATTAAATGTAATCTTTTATTCAATTATTTGAATATTTAATACAGTTTTTGACTTTTAGTCCCAAAACGTTATGAAATTATAAGCATATTTGTACTATTCATTGATTATAGGCCAAGCTGTTAATTGATTCATTGAAAGATAAACAGATTGTTAGACTCAGTTATGAATTCACATTTTGTGTACATTCAGAGACCCCCTGGTATGAAAAACAGGAGCTAACTGGAGGCTCAACTCGTGAGGATCAACACTCAGAGGAAGCCCATTATGGTCAAATAACTCACCTCACTAACATAATGACTGTTGGCGTGTAGTGTCCACCGAGGCCCGTAGCCCAGAGCCAAACAGCTCCAGGAAGTCTATCGCACGCTCCTGAACCTCTCAGCAGGAATACACGCTCAAATCAAAGGACGATCAGTCCGCTGAGGAGCAGCAGTTAGTGCACCATGGGATCCAGATGTCAACAATTACATCAAAGCACATGGGTTGAGCGTTGAAAAGGTCAAACGGACATTACAATCCATCAGGGGTTTTCATTTTGTGTTGGGGATGTCAATTCTGCTGTCACTGTTGCCTTTCACCTCCCCTCTGCTGAGTCACATCCAGAGGTCAGAGGAAAGGCCGAGACAGCAAACATCTTTGGGGACAGTGATGATGAAGATGGATTGGACAGTGAAGCACCACTCCACTATCAACAGACGATGGCTCTTTCAGAACCACATACTGGTAGCGGACACAAAATATACAACTATAAACGCTAAAATGTGTTACTTTTCTGTGTACATTGTATTATGTATTTTGTGTAACATTTTTATTATAATACTGTTTGAATCAAGAATAATCTTAAAGGAACTTCTAAAAATGTATCCTGTGGGGTTCTTAGCCATTTTTATATTTACCTTTGCTCATCAAAATGACTTGTTAGTGTTAGGGATGCTCCGATCGCCAATTTTGGGGCCGATCGCCGGAATCAGTATCGGCCGATACCGATCCGATCGAGTGGGCGGGGCCTATGGGGATCTTCCATTTAAAGTTATGTTTAAAACTCAGTTAATGGGGCTCATTCACTGGCGCTTCCACAAACAACAACCAACATAATTATTACATTCAAATGATGTACATTATTCAAGTTTACATTAACTTTGGATAATAACACGGGAGATTTCTGTAGTGGCCAAACCGTGTTACTACAACTTCTGTGTCAATCTGTGACATCATTGGGCCCAAAATAGTTATTCCCCATTGGGAAAGACACGTCTGTAAATCAGCTTAAAATTGTCCTATTCACAGTCTGAACACTTGAATGGCACTTATTTAAATCATTAGGACAAAAAAGGTTGAATAATGCTCGAAAAGCCGATTCCAGAGTAATTTTCCCTCTCCATTGATTTGACTGAGCCGAGACCGGCCCCGTTAGTGTCAATTTGGGGTTGGGCTCAAGTAAAACTCAAGTGCGCACATTCTATGGGCCCAAATACGAAAATGTTTGTTCTTGAGTCAGGCCGTTTTGGCTTCATTGGACACTGAACAACTTTGATAGGACTTCGTCGTATCCAGTTCTCTGTATACATCCATGGTCTATGTATGCATGAAACAGATAACCAAAAACTGGGGAACAGCTGTAAAATGTATTTTTCCAAAGTACTAAGAGTGAATAAAAAGCCTGACATTTAATTCGAACATGCCTTTTATTAAAATTGTCATGTATCATATTCTGACCCTTGTTTTTTCCTGTCCGTCTGTCCTTTACAGAGACATAATATTCAGCAGGATGTTTCAGTTTTACTTCTGGTTGAGGTTTGTGGACAACATTGTGACACATTTCAAATATCCAGTCCTGTTTGCAAATATGTACTTTAACCAATAAAGGCTGGATCCAGACCTACCTTTAAACTTGCTTTACTGCCTCCCTCACCCAGTGAAACAGTTTTAAGTTTCAGTTTGTGAATGACCTCAACTACAATGACCCAAGCGTTTACCCACATATTCCTCTTCATATGCAAATTATACTGATCACCAACCCGAAATACAGATTGAACATTATTATCTTTCAAATAGGATGATTTGTTTTTTGACTTGACTCAAAATGCAATAGTAGCTTAATGAATCACTAAGACAGGTTTTTGCAGTATATGGTCATGAATACAGTCTGCAAAAAACACGGACCCTCACTATTGCGGTAAGCGTGTTGTCACTTCCGGTTGTTGTCACCTCCGGGCTATCCTGTGTGCCTGTTCTGCTGCTGATAGCTTATATTATCTTAAACTAAATTGATCGTTCTACAATTCTTGATCACGGCAGCTACCTGACGTTGTAATCACACGTTACTACAGCTTAAGCACTCACAACTCTCCTTCTCTTAGCGACTGTAACTCCACAGTTGCTTACACTCCTTTCGGGTTTGCTAACGGTAGCTACTTTAGCTTGATAGCTAGCCATGGCTCCTTCCCCTGCCTCGGGTGCTATTTCCTGCTCTATCTGTCTTTATGTTTGATTATTTCCCTTCCTCCTTTACTGGTACCGATAGGCCTACATGTGTTAAATGTAGTACAGTTGCTAGGTTGGAGGCGGGAATCATAGCCATAGAAGCCCGGCTCCGCATTTTAGAAAGTAACTCAGCTACAGTAAAACCCATGTTAGTCGGTGCAGACCGGCAAGAGATAGCTCCTACTAGCCGTCCCCCGGCAACTCCCGAGCAGCCGGGAGACTGGGTGACTGTTCAGAAGGGGGCATAACGCGAGACCCGCAGGTCCCCACCAACCCGTTCACTTATCTAACAGATTTTCCCAACTCAGCGAGACACCTGCTGAGAAGCCAACTCTGGTTATTGGTAGCTCTATTATGAGACACGTGAATTTAGAGACCGAAGCCTCCACAGTCACATGCATTCCGGGGGCCAGAGCGGGCGACGTTGAGGCGCATCTTAAACTGCTGGCTAAGAATAAACGTAAATACAGGATTGTTATTCACGTCGGTGGTAATGATGTTCGTTTACGCCAATCAGAATGCACTAAAGCTAATGTGGCGTCGGTGTGTAGATATGCTAAAACAATGTCGGACACCGTAATTTTCTCTGGTCCCCTCCCCAATCTGATCAATGACGACATGTATAGCCGCATGTCATCATTTCAGCGCTGGTTGTCTTGGTGGTGCCCAGCAAACGATGTTGGCTTCGTAAATAATTGGACAGCCTTCTGGGGAAAACCTGATCTGATTAAGAGAGACGGCATTCATCCTACTCTGGAAGGTGCAGATCTCATTTCAGCAAACATTTCAGAGCTTTGTGGACGTAATCCATGACAAACTGGAGTTAAGACCAGGAGGAGGAGTCACAGTTTTACACGCTTCTCTGCGCTCTCTCCAATAAAATACCCAATATTAACGTCTGCCCAAGGACAATTTAAAGTAAAACCTAATAGAGGTGTCAAACATAATAACTTAATAAAAGTAAATGTAACAACTACTACAGTGCAACAAAACAGGAAGATTAAATGTGGACTCTTAAACATAAGATCTCTAGCATCTAAAGCAATATTGGTAAATGATTTAATATCAGATTATAATATTGATATATGCTGTCTCACTGAAACTTGGTTGAGACATGAAGAATATGTCAGCATAAATGAAGCCACTCCACCCAGCCATATCAATACTCATATTGCTCGAGGCACAGGCCGAGGAGGTGGAGTTGCAGCCATCTTTGACTCAAGTTTACTTATCAATACTAAACCAAAATTAAATTATACCTCCTTTGAAAGCCTTGTTTTTATTCTTACGCATCCGACCTGGAAAACTTAAGCAGCCAATCTTATTTGTTACAGTGTACCGTGCACCAGGTCCTTATTCAGAATAGAGTTTTTATCAACTTTGGTACTTAAAACAGATAAAGTAATTATCGGTGACTTTAATATTCATGTTGACGATGATAAAAATAGCCTTACTGTTGCATTTAACTCTATATTAGATTCTATTGGTTTCCGTCAGAGTGTAAATAAACCAACCCACTGTTATAATCACACTCTCGACCTGACTTATGGTATTGAAATTGAGCAACTATTAATCGAACCGCATAATCCTGCTTTATCCGACCATTTTTTGGTAACTTTTGAAGTACTGTTACTAGACTACAAACCATTAGTCAAAAGCTCCTGCAGCAGAAACCTATCTGTTAGTGCTATAGCCAAATTTAAGGAAGAGATTACATCAATACTTAACTCGATAGCATGTCTGCATGTAAGGGAGGAAACTTATACAAAATGTACACCATTCCAAATTCATCATGTTGTTAATAGTGCTACAGATGCCCTGCAAATAAAATTAGACTCTGTTGCTCCTATGAAAAAGAAGAAAATAAAACAACATAGACTAGCTCCATGGCATAATGCCGAAACCCGCAAAATAAAGCAAAAGTCGAGACAACTTGAAAGGATATGGCGTTCCACTAAACTTGAAGAATCTCGTTTAATTTGGCATATTACTCTCAATGAATATAAGAAAGCACTGCGTAAAGCGAGAGCAGCTTACTACTCTTCATTAATAGATGAGAATAAGAATAATGCAAGATTTCTTTTCAGCACTGTAGCCAGGCTGACAGAGAGCCACAGCTCTATTGAGCCTTCTATTCCCATAGCACTCAGTAGTAATGATTTTATGTGCTTTTTTAATGATAAAATTGTTACTCTTAGAAACAAAATGAATGACCTCTTGCCTTTGACCAGTATAGTGTTATCAACAGCTCCCGGAAACGTAAGTTCTAATATTACACTAGATAGTAAATTAGAATGCTTTTCAGCCATAAACCTTGAACAATTGAATTCAATGATTCTTCTTCTAAACCATCAACGTGTATCTTAGACCTTATTCCAACTAAGCTGTGAAAGGAAGTTTTTCCATTAATTAGCACTTCTTTATTAAATATTATGAATATGTCTTTATTATCAGGCTATGTTCCACAATCATTTAAAGTAGCAGTAATAAAACCTCTTCTTAAAAAGCACAACCTCGATCCAGAGGTTTTAGCCAATTATAGACCTATTTCTAATCTTCCGTTCCTCTCAAAAATTCTTGAGAAAGCGGTCGCAAAACAGTTGTGTGATTACTTAAAAACAATGATTTATTTGAAGATTTTCAGTCTGGCTTTAGAACACATCATAGCACAGAGACAGCTCTGGTTAAAGTCACAATGACTTCTAATAGCCTCAGACAAAGGACTTGTCTCTATTCTTGTTTGCTCGATCTCAGTGCTGCATTTGATACTATCGACCATGATATCCTATTGCAAAGACTAGAGCACTTAGTTGGCATAAAGGGAACTGCTTTAGGCTGGTTTAGGTCCTATCTATCTGAACGCTCTCAGTTTGTGTGTGTCAACGATGAATCTTCCATGCAAACCAAAGTTAGCCATGGAGTGCCACAGGGCTCAGTGCTTGGACCTATTTTGTTCACACTATATATGCTTCTGTTAGGCAATATTATAAGGAATCATTCTGTACATTTCCACTGTTATGCGGATGATACTCAACTATATTTATCCATCAAGCCTGATGAAACCAATCATCTAAATGAAATTCAAGACTGCCTCAAGGACTTAAAAACGTGGATGACGTTAAACTTTTTGATGTTAAACACGGCTAAAACTGAAGTTATTGTACTCGGCCCAAAGAATCTACGAAACAAATTATCTAAAGATATACTAACTATGGATGGCATTAATTTGGCCTCCAGTGAGACTGTAAGGAACCTTGGTGTTATATTTGATCAGGATTTATCTTTTAACGCCCACATAAAATCAATCTCAAGGACCGCCTTCTTTCATCTACGCAACATTGCAAAAATCAGGCATATCTTGCCTCAAAACGATGCAGAGAAACTAGTCCATGCATTTGTTACTTCAAGGCTGGATTATTGTAACTCTTTATTATCAGGGTGTACCAAGAAGTCAGTTAAGTCACTTCAGCTGATTCAAAATGCTGCAGCACGTGTACTAACTAGAGTTCGGAAAAGGGACCACATTGCTCCAGTTTTGGCTGCCTTACACAGGATAGAATTTAAAATTCTTCTTCTCGCCTACAAAGCCCTTAATGGGCAGGTGCCATCTTACCTTAAATAACTCATTATACCCTACTGTCCTACTAGGGCATTGCGTTCCAAGAATGCAGGGTTGTTGGTTGTTCGTAGAGTCTCTAAAAGTACAATGGGAGCCAGAGCCTTTTCTTATCAAGCTCCACTTTTGTGGAATCAGCTTCCAGTTTGTGTTCGGGCGGCAGACAGCCTATCCGTTTTTAAGAGTACGCTTAAGACCTTCCTTTTTGATAAAGCTTATAGTTTATAAAATAATCTAATAAGAGTGCATTGACGTAGACACTTTGTGCCTCTTCACCTATACATTTTAGTTCTTATTCTTTTTCCTTACTGATGGTATGTAATTTGGTTGTGTGTAGACAGTGGAAGCAGGGAGAGGCATATACACTGAAAAAAATGGACATAGGGGTTCTTTGAATTTACACAAATAAAAACAGTAAATGCAACGGAATTAGTTCATGTTCTGTCTCTGAATGTGATTTCATTAAGCAGACTTCATTTATTTATTGAGAATGTTAAATCTATGTATTTACATCGCTTTGACTGAACGTGATTTAATTGAAACATTTTAATCAATGTAATCGAATGTGGTTAGAACCGGAAATGAAGTATATATTCAAATGGCGTCCGGAGATGTGATTGGTCCAAAGGAACTGCAACTGGAAAAAAAGTACAGAAGAAGAGGTGTCGACAACCGCGAAAAGTATCAGTTTGTTACAAAAAGCCAACCTCTGTGAGAGACTCCAAAAGTAAGTTAATTAAATGTAATGTTTCTGCTCAATAAATGTTTGTACCCCTTTCCAATATAGTGCTGTGTTCGTTCGGTATGTTACAATTACGGGGACGTGTGTATATACATGACACCATGTATTGCTAATGTTAGCTATCAAGCTAGCGCTGACATTAGCAAATTGTATCGCATTTATTGTTGATGACAGATGTATTAAGAATCATTTCGTTATCACCATACCCGATAATTGGGCTAATATATACAGGCTATGGTTTCGGGCCATTGTTACTGGCAGAGGTGGAGAAAGTATTCAGTCTGCTTCACTTTTGCGGTTACTGCTGTGGCGTTTGTGTGGTGCGTTTGTGTGCGCCATGCCTGTGTCGGACATGGCTCACGGGTGGCTGTGTTTGTCAGTGTGCTCGTGCGTGTGTATGTGAGTCGGTCTCGATCAAAGTAAGTACATTTATTTCGCTTATTTGCCGTGATTTCATTGTAATAAACGTATAACAATGAGGCCGAATCAACAACATACTGACACCGATTAATTTAAACCATGATTGACTACTGTGGGAAGTGTAGTTACAAAACTGCAGGCAAAACACTTTAAAACAGCCATTTTCTGAATGGAGATCGGATCGGGCTAAGATATCGTTGTTGGTGCCCTTTCCACACTTAAAATAACGTCATATAAACTTTTAAAAAACAGCGACTGTTTTCCGCATGCCAAGGACCGTCTGTGACAAGGATTATTATTCATTTTCTGAACAAATATGAGATAATGTGGGGCTCTTTGTGCTGCCAACGGCTGAAGTTTTGTCGATTTAACATAAAGTCAGTGACGACGGACATTCTTGGCTGCACGGCTTCACTCGTGTTGGTTGCCAGCACAATTAAAGTAGTTTGCTAGTTAGCCTAGCCACACAGCTTTGAACCGTGACATTCGCGTCATCATGACGCTATGTTTAGCTAATGTTAGCTATCTAGCTAGCACTGGCATTGTTTAACACACACACACACACACACACACACACACACACACACACACACACACACACAAGAGCAAAGAGGAGGACTTGTTATATTTAAGTATGTATTAAATATATTCCATGTGCTTTTGTTATAATTGTTTGTAGTCTTTTATCTCATTTATCTTAAATCCACTGATTTTAAATGCTTTCCTTCATAGGTTCATCATCCTCTTTACCACTGAAAGGCCCACACAGAAAGATTTTATATTGGTAAGAGCTATTATATTTATTTTCAACTGTGTTGAAACTGAATCTGCATTTTGTTACTTGTTGAGGTACATTTTCAAAGAAAGTAAAAAAGAGTTCAGTTACTGACAAAGTATCACAACTCATCTCTGGCTAGCACAGAAACCCCTGCACAATAATAGTCTTTTTGTGGCACATCTTATTTGAATATCACTGCCAATATGTTTATTTTACTATTGAGTCATCACTGTCAACATTTTTATATACATATATTTTACATTTCTTATTTGTATTTTACTTTTAAGTCTTGAATTATTTTTGTAATATGTAGATGTTTATATTTGCTGTTAATAATTGTTTATTTTTTGCTTTTTAACCTCATCCTGATCTCCAGTATGTGTGGTGGTTGTTTTCTCCCTGATGTTAAACAATGATCAAATTCCTTTTTGCTTTTATGCGTTTTCAGATCAACTCTGAATTCAAGAGAATCACGACCAAGCCACTACAATCAAAATTCCTGTCTCAGCTGGACCTCCACTCTGGCACCCTGATGAAGCTGTTCCAAAAGCGAGGAGGACAGCTTGGGGGAAGGCTGGAAACAATAATTTCGCAAATGGCTAATGTAAGTGATACAGGATTCTCACAATTATGAATAACCTATAAACAAATGATTTTGAATGAATAATTTTAGAATTGTGAAAAGTGATGCTACAATATTTTACATTTTAGTTATTACATAATTTATTTGCAAGAATGGCACACACAAAAAGTGCTCATCGCCAAGGAGACATTAGTGCTTTTGCTTTTTTCTTTTTTTTTATCTTTCTCCTTTCAGTTGTGTAGTAGCTCCGCAGTGCAAGTGACCAGAGTGCCGGCTGACAGCAGCTCTAACACACACTGCTACTTTTTGGTCCTTCAGTGCCACCGTAGCTTCTCTGATTGAGTAGAGCGTTGCCATTCCCTCTCTAACCACACGTTTAGCTAAAACACCCTAATTCTACACATTGTAGCTTTAACTGACCCTGTCTTGAGCCATCTATCCATCTCAATTTTAAATGTGATATATAATAATTCAACTCGTATATCCACTGACCACAATTTGAGAAAGATGTCCAGGGGATGTGGAGCTCACAGCAGGGCTTGCACTTTCTTAGGAACTGTGATGTTGTATTCTCAAAGTAATATGTATCCAAATGACAGTTCACACCAGTAGTTGACTTGAATTAAAGCACAAGACCTGTAATAAGACACTAATCAAGTACATTTACATTCAGTGTGATGATGTAGATGCTGGACGCGAGTCTATCATTAAGGGACTATGCATCTACATGGGGGAAGATCCAAAAGACCTTGTGCGAGAATGTGGTATGTACATGAATCTGCCTGCTTCTTTTATACTTCTCTTCACTTTTGTTTTCATACATGATCTCTTGGGCTGAAATTGTTCATTGAAAATATAGTGGGTGGTTTTTGTTTCCTTTGTTTCATATTATGAAATATTCAATTCAATATTTCATCGTTGCTGCTTGAATTAAGCAATACATTTGGAACGTGACTTAAAGGTGGGGTAGGTAAGTTTGAGAAACCGGCTCGAGATACACTTTTTGTTATATTCCATGGAATGCTCTTAACATCCCGATAGCAATGAATATCTTCAGTGCTTTGACAAAAAATCCATAAAAAAATGTCATCTGTGGAAGCTGTAGTACTGTAAAAAGCATGACCAATCATCTGAGCCGGCCCGGCTAAAATAACTGGATGGCCTACCTGCCTGTCAGCCTTCCATCTGTGCACAAACTTATCTCGTGCCCTCATTGGTCATGTGCACGTTCGTGTGTGTTGGAGGAGGGGCTCTGTAAGGAAGTGGCAGATTTTTTCCGGTTGTGTATTTTCAAATTCTAGCGCACTCGAGCTGGTTTCTCCAAAATTACCTACCCCACCTTTAAGTAATCATTGATTGTTTGAATAATAACAAAACAATCAGTGTTTTAGCTCTATGTAAATCTTCACAAACTCAATAACTGTTCTGTTATCATTCTATTTGTCTCTGTCATAGCCACTGTTGCAATTACAGGTACAACTCAATAAATTAGAATATCGTGGAAAAGTTGATTAATTTCAGTAATTTTGTTTAAAATAGGTCCCCTATTATGCAAAACATTTTTTTCATGAATTTCAATTTTCATGTCTTTAACATGTTTGTGTCCCCAGTGTGTTAAGAGACTCCCAGGATCTCAGGAAAAAAATCTATTTTCTATAGTTCTAGTGATCCAACTCAGACGAAACACAAACACCTACTGAATTTTTAGTTTTTATTAGCTATAAATTGTAATCATCCAGATTAAAACAAATAAACACTTGGAATAATTAACTTTGTGTGTAATGAATCCATGTAATATGCGTTTCACTTTTTAAAGAGTTACAGAAATCAATCAACTTTTCCACAATATTCTAATTTATTAAGATGCACCTGTACATCTACCACTTGTGTAAACATTCATTTGGTCAAGGTCATTTTTCAATTAAATCTTTCATGTCTCTTTTTCTTTCATTCAATTGCAATTTTTCCTTTTATACTTGTGGAGTAGTTGCATATTTACCTTGGAGCATTTTAACAAACTAGTAAGTGAACACGGCAACTAGTGCCACACAAGGACGTGTCCCACTTTTTATACTCAGTAAGGCATAGCCAGCCTAAAGAACACCAGATTGATTCATGTTCTGCTGAAATTACTTGATTATTTTATCTAAATTTGATATCTTTAATTTACTTTCATTTATAATGTTCAACTTGCCATGGCTAGATCTATACTATGCCTTCCCGTATTTATTCATGCTTTTCTTGATGGGGCTTGGTTTTAGGTCTTATTTGCTTACATTTTGCTGTCTTTTTTTTTTACAGGACACAGATGAAGGCGCCATCAAGGACACGACTGTGGGGATTTATGTTCTTAAAGATGCTTCCACTGATGAACCGGAGGACATCGGGATCGTTCTAGAAGGCATCAAAGTCTTGACAAATCTTGATAATGTAGCATTAGCTTTTGCAATGCTGTTCGGACTAATGTACGCGCTGAATTTCAGCTACCCTGCTGACCTCCGCTACACCTTTGAAGTAGTCCAAAGCATTATTATGGAACTGGACTGCGGTAAGCTCTCAAACAAAGCAACTGCTCTGAAAAACAGGCTCCTTCAGTAAAACGGTTCAGAGACTGCTGCATGCAAGGAACCCCAAACAATTGAATCTGTTCTTTTTTCTCTGTTATGTTTGGTATTGAAAGACCATTTTAGGATTTGTTGTTGTATGCTTCGTTACAACTTGTGTTTTTAACCTGAGACAATTTTAAAGACCATTGCTGTCTTTAGTATTTGTGTTTGAGACTCTATTATAAGAAACCTGTCAATCCTGCGTGTGTCTGAAATCGTTTTTTTGGCATTCCCCCCTGCTGAGAATTTAAGGAACTGCAACTGTTCAGCCTGTTCACTCTTATTGTTCCTTCATATATTTCTTCTAGACTGATGTTGGTCTAGCCACCACAGGTAATTTGATGTCACAAATGTTCAGGTTAAAGCATAGTTCCATGCTTTTTAATTATTCAATGTTCCATGCTGCAGTATTTTTCTATATTGCCTGTGCTGTAGCACCTCTTTTAATGGTTTAAAAATATATATATTTTATACATTTTATTGTTACTGTGAAAAGGGTAAAAACCCGAATTAAACCACATAATGGAGAACTAGTTTGAATGTGAAGTGTGTGTATAGTGGTATTGTTGTTGCTTATTTAAAGCTCAATAAAGTGTTTTGATACAGAACTGCTTGATTTTGTATTTGCCTCCATTGGAAGCTATGTGTGCAATGTATTTGAATGAGATAGACTTAGCAAATCATATTTGAAATTGCTTTAAACACGCATAATACGTTTTAATAATATTAGCATGAAAAATTCAAGTAAAATTTACTGGTCAAAATCTAGCAACCAGAACATGATGAAATAGCTTAAAACATAGACAATACATTTGAATAATAGCATGAAAAAATCATGTTAGAATTACAGGTCAAAATTTAATAAACAACGTGATGAAATTGCTTTAACATTTCTCAATAAAATAGGATTGCAGTAACTGAAAAATATCATGTTGAATCAACATGATTATTTCTAGCGGTCTGATGTGAATAGTATATGATGGTTTGACAAGCAAAAATGTGTCAGTTTTACACATTCTCATGGTGTGGGACCAATGTACACATTTAAATCGAGTAAATCCAAAGAACTTTTTTTTTCAGTGTACGTGCCTTGATCCCTGCCGAGTCGACGCACAACTGTTGATTGGTGTCAGTGCCAGAAACACTTTTTGGTGCAATGCGCTCATGGTATAGATGTAATTTGGTTGTGTGTGTAGACGGTGGAAGCAGGGAGAGGCATATACATGCCTTGATCCCTGCTGAGTCGACGCACAACTGTTGATTGGTGTCAGTGCCAAAAAACTTTTTAGGAGCAATGCGCTCATGGTATAGATGTGGCGCATACATCTTAATTCCTACTCTTTTCCCTCACCCTATCCTAAGGGAGTGCATGTACGTAGACACGTTGTGCCTCTCCACCTCTGTTTCTTACTTCTTACTTGCTACCCTTTTCCCTCAACCTATCCTAAGGGAGTGCATGTACGTAGACACGTTGTGCCTCTCCACTTCTGTTCCTTACTTCTTACTTGCTATCCTTTTTCCCTCAACCTATCCAAAGGGAGTGCATGTACGTAGACACGTTAGCTTAGCTGCTATAGGCTTAGACTGTCTGGGGACACCTTACTTCTTCCTTCTGTCTGTCTGTACCTGTGTACTCTCATGTTCCGAATAACCGAGCTTCCCCCAAATTTATTTTTGGTGTCTATATCTACGCCGGGATCCTGAGTCGTGGCTGATCCTGTTGCTGTGGTCCTGTGTCCTGGATCCTCTATCCTGAGTTCTGGATTTGAGTCCTGGACTGCGAGTCGTGGCTGAACCTGTCTCTGCGGTCCTGCCTTACTCTCATCATACTACTTCCCTGATGGCTCCCACATGATTGTTGACATCCTTGTGGATTCATCTTATTATAGACACATGCATTTCCAAACATTTGGTCTACCTACGCTCTAAAATGTATTATCTCTTCGATCTATTGCACGTCTGTCAGTCCTGGGAGAGGGATCCCTCCTCTGTTGCTCTCCCTGAGGTTTCTCCCATTTTCCTCTTTAAACTGTGGGTTTTTCTCTGGAAGTTTTTCCTTGTACGATGTGAGGGTCTAAGGACAGATGGTGTCGTATTGTCATACTGATATTCTGTACAAACTGTGAAGTCCACTGAGACAAATGTAACATTTGTGATATTGGGCTATATAAATAAACATTGATTGATTGATTGATTGATTGATTGATTGAATAACGAGCGGCCTATATAAGAACTGGTAACTATTAAACTGCTGAACCAGTAGGTTTACCGCAACTTAACCTACACCATTTATTTACAAGAAATAGAAAAGGAAAGAGCACGACAGAGGTAGACGAGAATAACAACAGAAATGTATTTGTATTTATTTATAGAAGGACCATGCATACAAAAACATTAATCTCAGCAAAGAGAAGAGATGCAATATGCCAGATTATAGCTAATAGCTAATTTCCATCTGTGGTCCTCAGGCAGGTTCATAACAATCAATAAACAAATAATAACATTGCGTGATCTCTATCAGTCAAACAATTTTAAAACCTGATTTAAGTACAGCTCAATAAATTAATACATAGTACACTTGAAATACACTTACATGATCTCGTCACTCAAATAATTATAAAGCCTGATTTAAATACAGGTTACGAACATAATACTTAGTACACTTCAAATACACTTAAATAAAATATCTAAGATATAGTATGACAATACAGTTCAAATAAAATAAAAACTCAGATTACAGTGTAATTAATGTTGGCATGACTGGTTGCTTAATATCATTTTTTTTGCACCATAAGAAAACGAGTTAAAATCAGTACAGGTTTTAAGTTCAACTGGAAGAGTATTCCAGTGCCTGATGGCCGTAAACGAAAATGCTGATTGTCCAAAGGCAGTGCGCCTCAGAGGGATGGTTAGATCTGCATTTAATGCAGATCTGGAGTTTCTGCAACTCTGCTCACGGCGAAACTGAAAAAAGCCCCTCAACGGTGGTGTTGTAGAATTGTGAATGATTCTGAATACCAATCGAACTCGGGAAAGTAGAACAAGACTATCAAAACTGAAAAGTTTGTATTTGGACAGTATATTGCAATGATGGTGTTTTAATGACTTTCTATCCATAACTTTTAAGGCTTGTTTATAAAGAACCTCAAGTGGTCTCATAGCAGTCTTAGTTGCTTGGGACCAGCAGGTTATACAGTAGTGAAAATGTGATTATCATGGCATGCAAAAAGGTTTTCGATGCTTCTATGGTTAATGAGTTTAATATGTTTAAATTTGAAAATGTTATATTTCAGCTTTCTAGTCATGCTTCTAATATGGCTCTCAAAAGTCAAATTGGCATCCAAGATCACTCCCAAGTATTTGACCTCATTGACGTTTTCAATTATTTTACCATTCACACGAAGCTGTGGATGCGTGGTTGTTTTTTTCTTATTCGTGAAATACATTGTCACTGTTTTGTTGGTGTTTAGAGTAAGACACGAGTCATTTAACCATTGAGCAACTTTGTGCAGCGTCGACGAGAGCTTAGAGGCAACCTGTTCAGCATCTTTCCCATGAGTGTAAACCACCGTGTCGTCAGCATACATCTGGACGTCCACATCCTCACAAACAGATGGGAGATCATTAATATATATGCTGAACAACAGCGGTCCAGATGTGCCTTGTGGCACTCCGATTGAGCATGGCTTAGTTTCTGACAGTTTATCATTTATACGGACACATTGAGAATGACCAGCTAAATAAGACCTGACCCATTGTATTGTGCTAACTGACAGGTTGAAATTGTTGAGTTTTGATAAAAGTTTGGTATGGTTTACTGTGTCAAATGCTTTTCGCAGGTCAAGGAACACTGCTCCAACTATCCCTCCTTTGTCTAACTTAGCCTTGATTCCTTCCACTAAATAGCAGCATGCAGTCTCAGTAGAATAATTGGTCCTAAAACCAAACTGCATAGGATGGAGTAGGTTGTTGTAGCTTAGGTGTGACACCAGCTGTTCTGCGACTACTTTTTCAACTACTTTGGACACAACAGGTAGAATGCTGATGGGTCTATAGTTGCCTACTTCTTTCTTGTCGCCACATTTAAAAATTGGTGTTACAATAGCAGTTTTAAGAGCTGATGGAAATGTATTATTTTTAATGATTGATTTGTAATATAGGTGATGGAGCTAGCTAAATCCTTTTTGTTTTTTTATAAATACTGTGTCTAGTCCCCAGTGATCTTTAGCCTTAGAATTTGATAAGGTGGAAATTATTTTATTCACTTTAGTCTCATTTGTACAGTTGAGTTTGAGCACTTTTGTATCTTCAGCTAATGCAAGAAGCGGTTCTGTTACATTGAAACTGTGGGCCAATTCTGAAACAGATTCAATAAAGAAAGTATTAAAATGGTTGGCCACGGCTAGGCTATCCTGGTGTAGGGTTCCGTTCATCATAAGCTCAATATTATACCTTTTTGAGTGATCTTTTCCAAAAAGTTTGTCAATGGTTTTCCATAGTTTTTGAGAATTCCCCTTTGCCTGTCGAATAGTATCTAAAAAGTAATTTGCCCTTGCCTTTCTTAATTGAACTGTAACTTTATTTCTAAGACTTCTGTATATTAAGCGATCTGTTTCTAGTCCCGATTTTAAAAATGTCTTTAGAGCTACATTCCCTTCTTTTTATTAATTCCCATAGAGCAGTGTTAAACCATAAGTTGTTTGCCAATACGTTTTTGAGGCATTGTTTTTGTATATTTAGCTACGGTTTGTTTTAAGGTATGTTTCAAATTATCACAGGCCCCCTCACAATTTTCACCATATGTCAAATCAAACCAGTCAGTTTGCGTTATTTCATTCTCCAGAATTCCCATGTCCCGCTTTGGGACTATTTTTTACCCTTTGTTATATTGTGATTTTTGTAACGCAGCTTGGATAGCTTCCTGGCAACTAGAGTAAGGTTATGATCGGACATTCCAGTAACAAGATTGTATGTTTTTGAGACGCGATCCTCTTTGTTCGGTAAAATTAAATCCAACAATGTTTGTGATGATTAGTATTCTTGTTGCATTTTTAATTAATTGACTCATTTGAAATCTATCACTAATATCCTTTAATTTCTTCCTGCCTTTTTTGTCTAACCAGTTAATATTAAAATCACCCATTAAGATTGTTTCTTTACCATTACACTGTTTGAGAATCCTAGTTAAATTATCATAAAAAACACTCTTTGCTGTAGGTGGTCGATATAAAACAATTACATTAAAACACATTTCCTGAGATAGTGAGATAGTTATTCCCACACATTCAGTGGTATCACAGGATAATTGGATTTGTTTACTTTGCAGGCATTTCTTAACATAAATCATAACACCCCCTCCCTTACCTTGATTACGATCTAGTCTATAAATGTTATATCCTGGGATATTAACAATATCCGACGGAATTTAAAGGTGTAGCCAGGTTTCAGAAAGGCATAAATAATCAAGGTTTGAGTTAGTTAATAATTGCTCCAGTTGTTCCATTTTTGACGTCATGCTTCTGATATTTAAGTGTCCACCGAAAATGCCCTTAGGTTTGACATTTGAGTTCCATAACACCTTTGCATGATTTACAGTTTGAAACATTTTGGTGTCATGTTGTTTTGTCTTCACATCGCTGCAAATAGTGCGCTGAAAGTTTGATTGTCGTTCCACTGGGTGCGTGAGATGATCGTTCAGAAGTGGTGACAGAGTTACCTTGTCGAATTGTATCATAAAGATCCCCTTGGACTGGAGGAACGGGCACCGGTGTGTCGTTGATACGAAGCCTGGGTCCGCAGGTCAGATTCCGGGTCTCTCCGGACAACGGTGTGTATGTTGGTCCAGATGCTAGGCCAGCAGCGCCGGCGCGAGCCCACAGAGATCCTCCGGCCGAGCTAGCTGTTTTGCTAGCGGGCCTTGTGTGCAGCCAGCCGGTGATGCATGGTTCTCCGCTGCTGTGCTTTTAGCCCTTGGTGCGGGCCCCCAGTCCTCCGATGGTGTGGATGTTGGTCCTGCTGCTAGGCCAGCAGCCGTCAGCGCGAGACCACAGAGACCCGCCGGCAGAGCTAGCTGTTCAGCTAGCCGGCCTCTTCTGAAGCCAGTACGGTGGTGTCCGGTGGTGTCCGGTGGTGTGTGGATCTCCGCTGCTCGGCCACCAGCCCTCGGCGTGGACCCGTAGTCCTCCGATGGTGTGGGTAGAGGTCCTGCTGCTAGGTCGGCAGCCGTCAGCGCGAGACCACAGAGACCCGCTGGTGGTGCTAGCTTTTCAGCTAGCCAGCCTCTTCGGAAGCCGACTGATGGCGCGTGGAGCTCAGCGGCTGGGCCACCAGCCGCCAGGTTGATGGAAACGACGCCGGGACCCGGACACGGGTGGATATCTCCCGAGAGCAAGAGACACAGCAGAGCCAATAGCCCAATATTTTCCTTTTTTCGTTTTAGACCCTTTTTTTTGTTTGAGAGAGTCTGCCAGGAGTGCCAGATGAATGAACTGTAGATAATATGCCGACCATGGCCGAAGTGCTTGTTATACAACGATGTTGCTGGTGCAGATAATGATGTATCCTCAACATGTTGTTTTACCATGGGGGCAAGATGAGTGGTGTAGCTACACAGAGGTTTGAGATTTAGGACAATCATACAGAGATAGATTGCTGCCACTGCGCCAGAACTGCCTGCCGCCATCTTGGGAAATGAATCACTTCACAGGTTCACAGCTGAAAGAAGTCATGGGAGCACACACTTAGAACAGAAGTAGAGCAACTGAGACAAAGGAGATGACAGACTATAGCTGTGCTCATCAGAGCAAATCTAACATAAAGCACCTTGACAGACACACACATACACAATTTCCCTGACTCACTGAGCTTTAGAATCACATCACACTCCCTACTAGGCACGGTTATTCTTCTGATTTCTCAGCACTACCAAACTGAATCTGCTGTGGTTATCAAAGGTTGTGCCGGGGCCAAAGGTAGGTCACAGGGAGACTAAATACTTCCACGGTCAGTTACTCACAACATTTACAGAGCGCTGACATGCATGTTTAAAAAATCTGAAAAGGCGGCAAAGGTGAAATTGATGTAAAATAGTTGAGATTGCTTTTATATAAAACTAGAAAGCAAATGTCTTCAGTCCACCATTCCCCTTTAAATATATAATGTAGATTTGGAATGGTGTATAGGCTTGATTGATTCTTAATTTCAGACAGATGCAGACAGAGCAGGCTTTTCCTTTTGAGCTGAAATTGATATTGCCTACTAAAATGACAACTGTTACCAGCTCTCCGGTTACATAATCTAACATAGGTACTGTTGTTCTGCCCTCCAGGCAGTTTATCTTGTGTTTTCAGTTGTTTAGCACCCCCTATGTTTAAACGTGGTACTGCACCGTAGACCAGTATTTAAAAGTTTATCAGGCCACATGCTCAGTTTTATGTGAGAGCCCAGCAGAGCCACATGGTGTTCACTATCCAGTGCAATCCTTTGATTTGGCTCATCGTACGCATTGCTTGTGAGTAATTATTTGTTGTTTAAAACTATATCTTGTAGAGCCGATGAAAGGGAGTCAGAGGCGGTGTGTTGAGTACATCTGCTTGCTACTACATGTCAAGCTAGTATGACAACCTACAAACGGTACCTTCACTAACAGGTCCGGGTTGCAACACACAATCCTATCAAGGTGAATTATGTCCATAATATGTCCCCACACAAGCCCCCCCAGAATTCAGCCATAAACAAAGTCTACGCGGTGAGGAGGAACGACAGGCCGGCCATCACGACCTCTGAGCACGGAAGCCGGGAAAGCAACCCCTGCAGGGGCGGTCGCCGGAAGAAGCGGAACCGGAACAATGGGTCCCAATTTGGTGACAGGAATCAAGGCCGGGGGGCGGCCCCGTCGCGGAGGCCGTGCCAGCACCACCGACTGGTCCAAATCCAAGTGGGCAGCCTTCACCCGGTCCACCGAGACGCACTCAGCCTTACCACCCAGATCGACCATCAGGTGTTGTCCCCGTGTTCCAAAATCCGGAAAGGTCCATCGTAAGGAGGCCGCAGGGGACCCCTGTGCGCGTGTGTCGGATGAAGACGTGCCCCGCCGAGCGGAGATCCGCGGGAACCCGGGACACCTGAGTACCGTGTTGAGCAGTGGGAATCGGAGCAAAAACCTCAGCAGCGCCCTGCAGGCAAACCCGCTGGGCCGACGCCGACCAGGGAGCCGATGCATTAGGGAGGAAATCTCCTGGAACCCTCAGCGGCTGACCGTAGACCATCTCAGCCGTGGAGCACTGCAGATCTTCCTTAGGAGCGGTCCGCAGGCCCAGCATCACCCAAGGCAGTTTGTCGACCCAATTGCCGTCCTTAAGGCCGGCTCTGAGCGCCGCCTTCATGGAGCGATGGAAACGTTCACAGAGGCTGTTAGCCTGAGGGTGATAAGCGGATGTTCTGTGAAGCTTAACCCCCAAACCACTCGCCATGGCGTTCCAGAGCTCGGAAGAGGAAATGTCCGACGGGGTGCCAAACCGACACACCCACGTCGCAATGAAGGCCCGGGCTATGTCAGCCGCCGATGTTGACACGAGAGGGACCGCTTCTGGCCAACGGGTCGTCCTGTCCACCATGGTAAGGTAGGAAAAACCCTGAGAGGAGGGTAATGGACCCACAAGGTCGATGTTGACGTGGTCAAACCTTCTCTACGGCACCAGGAAATGCTCCAAAGGGGCCTTCGTGTGGCGGTGCACCTTAGCGCGTTGACAAGCCACGCACATACCAACCCAAGTCCTCACGTCTTTCTTTAGCCCCCGCCAGACGAACTTCGCGGCCACCAAGCGCACCGAAGGCTTACCGCCGGGACGAGACAAGTCGTGCACCGCCTCAAAAACGGAGCGCCTCCAACTGGCGGGAATGACTGGCCGCGGCAGGCCCATGGATACGTCGTACAGGAGAGTAACGCCCGCGTCACCGAAAACCACGTCCTCCAAGCGCAGCCCCAAGCTATCCTCCTTCAGGGCCTGGACGCCGGTGTCCATGACCTGATCCGCCGCCATGCGGGTATATTCCAGGCCCAACTGGACGGCCCCGATGACGACCCTGGAGAGGCAATCTGCGACCAGGTTCGATTTGCCAGCCACGTGCTTAATGTCTTTGGTGAACTCCGAGATGTAAGAAAGCTGCCGCTGCTGACGAGCAGACCAAGGTTCTGCCACTTTTGACATGGCGAACGTGAGCGGTTTGTGGTCAACAAACGCCGTAAATTCACGGCCTTCCAGCATAAAACGGAAGTGCCGCACGGCCAGCCAAAGTCCAAGGAGCTCTCGGTCAAAGGTGCTGTACCTGCGTTCTCTGGGCGTCAGCTGACGACTGAAAAAGGCGAGTGGCTGCCAAGCGCCCTCCACCCACTGCTCATGCACCGCACCAACGGCGTAGTCCGATGCGTCTGTGGTAATGGAGATGGGAGCCGTGGCTGATGGGTGCGCCAACAAGGCCGCCTGAGCCAGCGCAGTCTTGACCTCCTTAAAAGCCACCTCAGCATCCGCCGTCCAGTTGATCTCCTGGATGGGGGCCTTACCCTTCAACGCCTCATACAGCGGCCGCATAATGTGGGTGGCCCGGGCAATGAAACGGTGGTAGAAAGTCACCATCCCCAGGAACTCACATAGCGACCGGGCTGTGTGCGGGCGAGGAAACGCCGCAACAGCCTCAACCTTCGCCGGCAGGGGTCCTGCACCGCCTTTGGTGACACGGTGCCCGAGGAAGTCAATGTCAAACACCCCGAACAGGCACTTTGCAGGATTGATTATCAACCCGTGTTGACTGAGCCTCGTGAAAAGGGCTCGGAGGTGGGACAGATGCTCTTCCACCGAAGTGCTGGCGACGAGTATATCGACCAGGTAGACGAACAGAAACGGCAAGTCCCGCAGCACCGAATCCATCAGGCGCTGGAACGTTTGAGCGGCATTCTTGAGCCCGAAAGGCATCCGCAGGAACTCGAACAACCCAAACGGCGTTATCACTGCCGTCCTGGGAACGTCCAGGGGATGCATGGGCACATGGTGGTATCCACGCACCAGGTCCACTTGGGAAAACACCCGTGTGCCGGCCAGATGCGCGGAAAAGTCATGAATGTGCGGCACCGGGTAGCGTTCAGGCGTTCGTGGCGTCGTTGAGGCGGCGGTAATCCCCACACGGGCGCCAACCACTGTTCGGCTTGGGAACGATGTGCAGAGGAGAGGCCCAAGGACTGTCAGACCGGTGGATGATGCCCAGGCGTTCCATGGTCGAAAACTCCGCCCTCGCTACTGCAAGCTTAGAAGGGTTCAACCGTCGGGCCCTGGCGTAAACTGGGGGACCTTCGGTGGTGACGTGGTGCTCCACCCCATGCTTGGTGGTGAGTGCAGAAAAAGTGGACAGCGTCAGGTCCGGGAATTCAGCCAACAGCCTGAGAAAACTGTCCGTCCCCGACATCGAGCCCGACAGCCCGTCGTACGCCGCCTTGCCAAGCGTACGCACCAGGGAGGAAAACGTCAAGGCATCAACCAAGCGTTTATTTTTAACGTCCACTAGGAGTCCGTGAGCACATAAAAAATCGGCCCAGAGGAGGGGAAAAGAAATGTCTGCCGTCACAAAATCCCAGTTGAACCGCTGTCCTCCGATACACAAACACATAGGCCTCACGCCGTACTTGCGGATGGGGCCGCCATTAGCCGTCGTCAATCGCGGTCCGTGTCCCCCTCGAGTGACGTCCTCCCTCGACGCAGGAACCACACTCCGTTGAGCGCCCGTGTCACAAAGAAACAAGCTTCCCGAGACACTGTCGCTAACGAAAAGAAGTCTGCTCGTGCCGGCAACGCTCAGGGCCACTACTGAGCGCCGGCTCTCTTGTTTCCCGGAGGCTTGTAACTGCAGGGAGCGATGCACTTCTTCGCCCTGGTCCCGAACCGTACTTGGTAAAAACACTCTCCTGTGTCTCCACGCCGGCCTGGCCGTGTCGTGGTCAGCCCCCCCAAAACCTTCTTAACTGGTGAGGGGGCACTGAGTGTCACAGCTAGCGCCTCTGCACCGGTCTGCCGGGTAGCCAGGAAAAAACGGTCGGCCTCTTCGGCCAAGGCACGGGGTTCAGTAATGGACGTGTTGGCTAACGCCGTCTGAACCTGGGCAGGCAAGTGGCGCAGGAACGTCTCCATAAACAAAATCCGGGGATCCTCCCCCCCCAGTAGATTCAGCATATGCTCCATGAGCTGGGATGGCTTGCTGTCACCCAGGCCTTGAATGTCAAGAATCTGGCGGGCCCTCTCCTTAGCAGATAAGCTAAATGTCTTAACCTGTTAGACCCCGAGCCTGTTTTCCCAACACAGTCTCACTCCCTGAACGTCCAGGAGCGACGCTAGGTCAGGGTCCTATGGCGTGCAGTTGTGACGCGCCGAGTCTCCTTCAGCTTCATAAACGGACACAAAGAGCTTTCAACTAATTGCAATGTATTCCCATCGGCGGCGGTATTTGACGCTCAGGGAAGCACCGCATCGGTCCATGTCGGCGGCATTTAAAGGCAATGTGAGCGTCCATTCCCATTGGATGACGGAGGATTTTACACCCGGAAGTAAGTATTCTCTTTACTGTCGATTGATTTTACAGTGATATCTGCACTACTCATCAACTCAAAAACACCAGATTATCCTTGTTAATTACACAACATTGATTGGTTTAAAGTGTACAATGCTTTTGTATTTTTCCCCTTCGACTCGGAGAAACAAATATTTTTTCGGAGTTTAGGATGGTAGAAGACACTACACTACCCAGAATCCTCAGCTTTCGTTTGGGACTACAACATGTGCTTTGCTTCACAAACCCCGTGATTAGTCCTCAAGCTCTGTGGTTGACCTCCAACTGCATTCCATATGAAAAAGTGCTGTTTTGGCACTGCCACTCCAACATCCAATCACAGAGCTTAAAAAATATTAAAATATTAAAAAATATTTGTTTCTCCGAATCGAAGGGGCTGGATTTGGGCTGGGTTGTGGAAGTGTGCCTCGGTAATGCCCACAAACCAAGCATTAACACCTACAAGACTCGAGTGTTGGAGAATGGACAACCTTCCTACTTGACACCCTGCGACAGCTTCATAGACCTGAAAGAGAGAGTGTGCTACGGCGGGGAGCGACGAGATAGCCTCATCAGCAAAGCCAACATGGATAAAGTAACTGAGCATAACATGGGTCAACGTGTGTTCGAAACAACCGAAAACGACAACAAGCTCGCCTTATCCATCCAGGATGCTGCCTTTTTAAAGATCATGGACTCAGAGGTGTACAGGGATGAGAAGAACAACTGGGTTGCTCTACTGCCGCGCAGGCAAGCGCTCAATCGTCTTAACTCACTGATTCAAACCCTCAACAAGAAACCTGTGATGAAAGAACAGTTCATTGCCTTCATGGGAAAGGTTTTTGAGGATGACCACGCAGAGCCAGCACCCCCTCCTCTCATGGAAAATGAGGAGTGTTGGTACTTGCCAACCTTTTGCGTCTACCACCCTCAAAAACCCAACCAAATAAGGGTGGTGTTTGATTCCAGCGCACAGGAAGATGGCATCTCCATCAACAATGTCCTGTTGACTGGCCCTGACCTCAATAATAGCCTATTGGGAGTCCTGATCCAATTTCGAAAGGAGCCAGTGGCAATAATGGCTGATATCCAAAAAATGTTCTATTGCTTTCTCGTCAGACAAGACCACCGCAACTTTTTGAAGTTCTTATGGTTCAGGAACAATGATCCAACGAAGGACATCGTCGAGTACCGGATGAAAGTTCATGTTTTTGGCAACAGTCCCTCGCCTTCCATCGCCATCTATGGGCTTAGGCTTGCCGCCAAAGAAGGTGAACACGAACATGGTACTGACACACAACAGTTTGTAGAAAGACACTTCTACGTTGACGACGGCCTTGTGTCCCTTCCAACTGAAACAAAGGCTATAAGTCTTCTCCAGAGAACCCAAGCATCTCTTGCGGAGTCAAACCTCCGCCTCCACAAGATCGTCTCCAACAGCCCAGTTGTAATGAAGGCTTTTCCACCAGAGGATCATGCTCAAAGCATCAAGGATTTAGACCTAAACGGTGACACCACAGCTGTACAGCGGAATCTGGGATCATGCTGGGAGATAGTTAATGACACATTCACCTTCAACGTGTCAGCGGGTGACAAGCCATTCACTCGACGTGGCGTGTTGTCAACAGTGAACAGTGTCTTCGATCCCCTTGGTCTGGCCGCTCCAGTCACTGTACAAGGAAGAGCTCTCCTACGAGACCTCACCAGTCATACATCTGATTGGGATGCTCCACTCCCAGAGGAGAAACGGAGAGAATGGGAAGTCTGGCAAGACTAACTCAAGGAGTTAAAGCAGCTTCATGTCCGACGCACCTACACAAAAGTTTCCCTCTCCAAAGCAAGACATGTGGAATTGTGTGTGTTTTCCGATGCCTCCACCAAGGCTATTGGTGCGGTGGCTTACCTGAGGGCTATCGACGAAGACGGGGACTTTCTGTCGGCTTCGTCTTAGGGAAAGCCAAGCTCGCTCCTCCTTCCGAGCCAACAATCCCTAGGCTCGAACTGTGTGCTGCGGTCCTAGTCGTGGAAATGGCGGACTTCATCATCAGCGAGATCGACACCAAGATGGATGCAGTTACATTTTACTGTGATAGCAAGGTAGTTCTCGGTTACATACATAACGAGGTAAAGCGCTTCTATGTGTATGTGCATGTTACGCCCCACCAAAATGTGGCCCTATGGGGTTAACAAAATTCCACCATTGACCCAAATAGAACACGAAAGACACCTTTTAAAATCATCGAATCCGTAGGATTTATTATAAACAACACGTCAAATGTTTCTCGATGAGAGGCAGAACACAGCAGTCCCCACACCAGAGGCCTCCTCCTCTTCTGCTGCTGCAGAAGCTGCAGCAGAAACTAAGCACTGCCTTCCCCAGGTGCTCCTCGTCTGAACCTCGTTACAGCAATGCAGCACACCTGGGTAGAGGAACCAAAGGGAAAAAGAGTTAACAGAGTTCAGCGGATACGTCAATCGACCAAGCCAGAGCAGTGGCTATACGTACCAACAGAGCACAACCCGGCTGATCACGCATCCAGGGCTGTCCCTGCTTCACACCTCTTGAAATCTACATGGCTCAGCGGACCAGCCTTCCTTCATCGACCACATAAGGAACTGCAAGAAAACCCTGAGTCCTTCAAACTCATCAGTCCTGAACTCGACGTGGAAGTGCGGTCTGAGCTGTCAAGCTTCCACACACAAGTTCGGAAGCAAAGTCTCACCACAGAAAGGTTCGAACACTTCTCTACGTGGGGCTCATTGTTGAGAGCTATTGGTTTCCTTGTTCATATAGCTCGTTCCTCCACATCTACGAACAATGCTAAAGAATGTAGAGGGTGGCATCAGTGCAAACAACCCCGCACTCCGGATGAACTTTCTCAAGCTATGGATGTCATCATAACGGCGGTCCAAAAAGAGGTCTTCCCAGAGGAATTCTCTGCGCTTACCGATGGCAAACCCCTCCCGAAGTGCAGCCCACTCTTCAAACTCAGCCCTGTGCTTCAAAAAGGTCTCAAAGGCAGACTCAAACATGCACCACTGGAACATGCCGAGAAGAACCCACTAGTTCTACCAAAGCACAGCCATGTTTCTACTCTTTTAGTGCCCCACCACCATGCACTGGCAAAACATCAAGGCCGACATTTCACCGAAGGGGCCGTCAGATCCGCTGGCCTGTGGATCATTGGATGTAAGAGGCTCATCGGCTCAGTTTTACACAACTGCATCCCCTGTCGGAAACTCCGCGGCAAGATGGAAGTGCAAACCATGGCAGACTTGCCACCTGAACGCCTCAGCATATCACCCCCATTCACCTATGTGGGTTTGGATGTATTTGGTCCCTGGCAAGTCACCGCAAGGCGTACAAGAGGTGGGAATGCCGAGAGCAAGCGTTGGGCGATTCTGTTTACCTGCATGAGCACTAGAGCAGCGCATATCGAGGTAATTGAGTCCATGGACTCCTCTATCTGCATCAACGCTCTAAGACGCTTCTTCGCACACCGTGGACCAGCCAAGCAACTAAGGTCAGATCGGGGAACCAACTTGATTGGCGCTAGCAATGAGCTTGGATTGACCAAGCAACAACAAGGATCCGGTATTCAGAGGTATCTGAGTGAGCAAGGTTGCTCCTGGGAGTTCAATCCCCCCCATTCTTCTCACATGGGAGGTTCCTGGGAGCGAATGATCGGAGTAGCTCGCCGAATACTTGAATCTATGCTAAATAGGAACTTGATGAATACTGTCATGGGAGGGGAGCTAGGATAACCCGTCTGCAGGAGATATCAGGAACTTTTCACAAATGGATTTTAATATTAAGTATCTCCAGGCAAGGTAAGGCAAAAAAAACTTCACGATGAACAACATGCGAAGACCCAACAATGACTAAACAAAAGTCCAGTACTTAAATACAAACAGGACTAATGAAGGGATAAAGTTCAGGTGTACAGGAAATCAGGTCTAATTAGAAGCAGGCGTAACAAAAAAAGGCGAGAAAACACACACAGACAGGAAAAACCTGAAGTTACCTACTGTAACTCCAGCTTCTATGAGTATAGGCGTAGCCCTCTAAGGCTATCGCTATTGGGGTAATCCCCTGTGCACCCGCGCAGCACTGAAAACACTTGTAGTCCACGCCCACCTGTGAGGTGGGCCCCACCTGTGAGGTGGGCCCCACCTTCGGACTCACTTCCGGTATAAATAGGAAGGAGGCCCGACAATCTGCTCCCACACGGGAGAAGCACAGACACACCTACTCAATAATAACCCATGCCTATTGCGCCATGCGAATGGCGCATCACAGTCCCTGGAATATAGCATAAACATGAATATTCTCCATGAGGGGACGAAGGCTGGGAACAATACAACCCTGCCACTGTGAAAAGTAGAGATGAAGGTCACACTTTGTCCAGCGATAAAAGAGGGGGAACACAAGGGCAGCTCTCTGCGTGCAGACAGGCAGGAGAGAGGCGCACAGCTGGATCCATGACGTCACTCACTCTGACAAGACACTCAGTACCGAGTGTGTCAGAGAGGAATGGGAGACTCAAATAAAATTGAATAAACGAACAGGGGGAAGACCAAGATGCAGCAGTGCAAATGGTTCGGCTTCAGAGGAGGGGGGGCCAGAAACCCGACATCTGTGAACCCCCCCACCTTAGTGAGGGGAACAAATGTAGCCACCGGAGCCTTCAGGGTCCTAGGGTTCGCCGCCGCCCCCTCCTGGTACCTCCTGATGGCCGGGAAGCGTGGCCAGATCGGGTCACTCCTGACCGTCTGCACCCGCGAGAATACTCCGGCCATGTCATCTGGAGCACACCTCTCCTGAGCTAGCGGAACGGGGAGATCTCTGCAGGCGGCTGCCTTTTTGATAATCTCCGTCAGTTCCCCTAGAATGCCACCTATCGCCGGCAGCGCTGTGGTGGCGGAGAAGGGGACCGCATGTCCGGTTGCCAGGTTGGCACCCGGCTCCGACTGTCTCCTCCGTCCGGAGGAGAGGAGGGAGGGGAGAACCGTACTGTGAACCGTGGAGGGAGACAGGGTAGGAGTCATCCGACTCCTGACCGGCACTCGACTCCAGGAACTCAAGGGCCTGGTCCGCGGCGTAGGCCTGGACGGGGTAATCGTCCTCTCGGCCGCAGCAGCGAGAGCGTCCGCTCTTCGCTTCCTGTCGGCCGGAGGGAGACGGGCACAATGGGCACATGACATCTGCTGGTTTAGAGCCGCGTACGCGTGCTCCAACCCCAGGCAGGATTCACAATGTGAGTGCCGGTCATAGCTCATTATGTACCCAGCATGGCATGAGGGGCAACTTCTGACACAACCCTGTGTACTCATCTTCAATGCTCAGTGTCTCTAGTGCTTCAGTAAGGGGGTGCTGAAGAAAAGAGGGAGGAGATTGTCGGGCCTCCTTCCTATTTATAACGGAAGTGAGTCCGAAGGTGGGGCCCACCTCGCAGGTGGGCATGGACTACAAGTGTTTTCAGTGCTGCGCGGGTGCGCAGGGGATTACCCCAATAGCGATAGCCTTAGAGGGGGAAGCCTATACGAAATAGAACGACATGATACAGGGGGATAATACGTTTTTTCAAAATAAAATAGGAAACAGATAAACCATGATCAACCATTCTTTTGTTTAAGCAACTTGTTTTGGCTGCTTACATACTATTTTAAATTGTATCTTTTCACTTTTAACACGACAATAACACATACAATAAAGAGCAAGATAAGCTTCTTGTGTGACCCTGACCTCTGTGTAGTATTGCCCCAATATGTGGCAATTGGATGCTATCAGAGCTATTTTATGCAAGCAGCAATCTAATAAACTAATGTCACTAGTTGGTTAAAGTTGAGCAGAAAAAGTCTGCTCTGTCCCTTCTTGTACAGAGCAGCAGAATTATCAGTCCAGTCCAGTTTATTGTTCAGATGAATTCCCAGGTATTTGTAAGATTTCACAATCTCAATGTCCGCTCCCTGGATGTTCACTGGTGTCGGGGGGGAGTGTTGGAGCTGTCTAAAATCCACCACCAGCTCCTTGGTCTTCGCTGCGTTGAGCTGGAGGTGGTTCCCCTTCCACCAGAGGGTGAAGTCCTGCGTCAGCTCCCTGTACTCCCTGTCGTCCTCGTTGGAGATGAGTCCAACGATGGCGGAGTCGTCAGAGAACTTCTGCAGGTGACAGGTTGCGGTGTTGTGGGTGAAGTCTGCAGTGTAGAGGGTGAAGAGAAACCGTCCCCTGTTGGGCCCCCGTACTGCTGATGATGGTGTCTGATTGACATTCCCTGGTCCTCACGTACTGTGGACAGTTGCTGAGGTAGTCCAGGATCCAGGAGGTGAGGTGGTGATCCACCCCCGAGAGCTGCAGCTTGTCTCCAAGGAGTGGGGGCTGGATGGTGTTGAAGGCACTGGAGAAATCAAAGAATATGATCCTCACAGTGCCCCCAGCATTCTCCAGGTGGGAGAGGGACCTCTGCAGCAGGTAGATGACGGCGTCATCCACCCCGATGGCAGGCTGGTAGGCGAACTGCAGCGGGTCCATGATGGTCTCACAAGGGGCCGAAGGTGTCCAAGTACCAGCCTCTCCAGGGTCTTCATCAGCTGTGATGTCAGCGCCACTGATGGTAGCTGTTGAAGTCCTTGGGGTGAGGGGTCTTTGGCACAGGTACCACACAGGACGTCTTCCACAGTTGTGGTACCCTCCCTTGCTTCAGGCTCAGGTTGAATAGAAGCTCCACAATCCCACACAGCTGGTCCGCACAGGATTTGAGGAGCCTCGAGCTGATGCCATCTGGACCCGCCGCTTTCCTCGCCTTAGACTTCTGCAGCTCCTTCCTCACCTGGTTGGTTGTGAGGGACAAGGTGTCGTCACAACGGGGGAAGGGGGGGGAGAAGAAACAGGGGCTGATGTGAGAGGTGTCTGTGAGCTGATGGCCGGGGGCTGAGTAGAGGTGGGAGAGGTGACAGGGCCATTTCCAGGCAGTGGGGACAATGGGGGGTGCAGCAGGGGGGAATGGGTCGGGGGGAGGGCGCATGACTGATCAAATCTGTTGAAGAAGATATTCAAGTCGTTTGCCCACTGACGGGGGAGTCTGGCTCTTTGTAGCCAGATATGGTTTTCAGGCCTCTCCAGACTCCGCTGACGTTCCTCTGCTGCAGCTGTTCCTCCATCCTCTTCCTGTAGCTGTTTTTCCCCTCTCTGATTTTCCACCTCAGCTCCCTCTGTACAGTCTTCAGCTCCTCTCTGTTGCCAGATCTGAAGGCCCTCTTTTTGTTTTCAGGAGAGCCTTTATTTCAGGGGTAATCCAGGGTTTATTGTTGGGAAAACACCGTACAGTCCTGGTGGGTACGACGTTTTCCTCACAGAAGTTAATATAGTCCGTGATGCAGTCTGTAAGGCCGTTGATGTCCTCCCGGTGAGAGTCAGTGAACAAATCCCACGCAGTAGTGTCAAAACAGTCTTTCAGGGCCTCCTCAGACTCCTCAGACCACTTCTTCACGGTGCGTGTGGGCACCGGCTGTCTGTGGACCAGAGGTTGGTACACAGGCTGGAGGTGAACCAGGTTGTGATCAGAATTGCCCAGGGGAGGAAGGGGGGATGAGCTGTATGCATCCTTGGTGTTGGCATTCAGTAAGTCCAGTGTTTTATTGCCTCTGGTGGTGCAGGTAACATATTGTTTGAAAGTGGGCAGAGATTTTGAGAGAGAGGCATGATTGAAGTCTCCAGAGATCAGGAGAAGAGCATTTGGGTGCTGTGTCTGCAGTCTGCTCACAGTAGAGCTGATGACGTTAATGAGCACACATCCATAGCAGACAAGCTGCATAATTTGATTTATCAGTGAAGATACCTTTAATAACTTTGTTCTGTGTATACAAATGCACTGAGCTCTTTAAACTTGAATTTGGGACATACAATGGGCCATGGTAATAACTGAGCTGTAATGTTTAATGAGCCCAGGTCCCACGGTGGGACTGTTTTAACAGTATTTATTATTTTGCCAACACGGTTGACAAGAAGATACATAGCAGCTATTCAATATGTATTTGGATTTTTAATCTAAATCAATCAAATAGACCTGTATGAAAGGCATATATCCAGGGCTGCACATAACTGGTGCGCAGGTGCGTGTGCACACCCCCGCCAAAAAAGGAGCACCGGGTCATTTGAAAAAAGATGCATTTGCGCACCGAGAGAGAGAGAGAGAGAGAGAGAGAGAGAGAGAGAGAGAGAGAGAGAGAGAGAGAGAGAGAGAGAGAGAGAGAGAGAGAGAGAGAGAGAGAGAGAGAGAGAGAGAGAGAGAGAGAGAGAGAGAGAGAGAGAGAGAGAGAGAGAGAGAGAGAGAGAGAGAGAGAGAGAGACCTTTTAACCTAGCAAACTCACCCTTTTCTGAAACGATCGGATAAAAGGTTTCGTCAAAGGCATTGCAAACAATAACGTGATATCAGAAAACTAGAAATGTATAACTAACCTGACACTGTGGCGTATTATTATCTTCAATCGAGTCTGTCATGTCCTGTAAATGTCAACGATGGAATAAGAACGTCAACAGCCTGATGTCAACCGAAAATCCCTCTCTTCTCGTATCTCAGATAGAAGATATGATTGGAGACGACCAGCCAATCAGAATTGACCTTCTCGAGTTCTCCGATTGGTTGGTTTTGTGGCATATTTGTAACGCTGTGACAACTTGAGCGAGCGGGCAGGCAAAGCTGAGCGCGCGCAGGGTGGAGAGGTCGAGCGAGGGGAGAGAGAGCAGAGCACGGAGCAGGAGTTTTATGAGAGAAAATATATTTCTCTGTGCTCAAAAATGTTCAAGTGCGTGCTCAAAAATGTTCACGTGCGCGCTCAATAGCATTTTCTATGCTCAACATGTTTCATTGCGTGCTCAGGATAGAAGCACAAATATAACGCCATCATTTTCATGCTGTTGTTAATCTGGAGAGCATATCAATGGACGGCGCATATGATTATATAATCAGACAACGTGCGATAAAAAAGCATTATAACACATATAATGAGAGACGTTCTGCAGTAAGGAGGGGGTTTCACCGACGGCAGGTGGCTCTGACTTTTATGTATAGTTTTTAGTTTGATAGTTGTTTTTACTTTACACGACACTGTTCAACACTTCATTCTGCTTCACTCTTTCGCTAACGATTTCGAAGACATGACGTTTTACATCTGTAGTCCCCAAACATATATATATATATATATATATATATATATATACATATTATTTCCACATAAAGTCTTCAACAAGTTCAACAACGTTATTCAAAACAATGTTACCAAGTTAAGATCTTCCATCTTAAGGGGTTGTATTTGATCCAGAAGTTAGCTTTAAACCACACATTCTTAACATAACAAAAGTGGGATTTTATCATATGAAGTATATGAAAAAGAAAAGTCATCTGAGAAAATAAACTGGCAATACAAGTCATTTAAAATATGTGATAAATGACTTCAGGCAATTGTGAATAATCGCCTACATTGTTGCATACAGCAAAATGAAGGCAATAAGTTGTTTTCACACCATAGTAGTCTGTTCAAAGGATAACGAATGGAGTTTTTACTGTCCAATATAGAAAAATGTCCTTGATGTCTATGCTGGAGTTGAAAGCACTGTGGAACAATACCAGTGACTCATTTATCACTTTGTCAGGATCTGAGAATTTTGGCTTGAAGTATGCACCTTTCTATCCACAAAAGAAAAAGGCATCTCTGCTGCGTCGATCAATAAAACAATATGCTCCTTTGGAATTAGCTGTCTTTCCTTTGAAAGTGTATGATACCAAGGGGCAGCAGTACAAGCATGACCAAAAGCAGCGGTCGGTTACCTGCAGATTTCAGAGAATAAGTCAGAGAAATATTTTCATCCTGTATGATCTATCCACAGACTATCCGTATTAGTTTGCCTTAAATGAGGTTTGATATTATTATAATTATCACAGTATATTCTTTAAAACGTCATCGCACACCATTCCACTAATATTTCCTTCTAAATTTATTTAACATTAAATCTTACAATACCACAGGAAATCACACTTTTTTACAAAATGAGGTGGTTGGTAAGACCCAATCAGATCTCAACAGCCAGGTGTTTCCCATCGTGCCCTGAGACTTGTAATCGGTATAGAGTGTTGCAGTGATGACGTATTGTTGTAGGCTGACCTGGAAGTTAGCATCCCAAGGGCTCCCTTGACTAAATGCAATTGGATTTTTCTATTGACTTTGCAATATTGCAGAAAATAAGATCTGTGGCCAACACATGTTTATGATACTTGCCACGTTGTGTTTGGCAGAATAATCTCCACATATTAACACCACTTTGCCAATTTCATTTACGCTTCAGAAATTATAGAGGTAAAAAGCTAACCTAAGGGCTGTGCATGGGAGACGTATGGCGCAGTGGATAGAGCCTTGGTCTTGGGATCAGGGGTCACAGGTTCAAACCCCACTGCAGTCAGCATGTCGTTGTGTCCCTGGGCAAGACACTTCACCCCAAATTGCTCCTGTGGGGATTGCCCACAGTATTGAGTATGTAAGTCGCTTTGGATAAAAGCGTCTAACAAGTAACATGTAATGTGCATGAACTATGGTCACATGGCTGCGCATCACCATCGCTAAGCTAAAGGTGGCTAATGTTTGGCGTTATGACGTTTAGTAGTCTACTTTATTCAGCTGATACCAACCGTTGTTTTAAGAGGAATAGAAGCTTCTGATATTCGCAACTGGGGTATTTACTGACGTATTTATGTCGTTGAACAAAATGTGAAATTCTCTTCAGCTTGTGTTAACCACAGACCTTATTTCAGACTTGTAACTAAAAACACATTCAAACAAATGTTGACTGAGAAAAGGGAACCAAAAGTAGTGAAATGCTGAGTCATTTTTGGTTTAAGGACTCATGCACCTCAATATCCAACACAGTCACACGGCATTTCGTGTTATAGTCACAAAATTAATTTATTGATTCGTGTTCACCAACACCATTTCGCCATTTTTTTTGTGTCACACAGAACGATTTTAAAAGCAATGTAAATAATAACAAATTAGAAGGAAAAACAGATTTAAAAAAAGTACAGATTTCAGTATTCTGACACAGAAGGATTTTAGAAGCAATGTATTTCTATTGGTATTATGTTTCGTGCCTGCACCAAATAATAACAAATTAGAAGGAAAAAAAGATGACAAAAAATACAGATTTCAGTAGTCTGAGGCTCTGAGCCCCATTTATTTTCCTCGCGGACGGCAAAAAAACTCAGACATTATACAATTTAAATTAAAAGGGATAGGGTTAGGCTTAGGGTAAGATATTGAGTAAGAAAATGTTTTTATGAACCACACAGCTTCTGGTATTCCAAGACCCGACCGGACAAAAAGATGTGGTGCAGGCACGAAACATACTACCAATAGAAATACATTGTTTTTAAAATCGTTCTGTGTGACACGAAAAAAATGAGAAAATCGTGTTGGTGAACACAAATCAATAGATTAAATTAATTTCGTGACTATAACACGAAATGCCGTGAGACTGGGTTGCAATATTTTGAGATTAGTGCTGCCCATCATTCAGCAGCACGTTGAGGCGTCAATGCATCATCGATTAGATTTGTGTCCGATTTTCTATCTGTGGCTATCCCACATGAATTGCGGTCAGATCTGCAATACTTCGAGACATTTAATTCAAACCACAAATATTCTCCAATATTACTTCCTTTATCTTCCCCAGCTTTATATTGTATGCCCTGGTTGCCTATTTCTCATTCTGACAGTCTCCATTGCTCTCCCTCTCTCTGTTAATAACATCTTCAGAGACGGTGCTAACAAGCCGATAGCCAAGTACCTGCTGTGAAGTTAATGAATAGCACTTACAGTTTGAATTGCTGAGTCGCTGTGCCTCTGTGATGCAGAGAGACCGGGTGACACACACAAGCCATGTGCATGCTAAAAAAAATACACACACACACCTGCATTCAGGTGGGAGTTCTCAATAACACATACAGCCAATATTAACTCAAAAGTTTCTGCTAACACACACAAATTAGTGCCTCTTTAGCGGTTTGGCTGTCCGCGAAGTTACCTGGCTCCCTGCTTTGATCCCGATAACTGTGTGTGTGTGTCAGTGTGCACTGAAACTCCATTCTCTGCAACGTCTCTGTGTCAGTTTCCACAAATCTCTCTGCCTCCCTTTCCCAAATTAGGTGTAATCACTTGAACAATGTTAATGGGTGTCATTAGACCCATAAAGATGGTGAACCAAACAAGACACTGTTAAGCTTTCCTTTCACTCCATAAAACACCATGATGGTGCTTCGGACAAAAAACACTGCTTTAGTTAGTTACTCTTTCTGTATTTGGGTTACTTAAAACAAAAACAAAATCTTTAAAAGGAAATATGCTCATTTTCAGGTTCATATTTGTATTTTGTGCCTCTACTGTGAGATGTTTACATGGTTTATAAGAAAGGTATTTATTTTTTCTCATACTGCCTGTGCTGCAGCACCTCTTTTCACTCTCTGTATAAAAAAAAACAATTGTTACATGGCCGTTCCCTTGTTGTATGTGTTCTGCAGTAATATATAAACCCATTCAAAAGCCCAAATAAGAATGAAACATCCAAAGATAGTAATTGGAACTGTCAGCACAGCCCACAGATTCCTCGTTGTGTAGGCTATTGATTTATTTACAAAACTACATTTTTCCAATTTAACTTCAACTTTAAATAGACTGATGGCCTTGTTTTTGTAAACAAGCAGTTGCAGCGTGATTTTCCTTATCGAGGCCCTGCCAAATGTGTTTTCTGACTATAATAGTGAGTGAGCTCGTGCCAGTACTGGAATTTATAAATGTAATGAATATCGTAGCCAATTGAGCTTTGATTCAGGGATCCTAAATATCCACTGGGTGCTCTAATGATGGCAATAATACCAGCCTATTCAATGGGCTTAGTTTTTCTGTCTCCTCATGCAGGGTTCTGGGCGCAGCAAATTGGAGAATATATGATGTGCATAATAAATCAGACTCTCACTGAAGTGCTGAAGGATTCAAGGACAGGAGAATTAAAGCACGATTAGAGTTTATCTGCAGACCCTGCTGAAGCGTGAAGATATTATGTAAATGCAAACTCTTCAGAAAAATTGACATTTTCATAATCCCTGTTAATTTATTTGTAATTATGCTGCATTGTGAGTGTTGTAGTGTATAAATATTAAGTCTACATTTTCTGTTGTCATTTTGTCCCTGATCCAGTTATGACTCCACTTCATTGTTCTGCTTTCTCTTTCACTTCCTGTCCCTTTAAGCCTCAAGCGCCACATAAAGCGAAAAAACGAAAATTCCAGATTGTCTGCCAGTTGATTTTTATGTTGTCTAAAGTCTTTTAACTAACAGCAGTAAATGTCCATTTTCCTAATGTTCCTAATAATAGTTTTTTTTGCATTTCTCCCTGTCGTTGTGCTAACATTAGTGTTTGTATGGTGACATTAGCATAATAAGCTAACATTGTTATGCAACATTTCGCTACTGCTCCTAACAGTTTTTCCTTGTTTTAATGCTAACATTTGTGATATATTGCTAGCCACATTTGCATAGTAAGCTAATGTTAGCATCAGGTTAGTACAATTTATTTCCTGCTCAACATTTAACGTCAACTAAGTTCTGGGTTGCATTGTTTGCCTTAGTGTTATTGGTCCTGTGGCGTGTAAGATATACAATGTATTAAATATACACCCAGTAGTCGTTAATTTTACGTTTGATATAATAAAACACTGCACAATATATATTGGCATGTTAACATTATGTATTTATAATGAAATGCAAAAAACCCATTATTTTCTTTCTAAGTATACAGTATGAATAATATAAGTGGTGTTGTATGCCATACTTGCCATTATATTTCACCGTTTTAGTGTGTTTGTGTACTGAAAATGTGTGTAAATAAATGCATGGCAATGTATGAAATAATAAACACAAATATGTCAAATATATCGAAATGTAATACATTTATTTTGATTTACAATAATTAGAATCTTAAGCAACTGTTTTTTCAAGGACTGTAATGATGTTAATGCTTACTAATGTGAATGTTCTGATGTTAAAGTATGTAGTGTTGCAACCCCCTCCATACCCTTTAGGGGTGGGATTCTCCAAAGGGATGTAAAAGGTCCAGGGTTCAAATCCCTGAGCCCCCAATTGGTGCAGCCCAAATCATTGGTGCAAGGTGGGAGACCAGACAAGTTTGAAAGTAACAAAGAGCTTATTTATTTACAATATAACAATGTTTAACAAATTAACGGACGTAAAACCAATTCATGTCAGTAACCAGTTATGTATGCATGTATTAAAATGTGGAACGGGAAAAACAGCAGCTGTGTCCAAAAGAAAAGTGAGCTCTACAAGGGGATGGTGTTGGAGTGGAGGGGGCGTAACAGTACTATTAACTGATGTTACCTCTCCTATTAGTAAAACTTACTCAACACTCAATAATAAACAATTTTCATTAAAGCGTTCCAAAGATTAATCTAAGTCTCAAGTTGCACAAAAGAGGTTTTGCCCTTTGTTTAACTCAAACATCTGAACTCTACTGGAGATCACAAAGTTTTATAAATAATTAACAAGTAAGGCTGAATTGAATATATACTATATATAATGCAGAAAGTGATATCTCACAGGGGTTAAATTGGGACGGGGCTGTCCGGGGCTCAGCCCCGGCACATAGGGCGATGCTCTGACGTCATCACCCTCGCACATTTGTCATATGTTTACAAAAAACTATATATATATATATGTTAAAACATTTCTCGTTCTTAATATAGACTATATTTAGGGTCGATATGTGTTGACTTTAGTTTAAAATAGCAGATCGGACCGGATATAGTTTATCGGCTTAGTGAACGTGTGTCTCTGCTCCGATAAGGACCTGCAGCACAGTGTGTGTGTGTGTGTTGTGTGTGTGTGTGTGTGTGTGTGTGTGTGTGTGCATAGAGCCCGTTTCCTACACCATGCTAAATGTATGTCTGCATAAAGCTGAGTTATGTACAGTATAACGCCCCCCCCCCCCCCCCCCCCACATATCCAATCCCAATTTAACCCCTGGTTATGGGCAGAAACTAATGGAAGACATGTTTGTTCTCACAAAAGATTTCCTTGAGGCAAGTTACAACAATTAAAGTATGTGACTCGTTGTTTTCTCTATTTCCCTTTCTCATTGGCATAACACCAGCAAATCTTGAACACTGCCTATGGTGGGTATTGCCGCGGGCCTCATTGGCCAAAATCAGGGTTGTAGTGTTCTCTAGTTCAGTAGACATCACTTTTACTGGCCTGGTGTGCCACCCATCTTATACCATTAAGAAAATCAATTCAGTATGCTTCGTTTATAATTAAAGTAGATGGAAGCTTGTAAAAAATATTTAATGCAATGTTTAATGAGTCTACTTACTATAATAGTAGTTTTTATCTCCAAGTGCACTTAGCATCATCAGTCATTCCAAAGTATAACATTTTGTCTTACTCAGGAAAAGTTGACAAAGCTTTTTTTTTTTTATGACCTGCCATGCTTTACATGCATCTCCCTGAGAGATTAATAGGACAGAGGCAAAAAGTGCATCTAAAGTGTTGGAGTACTTGTATACAGAGACTCAACTACTCTGTAGGCTCTTTAAATTGAAGGATACTTCGAATGTAAGTAGAAACTTCCCAGCGAGAAACCTGCTTTTGTGTACCCTGAGGACTGGCTGTATTTGTATAAGGAAATTAAAACTCCATACAAAAAGTCAAATGATAGTGGACTTTTAAAGGAAGATAAAATAGATAGTTTGGAGCAGGAGAAAACAGAATAATCTGTGAATATTTTGAGCTATTTTACGTTAAATGTCAGTAAATCCAGTTGAGTCACCTGATATTATCATGGAGAAAACAAAGCTTGTCTGCATTCTCGGCCAGCGTTCATCAAATTGTCAATCATTCATTATTTTTGCTTTAGTTTAAACTTCCGACAAGTTTTACACACTATATAAACGTTTATCTATGATAGCATGTATTGACAGCGGAAACACAATCTCTGGAGACATAACTTCTACTTTCCATAGCCGTCTCAAGGTTGTGGAACACACCTGAATTTGATCAGAAGAATTTACAGAGGTATAATTGTTAGTTGTTGTGTCTTAATAGCCCTACAGTTAAAGTGGTGCTAACATAGCACTTGGAGGCTCACGCTAACTAGTTGTGGCCGTGCTTAGCTGGTGATTGAGCTGGTTATCGCGGCTCTAGTACTCTAGTATGCGAATACTCTGGCTCCAAATATCAAGATGGCGGCTAATGTATATATGAGTGAAGCAGTACAATTTGCATCGATTTAAGTAAAAGTAATAAATATCAACAAGACTTACCACCTGAAGGTTGTACGCCTCAACTGTATCGACCAGATCCATGTCTGTACAAAATGACATCACTTCATAATTGTATCATGTTATACAGAGGTGGGAAGTAATGGAGTACAAATACTTCGTTACTGTACCTAAGAACATTTTCCTGGTATCAGTACTTTACTTACATTAAAACGATAAAAACGCTGCTGAGGGTTAATCCAATGTGTCTGTGTCACTTTGAAATGATTACTGATAATCCATCATTCCATTTTTCTCAATAACGGAGTTTTCATATCAAGCTGCTATGAGAGCTACAACCCAGCTTCCGGTTCCGGGGCATTCTGGCTATGCATCACTCATTCACCAATTATATTGGCTCTAATGGTTAAAAAGACGTGTCAATCATCAAAATCGACCGAGGGGGGCCAGAATTATGGAAAATGCACCCAAATGACCCCAGAAGTGGGTTTTTTTCTTCTAAATCTCTCTAAAAAGGTCAAATTTCACTTGTTTTGCATCAATCATGATACAGGGTAGATATTATATATTATAGTTTGGATTCCTAAAGCTTTTAGTCTACTATCCCATCATTCAAGGGTGGTTTTCACATAAGTAATGTTTTTTTTTTGGATGGACACTATAATTTACATTTATTTTCTATGTTCAATCTGAATTTACTTTAAAATAAAAAAATTCTATATTGATTCTGACTGTTCTACATCCAACTCACAGGTTTATAATTGCTTTGAGAAAAAAGATTATTAATTTACCCCTTTTAGAAGTGAAGTTATAGTCATTTGTTCTGGGAATGTCCTTTTCTAGCCTGAGACCTGAAAAACAGGCTCACGGCTTAACAGGTTAAACCGTACACCCCAGCACGGGCACTCCGCTCTGCATCAGCCAAACGGCTCGCTGCACCCTCACTGCGAGGGGGACCCAAGTTCCTATCAGCAAAAACAAGTCGGTTTGCTATCCTGGCTCCAAAATGATGGAATGAGCTCCCCATTGACATCAGGACAGCAGAAAGCTTACACATCTTCTGGCGCAGACTGAAAACTCATCTCTTTCCACTCCACTTTGAGCAATACAATCAAAAAACAAAAAACAAAAAAAAAGCACTTATACTAACTAAGCACTTATATACTAACAAAGGACTGGCTTATCTAAAGCCAGTTGAGTAGCACTTAAAATGGTTTGGCTCTATGAAACCTAATGTACTTATATGATTCTGTTTTCTTCAAGTTTGTATCTTCTTGGTCGAATGCACTTATTGTAATTTGCTTTGGATAAAAGCGTCAGCTAAATGAAATGTAATGTAATTATATAATGTGACATATTTTGCTTAATATTTGGAGTACAACAACAATCCTGATATCATTAGAAAGCTAAGAATCTCCTTTTTCCAACATTGTATATAACTCAAAATGTGTTTTCGGGTCAATGTGACTGATTTCGATAGAGTAAGTCACATATTATAAATGTGTGTGAAATTGTCATAGGATAGTTAGCATAATTAGCATGAGCATGTTTTTTTAAGGTCAGATTGACCTTGACCTTTAATCATCAAATTCTAACAATGTCATCCTTTAGTGTCAATGGATGTTTTCTACCAATAGTTTCCCTACAGGAGTTCCTTTTCTTGTTTTTTCTCTTTTCATTCATTTCATTTTAATATCTATAGCGCACCATTTTGAACTTCTACTTTAAATTATACAGAAACTCATCAGTGAGATGAGTGTTTACGAGCCTATCATTGTGGTGTTACATTGAGCTCATAAAGGGACATCCAGTTTGTCATATCAAGTGCCCATCAGCTTAAAAGTGCCAACATGCTTTTAATATAACCACTTTAAACTGATCTCCACAGCCAAATTAAAATTGTAATTAAAAGAATGGCTGTTCACTTAACAGGTTATGGCACAAACAATAAGCACAAAACATTTTCGCAATATTACAATAGCACCATTAAAATAATCGGTTTGGCAAAGCAGAGGGTTAAATATGAAGCATTATGAAAAGATTTAGGTTGTTAAATGTGTTGCACTTCCAGCAATCTGGGTCCCATTAGTGTTAATAGCAAATTGTGCTGCTGGGGCAAATTAAAACAAAATTACCATAAAACAATACTAAAAGAAAAACAGTCCAG
Source organism: Dissostichus eleginoides (assembly GCA_031216635.1). Classification (NCBI taxonomy): domain Eukaryota; kingdom Metazoa; phylum Chordata; class Actinopteri; order Perciformes; family Nototheniidae; genus Dissostichus; species Dissostichus eleginoides. Next base: position 8,086,420 of record CM062275.1, read on the forward strand.
CATTCTCGATGGCTCAGCAGATTACAGCACACAAACAGACACAGAAAATTCAAATTGACATAAAATTCTGCACTCCACAAACACTTATCAGCACACAGAGGACTGAGTCAGTCCAGGGAGGTGGATTTGGAAGTTTAGTTCCATTTACTGACCTCTGTTAAATATCGACTGCATCTCTGTTATACTATACTATCCTGTTGGAAAACTGGATAAGTATAGATACAGATAAGTATATAAATCAAGTAAAACCACCTTGCGCTTGGTTTAGGCTCATTTAGGTAAGTATCTCACATACATGGCGGTCATATGTATTTTACACTGATTGAAAAAACCTTTCAGAAGAAGTGTAAAATAAATGGCTTTTAAATTGGACAAATGTTACTAGAAGTGATTCCAATAGTCACAAAATCAAAATGTCCCAGATGATTATTTTTCTACATATTGACTACTGCAGGGCAGAGTCGTTCTTTTCCACTAATTTAGAAACCTATATGGTATAGGTAGTGCGATGGAGCAACATGTGGTCCGGCTCCTTTAAGATATGGTTAGGGTTAGGGTTGAACTGATACCTGGAATATACAGACTTTATTACCACAAGCATTTGCTGTCACATCTTGGTTTGTGGACTACGCTTCGTAGTCTTGAGTTTAGCATCATGGCCGCTGCCATTTTGGTCTTTGGTCGTTGCCATATTGGGCTGTGTTCACAAGCAGCGGGTTAGTTTTGTTTCATGGTTACCTCCCCTGCTAGCTTGCGCTCCTTCATACAGCTCGACGGTGCGCAATGCCGAGGGTGGTGCTTCTGACGAGTCAGGCAGCACCACTATCCATGGAAACACATTGGCAACGCCAGCGGAGAGCCGCCTTTTAGAGTGTTGCTCACTGCAGGGTAGGGCGCAGAGCATTGCGGTGAAAATAGCCGGATAGTTTTGTTTCTATTTTAACCTCTCCTACTAGCTTGCTGAGCTTCATACAGCTGGCATCATTGGTTGTGCGTCAAAAGGACCTGACATGAACTCTTCACACTACCACCATCACCAAAAAAGCTCTACAGCGGCTCTTCTTCCTCCGCAGGCTGAGGAGGTTCAACATGGACTCCAGGATACTCTGCAACTTCTACAGGTGCACCATAGAGAGTATCCTGACTGGCTGCATCACGGCCTGGTACGGCAGCTGCACCGCCCTCAATCGTAAAGCTTTACAGAGGGTGGTGAAAACTGCACAGAACATCACCAGGACGGAGCTGCCATCCATGGAGGACCTCTACTCCCAGCGGCTCAGGAAGAAAGCCCTCAGGATTATAAAAGACCCCCATCACCCCAGCCACAAACTGTTCTGTGTGCTGCCGTCTGGCAGGCGGTACCGCTGCATCCGGGCTAAAACCAGCAGACTCAGGGATGGTTTCATCCCACAGGCAATAAGACTGTTAAACACCTGAACTGTTGAAACAACATCCATAATATTAATCTCGCTGCTACTTAGAAATTATTTATCTATTTATTTAAAGGGGACCTATCATGCTATATTTAAATAATATATAAGGTATATATATATATATATATATAAGGTATATTAATACGTTTTAATTTTCAAAATACGAAAAAGATCATGCATTTTAGCCATGCCTCATTTTGCCTCACTCCAGCTCTGTCTCTGTCTTTCCCCATGCGGAAGAGGGGAGCGTGACATGGCCCCGGCACGAGTGTCATGTTATCATGCTTGCTGTGATTACGAGTGGAGAGTCAACATGGCCCAACCTCACTGTAAAAACTCTAACTTAAAATTGTTGGCCTGAAAATAATTTTTTTGTAATGTGAACAAAAAATATTTAATTGAGTTGCTAACTACACTAAAGTAGTTCTCTCGACTATCTTTATTATGTTGCTTGTTTAAAGTGTGTGTCATTAAATAAATTCAGTTGGCAAAACTTAGAAATCCAAGGTTAGAGTTCAAACTAAGTTATGTGTCTATGCTTCGAGCTAAGAACGAGGTCTCCAACAGAAATCTGCAGGGGGTTTATCATAGTTTATCATATCTGGCCCTAGACTTCTAAGGTATGCTACGATCGACAAATGTAGCCATAAACGTGGTCGGCTGTTAGCATGCGGGTCTGTCTGGCGTGAGGGAGGAAACGCAACGATAGACTGTTTTATGGCCAGAATATATGGTAAAAGACGGACTGCATAATTAAGGGAGGATTACCGTGCGTTAACGATCAACTAGAATGTGATGTGTGCGAGTGAATCAACCGTTTAAGAGCACGATGTCGACATCAGTAAAATGTTTTCACCGTAGCTCCAACGATATCATTTTCGGCAATTGAGTACGTTAAACAACATTTAAGATTAAACGTGTTACAGCTTCATAGATGACATGTCTGGACATTTCTGATAGGTGGTAAAAGTCATGTATCTGTCCCCGTCAGTGCAGCAGACCGACAGAGACGAGACGAATCCCCGGTTCAGGTGGAGACTGGCGCGCGCTAACGGAGCTCCAGGAGGGAAAACCTTTGCGACGCTGAGGTTCGGCTGATTTGCAAAGGTATGCTAACATGGATATGTGTTGTCAGCAAAATGGTCGGCTTTTAGCTTGACAAATATACGATGGTGCATATAATTCATGTTTAACAAATAGTAAGAATATTTAATTGAATCGAAAATATAGGCCTGAATAATAAATGTGACCCGCTCCATGAGATAATCGTGAATGTATATCAAAAACTGGTTGTATTTAAACAAACACAGTCTTGGCTTTCAGAATATGTAACTTTTATCGCCATTCTCAGAAGATAAATACGGCGATGAAGCTTGTAAAGTTACTGAAAGGCGTCGGGCGGAGCAATTTACGTGTGTGTGTTACTAACGGCCCGTCCACACACTCGCGGCAAAAAAATCTTCCAACGCTTCTGCCCATTCACTTTGAATGGGGTGACGTCACTTCGCCTCACTTTTCCCCGAACTGCATTGTGGGAAGCAGAGCGGCGATTTCCAGGCATCTCAGGATTCGAAAGTTGAACATTGTTCAACTTTTGACGCCTGAGACGCCTGGAAATCCAGCGTCAGCCAATCGAATCATATGCCAGTACAAGCTCTAGCCAATCAAACCACGTGCTTGTGTGTCCGGGGCGGGAGATTCATGTGATTGGTCGAGCTTCGGGCAGAAGTGTTGGAAGATTTTTTCACCGCGAATGTGTGGACGCTGCGTTATTGTAAATCACCTCCGCGCCCGCCTCTCCCCTGTGCATGTAGACATGCCTATTTTCTTAAAATAGCTGCTTCCTGTTCCATATTGTGATCTCTCTACCTTTGTAATAATCTATCCTATACAACACATCCATTTAAGTTGCCTTTAAGAACGAGCCATTATAGGTCAGCGTTATGTCCGCTCATATAGGCCGTTTTTAAAATATATTTTAATTTTATAAAAGATACGTCAATTCGATTAATCTTTTTTTTTTTGGGTTCGAATACTCAAATATTTGATTTGATATCTGCCATTGCTACAGCAAGGTTATTTCGGCTATAAAGTGTGTTTAAAAACAAATAAGATATAATGTGTTACAGCTCCATAGAGTGACATGTCTGGTTATTCATTATATTAATAGTTGTCTCTCTGAAAAAAAAGAGAGATAATGATGGCACAGGAAAACAGTTTAAAGACTTAAATAAACACAAACTGGCTTATTTATTTTGTTATGCTTTTTACCATATTAGGCTGCAGGTATATGTCAGCTACTTTGTATTTTATTTACATTCCACAAAGAGGAGGAATGAGAATAGATGTTAGGACTGCCTACACATGCCAGAGTATTTTTTCTCCTAAGTTTAGTGTTTTATTTCGTTTTAACAAAATAGCAATAAACAACGGTTTCCTTTAATGCCATTCTTACATAAATGCAACAAGCTGTAGTTTTTGTAGACTCTAAATACACCAACTATGTCTTTAGTTTATGATTTGTGTTATCAAATGTGTTCTGCGGCTACAGATATTTCTTTTTTGTGGAAATGGGGCTGAAATGGGGCTCTTGTGATAGTAAAGGTTGCAGACCCACCGTATATATCATACACAGTTTGTGTATATCTATGTATTGCAGCAAACAACTGTGAAAGGTAAATTGACCAATTGGCTTTTTAATTCTAATTACAGATAGCATATGAAATGCAAATATTGTGATTTCGTCAGCTCAAGTCATGAGAGTGTACTGAGGCACCATCGACTTCGGCACGGAAGAGGAAATCACTGGCCCTGTGCCTACACAGACTGTGTCTGCACCTTCAGAACCTATGGGGCATTGAGGTCACACCTCACCAGATCCCACTGCAAGACTGCAAGAAGGCAAGACACCTGCACCTTTTTTTGTGAGCTATGTGACTTCAGAAAAAAGTGTACTCAAAAGACGTTTTTCACTCATCTTGGAAATCATTTAAAAAAACAACAGACTGTGAAGTGCCCCTTCCTCAGCTGTGGATTTAAAACTAACAAATGTAAAACCTTTAGTTCACATCGTTGCAGAAAGCACAGGAACACAGACAAAATAAGGACGTGTTTAAAACTGCATTCTGAAAAGGAGTCATTTGAAGCTCAAGATATTGACCAGCCATTAAATGTTGAAGTTGAGGCATCACACAGCTGTGCAAGTCAAGGTTCAAGTGAGAATGGCACAGAAGAGTATATAGAAACAGAGACTCTTGAACATAAAATTGCATCGCTTTTTCTGTGCATGCAAAGTGTATTGCATGTTTCTACAAGTGCATTACAGAAAATTGTTGACGAACTTAATGATATTCTGCACTTCTCTAAATATCAGTCCTTTCAAACTATCAAAGAGGTTTTAACTAAACATAGTATTGAAGTAGATGATTGTGTTGTTCAAGACATTAACAACGCAATATTCAAATCAAATCCACTAATTCTAACCACTGAAGCAAAAGGTGCACTCTCTACTGATTACAGGAGAAATCTCTATTTTAAGGAGCACTTCAGTGTAATTGAGCCAACTGAATTTACCTACAAGAGGACCCATACAAATACTTTTGTTTATGTGTCTCTCATTCAAGTTTTAGAAAACCTATTGAGGGATTCAGATTTTTCAGCGAAGTTAGTGTTTAATAACGCAAATAAACCTGGTCAATATAGGTCCTTTCAAGACGGCCACTTTTTCAAAGTAAACAAACTTTTGGGGGTAGAAGAGGCACGTATTTCTATTGGATTGTATATTGATGATTTTGAGGTATGTAATCCTTTGGGGACATCGAGAAAAATTCATAAGATCACCGCCGTCTACTGGGTTGTGCTCAATTTACCAGCAAAGTTCCGCTCCACTCTACCCTTGATTCAACTGGCTCTTCTTGGAAAAAGTGTGGATGTTAAACTATTTGGTTATGATGCATTTCTTTATCCGCTGATCAAAGATATACAGTCTTTAGAGAGGAATGGGGTGTATGTCGAGGTTCTTGAGAAGTTTGTAAAGGGAACAGTGTTTTGTGTCTGTGCAGATAATCTCGGGGCCCACAGCCTAGCAGGCTTTCATGAATGTTTTAATGTTGAATATTTCTGCAGATTTTGTTATCTTAACCGAAACAAAATAGCCACTACTGAGGCAAGGGATTGTCAATTAAGAACAGTAGAACAGCACAACGCCTCTGTGGAAGAGCTTAAATATAGTGATAAAAGTGTGAATGGTGTTAAACAAGCATGTGTGCTAAGTAACCATTTGACCTATTTCCATCCAGTTACTGGGTTTCCGCCTGACATTTTACATGACTTTTTTGAAGGTGTTATCCCAGTAGAGTTATGTTTGTGTCTCAAAGACTTGATTAAAAAAGGATTCATTACATTCGATGGACTGAATAGCCGCATCAAAGCGTTTCCATATAAATATTCTGATAAAGTCAACAAGCCACACCAAATTACAAAGGCAAGCTTTGGAAGTCGAAGAATCAGTGGCAATGGACATGAAAACTGGAGTCTATTAAGATTACTACCACTTCTCATTGGGAGCCGTATTCCAGAACAGGAGCCCTCGTGGGAAATATTGATGGACCTTAAAGAGATTGTGGAAATCATTGTCACTAACACAATATCAGAGGAAATACTGTGTTACCTTGAGAGTAAAATATCTGACCATCGGAAGCTGCTACTTGATACATTTCCTGACTTTTAAGTTTCTGCCAAAACATCACTTTATTGAGCATTATGTTCACCTCATACGTTGCTTTGGACCTTTAGTGGACTTGTGGACTATGCGATTTGAGGCCAAGCATAGCTTCTTCAAGAAAGTGGTGCATGATGTTTTCAACTTCAAAAATGTGCTTCTTACACTCTCTACTAAACATCAACACATGATGGCGTATTATCTTGATGGCAAAAACCTGTTCAAACCAAAACTGTACATTGGCAGTGTTGACAAGGTGAAAATATCCTCATTGGACGAAAAACTAAGGGTGGAGATTAAAAAAAAGTATCCACAACAAGACACTGTGTCCCTTGCCAAAGATATTCATCTGTATGGGACCCAATATGTAGCGGGAATGATTGTTTCTGCTGGGCAATGCAGTGGTCTGCCAGATTTCTACAAAATACAGTACATTGTGGTCACCTTTGAGAAGGTGTCCTTTGCAACTAAGAAGCTCTCCTCTTGGTACATGGAACACTACAGGTCTTACGAAGTGATTGAGAGCGACTACACTGATGCAGAGATCCTGGATCCAGAGGATTTGAACGATTACCATCCACTGACTGTATACCCAGTAGGAGGAAAGTTGATGGTGACCCCGAGGTCGTCGCTGCTACATTGAAAGTGATGGTATGTAATATGGATGTGGATAATCATTGTCTATATTGGACGACATTGTTTTTGGAAGAATACATAAGTGTGTGTGTGTGTGTGTGTGTGTGTGTGGTGTGTGTGTGTGGTGTGTGTGTGTGTGTGTGACAGACTGTGACGCAGCGCTCTGTTTATCATGGTAGCTGAGTTGCCAGCCCATTCACAACTTGGGGTTTCTTTTTTTGTCTTCACAGGCTTTATTGCTGCGTGTCATCATACATCCAAGACTAATCCAGAAAGTTCAGCTGACAGAGGTCCCTGAATCTGTCGAGGATCTGCAAACTCAACTACGGGAAAAACTTGGACTCAAAGGTGATTTCTCCATACAGTATGAAGATCCACATTTCGACAATGGACTTTGCAACTTAATGAACATTGCAGAATTGCCTGCCGAAAGAGCCGTCCTGCATATCTGTTGGCATGAAGATGGATCACCAACTATATCGCAAGCGTCCTCCATCTCTTCGCTCGATACAGCAAGTCTCAGTTCCTCAGCCTCTTCGCACAGCTCATCTTCAATTATTTTGACCGCTATGCGGAGCGTCTCGGAATGGCCTTCTCCATTTCCCATCCCGTTTTTTGCATATGACGTAGAGTTAAAGCTCCGTCAGGGCAACGAGACATTTCAAAAAACAGGAAAAGCTCTTAGTGTAGCAAGAGACATGAAAATGGACATTTTAGACAAGCTTGCACAAGCAATGTTTGCTTTGAAAGCGTACCCTGATAAATATCAGATAGAGACAGTTTCTTCTGAGCTTGTCAGAAAATACCCTTGCCTTAAAGAGCCCGGTAGTGGAACAGGACATCAAGGGTGGACAACGAGCATCAAGTACAAACTTGGTAACTACCGCTCTAAGCTGCGGCAGGCGGGATGTAATGAGGTCAGCGTGAACCGTAAAAGGGGAAGGGATGAGGATGCTGATGGTGGATTTACTTTGACCAAAGCCAAAAGAGGTGAAGTGAATCATGTGCCTGATCATCCAGACCATTACAACGATGATTCACTTGAGGAGCACAGAGGTATACTGGTGACTGAAATGAAGAAGAGAAGCAAAGACGTGGACCTCATACGAAGCAAGATGGACCTCACATTCTCCCTAAGGAGAAAGGAAGTTGTTGAGGTGCAAGCGATGGTGACGGAGATCCAGGAGAGATGGCCTGCTCTCTTTCTTCAAGAACAGGCAAGACAGATTTCCTTTGAAATTGTATTTATTGTCTGTTTTAGTGCTTTTTAGTGTCATCCAGTGAATTATTCAGAGTGCTGATGTGTAAGTGATAGTTGACAGTAGTATTATGACAACAAATGTTCAAGGTCTTTTTGGCAACACTTTTCAAATTACACATTAGATTAATGTGAATTCTAAATGGGTTACGTTTTTTTTTTAAGATACAGTGATTAACAATATAAAGTAATTGTAGTGGCCATTTCCATTATTCACAGGTGAGTTGTGGGAGTGATTTTACGCAGAGATTACAGTTTAGTTCTCTTGAGTTGTACAGTACCAGTTATGATTTTCAGTGTTATCGTTTATCATTTGTAGCGGCATCCGGTCTGCAGCGTCTGGTAGAAACAGTTTGCCCATACTCTTGCTGTGTCATGCTTTCCCTGTGACCTATGCCCCTATATATATATATATATATATATATATATATATATATATACACCCCTGTGTCTATAATTACTGCTACCAAGTGTTCAAAATAGTACATTACCCTTAATCCAAAAAAAATAAACTTAAATTCCAACATCAATATAAATGGCTTCTACAGTAATTCTGAAAGGACTAAAAACTGTCATTCATTGTATTAATGCTGTTGTCTTTATGCTGCTTTTCTGTACCACAGATTTGCTATGAGTTCCTTCGAATCACCACCAAGGACCTATTTGGGACATTTACAGCAGCCATGGATGAGTACTGTCCTCGACTGATAAAACTGTATAGAGCCAGGAAAGGAGCCTTCGCACAAGGGATGGAAAACCTCCTGGATTCTCTTGATGAACAGGTAGCTTTTGTCTTTAATGTCGTAATGATCATTTACAATATTCTTAAAGAGAACAAACAGGTGCATCTCAATAAATTAGAATATCGTGGAAAAGTTGAATAATTTCAGTAATTCTATTTGAAGACTTATATTTTATGTAGGTGCATTATACACAAAATGAATTATTTAAAGCGTTTATTTGTTTTAATCTGGATGACTACAGTTTACACCTTTTTATAACCCAAAATTCAGTATCACATAATTAGAACATTTCACTAGACGAATTACTAGAAAAATCTTTGATTTTGAATGTCAAATGTGAGGTTTTCTGTTGCCTCAAAAATGCACTTCTCGTAACTCAAGAATAGATGTGAAAGTTATTAAAAAGGTTCAAATCCATTTATATCTAAAAGGGTGTCCTATCTTGTAAAAGCATCATATTTTGGTACTTACTTCACTTTTACCTCATCTCATCAACAATGTTTACCAAAGTCCTGTTTAATAATTAATAATTCAATCTCTCTTCCATCAGGTTCAAACAACTATTGCAAAGTTCTTTTGTTTAGAGAAGACTTGCCGTTTTAAATATATCACAAATGGATCCTGACTTCTGAGAGTCTGAAATTACCCTTTAATCACTATTTTAACCATAAATCCTAATGCTCTTTTTTTCTGATTTACAGACATCTGACATTGCACAGCAACAGATGAGAATGTGTCTGGAAGGTCTGCCCTTATTTGTCCGTGACAGTGGACAGAAGCTTTTCCTGAAATGCCTGGTGTGTACAGTATGGTTGTCCATTAATCATAAGTCTACATTTAATGTCATGTGCAGTTATTAAGTTTTCCTATAATCATAGATAAAACTGTTTTGAAGATGAAGCCCGATTCTCAGGATAAATATTAGACCTGCTACATAACTACTAGTGAACTAGTTGTAGAACAGAACAGTTAACATTTTCACAGTAATTATTGTCATTGCTGAGCAATCAAACCAGTGTTTTATTTGCAGTCATATATTATCCTTATTTGGTAAATAATAATTGCTTATCTGCTTTCTACGTGCAGGACACTGATCCGGAAGAAAAGCAGACTGCTGGTGTCAAGATTGGAGTCCTCACTGTTCTCGTAGATGATGGTGGACCTACCCCGTCTCAAATGGTCAACAGGATTGCTGTTGTTTTGGAAGAGACAATTGTACTCTCGGATCTACCAGACATCCCAACTGCATTTGCATACCTTTTTTGGTCTACTCTATGCCCTGAACATTGAGTTTCCAAAAGAACACAAGTACACTTTTGAGACTGTTCAGCACATCTTCATGGGTCTTTCCACCAGTTGTTCACAGCGGGTCAGGAGTTTGAAAACAAAGCTCTTACTCTAAGTGAGCATTGGCAAAACGGATTTACAAGATATCCCCATTTTAATTTGCCTGCCTTCACCTGTTTGTGACTTGAACATTGAGTTCCCAAAACCACAAGTACTCTTTTGAAGCTGATACAAAATATTACAGAAACTTGAAAACCAAGTTCTCTCTCTAAGTCGCAAGCTAATATTTTCTTTATTTTAATTTCTTAAGCTGGCTGGCTTACTTTGCGCATGTAATATTTCAATGACTAAGTACTTAATCATATCCAATTTCTAAATCCACTTTTCAAATGTTTTCTCTAACATTTTTTCACAGTTTTTCTTAAGCTGGCTTGCCTACTCGTTGTTCTAAGATTTCAAGGACTGCCACAATTGTTGTCTTGCAGCTTTTTTAAAGAGCCATATGAGCTTTTACTAAGTGGAAGAGTTGGAAATGGTGTGATCACTCAGAGTTGTGTTGGGAGAAATCACTGGCTGTTTACATGCCTTTTGTCTTGCAAGATCTTTTGAAGCTTCTGTGTATGTACAAACTTTTAAAAAGATACGTTTTACAATATCGTTGTTTGGTAACTGTTAGAGAAGATGGTTTTATAACTTGGATGCCATTTGTTATTCCATAGCTGCTATGTTTTGACAGCAGGCTTATTCAAAGGGTGGTTTGCACATTTATGGATTTAATCCACATTATGAACCCTAGCCTTATGGAAGAGTTTTACTAATGCTGTATTTTCAATGTCTAGTTAATGTTATACATTAGCATATTCAGTATTCAAGTAGTATCAATCAGAACATAACACTTTTGGCAGGAATTTCCATTTTGTTTTTTATAGTATTTTTACAACAGAGAATTTGTTGGCAATTTAAGTTTGTAATAAAAATCTGAAGTTTGTATACATTTGATACATTTTCTGAAACAAAAATATTAACTTTGCATAACTTTCACTTAATGGAATTGTGAGTATGTAGTACTCAAAATAAGAAGTTTCTATAAATATGAAAGGTACATTTTCTAGACCAAAAATAATAACTTGGCACAACTTTAACTTATTTGAATTCTTTGTATGTGGAACTCAAAGTTAGAAGTTTCTAAACATATGAAAGATACATTTTCCAAACCGAAGATAATAAGTTAGCACAACCTTTACTTATTTGAATTCTTTGTATGTGGAACTCAAAGTTAGAAGTTTTTAAACATATGAAAGATACATTTTCCAAACCAAAGATAATAAGATAGCACAACCTTTACTTATTTAAAATGTTTAGTATGCAGAACTCCAAACTTGAAGTTGTATACAATTTCAATGAGTTATCTCGACAAAATATAATTAGTTGACTCAATTGAAAACAGAAACTTACAAATTTGAGTTGGCCTCAAAACTTAAAAATCTAGTGCAGTCTGTTGCCTTGAAATTTTGAGTTGTCCTAACTTTTTTTTTTTTTACAGTGCTCTCATTCCCCTGATTGGTGGAGAGTTGACCAATCAGGCGGAGTGCACCTACATTACGTCAAAAAGGTGCAAATAAAAAATCCACCCGTATCAAATCCGTTGCAGCCCCGTTTGTAGAGATTTGGGTATGGAGGAAAAGAGAGAGGGTTGTGTTTTCTGACACTTTGTGAGTTCCCTGGAACACCGGGGACACATATGTATGTATAAAAGACATCACAAAGTGCATTTTGCATGATAGGTCCCCTTTAATATATCATATTCCAATAACTTGCATATAGACTCTTATTGCACTATTTCACTTTTTTAAACTATTTTTCTTTTTGTATTTACTATTTACTTGCACTATATTTTTCTGTTTATCTGTTTTATTGTATTGCACTGTTGGAGGGGCCTGTGACCTAAGATGTTCATCGTCATAACTACACTGTAGCTATGTTCGTATGACAAATAAAAACCTTGAACCTTGAAAAGGTTAGGAGCAATCAGGGTAAATTGGGAAATTTGAACTCTTAGGACAGCGCTTGGCAACAAATAAGGGCGATGCGTTACCCCTTTAGTCTTAGTTGGGGCGGCTCAGCTCTTCATAGGAGCCCAACGTCAGCACAGAGCAGTTTTACAGCAGGTCATGTGAAGGCAGCTTATAGCATACACTGCTTTATTATCTATTTTACTCTGAGTTGGAACCTTATTTACAAAAATGATCAAATCTCAAATCAAGAGTTTTTGAGAAAACTTGAAACTAGCGATTTAGACCATACAATTGTAAGCTTACTGAGATTATTTCATATACCTCTACGGAACCAGACTTCTTTTTTGCAACGACATAATTAAAGTATAACACAACAGAATTAAAGTATAACACTCCTCTGTGTTGGCTTCCCTTTGGAGATAGGGAGGTTGTTTGTCTCATGCTACTATCATATTTAAGATGCTATAAATCAAGCTATGGCCATTTTTTGTCCATCCATCTATCAAACATGATATTTTAGACCCTTATGTTGTAGCAAAACTAGGATGGATGGTCATGTAAATGTGTGTAAAACAAAGAATAACGCTCAAGCATATTAATGAAATTAATAAAAGCTCATAAATAAAAGGTTAAGAGAGCATTGCGAGGCTAATGTGAGTCATGTAAGCCAAGCTCTTCAAACTAATTACACTTATCGTTTTAATGAAGACACAAAAGAGATGAAAATGATGCATCATAGCCCAAAGTTTTCCACAAACAAACTTACAATATATTAGGATGTAGACAAATTGGGCAGCTAATCAGATCCTTCAACTACTTCCTGCTTGTCCCCTTCTTTTCCTGCTCCCGGAGGAGTGTGTGACATGGCATGGACTGGGTTGAAATGTCACCTTCATTAAGCTGATCTGGAATCAATAGCCGGGCTCTGCTGAAGTCCCACAGCGGCTAATCATGTGCCAGAGGCAGTCCAGGAGAAAATAAATAGGCAGAGTTGTCACTTTGTCTCACAAAAAATACATTTTGCTGGAAAAAAAAACAAGTTTAATAGTATGATAACAACTACATCTACATCTACAAAGCACAATCATAAATAATATAGCATTATGATCAGATTCCTCATGGTGTAGTTTCATTAATTCTCATTTCAACAGTTTAGATTTAGAGAATCTTCCTGTAGATGTGGAACAGTTATGTTTTTTAGACCAATAATTCCTTTATGGTCGGACCGAGAGGAATGCCACTGATCTTGGAAAGTAACGGCTGAGTGATATGGTAGAAAAGTATTGTTTTTTCTTTTTAAGCATGCGTATTCAAAACTTTTACATTTTTCTCTCAAAATAGGTTTAAAACGTATACTTGATGTTAAATTGTGAGCTATCGAAGTGCATTGAGCAAAGATCATTATTGCCAATCCTACACACTGTCATCTGCATGTTCAAATGAACTATTGTTTGTCACGTACAGCTATTCTTTACCGTCAGTACTAAATCACTGTAACCATTCTCAAATGTTTTGAATGTGATATCCGTGAGATTGATATCAATGGGATACCAATGTTAAGAGTTACACTGAGTTGTATTTATATCCAGCGAGAGAATGATAAACCTGGCTACTCACTTCAAAATTGGCTTCATGGAGAGGTTGTTACAGAATGTAATTGTATCGAATTAAGCAGTTTTTAAAGTGAGTTGCCAGGCCGTGATAAGCATCAACAACTGGATCTGTTTGCTTTCAAACCTTCTGGGTTATAAAAGTAAGGGGCTTCTCTGCGTTGTTGGTAACAATGTCGAGTTGATATTTCTTACTTTTTTAAAGAAACAACTGGTAAGCTTGTTGCCAGCTTGTTAGATCAAGACAACGTTATACAAAATAACTGTTTTGTTGCGATTAACCAAAGAATTGTAATAATTCTCAATAATTGCATGATTTTTTTTCATCAAACATTAAACTCAGCCTTAGAGTTCAAAGGTTGACAGGAAAGATAAGTAAATAAATAAAAAACTCCAAGAACCATAAACACTCTAAGAAGTTAACTATAGAGCGCTCGATGCTAAAAAAACATGACAAACTCGCAGCACAAAGACTAAAAGAGAGAAAGAGAGAATTTTGATGAGTTTCTTAGAGTTTCATGAAGCTTTGTGATCAGGGAGGTACAATGACAATGTTTCTGTCAATAAAGTATGGTGGCTTTAAGTAGATCATTTGTATTGTGTGTTAATTACTTTTCCAAATCTGTGATTTACTTACTTATTTTTAATAAAGCCTTATGTTTGGATCTTTTATTGTTTTAATTTAAGGAATGCAAAATAATTAACCGTATTCCTAGAATTATTTTTTAAAGGTCCCATGACATGGCCATTTCTACTGATCATAATTCCATTGTTGAGGTCTACTAGAATAGATTTACATTGTTCAATGTTCAAAATCACATTGGTTTTCTTATACAGCATCTCTGTATAGTATGTGTATTCACTCTCTGTCCTACACGCCTTGTTGGAGCTCCTGTCCCCCCCTCCCTATGAGCCCACTGTGCTCTGATTGGTCAGCTCGCCCACTCTGTTCTGATTAGTCAACCACCGTTACAGCTGGACATCAGTGTTTATGTATTAAAATGGCGTTTGTTAGCAACCAGAAAATGACACCAGTAATGACAAACAGATGAGAATGCTGCGTGGGGTCTGGGTGCCGTGTTGGCGGGACGTTGCGGGGCTCGCTGCTCCGCCCTTTGAGGCTCGCAGAGCGGACAGTGTGAGGTGGATTACTGATGTCGTTTCCTGGTTGCTGCGTGGGGTCTGCGAGACAGCGAGACACCGCAGAGCTCAGCCTGAGCACACACACACACTCACAGCCTGAGCTCCGAGTGTGTGTGTGTACGGAGCTCCGCGCAGCACCGAGGCTGAGAAAAGATAAGGCTGAGTGAGTGTGTGTGTGTGTGCGAAGCTCCGCGGCTGAGAAAATATAAGGCTGAGTGAGTGAGTTTGTGTGTGTGCGGAGCTCCGCAGCATTACTTCAGTATGCCCCGGAAGAAAAAAATGTAAAAAGAAAAATCTCCAACGAGGCGTTCTGGAGCAGCATAGACACATCTTTTCTGTGTTTTCTGCTCATGAGCCTGGACACACGGAATATCATTGACGAGTCTGTTGTTAACACAGTCTGCACTGTGGAATCAGTGGGCAGAGATCAGTACAACAAGTAACATAAGACAGTGATCAGGGACCGCACACACTCCATTCATGAGCCCATCAAAAATAACTCACTGCCTCTCTTTAAATGCCCAACACCCAAGACTAAGCAGGCAGGGCAGATCTCAATGTTGAGGGATGATGTGGCACTCTTTTCCCAATTATATATAGCCATGCAACACAGAGAGGGGGATATGAGCACCTTCTTTAAGCATGAAAACCATCCATATCCTCCCTCTCTATCTGACAGAGGGAAACTACGGCTGGGAAATAAGTCAGATCTGCTAATTATTCTGACACAGAAGACACAACAGGAACCTCCAGGTACTTTTGATATGAAAGTACTCGACGGTGCAGCTGTTGTGCACTTCCTGTCCACTACCAACATTACCACATTTGATGAATATGCCAGTTGTGTATTTGGTCCCGACATCATGAAGCTCTTGAAGACATCAGAAAGAGTTGATGTCGTCTGGGATACTTACATCACCAGAAGCATAAAAGAGTCAACAAGGGAGAAGCGAGGCAAAGGGATACGGCGGAAGGTTGCTGGTCAGAACAAGCTGCCAAGGAACTGGCCAGATTTCTTGCGTGACCCCATGAACAAGCAGGAACTCTTCACCTTCCTCTCCAGTAAAATTGCATCCATTGCCTGGCCGGTTGGCAAGCAGGTCTTCATTACATCTGATGTCAGAGTAGTTGGCACAGACACCACCCACTTCATGCTGCCATGTAACCATGAAGAGGCTGACACCAGGATTATGATTCATCTGCATGATGCCCTGGAGCATGGCTCTTCTACTTGCTTGGTACTGTGTGAGCACTGTGGATACGGATGTTGTCGTTATCCTCATCGGCAAGTTCCATGCCCTGTTCACCAAGTATCCAGCTGCAGACATCTGGGTCGCTTTTGGCACCGGCAAAAACTACACTTATCATCACATCAATACCATCTGCCATACTTTGGGCAAAGACAGGTCAACAGCACTTCCCGTCTTCCACTGTTGCACCGGCTGTGACACAACCTCAGCCTTCTGCGGGAAGGGGAAGAAGTCAGCATGGGATGCTTGGAATTCCTACCCTGAGGTCACCCAAGCCTTCAATTACATGGCAGCAAATCCGCACACTCCCGTGAACATAGATGCCGAACACTTTCGACTTTTAGAGGGCTACACAATAGTCCTTTACGACAAGACAAGTGATTCGGAATCTGTAAATGAAGCACGGAGAGAGATGTTCTGCCAGAAGAACAGAACCATGGAACACATTCCCCCAACACAAGATTCCCTGCTGCAGCACTTGAAGCAGCACAGTCTCACTCCCTGATAGACCAATAGCGACGCTTAGTCAGGGTCCTTCGGCGTGCAGTTGTGACGCGCCGAGTCTCCTTCAGCTTCATAAACGGACGCAAAGAGCTTTCAACTGATTGCAATGTATTCCCATCGGCGGCTGTATTTGAAGCTCAGGGAAGCACCGCATCGGTCCATGTCGGCGGCAGTTAAAGGCAATGTGAGCATCCATTTCCATTGGATAACGGAGAATTTTACACCCGGAAGTAAGTATTCTCCTTACTGTCGATTGATTTTACAGTGATATCTGCACTACTCATCAACTCAAAAACACCAGTTTATCCTTGTTAATTACACAACATTGATTGGTTTAAATTCTGTACAATGCTTTTGTAAAACAAATAATATAAAATATTTTTTCGGACTTTAGGATTGCCGAAGACACTACACTACCCATAATCCTCAGCTCTCGTTTGAGACTACAACATGCGCTTTGCTTCACAAACCCGTGATTAGTCCTCAAGCTCTGTGATTGGTTGACCTCCTGCATTCCATATGAAAAAAAACGTTTCGTAAAAGATAAAATCATACTTTATTCAGCAGTGCTTGCTTTACTTTTTGAAAGTCATCACATGAATGCATTGTAATAAATGGTTCGGCTGCATTAAATATTACACATCTGTCATAGTTCTTTATTTATCTACAGAGATGGGCCTCAGAATAGACCGGAAACTATTCTTTTACCATTCTGTTTTAATTTCACAACAAAGTTAGTAGTAATATTTTGTTTTGATATTATTGTGTTTTATTAACTACTAGACCGCTGGGTCATGTTAAGACCATATTTTCTGTGTTGCTGTGGGGTTTTTCCATCGCTTTTGTGTTACAAATATCAAAACAATAATAAAATATATGATCCGTCGTAAACTAAACCGGAAACAGAAGTATATTTTATTGTGTTAACACTGTAAACTTGACAGTTTTTTTTATCCAAACCACCTAAAGCACGTTATTACATGTTTAGAGTAATTGCAATGCAGGTAGATTGTGTTGCTTTTTAATGACTGTTTTAAAATGCCTTTTTCTTAATGTCTTTCATTTTTGTAAAGCACTTTGAATTGCCTTGTGTTGAAAGGTGCTATATACATAAACTTGCCTTGCCTTGCATAAGGTCTGTTGCATGTTTTGTTGAATGTGTTATATTTGATGAAAACATTTAAATAATAAGAGTACACACAACATAGGGGGAAAGTAGAAGGTCAATGATAGAAATATAGATAGAAAATATCAAGAAGATACTTTAAATGATATCTAGAATAAAACAGTTTAGTGCCGGATGTACAAAGATATTAATAGGAGGATGTGCAAAACAGACAAACTAATTAGGCTTTATTAAAACATGAAATAATACTTTAGGTTAAGGTCTTCTTTAAATACATGTAATCAAAAAGCTTTTGGGGTATCTACAGATAAATACTAGAAAATGCATTTCCTGCAGAAAATGCGTGCGAATGCTGTAAACTGTGAACATTTGTGGCTGAATTTAGCTGAAAAAGCTGAATATGTTATTAGCTGAATGGTAGCTGCTTTTAGCTACAAAAACCAAGTAAGTGTGTTGCTGAACTTAGCGGAGAAATGCAGAAAAGTGAAATGATTTGAATCAAATTGTTACAGCTCAAATGCATTGCAATGACTTTGTTGAAAACTTGAAAGTGAAATGTTAAACTGGAAGAGTAGGAAAAATAGTGAAGAAGCTTAATATTTAAAAGAAAAGGTTTAAAAAAGGTATAAACAACAACATGTATAGCCTCAATGTCCTGAAATAGCTGAATAAGTTAATAGTTGAATAGTTTGTGCAGCTGAAAGTAGGCTGAAGGAGTTAGATATCAGATGAACGTAGTAGTATAAGTTCAAGTAGCATTACATCTATAGGGCTTTTCTTTTGAAGGGGTGTGTGGTTTTGGAGAGTGTGAGGTGTAGAAAAACTAAATGAGATGTCTGACATCAATCAATGGGAGGTTCACCCATAAAAACAATGGTTAGGTGGGCAAAGGCCTTTGGCCTGTTTGTGTGTGTGTGTGTCTTTACATATGTATTAGAGACATCCAGTGTGTGTGTGTGTGAGAGAGAGAGAGTGTGTGTGTGAGAGAGAGAGTGTGTGTGTGTGGTAGAGATGTTCAGTGTGTGTGTGTGTTGTGTGTGTCTGTCTATGTGTGTGTCTGTCTGTGTGTGTGTGTGTGTGAGAGAGAGAGTGAGTGTGTGGTTGTGTTGTGTGTGTGTGTGTGTGGTAGAGATGTTCAGTGTGTGTGTGTGTTTGTGTGTGGTAGATATGTTCAGTGTGTGTGTGTGTGTGTGTGTGTGTCTGTGAGAGAGAGAGAGAGAGAGAGTGTGTGTGTGTGTGTGTGTGTGTGTGTGTGTGAGAGAGAGAGAGAGAGAGCATTGTGTGTGTGTGTGGTAGAGATGTTCAGTGTGTGTGTGTGTTTGTGTGGAGAGATGTTCAGTGTGTGTGTGTGTGTGTGTGGTAGAGATGTTCTCTGTGTGTGTGTGTGTGTGTGTGTGAGAGAGAGAGAGAGAGTGAGTGTGTGGTTGTGTTGTGTGTGTGGTAGAGATGTTCAGTGTGTGTGTGTGTGGTAGAGATGTTCAGTGTGTGTGTGTGTGTGTGTGTGTGTGAGAGAGAGATAGTGAGTGTGTGGCTGTGTTGTGTGTGTGTGTGGTAGAGATGTTCAGTGTGTGTGTGTGGTTGTGTTGTGTGTGTGTGTGGTAGAGATGTTCAGTGTGTGTGTGTGTGTGGTAGAGATGTTCAGTGTGTGTGTGTGTGTGTGGTAGAGATGTTCAGTGTGTGTGTGTGTGTGTGTGTGCGTGCGTGTGTGTGCGTGCGTGTGGTAGAGATGTTCAGTGTGTGTGTGTGTGTGTGCGTGTACCAGTGTGTCTGTGGGCGTGTCTGCTCTGATTAGATGATGTCACTCAGCTGTTCAGGGCCACAGTATGATGGTTTGGTGGCGTTCTGAGCTCGTCAGTTGGAGTTATGACATCATCACACAGGTGTTTGTGTGTGTGTGTGTTGTGTGTGTGTGTCTTTACATATGTATTAGAGACATCCAGTGTGTGTGTGTGTGAGAGAGAGAGAGAGAGTGTGTCTGTGAGAGAGAGAGTGTGTGTGTGTGTGTGTGTGGTAGAGATGTTCAGTGTGTGTGTGTGTTGTGTGTGTCTGTCTATGTGTGTGTCTGTCTGTGTGTGTGTGAGAGAGAGAGTGAGTGTGTGGTTGTGTTGTGTGTGTGTGTGGTAGAGATGTTCAGTGTGTGTTTGTGTGTGGTAGATATGTTCAGTGTGTGTGTGTGTCTGTGAGAGAGAGAGAGAGTGTGTGTGTCTGTGTGTGAGAGCGAGAGAGAGAGAGTGCGTTGTGTGTGTGTGTGGTAGAGATGTTCAGTGTGTGTGTGTGTTTGTGTGGAGAGATGTTCAGTGTGTGTGTGTGTGTGTGTGGTAGAGATGTTCTCTGTGTGTGTGTGTGTGTGTGTGAGAGAGAGAGAGAGTGAGTGTGTGGTTGTGTTGTGTGTGTGGTAGAGATGTTCAGTGTGTGTGTGTGTGTGTGGTAGAGATGTTCAGTGTGTGTGTGTGTGTGTGAGAGAGAGATAGTGAGTGTGTGGCTGTGTGTGTGTGTGTGGTAGAGATGTTCAGTGTGTGTGTGTGGTTGTGTTGTGTGTGTGTGTGTGGTAGAGATGTTCAGTGTGTGTGTGTGTGGTAGAGATGTTCAGTGTGTGTGTGTGTGTGTGTGTGGTAGAGATGTTCAGTGTGTGTGTGTGTGTGTGTGTGTGTGCGTGTGTGTGTGTGCGTGCGTGTGGTAGAGATGTTCAGTGTGTGTGTGTGTGTGTACCAGTGTGTCTGTGGGCGTGTCTGCTCTGATTAGATGATGTCACTCAGCTGTTCAGGGCCACAGTGTGATGGTTTGGTGGCGTTCTGAGCTCGTCAGTTGGAGTTATGACATCATCACACAGGTGTTTGTGTTTGAGCTAATGACGTCTTATCAAAACAACTGCCCGTGAGTCCAGAGATCAAAGGTTTCCATGGTGATGTGCAGTAATCAGTCAGAGGGGAGCTTTTCCATTGATTTGAATGAGAGATAAACCTCTTACATGTGAAAGTTTTGTTGAAGAACCGTAGCAGATATCGGTGAGATTTTGCGCTGTTCTCCAGTGTGTGCGTGGGGCACAGAATGTGCACAGGGGAGTCTCCCTCCGCAGACGTAGTTTTGGCACAATTCCGTTGTACAGCGGGTGTTAACAGCAGCCCCGTCTGTGCACACGGAGACCGACTCTGGAAAAGCTTCACAAGTAGCGGTACGCAAAGGCGCTTAGTGGCACAGGTGACGGTACTCATTTCAGATTTGTGCTGCGCATGCGTACCTGCGTACCAGTTATGTGCACCCCTGGTCATAACTACACTGTAGCTATGTACGCATGACCATTTACTATATGTTTATATATGTTGTATGACTGCGTTCGCTTATGCGAACATACGCTACAATCGTCAGGAACTACTGGATATTGGTTTCCAACACAAGCTTCCCGTTCTTAGGGAATTCCAACGCAATCACAACATCCCAGACGAGGTTGCGAGATCGCCGGGATCCCCATGGATTGTTGTCGGGCCAGGCAGGCGGCGTAGACGGCGGAGAGAGAGGAAGCAAAAGCGGGGCTGCCGGTCCGGTCTCCTGTTGAGGCTAAGGAAGCAGCCACACGAGCCTCCCCTGCCGAGTATGTACCTCACCAACGCCAGGTCCATAGTGCACAAAACGGACGATCTGGAATTACAACTCGCCGGAAACACCTACGTTCGTGACTGTTGTTTACTTGTGATCACGGAGACCTGGCTTCATCCACAAATCCCCGATGCTAGCGTGCAGCTAGCAGGGCCGCACACTACAAGGACTCTGGTAAGAGCCGAGGGGGGGGTTTCTGTATGTACGTACATAACAACTGGTGTAATAACGGCATCATCATTGACCATCAATGCTCTCCTGACCTGGAGTTCATGTCGGTTAAATGCCGCCCGTTCTTTCTACCTAGAGAGCTAACTGAAGTGATTGTCACGGCTGTGTATATACCACCACAAGCTAACGTCAACACTGCACTCTCCCTCCTGCTAAACACCATCAACCACCAACAGCAAGCTCACCCCGATGGCATTCACATTGTTGCAGGAGATTTCAATAAGGCCAACCTAAAATCTGTCCTGCCTAAATTCTACCAGCATGTCAAGTGTCCGACCAGAGGAAAAAACACTCTTGATCATGTGTACTCCAACATCAAGCACGCATACAGAGCCATACCTCTCCCCCACCTAGGCCTGTCAGATCATATCTCCCTGCTACTGACCCCTGCATACACCCCCCTTAGACGGAGAACAAGTCCAACAAGAAAGTCTGTTACAACCTGGCCTGAGGATGCACTTGCTCAGCTTCAGGACTGCTTTGACCACACCCAGTGGGATGTATTTGAACACCAGCACCAGGACCTGGCAACCTACACAGAGACGGTACTGTCCTACATTAAATACTGTATCGACAACGTCACTGTGGTAAAAAGCATCAGGGTTTTCCCAAACCAGAAACCCTGGATGACTGGCTGGGTCCGCATGCTGCTCAAGGCCCGTGACTCAGCCTTCAGGTCAGGGGACAGAGCTCTCTACAGTGCTGCTCGAGCCGACCTGAGGAGAGGAATTACAAAAGCCAAGACAGACTACAAAAAAAGGATTGAGGACCACCTCACAAGCAACAACCCTAGGCAGGTGTGGCAGGGCATTAAGAACATAACCAACTACAGGGGGTGTGACATAACAACTGGGGACTCAAGCGTGTCGCTAGCAGAGGAACTGAACTGCTTCTTTGCTCGCTTCGAGACACCACAGCAGCAATCAGCAACTTCGCCCCAGCCCCCAGCCGCCTCCAGCAGCCCCCCACTTACTGTGGAGGAGCATGATGTGAGACGGGTGCTCAAAGCAGTGAACCCCAGGAAGGCTGCTGGTCCAGATGGAGTACCTGGGAAGGTGCTCACAGCGTGTGCCAACCAGCTCTCACAGGTCTTCACCAGCATTTTTAATCTCTCCCTGAAACTCGCTGTTATCCCACCTTGTCTTAAAACTGCCACTATCATTCCTGTTCCTAAGAAAGCAACCACAGACAGCCTTAATGACTACCGCCCCATTGCACTCACACCTGTGATCATGAAGTGTTTTGAGAGGCTGGTGTTACATCACATAAAGGCCTGCCTTCCCCCCACCCTCGACCCACACCAGTTTGCCTACAGAGCAAATAGATCCACTGAAGACGCCATAGCTCTCCACTCTGCACTGAGCCACCTGGAGCATCGTGGGAGCTACGTCAGATTGCTCTTTATTGACTACAGCTCAGCGTTCAACACAATCACCCCGGACATTCTAGTTTGCAAACTATCAAACCTAGGCCTTCCCCCACCCACCTGTTCCCTGGATCAAAGATTTCCTCACTAACCGCCCCCAGCGTGTGAGACTTGGCCCCCATCACTCCTCCATCCGCACTCTCAGCACCGGCTCTCCTCAGGGCTGTGTGCTGAGCCCTCTCCTGTACTCGCTCTACACCCACGACTGCAGTCCAGCCCACCCAGAGAACATCATCGTCAAGTTTGCTGACGACACAACTGTGGTGGGGCTTATCTCAGGAGGAGACGAGTCGGCCTACAGGAGTGAGGTACTGAAGCTCTCAGCGTGGTGTTCAGTGAACAACCTGGCACTGAACCCCACAAAAACCAAAGAGATCATCGTAGACTTCAGGAGGAATACTACCGACCTCGCTCCCCTCGACATTAACGGCGAGTGTGTGGAGAGGGTCCACACCTTCAAGTTCCTCGGCGTCCTCATCACCAACAACCTTACCTGGAAGGACAACACCACAGCTGTCATCAAGAAGGCCCAGCAGCGTCTGCACTTCCTGAGGATGCTCAGGAAGAACAACTTGGCCACTAAGCTGCTGGTGACCTTTTACCGCTCTACCATTGAGAGCCTATTGACATACTGCATCACAGTGTGGTACACCAGCTGCACTGAGGCCGACAGGATGAGGCTCCAGAGAGTTGTAAAAGCAGCACAGAGGATCATCGGCTGCCCTCTCCCCTCCCTGATGGACATTTACACCTCCCGCTGCCTCAGTAGAGCCAAAAACATTGTTAAGGACAGTTCACACCCCGGCTTTCACCTGTTCAACCTGCTGCCCTCCGGCAGGCGCTACAGGTGTATCAATTCCAAAACAAACAGACTCAAAGACAGTTTTTTCCCAAGAGCCATCATTGCTCTTAACACCTGAAAGTCATACCCCATAATCATCCTGCATGTAAAATAAATGTGACTCTGTACATATATACATATATATCATTACTATCATTATTATAAATACATACCTACTATTATTATTTATTACATTAGAGACATTATAGATTTTATTTTGATACTCCTGGAAATAATTACTGCAGTTTATTCCTTATTCCTAAGTATGTATGCTGCGTGTATTTGTTGTGTTGTGTTGTGATGTTTTTTTGTTTGTATTGATGGCACCCTTGAAAGGGAGAAGCATTTATTTATCTCATTGTACCTGTATAATGACATTAAACGATTCTATTCTATTCTATTCTACCAATAAAAAGTGGGGGTTGGGGGGGTGGACACGTTCGAGTCCTGTTTTGGATAGTGTGGCGTCGATGGGTTTCATTCCATTTCAAAGTGCTGTTTGACGCTCGGCGTAAACTTCGCGCACTGCCACTCCAGCATCCAATCACAGAGCTTGAGGACTAATCACAGGGTTTGTCAAGCAAAGCGCATGGTGTAGTCCTAAACCGAAAAAATGTGTTCCTCCGAATCGAAGGGGAAAAATACAAAAGCATTGTACACAATTTAAACCAATCAATGTTGTGTAATTAAAAAGGATAATCTGGTGTTTTGAGTTGATGAGTAGTGCAGATATCACTGTAAAATCAATCGACAGTAAGGAGAATACTTACTTCCGGGTGTAAAATTCTCCGATATCCAATGGGAATGGACGCTCACATTGCCTTTAACTGCCGCCGACATGGACCGATGCGGTGCTTCGTTGAGCGTCAAATCCCGCCGCCGATGGCAATACATACAATCAGTTGAAAGCTCTTTGTATCCGTTTATGAAGCTGAAGGAGACTCTGCGCCTCACAACTGCACGCCAAAGGACCCTGACCAAGCGTCGCTATTGGACTATCAGGGAGTGAGACTGTGTTGCTTGAAGCGAGTTGCCTACCAGTCTGGGATCTGGGCAACATCTGAACTGGCCCAGCAGTGGACACCCAGTCCATAAGGATATGGATGGACTCTTGGATAGAGACAGCCTGGTCTGGCTTCCTGTGTGGAGCACTTTACCAACGGCTTCGAAAGCCTGCACTGAACTCGTCAAGTGTGGTTGTAAAAGTGCAAGTGGCTGTGGTGCAAGGTGCTCATGCAAGAAGGCACACTGGAAATGCATAGAGATTTGCAGTTGTAAATGTGACAGATAATGTAATTATAGCCTAGATGTAAAAATGCTTTATGTTAAAAAAGGAAGCAAATTAAGTTAAATTCAATTCATGCATATTGTCCATTTATCAATGTACACGTATATGACTTATATTAATGTACATATGACCTATAGTCGAGCCGCTTAGGAACCAAGTAAAAAATGATGTGAATACATTGCCAGTATTACCATATTTATTTGATCTAGTGACAAAATAATCATCTAGTGATATTCTAAATAGCTTTAATGCATTGTTTGACTTAGAAAATGTATACTTTGACACCAAGATTGACCTTCTAAGTGGCTTGGAAGTCGAGATATTGGCACTTATAGCTTTTGCATGGCGGCTCATCTTGGAAATCCAAGATGGCCACCATCTTGATGAAGTGGCTCCCCCCCAAATGTAAAGCTACGGTGATATAGGCTGCGTCTCACTTCGGTTATTTCTCATTTCCTCGCTCCTCGGTCTCTGTATCACCGGAAGTTGATTGAGTAGCGTCCCAGTGGCCTTATTTGTGCCGGAGGACCGAGGACCGAGGATCGAGGATCGAGGAGCGATAACGGAGGAGCCATAGTCGAGGAACCACCGGACCATCCTCCGGTGAAATCCTCAGACACTCGCCCCGCCCCCTTACTGTGTATCGCTCACTTATTGGACGATGCAGCGCATGCACTGATCTGTTGCTTCTTGACATGAGAGCAGTTTAACAGCGGAGTGAAGAAAACACATGAAACTCACGGGACTCACTCCTCAGTTTATACTGTGTTTTGTTTCAATTCATGTATCATTTAGTTACAAATATGTGATATATCTGAACAACAGAGTGGTCAAAAATCATTGTATTCATTTATTGGAAACTTTTTCGTTTTACATTTTCATTTATTGTCATTTCCATTCAGTCAGTCATTAAGTGCTATTTAAAATGTTAATTTGCTACATATCCACACAAACAAACAAAGTGTGCAATCCAATGAATGTTAATCTAACTGGGTTTTGATAGATAACATATCTCTTTTTCTTCTCTCAATTATTTTATTTCTATTGTGCACTCTAATCAATATTAATCAAATTATTGTTCGTTTATACATTTTAAGAATGGCGTTTATCTTTTTTGAGAATGAGTTCTTATTTTATTTAATATATTTGGTTCTACAACAGATGATACAACTGTTTATGTCGGTAAATGTGTGGCGGGGGTGTTTGTGAAAATAACGGGGACAGAGCTGGCTGCTGTCAGACGATCAGCTGTGCGGAGTCATCACAAACGGACGTCGCTTCACTCAGACTGGGAATGCTTCCTTCCAGATGCGCCCTCACTCAGACCACCTTCATATCAGACCTGTGCACCCATTGCCTATCAACTTCTACCCAGAATCGGATACTATCCATTACAGTGACACTTACCCCAACATGTGGTAGCCATTACTTCTCCGTTCAAAAAATGTGTAAGAGGTAAGTATAGGAATACAAAAAGGAAAGTGCCATAGAAGAAATTGGGCGAAATGAACAAATACATTAATGTCTAAAAAATGTGTGTATTTAATTGGGAGAGAAAAGGAGGTCCAGTTTGCAGCATAGTCAAAAGGTTGTACATGTCTTTAAACAGCAGTTATCTCCCCAGAGGTTTAGTCTCCAGTTGTGCACGGTGTGTGGGATTTATTTCCCTCTCCTTTTCTTTCTGTAGTATTCAGTGGTTGACAGGTCGGGCCTTCACATGATCCTATTAGGACACTGTTTGCTCTCAACTGACACAGCAGCTGTCTCGGCTGCAAGCTTAAAGACACAGAGAGCCTTCCCCTCACACTAACTGTGTCTTGTTCTGTCTTCTTTTTCTGCCAACATCTTTTGAAGCTTCAACAAAGCTGCAAAGGACTTGACACCTACACTCTTTTTTTTTTAATTACATATTTGTTTTAAATTGTGATCCCTTAGTAGTTGTAGTAACTTCAGAGAAAAGAAAAGGGTACAAACTAATTTAGAAAAATGTAACCATCCAATTCTGTTCCACAATCCCAACATAAAAAAATAATAAATGTAAGTAATTGAATATAAATAAAATAAAAGTAATACATTAACTTAAATACAAATAGGTATGGTTTAGGAAGTATATTTAAATAAAGCTCTGGAAAAAATTGACCACTGCAGCATTAACAGTTTCTCTGGTTTTAGTATTTGCAGGTATGTGTTCTAGTGAAATAAAAAAAATAAAAAATGTTGTTCTATAAACTACTGACAACATTTCTCTTTAGTTTTTTCCAAAGCAGTATATAATATCATTTTTGGTCTACATTTTTTTTTGTATCCTCTTCCATTTCACTTCAAACTGTTTAGCTATATTTTTAATCCTGTCATATATTATCTGTATTTCATAAATTGTGTAAATGTTTTCTTTCCATTTGCTTATGTGTCACCTTAAGTGAAGCTGATCTTAAAATTCAGAAGAAAAAAACGTTTGGTACATTTCAGATTGCTTTTTAGAAAATGGACTGCCGATTATTTCCACCATCTGTCCTTCAACATACAAATGACATGAGTCTTGTATTAAAATAAGCCTAAACTTAACAGTTATTGGAATATATCTGTAATTGTAAATTGAACTGATTGATCTACCTACCTTTGATTTCCTAATTGGGATAACATGGCCCAGTGGGAACCATTTACGCTAAACATTGCAAATTATTAAAAAGAAGCATTACTTATCCAATTGGATTTCAAAGGTTTGTGCTCTGTAAAATCTTCCTATTTCGACTCTTCTTTTACCTTTAGCTCAACGTATATTTTCTTTCGACTCCATTACCTAGTCCACAAATCCAAGGACTGAACAGAGGTCATGTGACTAAAAGACCAACCATCTGTCAAGCGACACTGTTTGACATGATTAAAATACAATCAGATATTAGCAACTCGGGCACTATGGTCACATTTCTTTGGGTTCCTGTTCACATAGGAAGTGTGGGCAATGATGGGTTGACAGAATTGAGTTAGGATATCATAGACATCTAAATCAAATTGTCAAAATGGAAAGGAAATAGTATATCAGGCAAGGGAATCATGAATGAATGGCAACACATATTGGATGCAAGAGGAAGAAATTGATTCAATGCAGGAAACGGTGGGCTTAAGGATAAGAAGTGGAGGAAAAAGCGGGAGCTTGCAATGGGACTTGGTGCAATCCTTGTCTGGCCAGGCAGTCTGGAAGCCATCAAAGAGAGGGTTGGAAATGTTGTAGATGGAAACGTTGCCTGAAAAGTCCTGAAGCCATCGATCAAAACGTTGTTGTCAGATATATGCAGTAATGCAACAACATGGATGCTACTGCTGTTGAAATCAAAAAAAGAAGAAGAAGACAGTAAAGCACACAAGCACTTGGGCACCAACAGTAATCCTTACTGATCATTGGAATCCCGCAAGAGGAGGTTGATGTTTGTGCATGTGAGAAACAAATGTGTATGTGAGGAATAGAATGTACTTCTATGACAGTTTTAGCTGCCTATGGAGATGGTTGACTTTTGCTTGGCGAGCTGGCTATTCTTGGGGGTTCTATGAAAACCTGTGTGGTGGAAGCAATCTGCAATTTGGTAGATGGCATTCAACACCCCGCCAGCTGCCTAATGATATCCATAATGGGCCCAATGAAGGTTAACCTGATTTATTGCACTGAAAAGAGGTTTGTGCACCACAGGTACAGGGTCTAGGGGAAGCTATAGATTGCCTTCTAACTATTACATCTTGATATAATTCAACATGTTTCCAATTTATCTGCTATTCCGAGTACTTCATTTTTGTGGGGGCTAGAAGTGGTGAGTCAGAATTTGTCTGAGTCAACTGACTGGTCTGAGTTGACTTGAATTCAGGGTAGTGATGGGCAAAGCAGTTCTTTCCAGTGCACTGAATCACTAGAGACCGTTCATTACAAAGATTTGTTTACTGGATCCTTCATTGCGTGACCAGAGTTGTGACTCAACGTAGGCTTTTGATTATGTGAAAACAATGTATAAAGATGCCCATCATCGTCATAAAAGAAAAAGGAAAGAGAAAAAGGTCTAGCTTTGTGCTTGTTACAGAATACAAAGTATAGTGTTGTGGTCAGATGGCAAGCAAGCTGTCTGCCATAAACTGATGAATTATTACATTATTATTGCATAACATTAAAATGAGAGTTGGTGAGATGCATGGGAATAGGTTAAAGAAGTGATACAAAAAAGACAGCATGCAGAGAAAAACTAAACGGTATAATGATGATGTCGGAAGAATTGCATTTGAATGGCAGTGTTGGGCAAATAACATTAAGAAAATCACTCTTTTCATATGACTAATTGAAAAAGGTACATTACTTTACTAATTATTCAACAGAAAAAGTAATAAAAACATGACTTGTTCATAATGACATTTGTGTTTACTTCCATTTCTCTCTAAAGAGCTCTCAAGTCTTATTACCAACTATTAAGCCATCAGTGTTGGAGCAAATCCAAGTACTATGAAAGAAGAAGTCAGTAACATATATTTTACATTGATTAAAGGGGTTCTTGGATACAAATAGCTTGTTGCTAGGCAATGCATCCACAGCCATCAACAGTCATTCTTGATCAATGTAATAATGACGATGAAAATTAAAATGTGGCATGTTTATGAAATGTACCTTGGGAGATTCTGAGAGAGAACCGTGGTTACATAGGTAACCTACATTTGGAAAAATAAACATTCAGTACACACTTCAATTTAAAAGAATAGGATGATGCCAATGGTAATAAAATAAAAAAACATTCATGTCTCACTTCATGTCTTGTTGACCTTGGAACAATGTATGTCTTTTTTTTGGTGTTTTTCGATTTCCCTTTGCTTTGTAAAGAGCAAAAAAGTATTTTTTTGAAAGTACATCACTTTATAAACAAAGTCAGACCTCACTTCACAGAAGCGATTAGTAATTCAAAAGGCATAGGAGACCTTTCCAAGGAATTATTCATTACAGCATTAGTATCCAAGTCATTCACATTTTGTTCATAGATTTTATGAGGAAAATGTCGGAGGGGAAATGTTGCTTATCTGCTTTTCCTCCACTGATGCATCTCTATCAAGCACAGCTATTTTACAGCCTGCTAAAAATAGGAAAAGGAAGTTATCTCTCATTTTCCTCCTATAGTTGGTATATGTTGGGCCTAGTCCCAACCTATATTTTAGACTTGATTGTATCACAGAAGGAACTTTAATTAAACGAAAAGTTGATCGTATGAAAATGTGCTTTAAACTTGAGCAACAAGGCTCAAGCTAGTTTGGTCAACCGTCCAGATATTGTTGATATGCAGCTCAGCAAAAGATATTGCAGATTAAGGAGAGAAAATGGTTTCCCTATAAAGATCAATGAAATGTTACAAGTAAAAAGTCCTTCGCCTTTGCTCTCAGTACTGTAAGTGTTTGATTTGCCTCAGGAGCTGATGCTGGACTAATCTTTATTCCTGTCACACTAGTTGCAGATTACCCCCCCCCCCCCCAAAAAAAAAGAGTCTTTGAACTTGTGCTCTACACATTTTAAGAAGGAATACAGTTGCTTTCTCAGTGCCCTGTTACATGTGGTCTATGGTTGGCTGTGTTGGCCAACATTACATCATTTACACACATTACCGAAATGCAATGGAAAGAGTGGACCAGGAAATCCAATCCTGGTGCATGGATAGGAGCTTTAGGGAGAGACTCACATGAACCTACATTCAGGAAACAACTGGTTTTGCTAAGCGTAAGAGGATTAACCCCCCACAGATTCACTGAATGTATTAAGTGCTTATTTGAGCAATTACCATGGCTAAATCAAGCTAGCCATTGTTTATCAGTAAAAACATTACAAAGATAACCTGGCTGCTTGTTAAACCCATATATTTTATATAATAATAATTGGATGTAACCTACTGTACGTCTCTCAGAAAGAAGCCAATGCAGGAGGCCTACACTTGCATTCATTTGAATGGCCAATAGGCAGGGAAACGCCAATGGTTGCAAAAAGAAGTCTGATTGTCTAAAAGTCTATGAAAATGAATACTTCTTTATTTTTTACCTATTGAGTTTATCGCCTAGTGATCAGAGAATTATAACAAACCGATGCAGTAGAGCCTACACTGGCTATATCTTCACTTCTAAAAGGGGTAAATTAATAATCTTTTTTCTCAAAGCAATGATACAACTGTGAGTTGGATGTAAAAAAGTCAGAATCAATATAGATGTTTTTATTTTAAAGTAAATTCAGATTGAACATAGTAAAAAAATGTAAATTATAGTTTCCTTCAAAAAAAACAAAAACATTACTTATAGTGAAAACCACCCTTGAATGATGGGATAGTAGACACAAAAGCTTTAGGAATCCAAACTATAACATATAATAAGTACCCTGTATCAAGATTGATGCAAAACAAGTGACATTTGAAAAAGGTTTAGAAAAAATAATAAAAACCTCTGGGGTGATTTGGGTGTATTTTCCATATCTCTGGAACCCATAGGTCGATTTTAATGAATGACACCTCTTCTTTTTTTCTTTTTTTAATTTTTTTTTTAATATATTTTTTTATTGAAGACACATAGAAAAAACATTTGGTACATTGACAGGGACCACAATTCAAAGCTACTAGTAACCATTTAGTCTCTACTATTGTGCATCAATTGACAAGCCATACATGGTTAATTTTCACTTGAAGGCATACAGTATTTAAGCCACCTTCATAACTCAAACAGACCAGATAGCCAACATATAAGGGAGTAGTGTACCGACTAACAGAACCAAACAAGATAATAATAATAAAATCAAAATAATAATACTAAAACAATACAAAGACCAAAAAATAATATAAATACATAATAAATAGGAAAAAGGGGGGGGGGTGTCCACCAATCAGTAGACAAATAAAGCGAGAGATTGGAAGAAGGTTAAGAAGGGTTGTCACTTAGTATAAAACATAGAGGTTCCGCCTCTTAAGGAATATTTAATTTTCTCCAATTTTAGAAAAGACATGACATCGCTGCGCCACTTAGCATTGGAAGGAGCTTTTTTGGATTTCCAGTGAAGAAGAAGAAGTCGTCTTGCCAATAACGAAGTAAATGCCAGAATATCCAATTGCCCCGAGTTGTATCTGTTGTAATCTTCTGGGCACCCAAATATGGCAATATGGGGACAGACTTTCACAGTGAGTGAGAGTATTTTTGAGATATCCTCAAAAAACTTCTGCCAAAAGGAAAACACTAATGGGCAGGAGAAGAACATATGGGATAGGTTGCAGGGAGAGGCTTGACATTTGTCACAGATGTCAATAACAGTGGGATATATTTGTGACAGTCGTGCCTTTGAGAAATGAACCCTGTACAGCACCTTGAACTGTATGAGAGTGAGACGAGCACAGGATGAACTTGTATGAATCCTGTTAAGAGCAGTGTCCCACCAGTGATCACCCAAGCTCACACCCAGCTCAGCCTCCCAGGCAGCCTTGATTTTAGTGGTGTGTGAGCTGTCATCGGTCAGGAATTTGTTATATATTTTTGAAATAAGTGACTTTTGAAGGGGATCGGAACAAAGAAACTCATCCCATATTTGATTAGGGGGTAGAGAGGGAAAGGATGGAAACAGGGATTTGGTACAGTGTCTAATTTGGAAATAACGAAAAAGGTGAGATGTTGGGAGTTCGAATTCACTTGATAGATCAGTAAAACTACGAAAGGTATTATCCTTATAAAGCTCGAGACATACAACACTAAATCATCCGCGTACAGGGACAATTTAAATTCCATCCCCAGCCGCGATATCCCAGTGAAAGTGGTTGAGGTCCTCAGATATATTGACAAAGGCTCTATGGCTAACGCAAAAAGCAAAGGAGATAATGGACATCCCTGTCGGGTTCCTCTGGATAAAGTAAAATAAGGAGATTGAACGCCATTAGTGGAAATACTAGCCTGTGGGGATGTATAAAGAAGGCGTATCCATGAAATAAATATATCACCCAGCCCAAATTTACTTATGGCGCGTTTCCACTACAGCGCGGAGCCCGGCCTCGCTCGGCCTCGCTCGGCCTCGCTCGGCCTCGCTCGGCCTCGTTAGGCCTTGTTAGGACCAGCTCACTTGATGGCGCGTTTCCATTACAGTTTAGGAACTGGGGCAGTAACTATAGTAACGCAGTGTAGGCGGAGCGATCGGCTTTTTGGTGGGCGGAGTCACGCTGCTTAAAACTGCCGTGACGACTTATTTGTTAGAAGTGAGCTTTAGAACAGATAGGGACACAACGCTTTCAAGCAAATAACAGAGCGTTAGAAAAAACGTACCATGCAGAGACTCCAGTAACGCCGTTGCAGAGTCCAGGCCTCCATCCCTCCCAACGCTAGCCGGTCTATGGCCGTAAATGGTGTCCATTAGCTCAAACCACTTCCAGTTTTTCCTACTGGCACCACTCGTGTTGTTATTATCTTTGACCAAGCGATATTCACTCTTCATCTTTTTGAGTTTTTCCCTACACTGCACGACAGTCCTCGAGTAGCCGCTTGTGGACATCTGTGTAGAGACCTCCTGAAATACTTTAATATTGCGAGTTGTCCCGTCGAGCTCCCGCTGGATCTTATCTGCAATGTAATGTAGGAACGTCGTCACTTCCTCGACCAACCACGGCGTGCTTTTCTTTGCCATTTTAGCTCCTCTGTTGACAAAAATGCTGTTTATAAAAATGCTGCAAGCTTCGCTATATATATATGCGACGCTAGGGATTATCTCGCGCGCCGATTGTGACGATTCTCTCTGACCAATCAGCAGTCGAGAGTGTTGACGTCACAACTCAGCCTGGTTGTTCCTGGCCCTAGAACCACGATTTTATGAGGCCAGAAAAACTGTGAATTAGGACCCGCCGGCCGGTACTAGGCCAAGTGGAAACGCAACCAAAGTCGGGCCGCTGACGTCACAGCCCTCTTAAACCGGGCTCCGCGCTGTAGTGGAAACGCGCCATTAGTACAGTAAGTAAATAGTCCCTCTCAACCCTATCGAATGCTTTTTCTGCATCAAGTGAGATCACTACTTCAGGGGTCGTAGCGGTGTTTTTGGAGTAGATAATATTTAAAAGGGTGCGGACATTGTAAAATAGTTGACGTCCCTTTATAAATCCAGTTTGTTCTTCCGAAACTATGGTTGGGAAAATAT
The DNA here is from genome assembly GCA_031216635.1 of Dissostichus eleginoides. Classification (NCBI taxonomy): domain Eukaryota; kingdom Metazoa; phylum Chordata; class Actinopteri; order Perciformes; family Nototheniidae; genus Dissostichus; species Dissostichus eleginoides. The sequence continues at coordinate 8,120,682 of CM062275.1, forward strand.
TTTCCAATCGACGTGCCAAAGCCTTAGCAAGTATTTTCGCATCCACATTTATTAAGGAAAGTGGCCTATAAGAGCTGCAGAGATCCGGATCTTTGTCTTTTTTTAAAAGCAGACTTATGGAGGCTTGTCTTAAAGTGGGAGGAAGAGAACCATTCTGCAGAGATTCCTTATACACCGAGTGTATTAATGGGGCCAATTTAGATTTAAATCTTTTAAAAAATTCTACTGGGAATCCATCAGGGCCAGGAGCTTTTTTATTTTGCATGTTATTTATAGAGAGGATGATCTCATCTGAGGTTAATGGAGAATCAAGTTCTTTTGAAACATCAGGACTTATGGTAGGGAAATTGAGATTGTCAAAGAAAGCGACCATCTCAGAAGTGTCGGATGGCGATTCAGACTTGTATAGAGAAGAATAGAATGAGCCAAAGACTGAGTTAATGGTACTAGGATCGGTATGCACCGTGCCTGATGAATCTTTTATCTGGAGGATTATACGTGAGGCTGCCTGACGGCACAATTGGTGGGCCAAAAGGCGGCTCGCCTTATCACCATGCTCATAATACGTGAGCGTAAAAGAAGGCGCTCTGCATCAGTAGTTGTTATGAGATCAAATTCAGTCTGTAATTCAACACGATCTTTGTGTAAATTGGGAGAGAGACAAATGGCTAATTGCTGATCTATTTTCTTTATCTTGCACGATATATCTTTAATTTTGGCAGAACGAGTTTTATTTAACTGCACAGAATAAGAGATGATTTGGCCCCGTAGGTAGGCTTTTAATGATTCCCACAGCAGAGATCAAGAGATGGGTTCAGTGTTGTTTTGATTGTTTGTAATAAAATCATCAATTGAAGTTGCAATAAATGTATTAAATTTGTCATCTGACAACAGCAAAGTATTAAACCTCCACGGCGTTGAGTATCGTGGTTGCGGTGAAATCCAAATATCCAGAGAAAGAGGAGCGTGGTCGGAAATTACAATAGGGTGATATTTAACTGACGACACTTTGGTAATAAGTTTGGCATCGATGAAGAAATAATCAATTCGAGAAAAGGATTTGTGCATATGACAAAAGAAGGAATATTCCTTAATGCGGGGGTTATAGAATCTCCAGGGGTCAACGCAGCCGTTCTTGGACATGAAATCAGAAAGAGTTTTTGACATGAGACGAACGATCTAGACTGGGATCGACAACGAGGTTCATATCCCCTCCAAATATAAGCAGGTTATTATGCAATGACGGAAGACATTCAAAAAGCTTGTTCATGAACTGTGGGTTATCAAAATTTGGGGCATAAATATTGACTAACAATACAGGAACATGAAACAGAGTGCCTGAGATAATTAAATATCTGCCATTGTCATCCGCTATACACTTGGAAGATGTGAAATTAACAGACTTACCAATTAAAATGGCAACCCCTCTGGACTTAGAGTTAAAGTTTGAATGGAACACCTCAGAAACCCATGGACACTTAAGCCTGACCTGGTCTGTGGAGCGCATATGGGTTTCTTGTAGAAACATTATGTCTGCATTAAGTCGTTTCAGATGAGCAAATACCCTGGATCTCTTCAAGGGGCTCCCCATACCTTTAATGTTCCAGCTTACAAACTTCACTACTGGTGAGCCAGTAGGAGCGATTCCTAAATTGCTAGTATTGGTGGACATTTACTGAGGACTTTCTATAAAGAGAAAACTGAATATGAAGCACCACCCGAAAGAGACATAGAGGGAAACAAAGCAATAGAAAAAATAAATAATAAAATAAAAAAAACACAGTAAACAATCCCAGCCCCTCCCACCCATCCCATAGCACTTACATCGACCCCATCCCCAAATGATGGAGAACCCAGTGCTAACTCCACAAGGAGTCAAATTCCTATGGCTAACAGCTTGTGACCTAATAGTGAAAGCTAAACCTAGGTAAACTTAGGTTAAGCTCCTGCAAACTTGAGATTGATATAGAGCAAGGCACTTATAACCAAATCAACTTCCACATACAGAGAACTTGGTGTATGGATTTAAGTAAATAAAGAGTAAATAATTGTACCAGAGGTGTTCATCATGGTGTGTTAACAGATCCCTTACTTGACCAGTGTCTTAATGAATGTCTCAGCGTCATCCGGTGAATTGAACTGCCTCTCGGTACCGCCATGCGTAATGCGGAGTCACGCTGGGTAAAGCAGACCAAAACGTATCCCCGGTATCTCACGGAGCTAACGACGGACGTCATTGAAGGCAGCACGGGCACGGGCTGTCTTCGAGGTGTGGTCAGGGAATATGGAGACGACGAAGTCACCGATCTTGATCCGTTGTTGGGCTCTGGCTCTCCGCAAGATATCAGCACAGTCCGCATGATAGTGAAGTCGGGCAATTATGGTGCGGGGGCGCTCGCCAGGTCTCGGCTTCGGCTGGAGGGTGCGGTGGGCGCGGTCTAGAAGTGGCTCTTTCTCCAGCTTAAAAGCCTCTTTAAGCAGAGTGGAAATAGCGGCAGTTGTGTTAGTGATGGTTGTTTCTTCCGGTACACCCACGATCCTTACGTTGTTACGCCGTGATCTGGCCTCGAGATCTTCGCACCTATTATCCACTCTCTCCAGTTCAGCGGACAGGTGCTCCACTTTAGCCTGTAGTGTAGAGATGTCATCAGTGCAGGTCGAGAGCGAAGTTTCCATTTCCCCTACGGTAGATTTCAGGGCACTCACATCAGACTTGACATTCGTAATACTAACACTTAAATCCGCCATCACTGTTTGTAGCTCTGCCTTGATGGATGATAAGTTGTCCTTCAGGGCCTCATGGAGCTCAGTTTTAAAAACAGCCGCCATCTCAGTACGGAGCGAAGCGAGCATCTCCTCCTTGAAATCGGGGGGGACAGCGGGCCCCGCAGCTCCGCTGCGAAGGGAGGGGAGATCACTCGGAGGCGAGGATACAGCGTGGGGAGCAGGCCTCTGAGACGGGGCGGACGAATTATTCGTAATTTTGGCTTTAAGAGGCATTTTGGTCATCAAAAAGTCGAGAATAAACTGTTAAATCACCAGTAAAAACTCATACACCAAGAACTATCTCATAAATAATGTGCCTGTAATCACATTTCAGAGCGTATTGCAGGAGCTCCTAAAAGTTGCGTCTTACTCCATCAATCACTCAGCCGGAAGTCATGACACCTCTTCTTAACCGATAGAGCCAATAGAATCGAGGGGGAGTTCCTAAATCCATCTAAACATTACCATTGGTGAATGAGAGTGATGCGCAGCCAGCATGCCCAAAACCGGAAGCTGGGTTACAGCTCTCATACACTCTATATGAAAACTCAGTTTTTGACATAAATATGATGATGGATTATCAGTAATCATTTCAAAGTGACACAGAGACATTGGATTAACCTTCAGCAGTGTTTATATGCGTTTTAATGCCCTTGAACACAACTTTTGATCAGAAAACAGCGAAGGTAAGAAGTATTTGTCGTTTTGGCATCGTAAAGTGAAGTTGTGTGTTGTCTTTGCTGGCTTTCGCTGCCGCGAGTTTTGGTCGTACAGTGATGATACTTATACCATTGGAATCTGTGGAATCTCAGCTTTCATGTGATATCTAGTTTGTGCAGATCCGATGAAGTATATAATATATCTACCGTGAGTTATGTGCTAAGTGCGGGCTTAACAGGTTAAATAAAAGTCCGATTTTATAAAGTCAATGAGAAAATGACTGTACTTCGCAATAGATTTTTTACTTTATTGCCATTTTTGAGTTTCCTAGCAGATCATGAGGTTCACTTTGTAAACTATGGTCCCATTTAGAGGATAATTGATTTGACACTTAATCAGGGTATGCTTTGGGGCATGACCCCCTTGTGATTGACACAAGGGGTTGACTTGCTAACCCGTGCTACCCTGTGTCTAACTGTTAATCAGGATAGAGGTTGAGCAAGGCCTCATTTTTGCAAGACTCCACCTTCTGGTAATACTGGCTTTAAAAAAAAAATGATAGATACTGTAGGCTTTTGGCGAGAAACTTGAATAAAAGCGGTTGTTCAGGGGGAAGTTTTCGCCGCAACACAACATATATAATATAAAGTAGCAGGAAAAGAAAATATGTGTTGCTAATATGTGTAGAAGGGAAATATCTGTTGAACTCTGCTGTTTGTAAATTGTTTGCAAGTGTTGCTGCTTTGTGTGTTAATGTTCCCATGACATGGCCATTTCTACTGATCATAATTCCATGGTTGAGGTCTACTCGAATAGATTTACATTCTTCAATGTTCCAAAATCACGTTGGTTTTCTAATACAGCATCTCTGTATAGTATTTGTATTCACTCTGTCCTAAACGGCTTGTTGGAGCTCCTGCACCCCCCCATGAGCCCGCTGTGCTCTGATTGGTCAGCTCGCCCACTCTGTTCTGATGAATCCACCACCGTTACAGCGGAACATCAGTGTTTATGTGTTACAATGGCGTTTGTTAGCAACCAGAAAATGACACCAGTAATGACAAACAGATGAGAATGCTGCGTGGAGTCTGGGTGCCGTGTTGGCGGGACGTTGCGGGGCTCGCTGCTCCGCCCTTTGAGGCTCGAGGAGCGGACAGTGTGAGCTGGATTACTGGTGTCGTTTCCTGGTTGCTGCATGGGGTCTGCGAGACAGCGGAACTCAGCCTGAGCACTGAGCCGCGGCTGAGAAAAGATAAGGCTGAGTCAGTGTGCGTGCCGGCGAAGCTCTGCGGAGTACCGCGGCTGAGAAAAGATAAGGCTGAGTGAGTGTGTGTATGTGAGGAGCTGTTACGTCACTATGACCGTTATGTCACTATGACCAGGAAGAGAAAAATGGAAAAAGAAAAATCTCCAACGAGGCGTTCTGGGGCAGCATAGACAGGTATTTTCTGTGTTAGAGTTTTACTCGCTACAGGGTGTACTTTAAGGGTTTGTGACTTTGCAGACCGTTTACATGCATAAAAAGCTACATAACACACTTGGATTTGATTAGGTCAACAGTATTTTGGATTTGGTCGTATTAATGTCAGGTATAATTCGGGCCCATTTTTGACTGTCCTGATGTTCCTTGATGATCATGCTTTAAGAAATAACAAATGCATATTGTGTACTCACTTAAGAGAGAGTTCAATAAAGCACAACATATAAAGAATGTCAGAATCCATAGGTTTCCAATATTTTTTACAGGCCGACATCTCCTGTCAGTCTATTACAATATGCCTTAGCCGTTGCGTTTGTGTGTCTGTTTTTCTGTTATCTCCCACGCACTAATAACAGCTCTCTGGCCCCGCCACAGAAGCCAAGAGCGTAGAGCAAAGCTATCATTGCCAACATAATAGACTTGTTTTACACTGTGTGTGATAGTGTGTGCAAATGTGTCTCTATTGCCTACAGTTACAAGTAGTTTATCATTGATAGATTCATGCACCTGAAACCACCCGCTCCCGCTGCAAACACATACACTCACTTAACCATGCAATTACTCACCCACCCACACTTGAAGAAGGCATTACCATCATGGTCTTTTTGCCCTTCTAAGCAGTACAGCTTCTTCATGAGTGAAGGATAGTCAACGGGAAGATGCAAACACGGGTGGATAGTCATTCTAATTTGAAGGTCCTGATAACTTAACTTTTATTTTACAAGTTTCCACATCAACTATTGCTTTATAATATCCTCGTCCAAACCGTGTTGCACTGCTCTGTCGGCTGAAAACCCTGTAAGAGCCAAGTGATGTGCAAGCACGCACATTTTATTAACCTGAACTAACTATATGGCAAACGTTTTTGGGAAAGTTATCTTTACAGGACACCTCTTTCACTCATGGGTTTGTTGTATACAGTGATCTTACTATTGTTTTCACATTGATCAAACAAAGGGTACCTGAGCAACCCTAGCATCTATAATCATCTATCTTCATCTATCATATTTTTCCATAGACTTTTATTCAATCGGACTCATTTTTGCAACCAGTCCATCTCTGCTGGTTAATAGAAAGAATGCAGGTTTAAGGCACAGGTCTTCTTTACAGCCGAACCTAAGACATTGGTTGAATGCCCAACATGTCTACGTCAAATCAGTTTAGCACTTTCCTTCAGCTAAAAAATAAAAACCATGTAACAGCCTAGTTATGTTTTATGTAACACGTTGGATGTAAACGCACAAAATATAAGCATCTTCAGTCCTTCCGTCCAAAGAAAAAAGTAGGCCTATATCCTACAACTCCGAATCAAGTATCAGAACTATTGTTTTTTTTCCAAAAGTGTACCTCCACACTGCGGGCTGAATTGCTGCACCAGCTTTGTCTAAGGTTTGTGTTTCAACTTATCGCCAGAAATCTTCAGTCATTTTGGGTTATTTTGACATGATCAATTTGATTTAATGTGATCACCTTCTTTGATCTGTTCCATCCATTCGGAAGAAATGATGTTTTAATTAATCTGTCATTTACAACTCTACTTTTTCTTAGGGATTTTTGATAAGTATAGACAGTCTTTTGGAAAGTCTTAGGGTCTTAAGTTGGGGTGGAGTTTTTAAATCCTCTTCTTGTCCCTTTGGGCCCATTAACAAGTGTCCTCATTACTACTGTAATCTTTCATGTTGTACATGAACTCAGGTGTCTAAGTATGGTACCTTAACATCAGCTTCCTATTGACCCGTGAGCCATTGGTGGATGTTTTTAAGCTGTGTTGGCTGGAATTGTCGATACAGGAGCGGGCACTTTTGTCAGGACAATCAGTTAAAAGTGTTTCAGGAATAAATAAATAGAAAACTGGTTGATTTTCAGACTGAGAAGCACCTGATTTTACCTCACATTGCTGGAAGATACTTGAAGGAAACCATGGCTGCTTCTTTTGTTCGCTTTCTCTTTGTATTTGAAAAAAAGGGCTTGTCAGGACACAACTGTTGTAGTTTGATGATGTAATCCAAGTTTATGTTGGTTCTTGCCACATTAAGTCTTGCGATGGTCTTGGCCATGAACTTCACCTTGCCTTGTTTGGATTCTGTTAAAATAAATCCCATAAAATTATGAATAACTCCATCACCGTACATTTTAGTTCCTCAATGCTTCGATATACCTGTAAAACTTTGTGACCACCACCCTAATATTGACTTTAACCGCTGTAGATTGAAGTTGATGTAAAAGATTTATCTTAAAATGTCCTTCTGTTCCAGTTATCTACTTAATTCAGAGCAGTTCTCTACTAAACAATTTACACCTCTTGTGAGAATGCCTTTCTTGTCGAATCAACCAGTCATGGTTACTGTACTTTCTGCTTGGATATACCTCTCTTGGTCATCCTTAATATATTTGCAATGTAATTCTGACTGATTTATACACCCAAACCTCCCCAATGTCACTCCAATCACCCTCTGCAAGTCATTTCACAAAATAATCCAAGGGAGGCTTTTTTGACACACCTTCAACTGCATTCAAATCAAGGGAGGAAGCAAAGAAGTGGATTGTGCTGCAGAAGTGTTTGGTGAAGGTATTGATGGGTTGGATTCTTTTTTCCTGCTGCGAACAACAATGAATCCCAACTCAACAGTCAGCCTTCAAGTCTGAGAGGGTGAGTGCTAAAAACAAAGAAGACTGGCTTTGATTGAAGTATCACTTTAAATGTTGGGTTATGAAAGTGTGTAACAAGAGGAATTTTGAGACAGCCAAACAGAGAATTCAAATCTTCACAAGATGTTTTCTTTGTGTTTATTTTCTGTCACATTGTGAACTTTGGGGAGTTGACTGTCACATACAGGCTTAGGGGCTAACGGATTATAAATAACGCAATTACGTATCAGGATTAAAAAAAGGTAACCGTATTCCCTTGTAGTTACATAAAAAAAAAAAATGGGGATTACCAGCAGGATTACAATGTTACGAAATAACAAAAATATTGCATATTGTGTTTTGTCATAAATGGAGCAGATTGTATTTCCTGTGTTAGCTGCTGTTCTGTAGACTGTTACTTTAAGTGTGAATCTATACGCCTACTGCCTGAATCTGCCTGGTTTTCACTTTCTTTGGTTCATTTGTGCTGTTTTTAATCCAGTCGGTGAACCTTTATGTTCATACAATTGTCTGTTTGAGCTTAACCTGTTAAGCCCTGAGCCTGTTTTTCAGGTCTCAGGCCCGAAAATGACATTCCCAGAACAAATGACCATATCTTCCCTTCTAAAAGGGTTAAATTAATAATCTTTTTTCTCAAAGCAAGGTTGTCAGAATCAATATAGATGTTTTTATTTTAAAGTAAATTCAGATTGAGCACAGTAAAAAAATGTAAATGATAGTGTCCGTTAGGGGTTTCACAACTACCAATATTTACTAGTCGACAAGTTTTTCAAAATAGTAGTCGACTAGTTGTTACGTCATAATAAAGACACACAAAGAGAGGTGTAAAACTGTATTTTGTATTGCAATGCATACAGTTACGTTAAACACTGTAACAAAGCAGCATTTTAATTTGGGTTACATGGGTTACATGGCTGATTAAATAAAAAACAGTAACTGGACTCACCAAATCTACTGCAAAAACTCTGTTAAGAACATAAATGCAACGTAAATCCAGTGCGCATTGCGCAACACTTTACACGCTGTCACTGTCCTCCTCGATAACGATGTCCACCCTTCCAGGTTTTTTGGTTTGCGTTAAGGAAGACCAAAGCATCAACATGTGAGGGAAGGAGGCTTGACCACTGTCAGGTGACAGTGTTGCCTGCCAGGGAAAACATCTGTTCACTTGGGGTGCTGGTGGCTAGCCAGGTAGCTCCTGGAAAGCTTGGTTAAACGGGGGAAGCGGTTCGCGTTTTGTGCCCACCACTTCAGAGGGTTATCCATTGTGGGGATATGGGGTGTCTGCTGGCAGTAATCCCGTAGCTCATCCGCGCCACTGTTGACCCGTGTTTTCTTGTTGCTCTCGAAATGAGGTCCAAACAGCTGTTCAAAGAGGGGTGCTAGTGGAGCACGCTTGTGAACTTTTAGCGCCGGAGCTAAAACTGAAACTGTAGAGTGCATAGGTGCGCCGCATTTGCGCATAAGATGAGGACCCCTGAATGTCGGACGTGTTTTGCTGGAGCATTTTGCAGCACCTCAGCGCCAATGTCGGCATCCTCATCTCCCACGTTTGCCTCCATTTTGTTCACGACTAGATGACTAGGGCCTACAGCGCAGACTAGTGGTAGAGGTAGTCGACTAGTCGACCAGTCGATTAGTTGGTGAAACCCCTAGTGTCCGTCCAAAAAAAAAATATTACTTATAGTGAAAACCACCCTTGAATGATGGGATGGTAGACTAAAAGGAACTTTAGGAATCCAAACTACAACATATAATAAGCACCCTGTATCAAGATTGATGCAAAACAAGTAAAATTTGACCTTTTTAGAGAGATTTAGCACAAAAAAACCCCACCTCTGGGGTCATTTGGGTGGATTTGACCTATCTCTGGCCCCCCTTGGTCGATTTTGATGATTGACATCTCTTTTTAACCGCTAGAGCCAATGGAATCGAGGGGAACTCCCACATACACACACACGTTACCAAATAAGGAGTGAGAGTGACGCGTAGCCAAAACCGGAAGCTGGGATAACTCTGGTGGCTACCATTAGCAGCTAATTTTTTTTCTCCGATTTTTACATAAAAATGGAATTATGGATTCTAAATAATTTTTTCAAAGTGACAGACACATTGGATTAACCTATGGATTAACCCTCAGCAGCGTTTTTATCGTTTTAATGCCATTGAACACGACTTTTGATCAGAATAACAGCTAAGGTGAGACGATGTCCCGTTTTTGCTCCGTAATGCTACGTGTTGTGATGTCTGTGTTTGCTTCCCCTGTCGCGAGTTCTGATCGCTCAGTGATGATACTATACCTATATAATCTTTGGAGTCTCAGCTTTAATCGGATATCTTGTATGTGCAGATACGATAAGTAATAAGGATATCTTTATCTTGAGTTCTGTGCCAAGTGCGTTGGCATTTTTTCGCTCAGGGGTCATTTAGACGCTTCTTATGAGACTTGTGTTTTGTTTTGGTAAAAATGGTACGTATCGTCAGTTAGCTGAGTTTCTAACCGTTCAGTGAGTATAACACATTAATAGGTTTTTAAATATTAGGAAGCCCTGAGACACAGTGTCGTGAAAAAACACCCCGCAGGCCCCCGATTAGGGTCCTCTCGGGCTTAACAGGTTAACTGTATGTAATAAAATAAAACGGATCATTTTCTGTTAGCTCAGATTTTATTTCTGCTTTTTTAAACTGTAGTATATGCTCAAGTGTGTCATTGTTGGTGTATAGGCCTGAATACGCTTAATTAAAGGCAGGTTCACCTATTGTAACAGGACCGGGCTGACAGAAGTCAAAACTGGTGGTGCAGCAATTAAATAATCAATGTTCCACTCATAAAGGGCTTTATTTACCCAATCTCGAAATCAATTAAAGGTCCCATGTCATGCTTCAACAAGGCGTGTAGGACAGAGAGTGAATACACATACTATACAGAGATGCTGTATGAGAAAACCAATGTGATTTTGGAACATTGAACAATGTAAATCTATTCTAGTAGACCTCAACAATGGAATTATGATCAGTAGAAATGGTCATGACATGGGACCTTCAAGAAAAAACTAAGTCTACTTTAGCTGGTCCGCTAACCAACTTACCGGCTAGGATCAGAAATGAACTTCCTGAGAGAATGGGAGTCTCCTGCTCTCTACATGTGCCCCCCCAAACTGAACTGCTCAGTCAGATTTTGTCTACCTTGTTGTGGAGATCAGCTCCAGGCTCTCCAAATACTGCTAAATGGGAGAGAACGGTGAGAAATGTAGATGCCTCTGACTACCATGCCTCCCAGCCCCTTACACTATAAATACAGTCCCTGAGCAAAGGACACATTTGTGATGCTAAATATGTTGGTTTCTTATTTTCTAAGGCAAGTCAATCACATCCTATTGAGATACATTTTCTCTAGTTTTTATTTGCATTGCATTTAATATTGGGGTTATCCAAAAGTAAAGGAAAATAATCAGGTTACATTATTTTGATACTCAGATTAGGTTACATACATCTTTTATTTATTTAAAGGTTTTAAAACTCTATAGTCTTACAGAAACAAAAATGCTTCATAAAACATTGACCAAAATATATAGCAGATGTCTTGTATAAATGCAACAATATCAAACATTAGTAGGTTTTTAAATATGCACATTCTGGCCTTGGGTTTATCTCTCCCTTGCATAAAGTGTTGTTGTGTTTGTGTGTATGAGAGGGAGAGAGACAGTGACTCACTCATTTTTAAATGTCAGAGAGTTCACTAAGGTTAATGCATTGTCACATTTCATTTAAATTATTTATAAAATTAATATATCTTTGCCCTTAAGACCAATGGGTGGTCAGCGGAGTGCTCGCTTGAAATCACCACGTCCACACTTAACACATGTTTCTTTTAAATGGCACAGGTGGTGATAAGGTCACAGAGTTGTCCAAAACCTCAAAGACCTTCTGCTGAAATAGCATTTACATATGGTATATCTACACAGTTCAAAATCAAGAATAGCTATTGTTTATGTTTTTGCAATGATAAAAAGATTTTCTACAGGCATTTATAGTCCCTGGTGGATAAACCCCACTGCCTTTGGTGTTAATTTGCTAATTTAAAGCTACATTCATATGACAAGCGGCAAAGCGGCTCTGCGATGACGTTGATTGTTGACCAAGTGGAAGCGCTATCTTTGGCATCGACCACCGTTTCGAAATTGTCGCTAAGCGCTGCACTCAAAGTAGAAATTATTCCAATTTGGACCTCATTTACCGACAGCTACATGAGGCGTCGCAACCTAGCAGGGGACGTAACCATAGAAACAGAAACCTAATTAGTTGCTTTGATCACAAGGCTTTTGCGTACAATTTGAATGCAGCTTTAGCATGCTACCATGCTAAATTAAGATGCATTAGCCCTAGAACAAATCCCCCATGTTCATATATACATGTAAAATGTAGACTTTATGAACGCATGGAGTAAGACGTTTTATACCACACCCTACCCTGCGCCATGTTTCCCTCTTTAAAATCATTAGCCAATAAAAATAATGACTTTTTTTTAGGCTTTATTACGAGGAACTAATAATATGTAAAAAAAAACGGTGACAGTAAGGACCTGGCTAATCATTTAATCATGTTCAGATGCAGTGGCGATCCGTGACTTTTATACCTAGGCCCTCTGACCCCCCCTTCCCTCGAAAAAATAAAGAGTTATTACGTCACAGCGTATACTTCAGCGGAATATCAAAACAACGGCCCGGGGTGCAAAACGCATCAATGTCAGCAGCCCTCTACCACACAAAACAACACCTGTAAATAACCCAATTGTGTTCTTTCAAATTGAAAAGGATATTGCATTGTGTTTGTTACTTTCGTTGCAGTTGTATATATGTCTTAATTGTAATTTGGCTTGGCTTCCTATTTTGTATGGACATGCTTTTATTTTGAAGGCTAGTTTACGCTGTTGACAGGAAGTTGTTGATGCTATGTAAACAACGTGACGGGGAAAAGGAGCGGAAATAACAGAGAGAAAAGTAATATCTACATATAAAGACGGAGAAAGTAAAGGATAAAGTTTATGTTTCAGTGTTAGCACCCCCCGAAGAAGCACAAGCTCTTACTGTAGCATTTCCCTCCGAATAATGGTCGAAGACTTGACTGTTGATATTGGAGATTTCAATAAATTCATATCATCGGTCAAGATTTCGACCATTATTCGGATTTATATAAACACCTATCATGACAAGGCACCCACAGCCAAGTAACAATTAAAAATGAATTAAGTCGGCACGGAGGCCCACATTGAAAATGACTAAGGCCTACCTTTGATGATCAAATCACTTAAAGGAGAGGTGTCATGCTTTTCTGGTTATTACCCGTCCCCTTGTGTGTTATGAAGGTTTTTCTGCATGTAAACGGTCTGCAGAGTCACAAACCCTCAAAGTACACCCTGTAGCAAGTAAAACTAGCAAGGTATAACATAGAAAATACCTCCCCAAAACGCCTCGTTGGAGATTTCTCAGTTTCTTCCGGGTACGAGCTGACGTCGGCTAAGAGCTATGGCCACACCCAGCAGCGCTGGCCGCACCCTCTGCCAGTCTAACATTTACTGTTGGAAGCGGTACATGCGGTACCCGGAACCAAATGGACCAATCCATGGAGCTGTTACGTTACGTCCGCGGAGCCGTTGCGTTAAGCCCCCGCTGATTGGTCCACATAGACCAATCCACGGACTTCCTCACACACACACACTCAGTGCAGGCAGCTCTGCTGATTTCACTGAAGGACGATGCTGTTCCTACTTTGTTTGGACCAGCGGGAGATTCGGGTACACAACCTGTAAGTATTCATTGTTGTTTGTGTATTTATGATGTTTAAAACAAACATGGTATATCTACCACGACTGTGTAAATGGGTAAACGTTTTTTCTGGCTGCTAAGCCATTGACACAGTGCTAACAGGGCTAACTAAGTTGCTAGCGTTTCCATATATCAACTCCAATGTCAGCAGATGCCTTACATGTATCTCATAGCAGGAGAATGTCTGCATTCACACACTAAATACTCAGACAGTATACTCCGGGTGATTTACCGTACGGTCAGTCGCAAAACGTAATTACATTATAGCTGGCGTTCCTAGCGTGTATGCTACCGAGGTAAACAAGAAGGCTACTAACAGCTAGACATGAGTTTGATAGGGAAAACACTGTTTTTATGCCAGCTAGAATGAATTACCGAACGCAGCAGACTACCCGTATAAGATTGCAATTGTAAACATGTTCTTGCTAGCCTAGACTAGCTGTTGTTCATAGTAGATTGGCATATTACACTGAACAACTAGCAAACGTAGGTTAGCATATTAGCTGGCAAGCTAACTGTGTTGATTAGATAGATAGATTAGATAGATACACACTCCTACCACAACTACTACTAACGAATCTAAAACAACTAAGTTTCTCTAATATTTTGTGATTTGCATTTGATTTCGACCAGCCAGATCAGGAAACTCCTGGCGTATCCGGCGGACAACACATGACGGGATGACCACTCTGATGCCTAGTCCTAAAAAGCCCCGGCAGCAGCTTACAAAGCTGCGATAGGCAAGATGCCGAAAACGCCTATAAGGGGAGGAATGGATGATATAGTGTATATATGTATATTTACACATGTTCATTTTGTACATTTCTAAAAATAAAGTTTGATGGAAATACTTAGTAGCCTTTCTTCCCTGAATTATTTGATCCTATAACATATCATTCATATATAGCAAAGCATGATTTGATTTTCCATCAAACAGTAGTAGTTTATTACAGGTAAAAATAGCTTACTCTTCTATAACAACAGTTGTAGGTACAGTTCGGTTAGTTAGCGTATAACATATACGGCTGTACCGACGCCATTGTAAGACTGAAGTTCCGCTCAGAGCGAGCCGAAAAAAGCACTGTTAGACATGGGCGGAGCCTCTCTGGTGGTTGACTAATCAGAACAGAGTGGCTGAGCTGACCAATCGGAGCACACTGGGCTCACAGGGAGGGGGTGGCAAGAGCTGCAACGAGCCGTTTAGTGGAGAGAGTGAATACTGCTGAATACACACACTTTAAAGAGATGCTGTATGCGAAACCAATGTGAGTTTGGAAAAATGCACAGTATAAATCTATTTTAGTATACCTCAACAATGGAATTATGATCAGTGGAAATGGCCATGACACCTCTCCTTTAAACACAAAGTCCATCCTCCTGTCCTTTTGGATGAAGCACTTGATGGCGGGGTCATGCAGCTGATCCTTTGCCACTCCAATTTATCATTGTAACTCAATCTTGAAAATGACTCGGTTAACATTTTCGAAACGATGTCATCACTATCACTGACGTGAGCCATCATGAACGAACTTATGCTAATTAGCTACTTCGGCCTAGCTTGACCCGTTGTTATAACACATGCATAAACTTCACAGCGGGCGGAACTTGTCATAAAGTCTGCGATAATAAAGCCCACCCATTTAGAGCAGTGCTTCTCAAAGTGTGGTCCGCGGACGACTGGTGGTCCGTGAGCGCCCCCTAGTGGTCCGTGAGTATATTGGTAAAATTTCACATTTGAAATAAATAAATAAATTTAAGTTTTCCCCACTCTCGCGGGAATATCTCCGCAATGGAGCGAGCTTAAGTTTAACTTTCGATTGCATGAGATAGCCCAGCGCAACACCTTCATCACACATGTTTCCACTTGTTTGTACCATTTTCAGGCGATTTGTAATCTGTTCTAGAAAAACGATGTGATTTTGGTTATTTGTGGAGTTAGGTGGTCCGCGAGTGTTTTTTTATTTGGAAATGTTATTTTAAATACAGTTAAATCAAGTTATTTAGGTAAAACTAATGAAAAATATATTTTTTTAAATATTATTTTGTAGAATATCTTAGGCCCTCAGAGAGGGCCTAGAGGGCCCTGACGGCTCGCCACTGTTCAGATGAGTAGAACAATATAGATCGACATTACTAATGTTTTTTCCTTTCATTGAAGCTTAGCTGTAGAATGGATTGAAAATAACCCCGAATAAACTTCAAGCTGTTAAATGTTGACTGCAGTAGAATCAGGCCAACGTTTTTCCTCTTTCATCACTTTCCTGTTTTAATTCCGTTATTTATTTTTCTTCTTATGAAATATGTTGAGTGGCTCTTTGCAACAAAAATACATGTATGATCTCAGTGGGAGTATCCTGCTTGATCAAAGCTACGTGAAGCATCGCAATGAAAATGAGATTGGCATTAAAATGGATGTGGGGATGAAAAGAAAAATAAAGACAATGAGTGGCTAATAGAGGGAGGATGAGGCGATATGGCGGCTATGTGCATGTACGCGTGCCTCCCACATATTTCACAAGCAGGAATATTAAGTCATGCATTAAAAATGATAATGCCTCATTTTATTCCACTAGAGCAGTGGTTCTCAACCTGTGGTACGCGTACTGGTTAAACAGGCTATAGGGACAAGTGCCATCAGTTTGAGGCTTGATTGAATAACATTAATTACAAAATAAATCATACTATCAAAATACTACAATGAATGAAAATAAGCTTGAGATAATTGAAACTGTGGTTTAAATAATTTCTAATAGGCTATTGTTGTTTTTAGAAACAAACATTTTTTTTCTTTTTTTTTTCTGGCGTTGCTAATGACGACCATACTACCCGCGAACGATTAGCGAACGTTGCAAGCAAGCTAAAGAAAGAAGAAAGCTGAATGATGTTGTGAGAGAGGTACAGAGGAGAATATTACCAGCGAAAGTGAACAAGTGAATGAGGAGGAGGACAGTCATCAACCGAGCACAAGCGCAGGCTCTGCCAACAACGCAAAAGTGATATGCACAGCCACAACGCTGTAGGGCTGTACCCGAATATCCGAATATTCGTTCGTTGGAGTACTATTCGGGTTTCAATTTCGTTATTCGGATATTCGTTTTTTGTTTGTTTTTTCTGGCTCCGCACTGCACTGCGGCTGCCAAATTGAATTTATTGAAATCTCCAATATCAACGTAAGAGCTTGTGCCTCTTCGGGGGGTGCTAACACTTAACCTTAAACTTTATCGTTTACTTTCTCCGTCTTTATATGTAGATATGACTTTTCTCCGTTAATCTCCGTCACGTTGTTTCCGTAGCAACAACAACTTCCTGTCAACAGCGCTAACTCTCCTTCAAAATAAAAGCATGTCCATACAAATAGGAAGCCAAGCCAAATTACACTTAAGACATATACAACTGCAACAAAAGTAACAAACACAATGCAATATCCTTTTCAATTTCAAAGAACACAAATTGGGCTACACGTGTCGAAGCGGTTCGCTGCCGATTACTACGCACCCTTCTTTATATTCTCACTTGTGGTGTGTGAGTGAGTGAGTGAGTGATGAGAGAGAGAGAGAGAGAGACTGCCCTTTGTACATGTAGCTGTGGTTGACAATAAATAATGTTATGAATACATTTGCCTCCGAGTCCTGCATGAACTGTTTATAGACTGTATTTTAACATTGGTCATATGGTGGTACTTGGAGAGACAACTATTTTCTCAGGTGGTACTTGGTGTAAAAAGGTTGAGAACCACTGCACTAGAGACTTCTTAATGACCCGCCTCTGTCTCGCTCCCTTCGCCGTCTCTCTCCACTTTAATCCATTTCCGTCTCCTCCCTTATTGCCCACTCATTCTCCCTCATTTAGTTCTGATTAAAATGTGTTCACTGATTCTCCTCTACTCATTCGTTCCTGTCTTTTCCCTTTTTTATTTTCTCTCTAATCACTCTCTTTCCATTCACCCTTCTTAATTTCCCCCTCAGGTGAACAAGAAGCTGTACGGTCCACTATTTCATTTGTATGATATCCAGAATCTGAATATATAGGATCTTCCTTTTAAACAACCTTTTTTTCCCCCGAAAGGCTGCAAAATTGTTCTGGATATATATATATATACAGGGTTGGGTTGTAACGGAATACATGTAACGGCGTTATGTAATCAGAATACAAAAATCAAGTAACTGTATTCAGCTCGCGTTACATTTGAAAAACGAGTAATCTGATTACAGTTACTTTCGTAAACCTGAAGTGAATACATTTTGGATTACTTATTGGAATTATTGGTGGAAAGATTTCCTCACAACATTTAATATTCATTACTAAAGGTACAGCCAAATCATCACAGCGCACAAAACCTATTACCGCCGCAGATGGACCAAAAAAGGGAGCGTTTGAAAAAAATGTGCGGGTCCGCTCAGTGAAACAATAACAACGAAACATGGAGGAACAAAAGTCTGCGTTTAAATCGTGTGTGTGTGTAGAGGTGTGTGTGGTTAAAACACATCAGCCTGCGGTCGCTCTTTAGCCTTTCTAATGATTCTGAAGGTAAACACAGTGAAGGCGGTGCGTGAAAGGCACAGCGCGCTCCTCTTCTCAGAGGCTGAGTTAACCCTCCCGCTGCCTCCTGGTGCTGCAGAGATTTCATGAAGAGAAGGAGGTTTTCCTTCTATAAAATAGCTGCGGGCAGCAGATACCGTGAGTGTCACGGACATGAATTCATAGATCAAGGCAGACTGGTGCACACACTCTCCTGTTTTGCCAATCCGGTGCTTAAACAAATATAGCTCTACACCCTGGCCGAAATGTCCTTAAAATGAAGTCCGAGTTCGACATTTTAATTCATGTCCTGCCAACACTGGCAGGACAGAAGGCGACACGCCCGTTCTAAGCCGTGTCCCTCACTCCTCACATCCCAAGCTGCATCCCCAAAAAGTTTATTATGTTGTTACATCGTTTCAGATGTTATGTTTCAGTTGTGCTCTTGATAAGCCATTAAAACAGTAAACACAAGTTCAGTTTCCTTTTGCTTTTTGTGTCTCCTGTACACCAAAACATACCCATCTGTTATGGAAAAAGAAAGTAATCCAAAAGTAATCTAAAAGTAATCTGATTACGTTTTTAAGACACGTAACTGTAACTGTATTCGGATTACTTTCAGAGCCATGTATTCAGTAATCAGTAACTGATTACATTTACAAAGTAACCCTCCCAACCCTGTATATATATACATATACAGACAAACTCAATGCGCTGTCCAGGAAATATCGAAAGGATCTCCTTGGGGCCCCCGTATCCACGGAGGGGCTCTTTGGCTCTTTTGAGCCCCCGCGGCTCCCGTTGCTCCCTCTATCTCCTCGGCTCGTCCCGCGGATCCGGCTCAATACCGGCATTCGCGGGGACGGGCTGACCCCCTGACCCCGGCAGGCCCCACCTCAGCAGAGGGCTTCTGCGTGGGGTGCGCCGTCCTCCCGGAGCTGACTGGCGGTGGGAGGAAGCGTCCTGGCGGAGAGAGTGGTTCTCTCCACCCAGGACGCAAGGGCGAATCCCGCCTCCTCCCTCTTTAATGCAAATGTGGTGAAATATTCCAATAAAAATGATTGCATATATCCCAGTCCCAGTCATTTGTCTCCACAATTCCACACTTCCACATAATGTTAACCGTACAGATTCCCCACTCACTGCCCCAGTTGTAACTCCAGTAAAGGAAGCAGCTAGTGGGCATGCGCTTGTGAGAGTGATAAATCGCAGGAAGTTCTATCAAAGCACTGTGCGGGTACAGGGGCATTATGGCCGGCGTGTGAGTGTTAGGAGACACACCGCGCCTAGTGTAAAGACTCCAATTAATGCATTTTACCGTCTTAGAGGCGGCATTATGGCGGTGCGTTCAGGGACCTCAGTAGAAAATCGGCCCTTTCTGTGTCAGCCCCCCCATGGGTCAAACTTCCTTTTATGGAGGTTTTGGTGGCGGAGTGGGCCACCAGAGACCAAAGCTTCATAGCTGCGGCTCCACAGCTGATTGCACATCCCCTAACAAAATGTTATGGGGAATGGAAGCTCAGCTGTGTATTGACAGAGTGGATGGACAGGACGCTGAGACTGGCTTATTCACTCCAGTTTTGCAGCATCCCTCCTCCGTTCAGAAGCATGAGAGAGGCAAATCTATCATCCCAAGAGGAGAGATTCAGGCCCTGTTGCAAAAACAGGCGGTGTCTGTTGTGCACTCTCAAGACAGAGAAGGGCACTAATCCCTGTACTTCCTGGTTCCCAAGAAGACAGGAGAATTCAGGCCCATTCTGGATCTTCGCAGCCTGAATCGGCACATTGCATGCAAAAAGTTCCATATGTTAACTATAAAACAGTTGCTGGGACTGGTGCAGCCAGGCGATTGGTTCACAACCATCGACCTGAAAGACACTTACTTTCATGTCGAAATTGCTCGAAAGCACAGAAAATATTTGCGTTTCGCCTTCCAAAGGGGTAGCCTACGAGTACAACAGACTGCCGTTCGGCTACTCCCTATCCCCACGCACGTTCAGCAAATGTGTGGCCACAGCGCTGCAGCCGTTGCGCGACCATGGCATGAGGGTTTTCTTTTATCTAGACGACCTCATAGTCATGGCCAGGTCCAGGGAATGGGCGATGTTTCACACAGCCCAATTGATCCTACACCTAACCAAGTTAGGTGTTGCGGTCAATTGGAAGAAGATCTCCCCCCATACCTCACCAGCAGGTAGAATATCTGGGGTGCTCGATGCAGGCAGACTACGTGCCACCCTGACAGAAAGCAGACAGGCATCCCTGCTTCGGGCAGTTTGCAGACTGCGTCAGGGGGCGACGGTGACAGCTTTGACATCATGCAGACTTTGGGTCTCATGGCGGCTGCTCACTCGTGTGTGCCACTCGGACTGCTGCATACACGTCGCCTGCAGAGGTGGTTTATCGGCCTTCGTTTAGATCCCAAGAGGCAAAAACGACGTCTCGTGACCATCCCCCCCCCTCAGTAGAGAGCAACCTCCGATTCTGGGGGTCCCCAGAGCATCTGCGGAGGGGAGCTCCACTGGGGCGAGTGACCTCCTACATCACGGTCTTCACAGATGCATCAGTGACAGGATGGGGGGGGACATGCCTAGAGAGAGCTATAGGTGGTGGCTGGCCTCTGACAGAGGCTCGGCACAGCAACCTCCTGGAGCTGCAAGCAGTGATGTTGGTCCTACAGCACTTCAAACTCTTAATACAGGGCAAACTTGTGCTAGTGAGGAGCGACAACCGCACCACAGTGGCGTACATCAACAGGCAGGGCGGAGTCCGCTCCGTAGCCTTGTTGACCGCAGCAGAGAACCTGTGGTTGTGGGCTTCACAGAATGTGTTGTCTCTAAGGGCCCTGCACATCCCGGGACGGGAGAACGGGGGGCCGACCTCATGTCAAGAGGCGGGCCCCTGCCAGACGAGTGGAGGCTTCACCCGGAGGTGGTGAAGCAGGTCTGGACTCAGTTCGGGAGGGCAGAGGTGGACCTGTTTGCCAATCGGCGCAACAGCCACTGTGCCCTGTGGTTCTCCCTGGCCCGGTGGGACAATCCGCCCTTGGGGGTGGACGCGTTTGCACACAAGCCATGGCCAAGAAAGCTGCTTTACGCCTTTCCACCGCTGCACCTTATTCCCCCCCCTCCTGGAGAGGGTAAGGCGGGAACATCTGTCAGTCATCCTAGTGGCTCCAGGTCGCCGCTTGGCGCCGTGGTACGCGGAGGTGACACAGATGATGGTGGGCCAGCCCTGGACGATTCCTCAGGTCTGGGGGCGCTGTCTCAGGAAGCAGGTGCAATAGGGGTTACCCACTCTGGGCCAACCTCTCCAGGCTTGGCTCCTGAGAGGGACAGGCTGAGACAGGTGGGGCTGTCTGACAACGTTATTCAGACTATCCAGGCAGCAAGAGCAGGATCCACCACAGCCTGTTACAGGCCAAAGTGGGCGGGATTCCAGCGATGGTGTGAAAAAAGGAGTCTAGAGCCTCTATCATGTACGTTGGGCTCTATTCTTTCCTACTTACAGATACTGGTGGACAGGGGGCTGGCTCATTCCACAATTAAGGTGTATGCAGCAGCCATTTCGTCCTGCCATGAGGGATTTGAAGGCAGGTCAGCCTTCAGTCAGCTGCTCATGTCGCGGTTTTTGCAGGGGGGCGGGAGGCAGTGCCCAGCAGTGCACGCCTCCTCCCCGCAATGGGACCTGCCATTGGTGCTCGAGGCTCTGGTCACAGAACCATTTGAGCCTCTGGAGCTCTCCTCCCTGAAAGCACTGTCATGGAAGACGGCGTTGCTACTTGCCTTGACTTCGGCCAAAAGTGTCCGAGCTGACCGCTCTGTCGGTGCACCCAAGTTGTCTTTTGCTCCGGGGTGACCGTAGCGGGGCGACACTCAGACCGAACCCCTCCTTTGCTCCCAAGAGCCTAAGGAGTTCGTTCAGGTCAAGGGCTATTCAGTTAGGTGGCTTTAATCTTCCACCCCATATTGGGGCCAGGGTCAGGGAGGCTAAATTGCACCTCCTCTGCCCAGTGCGTGCATGCACTAGCATGTTATGTAGAGCGCATGGCTGCAATTAGACGCACTGAACAGCTGTTTGTGTGCTTTGGGAATGGTGTGGCTGGAAAAACTCTCTCCAAGAGGCGCCTGACAGGATGGCTCTGCGAGTGCATTACATGCCTATGGACGGGCGGGAGAGCCCTCCCCACTGGGGTCCGTGCACACTCTACACGGGCTGTGGCTGTGTCGACAGCCTTATTCAGCGGCGTGAGTGTAGAAGATATATGCAAGGCGGCGTCTTGGTCTACGCCAGGCCCCTTCATAAAGTTTTATCTCTTGGACATGTCTGGCTCCTTCTCGTCGTCTGTGCTTGCCGGGGCAACACATGACTGGTGAGAGGGGGGGCTGTGGGTCAGTAGGTATCTGACCCCCCCCTGGACATAATGCGCTTGTGTTTTTTCTCATGCTCCTTAGGGACCCGGGAAACATGGTTTGCAGTAAGCCCCATGGCTGGAGGACTCTCCCCACTATCGTTCATGCACACTCTACACGAGGTAAGCATGTGTGAGTGTGCCTTATCCAAGCTGCGGCCCCGACCAGTGCTGCATTCATTTTAAGTCACGTTGATGTTGCTGCAGTTCTTAGCGCAAGCTATACGATCATTTTTAAATAAATACAATCAATTTACATCAATATTTTGAGTGAAGTTGTTGGTTTATTTGGTATGCATGTGTGTTATAAGTGAGATAATGTGCAGCGATGTGGTCATGAAAAACAAAAAGGAACACAAACTGGGTGAGCAGGTCCTGACGCACATTACGCCCTTACATAGGATTTCAATTGTCTATTTCCGAAACCAAAATCTCGATAAATCCTGTAATAAAAAGGAAAACATTCCCCCAAAAAGGATGTAAAAAAGGGCCTTCTGGCTTAGTTCCATTCCTGGTTACACCACACATTATGCAGATCTTCTAGTAAAACACCCTCCAGCTATCATAAGCTCTGTGTTTCTCCTTTTGTGTCCAGTTGCATTACTCCCCATTTTCATCAGCAGCCGAAGCTCCCGCTTGGGGATTTTCATACTTTTTTAAGCTTGTTCTTCTTAATTTCAAAGAGTCCATTTCCATTCACTTCATTTTTAACTACATCACGTCACCGTCTCCTAAGCCGCTTTCATCGTTGTCATATTTTTTTACCGGTCATGCCATTTTACGGCTTAAGTCGGCAGTTTTTTTTTCATCCTCTCGTTTTTGTTGTTGTTGTTTTGGTCACGCTCCAAACTGGCGTTGACCTTTGTAAAGGGATAATCCACTAAATCGCTCAGCCGGCCATAAAGAGCTTTTATTTACCGCGCTCTGTCTCCTGGCATTTCAAACCCACTCTCTGTCTCCGAATCTCCCATGATCCTCCCACTCACTCTCTCTCCCTCCCTGTTTTATCTCACTCACTTCAACTCAATCACAATCTATTTTTCTTGACCCTTGTTGCCCATTTCTCCGCATTTCTTTCCTAATTTTTAGCCTTTCTAAATCCATTCTACTTGACCTCTTCATCAAACAAATTATATTTTCTTCCTATTCGCCTTTCCTCAAGTCTCTCTCTAACCTTGTTTGGTGTGTGCGTGTATGTGCCGTTGTTATTTTCGGGGTTATTTAATTATCAATCCTCTCGATGAGGGAGTTGGCACACACAGTCAAATTATCGCAGACTTCATAAATGAACAAAGCCCAGATATTACGCACAGACACACACACATTCACAGCCTGAGACTTGTTGAGACACACTCACGGAGACATGTGACCAGTGTGTCACAACTAGTTAGACAGAGGCAGGCATAACAACACACACCCACACTTTCTGAGACATCGTTACACACACACAAACACTGTGTTCCACAAGCAGTTAGATGAAGAGGGATGGAAAAGTGAGTGTGCTCACAGTCTGAAAAACACGCACACGCCGGTTTTAAAGTGCATCACAGGACATACACAAAGGGTATTGGGGTGTATGCGTGTCGTAGAAAGAGATTATGGCTCTTAAATATACAGCTGTGTAATTATACTTCCCATGCATCTGTTTTTGTTGGCCCAGAGTAATCCTTTGTGTGAAACTCATTCACACAGCCAACTCAAACTAATTGGGTTTATATGTAAATACTAAGGATGTATCAGTGGCGAACCGTGTCTATCACAACTGGACCTTCTGTAGACACACACACCCCAAGCCGCCCCCTCCCCTCCCCTCGACATTATAATGTCCGTCTTTTCACTGAATTGTCGTCTTGAAAAGGGTACTCACAACAATTCCGCAACAACTTCATCTTCACCTGTTGCACTTGCCATTTCAACGTTAAAAACAATAAAACGGCATGAAATGCTTCGCCGCATTCATCTAGATCCTCTGTCTCGATCCAGTTAACTACCGGGCCTTCGAGAGTACCCTGGAACCGAGGGAAACTCTGAAAGAATACGCCCATTGGCTACAAATCAATATATGATTGGTTGATCAAACTGTCAGTCCAAACGTACGCTCTCATTCAGTGCAACGGCCAGGGCATTCTATCAAGGATATAGAATACCTTGGTTGAAGGATATTCTACCCAGAGACCCAGAACAAGATCTGATTGGTTGCTTTCTTTTCTAACACAAAACCACTGAAATGCGTAGTGCATGGTCCGAGAAGGACAAACAAATCAACGTAACACTGTAATATTACAGATCAACAACACAGATACGATTCTCATTTATTCATTTTATATACATTTTATTACATTTTATTTATATAATTAAATCGATTTTTTGTTTGTTTTATCTGAGTGTTCCAGGGTATTCTCTGAATACCTTGAAGGCCCTGACGGTTCGCCACTGGGATGTATAGAGCATTTGCAGTTTTGATTTGGTGTCTCAACTCTATAGGTGCATTCATCTTGAAGCGCTACTTTAGCGCTGCGTTCAAAGTTCAAATTATTTCAACGTTACTTCGTTTTATCGCTGACCTTTTGAAACCCAACTAACACATGACAGCTGTATGTAGCGATGCAAGCTAGTAGGGGAGGTAACCATTGAAACAAAACTTAACTAGCTGTTTTCACACCAAGGCTCCGTGCCCAACTTTGCGACGAGAAAAGAGCAAATTGCGTATCATGTGAATGCAGCTTAAGCGTGAGCTAGGATCAGAGTTGTGAAGCAGATTCTGGAATGGATGTTGGCATAATGGATATGCATCGAGACGTCTCAAATATACTAAAAGGGTACTACACCTATTTAGTATTTTGAAAATATTTGGCTCCCTTCCCATCAAAGTGCCATTTGCTGTTTAAATTGTGCAAGTGGTGCGTCACCCAAAATTGCCACAACCAAAAATGGGCACATCTTAAAGTTCTCATTAGCTTTTTGCAGATGCTGTTCTGTTGGCGTCGTTGGTCTGCACCAGTTGACCTTCAGCAAAGCAGCTTGGATAACGATCAGCACCTCAAATTTGATTTAGTGTTTTTTTTTATTATTTGGAAGTATCAACAACTAAAGTTGCTATGCTGAGGTTGAAACATTATAGAACAAACATGCGACATAGAACGATGAGAACAGTATGAACTGGGAGAACTTTCTGTATCCTGAATACATGAAAGACTACATAATGTAGTTTAAAATCTAAAGTTTTCATCCAATTTTCAATACATGTCCAGTTAATAGTCAAGCATTTTTTAGGTTATCTAGGTTTTCAGGTTTGCAGCGGAGTGTGAAGTGGCTGGGATGAGGACCAGCAACTCTAAATCTGAGGCCATGGTTCTCAGTAAGAAACCGATGGACTGTCTTATCTGAGTAGGGAATGAATTACCCCAAGTGGTGAAGTTCAAGTAGCTCGGGGTCTTGGTCTCGAGTGAAGGGACAATGGAGCGTGAGATGGGCCCGAGAATCGGAGCAGCGGGAGCTTCAACGCACCGTTGTGACGAAGACAGATCTGAGTCAGAAGGCAAAGCTCTCTTTCTACCGGTCTTTCTTCGTTCTTTTTCTCACCTATGGTCATGAAGGATGTGTCATGATCAAAAGAACAAGATTATGAATACAAACATCCAGAAAAGGTTTTCTCCGGAGGTCGGCTGGCATCTCCCTTAGGGATAAGGTGAGTCGTTCAGTCATAGGGACAGATTCTGGTTAGAAAGGAGCCAGGGGGCGCTAGTGAGCAGGGTATGGAGTGAGACGTCTTTTTCAGAGCTCCTGCAGAGTTTTATACTTAAACAGCGTTATTCACATCAAAACCAGATAAAACCAGATAAAACCTCACTAAAAGAAGCTTGAAGATATTATAACCTTAACTAAGTCAGAAATTCCGACTTTGATGGCGGCAAATCTCCGGAAATACAAATTTACGAAAAGGCCTGAACGATCGCCGACGCAGGGTACTCCAGCCAACCGTAACGGAGCGTTACCTGTCCGGACCAAAGCCACAGGTATGACTGCTGAAAAGATCAAGGCAGACGTCCTGTCGTCCCTGAGGGGAGACTTGGCTAATATGTTACGGGAAGAAGTGAAGAACGCCCTTGCAAAGGAATTTGGCCTCCTCAAAAGTGAACTGCAGGCTGTCAGGTCAGAAATCACCACCAACACAATTGCAATTTGGGCTGAAATGGATCAAATGAAGGGAGACATTAAGGACGTAGGGGAAGGACTGTCGACATGGTCTGACGAAGTAAACTTGCTTCAAACTGTCGTAACTACCCTGAAAAGCCAAGTCAAAGAGCTTCAAGTAAAGAGTGAAGACATGGAAGGTAGGATGAGGAGGGGGAATATTCGTATAGTAGGCGTCGATGAGCAGCCAGACTCGAGCAGTCCCGAAGCTATTTCCAAACTTCTCAAAGAAGCACTACATCTTGACCGAGACATCAAAATTGACCGATCACACCGCAGCCTTATGAAGTGGAAGCCGGGGGATAGACCACGGGTCATTATCGCCAAGCTGCACAATGACGGAGACGCAGCGGAGGTGCTTAGAAGAGCCCGAGACAGAGCCCCACTCAACTACAATGGAAAACGGATAGCCATCGTCCCCGACTATACCAACAACATAGCTAAAGCCAGAGCTGCATTCACAGACGTGAGGAAGATGCTACGAGGACGTCAGGGAGTTCGCTACGGACCTCTATTCCGGGACATCTGGACCCTGCAAAGGCTCTGGAATACGTGCTAAAGAAAGTCATCCCAGAGACTGAGAAGTGAATGAACACTGACCACCAGCATTGAAAACCACAACGCCAGTATGTAAATAGTCCACATAACGCACATAAACACACTTAAGCTAATAACCCCGTTCTGAATACTAATGTTTGCCAAAGAAAACCATTGCATTTTATAAGATAATTAATATCTGTTATAAGTTTTTTATATTTGAATGGCTATGTACCATTTCATACCCAATCATTATTTGCGACACTATTTTGTTTGTATTATTCGTATATGCCGTTCTGCTTAATTATTTCAAATATAAAACATATTAAGCTCTGCAGGAGCCTGAGTAACACCTGTCTTCCCTTATATCTTAGCACACAGTGCAGTCGAACTTTATCTAGACTGCCTTTTCGCTGCTTTTATTTAAGCAGCTAGGGACTAGGTCCCGCCCCTCACCACATGATGATAAACACATGTTTATTTGTTCTCTCTGTTCTACTGATTCTGATCCCCCTGTTCCCCCGGGATCCTAAGTTCAATGTAATGTCAATACTACTACCATATTATCCAACTTTTGAAACTGCCAAATGGCCCTATCTGAAGATGGTAATATATAGTACAGCTGTATTAAGAATATTCACACTCCTTTTTGTTTTGTTTATATTTCGCTATTCAATACTCTTTTTCAAACCACGATGGGATCACTTAAAGTTGTTACTTATAATGTTAAAGGCCTACATAGTGCTATTAAGAGAAAGAAAGTACTAAGCCAATTGAAGCGAGCAAAATGTCATATCGCATTCCTACAGGAAACCCACCTCTCCGATGATGAACACGATAAGCTTAAAAAGTCCTGGGCAGACAAGGTGTATTACTCTTCACACCAGTCAGGGAGGAAAAGGGGAGTTTCTATTCTAATACACAGACAGATCAATTTTATACCAACACTAATACATAAAGATAATATGGGAAGATATATTTTGGTAAATGGGTCAATAGATGGTATCAAAGTCTCTCTTATTAATGTATATGCACCGAATGAAGACGATCCTGGCTTTATCAGAACAATCTTCAATAATATAGTACAGCATAGCTCTGGACTCTTACTGATGGGGGGGGGGGGCTTCAACTGTGTTTTATCACAACACATGGACAGACAACCCTCATCAAAAGCTCCCATCCCCAGAATGAGTAAAATGCTTAAACATCAATCTATTGAGCTAGGTTTGGTAGATATCTGGAGGAGTAGGAATCAGAGAAGCAGGGACTTTACATTATACTCATGTAGACATGCATCGTACTCTAGGATTGATTTTTTTTTTACATCCAGATCAGAGCTGCATAGAGTAGAAGACATAGAGATAATGCCCATTACTATTTCTGACCACTCACCCATTGAACTTAAATGGAACATAGGCCATAGACCAATCTCTAAACAGTGGAGACTTAACACGTCCCTCCTTAATGATAACGATTTTACCACTTTTATCAAATCAGAGCTTAATTACTATCTAGAAACTAATGACTCACCAGAAACATCACCTCTTATATTATGGGATTGTGCCAAAGCGTTTATCAGAGGTCGTATCATTTCGTACACGTGTGCTAATAAAAAGAAAAAGGATGCCGAACAACGGGAATTAGAGGATAAAATAAAGGGACTAGAAAAAGAGCATAAACGAACTGCCACACCGTGCCTTACTAAAACTCTTAATGCAACCCGTATTGAACTTAACAGCTTACTAGCAGATAAGATTGAGGGGAACTTAAGGTTCACTAATCAGCGATATTATGAATACGGTAATAGGGCAAGTCGACTACTGGCATTTAGACTAAAGAAACAGCAGTCGTCTAATATAGTGAACACAATAAAATCAAAGAACTCCAAATTCCACACTAGACCAGATGAAATAGCAGCATCCTTTGCAGAGTTTTACAAATCCCTCTATAGTAACTCAGACACCTGCACTGATGATACACAATTGGAAACATTTCTGAAAGACATACATTTGACTGAATTAATAGAATCAGCGGCCAAGGGATTAGACGATCCAATAGCAGATTTGGAAATTAAGCAAGTTATAGCTACTCTGAAAAATAATAAAAGTCCTGGACCAGATGGATTCATTAATGAATTCTACAAAACTTTCGTTGACATATTATCCCCACTTTTATTAAAAGCGTATCACTACGCATTAAAGGCAAAGATTATGGCTCACTCCTGGAGAGAAGCCACTATAGTAGTAATACATAAAGAGGGTAAAGATCCGACTGAATGCCAATGTTACAGGCCAATATCATTATTAAATGGAGACTTGCGCATTCTGACAGCGATTTTAGCTAAATGGGTCAGTAAAATTATCACTCATATTATTCATCCTGATCAGACAGGTTTTATTACTGGGAGACACTATGGAGATAACATTAGAAGGCTGTTTAATATAATGTCAGAGGGATAAGGAAAATGAAGCAATGATTTTATCACTGGATGCCCAATAGGCCTTTGATCGGGTATCATGGCAATACCTGACTCAAACACTAAAACGACAAAAATTCGGCCCTAATTTCATTAATTGGATACAAACACTTTATTCAGAACCACAAGCCGCTGTTAAGGTTAATGGGTTTAGATCAGACAGATTTACATTGGAACGTGGATGTAGGCAGGGGTGCCCTCTATCCCCCCTCCTGTTTGCCATTAGCATTGAGCTGTTAGCACGACTGGTAAGGGATGATATGAGCATAAAAGGAATTGAAATAAATGGTGAGGTGCATAAGTTGTCTCTCTATGCAGATGATGTATTACTGTATTTAACAGAACCAACAACAACGATACCACATTTAAAGAAATTGATAACCCAATATGGATATGATTCAGGCTACAAAATTAACGTAGAAAAAACAGAAGCCATGGATATTAAATGGTAGAATATCACAGAGTACAAAACTCCAGAGTGGTTATACATGGTCGAAAGACGGCTTTAAGTACCTTGGGATATATATCACCAAATCAGCACATAATCTATATGATGCCAATTATAAAAAATTAATGAAATGTATTGGTAGCGATATGGACCGATGGTCTACACTCCCCCTCTCTCTACTAGGTCGTGTGGAGACAATACGTATGAATGTTTTGCCCAGGTTACTTTATTTATTTCAGATGCTAACCTATTGAAGTCCCTAAATCGACTTTTGACACCTTGGATAAATTAATCTCCCAGTTCATATGGCAAAGGAAGCGCCCAAGAATTAGGCTTAAAACACTACAGCTATCTAAGCCAGATGGAGGTCTTAAACTTCCCAATTTAAGATACTACTACTGGGCTGCACAGATGAAACCCTTAGAAGCGTGGGTCCAGAACTGTACTTACACACGCTGGCTTAATATTGAGCAAAGTATGTGCCCAAAGCCTCTGCATATATTACCTTTTTCAGATGCCCCCATAAAGGAAATGGGACAATGGACTGCTGCTACTTTAAAAATATGGAAAAAAATACAATCAGCATTTGGGTTACCCAAAAAATGTTCACCGCTAACAAATATTGGTTATATGAGAACCTTTATGCCTAGTAATTTAGATGCAGGGTTTAAAAAATGGTCGGAACATGGCTTGACTTCATTATATCAGATACTGGATAAAGATAATCTTAGGACATTTGAACAGCTAAAAAATGATTTCCATATTCCTAAAACAGACTTTTTTAGATATTTGCAGCTCAGACATTTCCTTACCACCCACAAAGAATGGGAAAAATTCAGAAAACCTACCCCAATAGAAAATTATCTGATAAAATTAAAATTGGGAAATAAAGGACCGAAAATAGTTGGTAAATTATATGAAATATTCCTATTAATGAATCTGGATAGCTCGGTGAATATAAAGCAAAGATGGGACTTAGAAATGTACGTAGATATTACCCAGGATACCTGGGAGGACATATTCACCGAAGCAAACTTAGTGACAAACTCATATACATGGAGAATTTAAATGGAAAGTAGTTACCAGATATTTCCGAACACCAGATATAATGTCAAAAATGGGCCCAACACATAGTAACTTATGTTGGAGGAACTGTGGAACTGTGGGAAATCATACTCATATATTTTGGTTATGCCCTAAATTACATACATTTTGGAAAGAGATATTTGATGCTCTTAAAGAATTGTTCCAGCAGAATATTGCTCTAAATCCGATGGTGGCTATACTGGGAGTCTTACCTGAGGGTCTAGAAGAAAGGTCTAAGACTTATCTATTAAGAATTTTATTGACAGTGGCCCTGAAGTGCATCACCATTAAATGGTTGAAACCAGAACCTCCCACCTATAACTGCTGGATTCAGAGAGTGTGGGATATCCACCACATGGAGCAAATCACATATTTATCACGCCTACAGAAAAATATATTAATCAAGCGATGGGCCCCTGTCATGCATCTACTAATACAATAAGAATTGTTAACACCTTTGTCACTTGTATTCTCTTTCCATCATTATTATTTTTGTTTATTTACGATTATTTGTCTTATTTTCTAAGGTAGGCCATCTTTATTACATTTTATTTTTGTTTAGCCCTGGAGTGGTACTTTATTATCATAACGGAAAATGTGAATTTTACTGAAAAATATATTGTACTGTATTATTGTTTGAAACGAAAAAAAAGAAAGTAAAAAAAAAAAAGAAAGGAGCCAGGAGGTGGTTTGGGCAGTGAGGATGCCACCTGGGCGCCTCCCTAGGGAGGTGTTCCAGGCACGTTCAGTTAGGAGGACACCAAGGGGTAGACCCAGGACCAGGTGGAGGGATTATATCTCCATGCAGGGAGCGCCTTGGAATCCCCCAGTCAGAGCTGGTTGATGTGGCCAGGGAAAGGGAAGTATGGAACCCTCTGCTGGAACTGCTTCCCCCGCCATCCGACTCCTGATAAGTGGTGGAAAAAAGATGGATGGATAGTGTTGTTGGCTATTTCTTATTGCATTTGACAAACACAGACACACAGGGGAAAACAGGTAGTGCCTTTTAGGAACATCAAAACAGACCACAGTTAAATCTGGAGTCATTAAAACAGACACACAACATTTTGCACGCATGCACAAAGTCATCCAGACATAGAGGAGAAAATACATTTTTGTTTTCCAAGGGAACTTACTTACTTAAAGGTGGGGTAGGTAAGTTTGAGAAACCGGCTCGAGATACACTTTTTGTTATATTCCATGGAATGCTCTTAACATCCCGATAGCAATGAATATCTTAAGTGCTTTGACAAAAAATCCATACAAAAATTCATCTGTGGAAGCCGTAGTACTGTAAAAAGCACGACGAATCATTTTAGCCGGCCCGGCTGGATACTGGATGGCCTACCTGCCTGTCAGCCTTCCATCTGTGCACAAACTTATCTCGTGCCCTCATTGGTCATGTGCGCATTTGTGTGTGTTGGAGGAGGGGCTCTGTAAGGAAGTGGCAGATTTTTTCCGGCTGTGTATTTTCAAATTCTTGCGCACTCGAGCTGGTTTCTCCAAAATTACCTACCCCACCTTTAAGCACAAATTAATTGAGACAGATATAAATACCACCCACTGCTTTAACAGTGCGCACTGTCAAGTTGGTGTTATATTTTGCCCTCTATCCTGACATTTTAAAACAGGTCCACTTCAGTGTATAATTGCTGTACAAAATCATCTGTAAAGCAACTTAAAAGCCTGGTTTTGCCATTTTCTGACACTACAGGTGAATAGGGTAATTGTTTTAACTTAAAGATATCAGCTAAAAATGTCTCCAGTTAATTACTTAAATTAAGACAATAGTTTTTTGTATTACAAGTTTTCTGAAATAGCATGTTTAAATATACAAATGAGCCATAATCTCATTAAATATGCGTATATTTTAATACATTTCAGGAACACAAATCTGAACATTGGATAAAGCCAGGTTCAAAATTATTGTTTTAACTTAAAGATATCAGCTAAAAATGTCTCCAGTTAATTACTTATGAGGGATTTTGGATATCTCTTTTTATCACTCCATAAATCAGAAAATACTGTCAACAGCCCTAAAATATCAATTTTTGCCATGTTTTTAGGTATAAAATGTTATATAATTCAGGCTATGAATGATATATGAACAAACCCTTCAGTAAAAACCTTCAGAATATTGATAGGAATATAACTGGAAGGTTTGGTGTATGTAAGTGCTACTGAAGTGGAAATTTCTCACTCAGAATAGGAGAAAAAACTCATTTTGAGAAAACAACCTTTAAAGATTGTTTTGAGGCGCTAGCTAAACCCTCCTGTTCTTTGGACGATAGCTTGCACATCGACGCACTCCGTGACGGTATTTCATAGTCTTCGTGCAAGTGACAATTGTTGTCGTCTTCTCTGTGAACATTTTTTTCGCTGTTCTTCTGCCATTTTGAGATTAAAATGTCCAGCGAAAGCAAAACCAGGAAGTGTTTTAGCACACCCCGTGACGCATCTGAACGAATCACGTTGTCGGAAATTTACACCAGCCAATGAGATTTTGTTTTTTGGTTTAAGACCCCTTTGTACTTTCACGATTGGTTGCTGATACAAAGAAAATGACCATATTTGGATCCGATTAGATTGTGCAGGAGAGACGGAGCTTTCCAACGATACCTCTGATGACATGGTGCAAACAGCGATCGCGGTACTATATGTTACGTTAGAATGCTAACTTTTGGTGAATTTAGGAGAAATCTACAGACGCAAATAGACAAACTATAGTAAAAATAAACATCTAAATGTGTATTTTGTACGTTTTCCTTCCAAAAGCCTGAAAGAAAACATGTTATGGAATCAAAATAGCACAAAATCTCAAAATTGACCGGTGCATGAAAAACGATGTTTTTGCCTGCCGTGTCTCGCCTTAAGGATCTTGTTTTACTCTTCATCTAAAAATGTCCTCAATGATCTCACCTGTTGACCCCTGCATGAGAGGGAAATGTTCAGATAAGTGCAGTATACTACAGTACAATGACCTTCCCCACATATCTCAAGTAAGAGATCTAATCCCACACGAACTGAGCCGTAGTCAGATTGAAGACATGGATAAAGTAAAAAGGAAAAAACTTTCTAGTGTTCATCAAGAGAGTTTAGCGGTCAAGTAATGGATGAGATGCAGGTACGGATAAGTGTTAAAAAGTAAAGATGCAGAAAAAACACTTTTATTCAGTACAAAACTAAAACCTAAATCTGAATATCTGCTAAAGTGATACCAGAGCTCTTTTTTTGCATTAACATCCAAATAATTTATTGTTCAACCTGTCAGGGTTTTTCTTATACACAGAGAACATAAAGCATTGATTTTAAAAGGGGCCCTACAATGCTAATTTTAAGGCTCAGATTTGGGTTTGGTGCCTCTACTGCAGGGGCAACGTGAGTCGCCCGCGGGGCATGTTCTAATTATAGCTCGCCAAGCAAATCCAAAATGTAAAAAATACACAAAACAAAAAAGGTAATGTAATTAAAAGAATCTATGCACCTATGCATAAACGAAACCTCATTCATAGCGAACTCTATCTACTTACTACAACTCTATATCTATGTAACACCCCTCCTCCCCCCACCCCACAATGAATATCGACCAATCACGTTGTTGCTTGATTTGCGGGACCAACGTTGCAGTCGGGAAGAAAAGCAATGTGGAGCGGCACCTCCCCGCTTCATCAGGAGTTTGACCGTGATTTTCCTTCTGGCAGAATCTACACAACACATCAGCCCCATTGAACAGCCTAGTCGTGCCAGCCTATACAGCACATGAGGGGCAGAGTTTTACTGTGTGTGTTGCAACTTGCATATATATTTATTCCACTTGACGCACACACAACCATGGCTTAATTTCCACTGGGGACAGGGGGGACATGTCCCCCGCACTTTTCGAAACAAAAAACAGTTTAAAAGGGGAGTGATTAGTAAAATATGCATAAATAGAAAGAAAGAAAGCTAACTAGGTAACATAAGATAAGAATAAACAAGTTTAAATGATTTGTTATTGGTTGTGATCATATTCTAAAGATGTTTGGATCATTGAAAAGTATACAGCTCCCTTTCATATGAGTGTTGAGAGCTGTATCCATTAATTCATGTTGTGCTCAAAGTGCACCAGATTGATGCATTTCACTTCAACATTTAAAAAAAAAATCTTCCCGGGGTTGTATGCCCCCGGACGCCCCTAGAGGAGGTGAGGTCCCCCCCTAGAGGATGTGAGGTCCACCCCCAAATAAAGCAGGTTAAAATAATTAAATTGAATACATTTTCTTTTAGTAAACACTGAAAACGGGTCCCACAGACCCAAACAGCACACAAAGGTTAAAGGTAAGCATATAATAATGTTAAAATGTGCTAAATATATACACTGCAAAAAACAAAAAAAAGAGGAGTAAAAGTAGCTCACGACTTGTTTTATTTTTTGAAAGTAGCTCTCATCCTAAAAAAGGTTGCTGACCCCTGCTCTACTGTGACATGTTTCCATGCTTTAATGTTCAAAGAGGGCTTTATTGTTCTCATACTGATTTTTTTTTTACCCTCTGTCTGAAACCAGAGCCACGTCTGCTTTTTTTTTTAAGAAAATAAATAATGGTAATAATAATATTTTTTAGTAAATGTTGCATTCAATATGTCTCAGAATCAGAATCAGAATACCTTTATTAGTCCCACAGTGGGGAAATGTACGTAGTTACAGCAGAAAAAAGAGCCACAGACAGCTTAATGTTACATATGTTACATGCATTAAAAAGTACTAAGTTATGATATAATAAAAAATATAATAAAAAAATAAAAAATTACATAATTTTCTAAATACACACCCTGTAACAGTTCTTAGGATTTAGCAGCCACATATATATAGCACAGTTTTAACGGCATATATATATATCGCACATATAGCACATATAGCACATATTGCACATAGTTGGATGGTATTTAACAGCAACAAGTTACACAATTTACAAAATACACATCTTGTAACAGTTCTAAGGATTTAGCAGCCAGGTATATATTACACAAATTAAGGTTGTATGCCAATATAACTAAATCTGTTTAGTTTTATGGTTATGGTTAAGGCAGCTGCTACAATGTTTAACATACAACAACATAATTGAAGTCCAAGTGAACATCAAGAATTCAAAAAAAGCTAAAAGAGAAAGGATGAGTTAAAACTATTGTGTAGCCAAGACATTCATGCACCCTTCATTTAAGTGAAAATACATATTTTCATGCACATTTTTTACACTTACAAAAAACAAATCTATACTTTCCACTTGTTAAGAGGTTTTACGCCTCCAAAGCTTTACCAGACATGGTTGACTTAATATTGCTGCCCACAAACACAACATATGTAGGTCAGGTATTTTGGAGTGGTAAGTGTTGTATGATCTCCTTCCAAGTCCTCCAGACATAGTGGGGCGTTTACTTGGCCTGATTCTTTCTGGGACGATAAGGAAGGGGATAAAGAAAGCAGATATATCTGACTTTTCCTTAAAAAGGAAGATTTATAAGAATCCATGGAAGTATAAAGTTAGGTTAGGATAAAATGGTACCACCATAGGATACAATATGATAGGATACAACAGAAGATTTTATCTCTGGCAGATGGGTTCAGAAGGCGCAAAATGTCCACTTCAACCATCATCAAAAGGACCTGTGTGGCTTGTGAGAAATAACTCAAATTGTATCTTAAATGAGCTTGGCTCCCATTATACTGTAATCAGCCTTCACATTTATAACTTAAATGGTTTAATGCAACAGATGTTCACGCGATTTTCTTGAAATTTCAACAAGATTAGATAGATAAGAGTGTGACAGTTTGCGTTTGCTATTAGTAAAAACTAATACAAATGGGTTAGGATTAGGGGTTAGTGCAAGGGTTAGGGCAGCTGCAACAACTGTAAACGTACAAAAGCATCATTGAAATACAAGGTTAGAATACGATACAATGGTTGATATAGAGCAACAGAAGTTATCGTCTCTGGAAGATGGGTTTAGAACGCACCAAATGTCCACTTAAACATCGTCAAACAGTACCTGGGTTGCTTGTGAACAGAGAAGAACAATCATTGTATCCTAAATGAGCCTGGATTCCATTATATTGTAAACACACGTTTACGTTTTAAGTAGGAGTTACTTTGGCTTGGATTTTTGCCGGTGATGGATGTTTTAAACTATAATTAAGGCCATTCAACGCTGTCTAGTGATGCCTTTTGTAATTGAGGGTTTGGTGTACACTTTTTATCCCTAGCCTCATGGACAATTCTACCTTTAGTTGAATGCCTTGGAGAGAAAAACACTTATCCCCCCTCACAATCTCTCTAGGGACTCCAAAAAACAAGACTTCCCTCAGCAGCACCTTTTTTTCCAAATCATTGGTTCTGATCTGGGAGAATGAAGCTGAGACACTCTACAGCCTTACTGGCAAGATTGGGTTGGGAGATCTTTATCCAATGTGTTAGTTAGGGAGAATTGTTTTCTATGTTATTCTGTAGAAGTTAATACATTATGTGAAAACTTCGGTGCAGTTTGCATAGTGATTGGATGGGATTTGGTACACCTTGTTGAGTCTAGACATACCATTTCATGCTCATTTGGTTTGCATTAGCCATGCTTATGTCTGATAGGGACAAAGTCTGTAAAACATGTTTATTTTCCTTCCAATATTCTAAATAGAATAGAGAAAATCGATATACACACTCACAGATCGATGTTACAGATCTGGTTGGACACAGTATGATTACAATAATTTATTTTCTCAAAAGAAATGCAGAGTATCGATACAGAATGTCCTTGCGACTGAAATTGCTACTTATATGGATGGATAAGGATGTTAAATATGTAGTCTGTGTTGCAGCAGAAACATTTTAATGTATGTCTTACTGCATTAGATTTTGAATCAGTTTTATTGAGTCAGCAAATCTATATCCAAGAATTTAAAAGACTGGCGCAGAGAAATGGAATATGTATCAGAGTGGGTTTTGTTTTTTTTAACATATTTTTTTTTTTATTTGGATCACATTTCAACTTCAGTGTACATATACATATGTAGTTAAATAGTTGTACAGAGTGGTCCGTCTTTATTTCTTTTTCTTGACAATACAACAACAATAAGCACACAAGAA
The DNA here is from genome assembly GCA_031216635.1 of Dissostichus eleginoides. Classification (NCBI taxonomy): domain Eukaryota; kingdom Metazoa; phylum Chordata; class Actinopteri; order Perciformes; family Nototheniidae; genus Dissostichus; species Dissostichus eleginoides. The sequence goes on from CM062275.1 coordinate 8,158,844, forward strand.
CATGGGGTGTTTTCTTTTCAATATAAAACATTGACAGTATAGATCAGGGGTCGGCAACCTTTTTGATATGAAGTGCCAATAAAAAAAAAAATTGGATCAGTGTGCCGACGATCGTGAACTGTCAACGGGGGGGGGGGGTCGAAGAGCTCGATGCTCGTGAACTGTCAACAGGAGGGTGGGGGGGAGCCTCGCTGCGGGGAAGCAGTGTGTTGATCTCTTTCACCTGTCAGCGCAACTTACATGATGCGGTTTAAACACATTTAAATAATTGGTTTAAACGGCATTATAATAATGACGACGGTCCGTTCTGTGATTCTCCAGAACACACAGATGGCCAGTCCGCCCCTGTGTAGCATATTATTTTCGATGAGAGATGAGCAGATCGCCACTGGGCTTTGAACTAAAGACACAGCCACGCAAAAACTGCGGCATTTGTACAGCTCCTTATGGGTACTGCAATTTGTGAAGTGCGGGCGCGCTCCTGATCGTTTCACCACGGAGGAAAGCAGCAGAAAGTCGACTGCAGTTAAAGAGAGCGGGGCTGCGTTGCGTGCATGGCTTCCTTCTGCAGGTAATGGGGAGACGCGGCCTGGTGGCGGTCTTGTTCAGGATCCGAAAATAAAATTGTAATATGTTGCACACTTATTCCACTTATTCCTAGTGTGCCACTGGTTACGGTGCCGCGTGCCAATGGTGGCACGCGTGCTAGGGGTTGCCGATCCCTGGTATAGATCCTTAAATAAAATATTCAAGCAGTTAGACAAAAGAAGGGCGTATCGGGGTAATATACACTTTCCATTTCTCCCAAATGTCCTCAAATTTAAGTTCCTGGAGCCTCAAAGAGAAAGTTATTATTTCCATTACAAAGATTTTGTAAATGATATCGTACCAATCATCTATAGATGGGCTGTTTGGTTTGAGCCATTTCTTTTTGAATGCTTTCCTGGCAGCTACACTCAACATCCCAAATAAGTATTTTGTTTTAATATTTGTGGATGTTGAGTGCAGGAAACGAAGAGGAGTTCGTCCCAATTAAAATAAATGTTTGTTCCAAATATGATGACAATTTCTTTATAAACCTTATGCCAAAAGCGATTTACTACTGGGCAATCCCAGAGCACGTGGTAATGGTTTGCTTCCTGGGAGCCACAATTCCTCCAGCAGCTGGAAGAACCAGCATGGTGAGACTGCTGAGCGGGCGTGATAAAAAAATCTAGTGAGACTCTTCCAGGCGGACGCTCTCCATGAGGACGAGCTTGTTATTCTCCATTGGAATTCACAATAGTTGGTCCAGATTTCCTCTGGAATACAACTGTTAGTTTCCCTTTCCCATTTTTGTTTTATGTATATGGTACTTGCTTTTTTAATCTCCTAGAGTCCCTTATATATTCTTGATATCACTTTGAGCCCTGAATCTGTACCATATGCACCAATAAAAACTTTCAGTAGGTTGTTTTCGAACGCCTTCTGATTCTCTAACATAGAACTGTTCATGTGGTGGTGTACCTGAAGGAATCTGAAAAAGTCACTGTTATTTAGCCCATGTTGTATTTTCAACATTTGAAAATTGTTCAGTGTCCCCCGATTAAAAAAAGTACAGTAGGAAGAGAGGCCCCGATCAGCCCATCCCTTATAACGTGCGTCTAGCTTACTCTGGGTAAAGTCGAGATCATGGGAGCACCATTTCAGGATCTTTATCTCTTCAAGCAAGCCCAGAGTGGGTTTTTTTATGACTAATTTGATCTCTCTTTATTAAAAATAATATTCTGTCGGAATGGCCTTGATATGTTATATTTCACTGAGATTACTTGTTCCGAATAAAATATATAAAAATGCCTGAAAAGCAGGTGTACAAATCATTAGGATTCAGAGACATTTTACATAAATCCATCAAACCAACAAACCGACCAACACAAACCAACCAAAAAATCAGCCAACAAACTGTCCAAATATACTTCCATCCATTCAACCAACCAACCATCCATCTATCCAATCTATCCATCAAATAATCAAGCAACAAACCATCCCATTCAACCGGCCGTCCAACCAATTTACCAACCAACCATCTATCGAATAATAAATCAATCCATCCATCCATCCAATCAACCAACCAACCATCTATCAATAAATCAATCCATCAATTAAACCAAGCAACCAAAACCAACAAACCATTCATCCATCCAACAATCAACCCGAACCATTTAAATGACCATCTATAGAACCATCCATCCATCCAACCAACCAACAATCCAGCCATTAATCCATCTGTCCATTCAACATCCATTCTCACCAAGCATCTGAAACAATCTGTGGCTTTTGAAAACACATGAAACAATATTTTTCTTTCCATGTATGTGTCATGAATGTTTGTGTTAGTTCATATGAGTCACAGAGCCTTCCACACAGAACCACATATCTTTATAATTGTGTTTGTAAATTGAAAAAGTTGTCTCAGAGGTTGGAGCAGACCATTTTCAGATGCTTGCAATTTTCCTGACAGACCCTTAGCGTTATCACACACATGCACACACATACCTAGCGACCCTAACAGCCATCCGTACAAGCTGTCTAAAAAGGCTTTGATTCCACAAAGGCCTGTCCAACAGTCTGTGTCCAATGCTTCAACTGTCTACTTACTCACAGACACACTCACTCACACACATATACAGGGCCGGCCCGTAGTGCTGGCGACATAGGCGGTCACCTAGGGCGCCAGATCTGGGGGGCGCTGCGCTGGTAGTTCTGGGAGGGAAAACATTTTTTTTGACTGTTTGGCTCATCCTAATTTTCAGCCTTGATGTAACAACATTCATAATTAAGTCAAGGTAACACCCTTTTCACCCCGGTTACACTTTTCATTTGCCCTGTACGATGGGCGCTGTAAGTGATGAAAGTGGGAGATGTTGACTTATCAGGCGCCCCGTGCGAGCGAGCCAAAGTGCGAGCGAGCCTCCGACTCGAGCGAGCAAGAGAGAGAGAGAGAGAGAGAGAGAGAGGGCGTGCATCGGTACCGCGGATTGTTGTTGGATTGAGGCTGATAACTACAGCTCAGTGAGGTAAAGGACTCTTGAGTGTTTAGATAGTTCACTTTAGTCTAAGTTATCTCAGTGGGTCTCAAACGGTTTGGTCGCAATTTATGTAAACAAATATTTCCAAGGCACACCTTTATAATTATTAGGATAAATAAAAACAGGTTTGAAATCATTTCAATGTATACTATAGGACAGTAAACCAAAAATATCGTTTAAAACTGGAGAGATTAAAAAATATGCATAAATAAATGTTAACTGGTCAAATTAGATATGAATGAACGACAAAAATAAAATACGTTACATTTATTTGTTATTGGCTATGGTAGGTTATTGGTTATGTTCACATACTTATTTGATTATTAAAATGTAAACCGATCTTTTTCATATGGGTGTTTTAGAGTTGTACCCCCTAGATCTAGTCTCTAGTAATTCTGCTCAAAGTGCACCAGATTGAAGCATTTGACTTTAAAATGTTAAAAAACATCTTTCCGGGGGGCCCCGGACCCCCCTAGAGGATGTGACGTCCACCCCCCAATTAAAACATGTTCATACAATAATGAATACATTTGAAACCTTCTTTATGTATATAACCAACATGTCGATACGTTTTCAGTTTTTGTAGTGTATTGGTCTTTTGTAGAGATTTTTCATTTATTCTTTATATATTCTATTGTGTATTGCTTGGAGGGGGGGGGGGGGTCACCAAATCATAATCTCGCCTAGGGCACCAAAATGTCTAGGACCGGCCCCGCACATATAGCTGTGATTCCTCAAACATCATCCAGCCTGGTAACTTATGGGGTTTCTCATTGTGCGAAAGGTAGGGAAGTATAGAAAAGGAGGAAAAACAGGAGACTGTATATCCACACTAAATTGGATCAATGAAATACAGGCGTTCTATCCACAAGCCCCATAAAAAGGCCCTTCTAGGTTCTTAATTGGAAAAACAACAGCCCTGTATTTCATTGTGGCTGAGGAAACCTGGACTTTAGAAAAATAAAACATACAGTACGTTACGTGGGTTTGTGTGGCTGCAGAGTTAAAACAAATAAAAAACATTATATTTCTCATCCAACTCAGATGTATTTATATAAGATAAAAAAAGATAAGATAAAGCTAGAGTATTTTGATACCTGTAAGGAAATTCAGGTTTCATAGCAGCAACAGCAATAAGAGACAAGGAAACACAGGACAGGTAAGAGAAGAGAAAGAGATAATACTTTAAAAATGAAAATAAAAAAGTAACAGTATCAATTTAAGTAAAAGACCAACAAATGATGGGCTAAATCTGTTTACATATTAAAGGTATATGTTTCTATTAGATTGATGCAGTATAAAAGGCAATGCCATTTAACACTTTTTAGAGAAACCTTTAGAGGCTACATTTGGATTAACACCATTCCTCTGATTGGCTTCTGCTAGTATTATTAATCTGAATCTTTAACTACAGTTTTCAGATAAAGGCAGTGCACTTTTAATGGCACCAGACAACATAAAACCTCCGTGGCTAAGTTTGTGACCCGCAACATGTATTTGAGATGCTGAAGGACTGGGCAAAAGAAGAAAAAGATGAGTGAAGCCTGTGACAGTCACACCAGGGGACCAATAGCACCCAGAGCTCTCCCCACTAAACTAAAGAGAGAGAAATGGTGCATAAACCAAAAAACAAAGCTGAGAAAACTGGACTAGCAGATCATCTATCCTCAAAGAAAAAAAAAAAAATAGGGGCAAATTGCAGACTGAAATCCTAATCTAAGGACAACTGAGCGCCGCCTTGTGTGGCAGCAAAGTAAAGTATAAAAGGAAGAGAATATGAAAGAGATATACATCAGTTATATACCAAAAGAACAATTGGACTTAAGTGCAGAACTTCAGTAAATGTACTTACTAAGTCTCCACCACTGCATTTTTGTAGCTAAGGCCCTTGGTTGTATTGGTTGTGATATTATATTAATGGATTGCTCTTTGTTCGCAGAGTATAAGTCCAAGAGTTCAATAAACAACCTGGCCCTGTCAAACTCTTTATCACTCTTTAACTTAGTGTGGACGTTTAAGAGGGAGGTAGGGAGCGGAAAGAGACGGGGTGAAAATAGTGAAGGCTGAACAGAGAGGAGGATTAGCGGGGGAATAAGGGTGTGATTCGAAGGCAAGGTGTAGAGATGAAGAAAAAGAAGAAAAAAACATAAGTGAAAGAAGAGAAAATAAGGAGTAGGGGAAGGTTTAAACTAAAGGGGAAAAAAAGATCAAATTGAGAGAAATAAGAAACAATTTGAAGCTAAAGTTAGTGAGAAAGACATTGAAAGGTAGACAAAAGGACAGAAATGAAGACGAACAGAGAAAGAGAGCCTTCTATCCTGTTAACCACTGAAAAAAGTGGATAAGGGTTAGGGTTATTACAATGTAATACAAAATGGTATTTTGTATCACATTGCTCCAGGAGATTGCTGAATCTTGCAGGCTTACAGAGGATAGCCACTGCTACTTCTTGACATATTACGTTTTTCAGAGACTATCTGATGGTGCTCTCCTACAAAGTTAAAATGGATGTTGAACTCAGTTGAGATTAATTTCTTCCTCAGGCAGTAGAGTGGTGCAAGATGAGTCCTAAAACCTGGAAATGCTGAAGAGATTTTCACGTTTTGTTCATTAAAATACATCAGTATTACCATGTTTAATGTTCATTAAACATTTAATGAACATTAAAATACATCAGTACACACCCCACTCAAGAACGTCAGAATCTTCTCTGTGTCATGACAACTGTGGATGCTAACAAGTGACTAACCAAGACTACAAAACAACATCACGTCGACACAAGTCAGGATTTAGATTAGCGGTGGTGATGCAGAGCCATGCCACAATCTTACGTAGGGATCTCCCTGCCATACAGGAACAGGATATGGACCTTGTCACTATGAGAACCTTGGCACCTCTCTATATATCGAAGAAGATTACTGTTACAACACATTATAGGATATGGTGGGACACACTATACATGCTCTTGAATTAGCATTGAACGGTGTCTCACTGGGAATGTGCCCTTTACATTTGACCGTTCCTAACTACTTAGAAGCAGTGGGCTGCCGTTATGCAGTTGTTGAGGTTCAACACAATTATTTTGCTTACTTTATATGCTTTCACTGTGTGTACATAAGACATTGTATTGTTAGTATGTTAAGCAGACCACTGGGAGTTGGACTAAAAGATTAAGCATGTGCGAGTCATTTTTCATATATGGTAGAAAACATTGTTTGGCTTTTTACCAAGCTGATTTGTTATTTGTCAGTTTGAATGCAAAGGTTATAGTGGCAATTACCAGAAATGCATTTGCGTGACTAGAAGTACTTACAGCAGTTCCAATTATTTAGCGTTAATTGAAGGAATAATGTTATTAGGGTAAGGAATGAATACAACAATAAGGGAATGTGTTGCTTTAACTAGGACACACATATAATGGTAAAGTTTTTGTTTTTGTACAGGTCAACAAAAAAGTGCTTTTGCCAAGGTCCCAAAGGAAGAAATCCTCTATTCACTTTTTCTTCAATGACAAGCATGACCATTTGCTTTTATGATAAATTAAGATGATGGTAAACTTAATACGTCATTATCATTGGCGCAGTGGGTAAAAGCTGAAAGCGGACATGTGGTTTTCAATATCTAAACGTGGATTCAGGACCAATTTGGGGCTCTAAGTACTAGATGTGCTAGTAACTTTTCATACATTCGGTGAATAAGTCTGAGTGTTCTTGTTTCTTGTGGTAATTTGCAGTCTCAAGTGGTGCTTTAAACTCAGATGCAGAAGGATTTATTCTTTCTAAGAGCCCTGCAATCATTAGAACACAGACACTTGAGACATAACGGCACCAAGAAAAGCACTTAATGGTTTAGCTAAGTAACTGTATGATGTATATGAGTAGGTATATCATGCATATAGTATAATCCAGAACAACTGATCTATTGTTTGTGCTTTTGTGTCATTTGTAGGTGGTTTATAAAAGCTTTATTGGGGTTGACTTAAATTGTCTTTGTTGACATACAGTATTCAACCTTTCATCTAATTTGAATTCATTAGCAAAGCTAATTAAACCTGACAGCTAGAGCTTGTATTGTTAGCTCCCTGCCACCATTAATTATAATTAGCAACTGTTTAGCTAGTAGCCACTGACATGGCTCTATGTATGGCAATATCAGTCCACCACTTATGTCTGGGCTGAAATATCTTTGACAACTATTTGATGGATTGCCATAACATTTTGTATAGGGTCATCCATTGTCCCCAGAGGACGAATGACTTTGGTGATCAACTGACATTCCTCTTATTACATTTAACCTGTGGCAAATCTATGAATAGATTGCCAAAACATTTGGTATGGACATTCTTGGTTGTCAGTGATGGCTTGTCCTTTGGTGATCAACTAACTTTTCATCAATTACAATAATCAGGTCCACAGTCTAGTGATTCCAAAATGTTGGTTCATGCCCTGATACCTGCAAAACAATGATACTTGTTTTACCTGGTATTCAAAATCAGATGATTTTGGAGGCAATGGAAGCTGGTAAGTTTGTTTTTGTTTGATAAGGTTAACATGGTAAAGATCAGGGCGCACAGTACAACTAGCTGGGTTTGGTATATGCTTTTGTGAGGAAGTTGGGGCCTTTGGTGAATTTACAGAAGCAATTAAGTCTTTGCCGGAATCGTTCTTAGACGGCAGTGATGTGTCTGACATTATTAAAGTGGCTGTACAGGAATGGATTGAGGGGCTCCGGTGTTGGTGAAGACAGTTGATTATGTTTACATTGGCTTATTTGAAGCCAATGTAGTACTACTTACCATGGTTTGGCTTACTGATAGCTAATTTACCGGCATGATTCTTGCATTTTTTTATTTCTTCATGATGGAATGCACTTATTGTGAGTCGATGAATGCATAAGCTAAATAAAATGTAACTTAATGTAATGGGAAAAGCAGAATGGAAACAAAGTTGTCCAGAGATTGCAGATGTTATACAGATGTAGCACCTAATTTCGGGCGTCCCTACCGCAGTTGGGCCGTGATCGGCACAGAGTCGATCCTCGCTGAAAGGAAAACCCCCCCGCAGGACTTGATACGCCCCCTTGATAAATTATAATGAAACCAGCTGCAATGGATCATGGATCCACCAGGGGGAGCAGTGATTAAAAAGCTGCCACACTGGAACTCATGTGAAATAAACAGCTGATAGATTTATGTCTGATTACTATAGCGGATCTTTGTTAAGATCCAAATGTCACGGATAGGATCATATTCTGTGCTAAATAAGAGACATATAATCATTTACAAAACATCACCATGTTTTTATTTAACAAAATAATGTTGTTTAATGCACGTTGGCGTACTACAACTACAAAAAACTATCGGTTTGTTTTTTCATCAGGAAATCCAGCCCGGCTCAAACAAACGATTATTAATCATCATCCTCACGATAATTTAATGTATCATATGTTCGCCGAATTGACATGAAAGCACTAACAAATATGAATTTGCTGTAGTCAACTTCATTACAACTTTATTAACGTGCCTAAACTCAGTAATTCACTAAAAAGAGGTTTATTTTTAATGGAGCCTCGTCATCTCACCACGGGCAAACAAGAATATTTACAGTTTTAATAGTTTACTGTATTATTACTGTTTAATATTACTGCTATAACCATCACACATTGAGTTCATTGTTGTGCAATGATAAAATTAGACCGTTGTTTTTTTAGATAGTCTGAATGAAACTCTGCAGCTCTCAGGTGATCAGCTGATCAGCGGGGGCTGTGTGTGACTCTCTTTGTTTACACACCTAATGGGCCATCAGCCACAGCTCTCCACTCCCCCTGTGATCTCCCAACCCCCCTGTGATCTCTCTTCTCCAGCAGTAACGTTTAACTGTAGGTTTGTGTTTGCATATTTATGCTGTCACAGTTCCTGTTGTTTCTATCGCGCATTGCCGGTATGAAAGGGTCTGTGCCGGATATCAAACATTTAATAAAAGTGAAAAACAATGAACAAGACTTAACATATCAATAATAATTAATTATATTTATTCCGTTTTGGATGTACGATTTTTGACTTTGTTTAGAGCAGTGATCTTCTCTTCCTCTCTGCAGCAGAGAGCTGAGCGCTGTCAGACCGGACCATGGCTGTAAAGGCAGAGGGGTGTCTCTAGTTCCCCCTCGACACATAGACTGATCCTTTTTTTTGTCCCTGTCCGATTGGCTTAGAGCTTTCGCGACTGCGAAAATGTTTAAGTTGTGTTTATCCGTGATCCGTTTTAAGTTCTTTCTATTTTGTTTATCATTCCAGTTTAAGTTAAAGTCTCCTAAAATGATTAGCTCTTTGTTAGAATCACAGGAATTCAGCTTGAGTTTTACCTGATCATAGAAATCCACCTTAGCGGTGGGTTGTCGATACAGGCAAATCATGGTGAGGGACATTTCCTCAGAAAGTGTGATTTCCACACCAACACAATCAAACTCAATATTAGCTGGGAGTGCAATCTCCCTACAGGTTTTCCTTTATGTAGGACGTGTTCACCCAACTTAGCTCCTGGAGGCCCTTATACAACTTAGAAATAGTCTTGTGTTACACCTATTTTTTATTTACCAAGGTCAGCTCTGTATGCCAAAATAAAAAGACTTAATATACCAGTTCCAGATAGTGATTTTACCATATCCTCTTTACTAATCAGTTTGTTCACATGATGTCTGAGCTGCAAAATTCGGAAGAGGTCCTGGCTGGCCAAGCCGTATCCATCCCTTAGATTTTGGAAGCTTTTAAGTCTGTTTCTTTCAAATAAATCCAAATAAATATTCAGGCCCTGAGCCTAGCATTTTTAAAATGTGCATCAAGCAAAGCAGTTTGGAATAAAACCTGGATCCCAGGCCACCCAACTGATCAGTGAGTAAGGCTCCATGGTCCCAAATGTCTTAGCTACTTTAAACCAAATGTTCAGTGACAGATCTAGACATGAGTTGGGTTGTTCCCCCAGGTGGTGCCTCATTTCACTGTCACCAATAACTGCCTGTAGTGGGACCTTGGTTGAGTATTGACTAGGGGTGTTGAAAATAATCGTTTCTACAATGCATCGCGATGCGGACGTGGACGATTCGGTATCGATGCAGTGACGGAAGATAATCGATTATTCACGTGGTAGATTTTCCGGCAGTGGCTGGACAATAACGTTTTTTTGTTTTTATTTAAAACGTCACGGTAGCAACGTAGCATTGCATTGTGGGTTACCGAGCTAGTGCAATAATGGAGGGAGGCGAAAGCAGTGCGCAAATAATAAAAAACGCTCCTAGTGTTCTGAAAGCAGACATCTGGACCCATTACGGGTTTTATGAACTAAAAGGGAAAAATGAACTGGACAAGTCGCACGCTGTGTGTAAAGTGTGTCACACAAAAATCAAATACCTTGGTGGAAATACCACTAACTTGAGGAACCACCTTAGCCGTTTTCACTGTGAGAAGCTAACGCCTGCCACCAAGAAAACAGCGGACCCAGCCCAGCGAAGAATTGATGAGACGCTGTCAACTTTTCCGCCCAACTCTGAGAAAGCGAAGAAAATCACCCAGTCGGTGGCAGCTTTCATAGCGAAGGACCTACGTCCTTATTCGGTCGTGGAGAACGCCGGTTTTCGCCACCTGTTAAAGACGCTGGAGCCACGATATAAGCTCCCATCACGTAGCCACTTTACAGAAAATGTCATACCTGCACTCTACAACGGAACCAAAGCCCAGGTAATGGCGTCAATGATCCAAGCTAAACGAGTTGCCATAACATGTGATGCCTGGACTTCTGTCGCGACGGAGTCTGATTTAACAGTAACGGCACATTACATTAGCGAGGACTGGCAGTTTTGTCGCATGTGCTGCAAACGAGAGCCGTTTACGAGTCTCACACAGGTGCTCATGTTGCGGAGCTACTGTCTCGTGTAGTGGAAGAATGGCAGCTATCAGACAAAGATGTAGCTGGTGACAGACAACGCGTCTAATATGATCGCTGCAGCTGAATTCGGAAAATTCCCTCATGTGAAATGCTTCGCCCATACACTGAATCTTGCGTCCCAGCGGGCGCTTAAAGTGGCCACCCTCTCCAGGCTTCTGGGTAGAGTCCGACGGATTTCAACATTCTTCCACCGCAGCACTACAGCGAACCACTATCTGAAAGAGAAACAGAAATGTCTGGGCCTGAAAAATCACAAGCTGATAACTGATGTTGCCACAAGGTGGAACAGCGCATACGACATGGTCGAGAGGTTCTTGGAACAACAACCTGCAATATGTGCCACCTTGCTGTCTCCAGAGGTGAGAAAAGGACAGTCAGACCTCTGCACTCTTAACGAAACAGATGTGTCAAATGCAGAGGACGCTGTGAGTGCATTAAAGCCAATGAAGGATGCAACCACACTGATGTCAGAAGAGAGCAATCCAACAGTGTCTCTCATTGCTCCAATAAATGCACAACTCTTCCAGGACATGACAGGCACCATTGGAGACTCACCGATGATCCACGCGATCAAGAATGCCATCAAAACAGATCTCCTGAAGAGGTACAACAGTGAGGCAGAAAAGAAGATCCTTCATACAGCCTCTGCCCTGGATCCCCGTTTTAAGGGACTGCCTTTTCTAACAGTGGAGGAGAGATTGGAGGTCTACAGAGGAGTGACTGAGGAGGCTGCATCCTTGGAGGTAATTTCACCATGTTTCATGTAAACTTATAAAATATAAACAAACTTTACAATATTAATAATAGTAGCTACAATGAGTGAAAGCTTTTTATAAGACTGAAGAATAGAATAGATGTGAGCTGTTGCATTGACTGAGAAAGTGCTAACTGCTATTTTAATGCTATTTTCTATTCTTTTGTTCAAACATAGAATGAGAGGACACTCAGGAGGACAGAAGTGACTGAAGCGCCTGAGGTAACAGGAACTCTGGAAGAAGAAACACCCGACGGCCCCTCTGCTCCAAAAAAGGAAGGCCTCATCATCATCACTGCTCGTGAGTTTGCTGGGACGGTCTTTCACTGACACTGAAGGTACAGCAGAACCCAAGACCCCCTATGCCAGTGCTGAGGAGGAAATGGAGAGATACTGTAAAGCATCATCTCTCCCTCTGGCTGAGGACCCTTTGAACTGGTGGCATGTCCATGAGATCACATTTCCCCTCCTCTCCCGGGTGTCAAAGCGATACTTGTGTATCCCAGGCACAAGTGTGTCTGCAGAGCGAGTTTTCTCCACTGCAGGAGATGTGGTCACTGCAAAAAGAAGCACTCTCAAACCAGAACATGTGGATAAACTATTGTTCTTGCAGAAGAACCTACAAATTCCCAAATGCTGAGCAGTGAGTCATGTTTTTGTTGTTTGGCACATTTAGGAAGTGCCCAGTGCTGCTATTTGAAAACATTGTTGTAGATTACAGCACTGCAGAATGTTTTGTTTTTGAGGATTTACCTTTTTTTACACTATAGGTAGGCCAGGCCTATACTATTTATTTCATTTCAATTTAATGATAGACATTTCTGTTAACATTTTGATATGATACACATCATAGTAGTTCAATGCTACCTGTTGTCACACTCATAATGATGTTTGGCACTTTTAGGATGTGCCATGTTATAGAGCAGAAGACAAAGAAGTGGTTCGATCGATTTGTAATGCACTTTCTATAGAATAAAAAAAGTTTATATTTATCTGACTGATTGTATTCATTGATGAAAAAATATCCATACAGTAATTTTGAAAATTGAGGATGCAACGCATTGTTATGCATCGTGATGCACCGTGATGCACCGTGATGCACCGGGATATCGAACCGAATCGAATCGTTGACAGGATAATCGTAATCGAATCGAATCGTGAGACCAGTGAAGATGCACAGCCCTAGTATTGACACTCAATTGATTTCTATATTGCTGAATAGGCGGCATTGCATATAGGTGTACCATTCTTAAACATTGTTTCTGGTCGTTTCGATCATCAGAGACAGTAAAAAGTCATAAAGCAGGTCTGGTGGGTATTTAATTTTTTTATTTGTAACATGTAAAATCATAAACAGTGGTTTACATTTTTTTTGACAGTTTGGAAAATGTCAAGTGATTTTTGGGTTCAAATAAAAAAAGAATGATTTGAGCAGTTAAAATCATGTCTCTAAACCCTTCAGAAAGGTTGGATCCCAATAGGCTGCAGCCAGTCATTGGCCCCCACGGTTTTTGTTCATATATATGTATACACACACATATGAACAAAAAAGTCCTACATCACTAGCAAGAGTGCATGTCCCGGACAAAACAGAAAGAAACAATAGGTGCAGAAAGACACTATTCCCTCTCTGGTTAACACATAAAACGAGAGTGAGACACAGAAAGAAGCTTGGAAACTGAGGGAACAGGATGTGATGAGAAGTACGAAGTGAGTGCTCGCAGAGGGAGCACCAAGTGACAGGCACAAGTTTGGAGAGAGAGAAAGAAAAAAGAGCAGTGGGAGGGAAAACAATAATGAATGGGATGACAAAGACAAAGAGCAAGTCATCCAGTCAGGGGGAAAAAGAAAAAGGGTAAACAGAGAGTCTGAAAAAGAAGTACGAGGGAAGGGAGAATCAATCTCTGCTTCCACAGCCACAGACTGATTACAGCTGCCTGCAAAACAGCCTGTGGTTGGTGTGTTCGGCGTGTGTGTGTGTGTGTGTGTGTGTGTGTGTGTATTGATTAGCTTCAACCCTTTGACTGCTACAGTGTGAGGTGTCCATGACCTAACCAATCACTGATGAGAAGAAACCTGCTCACTTCCTAGTGCTCACCTTCTTTTATCAGCAGTCTTATTCCTAGCTTACTGAAACATCACATTACATCAGTGTGCACACTTACACATGCAAATGTATAGCATGAACACAAACTGATTCACACACACGTGAGTTTTCACTCTGCTGGATTGCTGCCAATTGCTTGACTCATTTGTCATTAACAGAAGGGAGTGTAGGACAGACTGTACTCTTCTGCAGAGGAAAGCACACTGAAACTCTGAGAAATAATCCAGTATTGACCTACAGTGCATAAAAAAAGATGTTACCAGAATACCATTACATTTCTAAAAGTTGGGGGTTACTAGCACGATAACAATTTGGTATAAAATATCTTGGTTTCTAAAGCTACATTGCTACTCACAGAATGATATTTATGTTCTCTTGTATTCATTTGCATTGCATTTGATATTGGTGTCATCCAAAAGTAACAGAAAGTAATCAGGTTACATTACTTTTATAGTTTGGTAACTATTAATTGTAAAGGATTACATTTTTAAAGTAACCCTTCCAACCCTGATCATATTCTGTGCTTTTTTGGCTCTTGGATGATTCTAAAAAGCTGTGTGATAACTAAGTAACTCTGTTGGAATGAGTCCTTACCCCAATTGAAGGAGTTTAAGTATCTTGGGGTCTTGTTCGTGAGCGAGGGGACAAAGGAGAGTGAGATGGGCTGGATAATCGGAGCAGCGGGAGCGGTATTGCAGTCTTAAAGTGCCAGTGAAGTGCATTTTTTTGCGCCAAAGTGAAATGGCAGTTTCATTTCTTACATATAATTGTACCTGTTCATGGCTAAAATAATTTTTTAGGAAGTGCGAGGGACGAGATAAACATCGCAAATTTTTCAGAGTCTGAGCCTACCGCTGCTGCAGACGATAGCGGCTGTGACGTCACAAGATGGGCCCAGTTGTGATTGTAAACATGGCGGAGCCTTCGGAAAGTGATACTGGTGCGAGAGAAATGAGTGATTTTGACAGCTTTTCGGACAGGATAGATGAGGAAAGTGGCCATGGAAGTCAATTTAGTTGAGGACAATATTTTGTCATAGATCTAGAGTAGATCTACACACAGGATTGGCCATCACCTGATCATACATTCATCTGTTCATAGCATGATGCAACATTCATGTTCACATGCAGTGTTGTGCTAGTTACTGAAAACCAGTAACTAGTTACAATTACTAGTTACTTCACTACTTACACCAAAAAGTAATGCGTTACTGTGAAAAGTAACTTTTTAGTTACTTAAAAAAGGGCACCCATTAATGCCCTTATACTGTAGCCTTCATTTCAGTACTGTTATTGCATCGGAGAATAATACAACCTGTTGATCAACTTGACATGCATTTGCATCACTGAACTCTGCTAAGCAATGTGGTATTTACAAACAAACACAAAGATATGTTTCAAAGTGCCAATCCAGCCGCTGTTGCTTAGGTGGAGGTGGAGTGGCGTCGGATGAGTCTGGGTCTGTGGTCTTAGCTACTAGCTTCGTCCCAGCATGTTGTTTCTGCAGATGTTTCAACAGATTTTAATTGCTGTTTTGGGCAGTCGATAGGATCTTTGACCCGCCAAGACACAACTTACATTTAACTAAAACGTTCTTTTCTTTGTGCTCGACAAAAGTGAAATAGTGAGAATATCTCCAGGCGGAGAAACTCGACTTGAGCTCTGCCGCCGCCATGATAGTCTTGTTAATAGACACAAACACAGTGGCCTTTATTTTTCATAAACAATCTACGAATCTACGAATCTACGAAACAATAACACCAGCCACTCACCTTCATCTTTTGGGAACAGAAACATCGCCACTTCGGCAGAATTGACATTACCACAGCCAGCGGCAATGCATCGCTTCCCGTGTGTTTTTCCTCCCTTTTTCGTCACTGTCGCCTCCATTGTCAGCTTTTCTCGATTGGCAATCACTTCCAGTCGACTGCGAAACACTTTCCAATCAAATACTCGCTCAAAAACGTTGGTAAATTCGACTTTGAAATAGAGACAAAATGAATGGTGGTGAATGTAAACACTTCGGCTTGGCCCATCTTCTGACGTCACGCAGTAGATCGCAAGCCACGCCCACGAAGGCGGAGGTTTCCCAGCGGAAAATTCCAACTCGTCAAATTCGTTGCTATTCCAACATCTTTTATATGGGTTCCAATGGACAATTTTGGTCATTACTATACGTATTAGCATAAAAGATCATGCACCGTCGCACACTTCAGTGGGTCTTTAAGATGTGATGAAGAGAGAGCTGAGCAAGAAGGCAAGGCGTTTTTGTCATTAAATCAACCGTACATAGGGTACTGCTCATCTTCTATCTGTGGATATGTTGCTGAAATGTTTGTATTCACAAAATACAAAACCAAAGCACAGTTATCAATGGGTATTGCTTACAATGGCTAACCCGAGGTAAACAAAGTGAACAACTTGCCTGCGGGCGTCCATCTTTTTCCGACTTGCTAATGGAACGTAGCATTATATCTCCGAACTGGCCTGGGAGCGCCTTGGAATCCCCCAGTTAGAGCTGTGTTTTGTGGCCAGGCAGGTCTTGGGGCTGGAACTGCTTCCACCATGGCCTAACTCTCGGATAAGTGGTTGAAGATGGATTGGATTTAAGATTGTTTATAAGATTATTTCTTATAATCTGTTATTGCCTTTCACCATCCGTCCTCTAACTGAGGATAACATGACAGGCTCAAAATGACAAGACGTAAGCCTCTTAAAAAGATACATAGAGGAATAGTAAATGTAAAGGTGAAGGCCTAACACATAAATAAAAACTTAGGAAACAAAGACAGAAAAAACGATATTTCGACCATTAATAGTTCCAAATACACAAATGAGTGTGATACAGACCAATACATGCATTATTGAAATCTCAGTTTTTCAATGTTGATTATGCTTCACACGCAAAAAACAGCTTTGTTTGTACTTGCATGTTTGCAGTTGTCCATCATTCTAATAGCTGGGTTTGTTAACTAACTGCCCATGTAAGTGTGTGTTTGTCTTGAGAAATTAACATGCATTCAATTAAAGGAAATTACGGACAATTCATTAGGAAAAAACTACTGCTGGCAAAAAAACGAACTAATCCATTCTTCCCCTTTCTGCTCTATTTAGCCTGTTATAATTGATTTACTGTTTATTGAAAAAGCTGTGTATACATAGTTAATTTGCCCATTCTGTCTTATTTTGCTCACTTTAATCTTCCCATTTGCATTCTGCTTTATTTAACATTACTTTATTAATTTCCTAATTTCAGTTAATGGTTTTGCATTCATTTATGTTATCCCCTAATTAATTATGAAATAGTCACAATTGCAATTTATGTTAAGCAGTTAGCAAGGCAAAAAGTCTTAAATGAAATACTGTATTTATTTAAGAGAATTATCGTATCATTACACCGATTTGAAACCTACCTTTGAGAGCATTAAGTCCTACATTTAAAAACATTTGTATCTCTCACTTAAGCTGCATTCACGAAATAACAGCAAAATAAAAAGGAAAAACTAATATTAAACACAAATGGTATACCCCACATTCTCATATCATGATCTTGGTTTTAGTGTTCCCTGTTTTATTTTGAAGTTTTCTCTCCCTTTGTCATGTCTGTTTTTTCTACTCGTTTGTTTTCCCGCCTTTATGATTGTTTGCCCCGCCTGGTTGTTTTTCCTGTTTTTTTCTTTTCCCGCCTTTGTGATTGCCTGCCACGCCCTGATTTTCCCCCTTTTAAAAAAAAAATGACATGTAAGGGAACAGTATCCATTTGTTTTTAATGACACAACTGTCCTGTGTCTGCATCCCAACATAAATGAGAATAAGAAGACATCCCTTTGCTTCTGTTACCACCAACTCTGTGAGGAATTTTCTTTTCTGTAACTCCATGTGGCTATTAGCACTGACCTTTGTGAATTTTAAAATGTTTACCACAATGCTCTTTGTATAGATTGGAGCCAATACTTTGTAGACATATAACATTCTTTAAGTTAACAATGTCACAGTTTGCCTCTCTCCTTACCTGCTGGCCCCCAGTACTTTTCCACTACCCTGCCTCCACCTCACCCCACCAGACAGCCCCTCCCACCTCATCAGCTCACCTGGGCTTCCAGCTGCATCTCATCTGCAATCAAGCCAGTACTTGAGCCTCTTATGCTCACACACTCACTACCAAATTGTTCTCCGCCACTCAAGAAGACTCTCGAGCACTTTATTTCTGGACTCAGTAAACCCACAGACTTCTGTCCCTCACCTCAAGATCGGTTTCTCCTTAGTTCCTGTTCACATGTGGTTGCTTGGTGTTCTCCATCTGACAAGGTCGACCTACCTACTGGTGATGGCGAGATGAAGCCTTATGAAGCTTTCCAGCCAATTGGGCTCATCTCATGAGGCTTCATTTGAACACAAACCCCCCTGTTTGTCAAAGTGTATAAAACAGGCAGATATGACATCGCAACAGTGTGAACTTTCTTATACTGAGTTCCCAATGAGTAAAGCCTTAGAATAACTCTAAACAATAAACATGAAATCATATTTTCATGCAATCAATTTCTATCAATATTGTATATATTCCTCTTCAATGATTGTGATTGAAAAGCCTAAGGAAGCTGGTAAACATTGCAAAGAGGGATTTTTATTCCTAAATAATATTCGTAATCTTAACCATGTTATAGCCTCAGAAAGGCTAAACAACATCAAAGAATAAATGTATTAACTACATTATTACATTTAGGATTTAGCACTAGACAAAATACAAACATCAGCAAGTGATAGAAATAAACAAACATAAGTGAGGGTCTGAGCTCTCTTAATTCCATCGTGGCACCGGGGGACGGGTACAGTAGGGGTAATATGAGTGGGGCCCTGAACAATCTGCCTCTCTGAGACTGTTGTGAGCTTGGATAATACAATACACAGAAACTCAATCTTTGCAAGTACAGTATATGTCTATTGTGTAGTGGCAGTGAAAAACAATATCCCACTGGTACAACACATCTTATGTTGATCTGCTGTGGCTAACATGCTACTCTTAAGCAGTTATAATGTATATGTTAACATGTTTACACAATATACGGCTTAATCTGATGGGAATCAATTATTTTGCACGTATTTGGGCATAAACCAATGTTTTTGTTTAATTGGAATTTTTACCTGATGATTGCACTGGATGAATACAGTTTGGTGGCCAACGAACACAAAGTAAATATAGCCGCTCAGTGTATAACCTTTTCATTTTGTTGTACATCATGTAGGAATTTTTTTTATATTTATTGAAATACAAAATAAGATGACATCGCCCATTAGATGACCCATCAGTCATAACTGGTCAGAGAAATTACCATTTGAGAGACGAGGAAACAAAACTGCTTCCTCTGAGTCATAAATCAAGGTCTCAGATGGAGTGACAGCTGTGGAGTTTACTTCATATGAAAAATAATGTCTGGTTATTAAGCATTTTATTTGAAAGGCATTGTTTGTGAGAATCATTGACGCAAACACTGCATCTTTGATATAAATACTCATATGACAATAGTCAGCAGTGCAGGAAGTATTATAATTAAAACAACTGTGCAGTTATGTATTAATTAAATACTTTTTGGTTGTTGGCCTTACTTAGGAAGTAATATTGAAGTGTATTATAAACAATACCTGACAGTTTTATTTGTCGCATGGGTTGCATACAATACATTAGAGAATACCTTGAGAGGAATAAAGAGGTGAAACGTTTCGAGGAAGTTTTCCAAAGTTTGGGTTACAGCGCAGAAAACAATTTTAAGCTGGAGCAATAAAATGTATTTCTTCCTCACTGACCAGGAAGTTGTTTTTTTACAGCTGATATTACTCTGGAAAACAATTTCAACAACGAGTATGGTGTCCTTGGTAGGATTAAATGTGCAGTATACATGCAATTTAATGCTTTTCAGACATGCTACCAACACCATTCCCCCAAAAGAATAAAGAAATAACCAAACTACCCACGCTGGGTAACCTTACATAATAAAGACAGAAGGCATTTTAGGTGACTTTCTTAAAACCATAAACATACAGATACAACTAATGGATCAACCGACTAGAATAACCAAAATCTCCAAGACTATGATAGATTTATTATTTACTAACAAAGCTGACAGAATAGATAAAACCTACAACTTACTGACTGGTCTTTCTGACCATAATCTTGTTCTTTTCACCAGGAAACTCAAAAAAAAAGGTTCATGGCCACACCTAAAACCCCTGCCTTGGTTTCTCGCTTCATCCCCAAAAACCTGCAACAAAGTTTTATGGATGCAGTGAAAATTATTGATTGGGGGGACACTCTCTCCTCTGAAGATATTGATGAAAACAGTCATCTGTTTATATCTAAAATGAATGATACAATGTCTTCCTTCTCAAGGAGAGGGTGCCTTAGGGATAGGAAGGAACATCATCTTCCCTGGATAAATCTACAATGCAGGAATCTCATGCAATCTAGAAACCAACTATTAAGGCAGAGCTTGAAATCCGGACTATCCACTGATAGACAGAAATTCACTCATGCTCGTAACAAGGTAACACAAACAATAAGACAGGCCAAAGCTAACTTTTTCATCAATTTAATTGAAGGTGCGAAAGGTAACGGTAAAAACGTTTGGCAAATCTTAAATAAACTATTAGGTAAACAAACCAAACAGGAAAATAATGTTCTAGAATAAAAAATCTATGATGCCCTGATAAAAGACCCTGCAGTGTTGGCCAGCTCTCTCAATGACTATTTCATAAATAGTGCATTGGACATTGCAAAGCTCTTCCCGCCATCTGAGGTCTCACCTAGCCCGACTGTGGATACACACCCCGTTTTTGACCTAGAGGAAATCAGAGGTTGAGGTAAAAAAGTATAATCTCAGGGTTAAGAGGTTCTAAGGCTAGGGATGCAGATGATTTCGACACCAACTTTATAAAGACACATATCGACGGTCTAATAAAACCAATTACTATTCTAGTGAATCAATCTAACAGCACAAGGGAAGTTCCATCATCCTGGAAGGTGACCATGGTGACACCGATCTTTAAATCTGGGGATAAGGCAATGAGGTCCAATTATAGACCTATCAGCATCCTCCCCTGTGTCTCTAAGATAGCTGAGAAATGGGTGTCAAAACTAATCACCAAACATTTAGACAAAGGTTTCGCTCCACTCCACCCAATGCAGTTTGGTTTCCGTGCTCACCACTCCACTGAGACGGCTAACTGTGTCTTTGTGGAAAAGGTTAAATGTATGTTGGACACAAGCCCATATGTAGGTGCTGTCTTCCTTGATCTCAGGAAGGCATTTGACACTGTTGACCACCAAGTGCTCCTTACAAAGCTGACTCATTTAAATTATTCGGCAGTTTCGATACATTGGTTTAAGTCTTACTTATCGAACAGAAAACAGTGTGTTTTGGTCAACGGTGACAAATCCCCCTTCCTTGTCAACCCTGTTGGGGTTCCATTCTTGGACCGTTACTTTTTTCACTGTACATTAATGACTTGCCTAATGTATGTCCTGAGTTGAATGTGCAAATGTATGCCGATGATGCGGTCATCTTTATACACGGGAAAAACACTGAAATGATCGCATCTTGTCTCTCAAATGCATTGGACAAGGTTCAACACTGGCTGAACAACATTTGCTTACAGTTAAACGTAAAAAAACAGTATGCATGATGTTCAGTAAACGACCAGTCAAAATCGAAGGATCCAACTTGTTTTTAAACGGAGCAGAAATAGAACTAGTCTCCCACTTCAAGTATCTTGGAGTCATACTGGACTCGAACTTGACTTTTAAGAAACATATCAAGAAAGTATCCAATACTATTAAATTCAACTTGCAAAATGTTAAACAAATTAGACCCTTCTTAACTGTCAATGCTGCAAAGTCATACCTCCACTGTATGATTCTATCCCACATTGAATACTGTTTTACAAACTGGTCGTTTGCTTGTGCCACAAACCTGAAACCAATAGAACAGCTGTACAAGAGAGCTATCAAGGTTTTTGACAGAAAGCCAAATTCATACCACCACTGTACCATCCTTGAAAAACACAATTTCTTGAGCTTTGACAATATTAAGTCTTTTAAGAGTATATGCTTTATTTATAAATGTTTACATGGACTGGCACCCCCTCCCTTAGGGGAATTCATCCACAAAAAACACACTGGACGCTGCACTAGGTCAGAAACCAGAGGAGACTGTGAAGTCCACCGTAGACGGACCACTTTTGGACAAAATGTCCTTTCCATTAAAGGCAGCTCATTGTGGAATAGCCTCCCAACTGAGATACGGGATTGTCCCACTCTCAATAGCTTCAAAGGTCAACTCAAAGAATGGTTGAGAAACAAACATCCGTGCAATCACCGCTAAATGCACTGTAATACAGGGGTATCTCCTCTTGCACTTTAGGTAGCTCTTGTATCCTCTCTTGCACTTTATATGTCGTTGCTGCTATATTGTATTACCATGTCATACATACTTGTGTATACTGCTCTTGCTCTTTTGCACTTTTTGCATATCATGTATTTTGTTTTTGCTATGTTTGTAAAATGTATACTTCTTAAATGTTTTATGTGAGGGACTGCGGATGGAAATTAGCTCAAAGCTAAATCTGGCACTGTTACGCTTCACACATTTTTATGTTTTAAGCGTTCATTACTGTGCGTTGTCCCTGCCAAATAAACGATTAAATAAAATAAAATAAAAGTGGGAACGTGAAGGAAACTTTGTCTTATCAGTAGAAGAGTGGGAAAACTTCATTGAAAGGCAATGGAAATCAACCAACTCACTAACATGGAGAGAGTTTAACTGGAAAAATCTGGTCAGATACTTTATAACACCAGAGCAGTCAAGGAGGGGGCAGATGGTGTGCTGGAGAGGCTGTGGATCTGTGAGGGCCAATCACCATCATGTGTTTTGGGAATGCCCTGGGGTGGTTCACTATTGGGATTCAATAAGAGATGGAATGGAAAGAGTTTTAAAAATTGAGATTGACCTTTGCTTTCAAGTACTGTACCTGGGTAAGATGCCACAAGAGCTTATTGGTTTCTCTGCAATGTACAAGTTTAAAATAATGCTAGTCGCCAGTAGGGGTTTCACCAACTACTCGACTAGTCGACTAGTCGACTACCTCTACCACTAGTCGGCGCTGTAGGCCCTAGTCGACTAGTCGTGAACAAAATGGAGGCAAACGTGGGAGATGAGGATGCCGACATTGGCGCTGAGGTGCTGCAAAATGCTCCAGCAAAACACGCCCGACATTCAGGGGTCCTCATTTTATGCGCAAATGCGCCGCACCTATGCACTCTACAGTTTCAGTTTTAGCTCCGGCGCTAAAAGTTCACGAGCGTGCTCCACTAGCACCCCTCTTTGAACCGCTGTTTGGACCTCATTTCGAGAGCAACAAGAAAACACGGGTCAACAGTGGCGCGGATGAGCTACGGGATTACTGCCAGCAGACACCCCATATCCCCACAATGGATAACCCTCTGAAGTGGTGGGCACAAAACGCGAACCGCTTCCCCCGTTTAGCCAAGCTTTCCAGGAGCTACCTGGCTACACCAGCACCCCAAGTGAACAGATGTTTTCCCTGGCAGGCACCACTGTCACCCGACAGCGGTCAAGCCTCCTTCCCTCACATGTTGATGCTTTGGTCTTCCTTAACGCAAACCAAGAAACCTGGAAGGGTGGACATCCTTATCGAGGAGGACAGTGACAGCGAGTAAAGTGTTGCGCAATGCGCACTGGATTTACGTTGCATTTATGTTCTTAACAGAGTTTTTGCAGTAGATTTGGTGAGTCCAGTTACTGTTTTTTATTTAATCAGCCATGTAACCCAAATTAAAATGCTGCTTTGTTACAGTGTTTAACGTAACTGTATGCATTGCAATACAAAATACAGTTTTACACCTCTCTTTGTGTGTCTTTATTATGACGTAACAACTAGTCGACTAGTCGACTACTATTTTGAAAAACTTGTCGACTAGTAAATAATGGTAGTTGTGAAACCCCTAGTCGCCAGTAAAAAAAACAATAACGAAAAAATTGTTAAGCCAAGTACCACCTACTCTAGCAGACTGGTTTAATGTGATGCACGACATTTTTGTTATGGAAACATTTCCATTTGCTCTAAGACTCAAGACAGACACATTTGACAAGTTTTGGAAGGGATGGATTGAGTTTGTTAACCCGTATAGACCAGACTTCAACTAAAAATTATATTTGAAATGTAACCCCCCTGGCAGGGCCGGCCCGACCCATTAAGCGACATAAGCGGCCGCTTAGGGCCCCGCAGCCACTGAGGGGCCCCCTAGCAAAAAAAAAAGAATTTTTTTTTTAAAAATATTTTCTTTTTAAATATTTTTTTTAAAATATTTTTTTATCTCAGTACACCTTTGCCGTGTTAAAACCTATTAATATTATATATTTTAAGTTATTTAGGCTGTTTTATTTTTATCTTAACACGTGTTTTGATGCGCAGGTTTATTGTTGCGATTCGAACAGTGAGTGTGAAGAAAAGGACTGAGATCAGGGAGCACTTTCTGGGGTTCATCATAGCCCCTGAATCCACAGGGCTTGGTTTGTCTACACTCATTTTGAACAGGCTGGAGGAGCTGAAGATCCCCTTTGAGGACTGCAGAGGACAATCCTATGACAATGGTGCAAACATGAAGGGCAGAAATAAAGGGGTGCAGGCCAGGCTGTTGGAGAAGAATCCTCGAGCTCTGTATGTTCCTTGTGCAGCCCACACACTGAATTTGATGGTGGCGGATTCAGCCAAAGGATCAATAGATGCTACTTGCTTCTTTGGTAATGTTCAGAAGCTGTACACCTTGTTTTCAGGTTCTCCCCAGAGGTGGACCATCCTGAAAAAACATGTGGACATCACTCTCAAGTCCTGGAGTGAGACGCGGTGGGAGAGCAGAGTGAATAGCATCGAGCCGTTGCGCTACCAAACGGATAAGGTCAGGGAGGCTTTGCTAGAGGTGAGGGAAAACGCAAATGATCTCATGGTCAGAATTGAGGCCCAATCCCTGGCAGAAGAAATTGGATCATTTAGATTCCAAATCTGCACTGTTGTCTGGTATGATATTCTGTCAAAGATCAATACAGTTAGCAAGCTCCTTCAGTCTGTCAACATGCAGCTGGATGTTGCGGTCAGTCTCTTAGACAAAACCAAAGCATCGCTGGTAACCTACAGGGCCACTGGGTTCACAGATGCTCAGGCCACAGCAAAAGAGCTCTGTGGAAATATGAAAGTTGAGGCAGTGCTGAAAGAACAGAGGCTGCGGAGCAAAAAGAGGCATTTTCCCTACGAGGTAGCTGACGAGGCAGTGGCTGATGCCATGACGAGACTGGAAACAGGATTCTTTAATGTTGTGGTGGACTGTGGCATCCAGTCTTTGGAGGACAGATTCAAGTCCTGGGGAAGTAAGAGACAAGTTTGGAGTGCTTCAGAACTTCCATAATCTGGATGACGAGTCACTTACAGACCAATGTGCCTGCTGGGAAAAACATTGACCTGTGGCGAAGAGGCAGACGTTGACTGGAGAGAGCTAGCCATGGAGATGCAAAGCCTTCCAGAGCTTCCCAAAGAAGATATGACCACATTGGAGATGCTCACCTTCTTAAATGAAAACGAGCTGTGTGAGATCTATCCAAATCTTTGGATAGCGCTGAGAATAGCCTGTACCGTTCCAGTGACAGTGGCGTCCGCAGAGAGAAGCTTCTCGAAGCTCAAACTGATAAAAACATACTTGAGGTCCTCCATGGCCCAGGATCGCCTGAGTGGAATGGCAATAATCAGCATAAACCACCAGATTGGCAGCCAGATCTCCTATGATCAGGTCATCAATGACTTTGCCTCCAGGAAAACAAGAAGAGAACAATTCTGACTGTACGTACGAGAGGAACATTGTATTTGCATTTGTTTTTTTTACATTTCATTTTATTGTTAAGCAGTTTGTTTTGCACGTATTATTTAATCCTTTAAAGGTATTTTTGGATCTATTTATATATTCTATTTAGTGTTGAGTGTTTTTTATTAAAAATATCTATCTTTGAACAGTGATGGTCACTTTGTCAGTCTTTTTATTCTGTACTGTCAGTTCATCAGTGCTATCTGATATTGACTACTTTATTCAAGTTTATGTTCATTTGTCAGAGTACTTTTGATCCCCTAAAATGGGGGATCAAATGTAATATTGGACAAATTAACATACACTTCAACAAAGTAGTCATATTTAATACTTGGTCACAGTCTGCACTTTAACCTCATAGTCCTTGTTTCATTTCAAATCTAATGTGCTAGAGTACAGACTCAGAGCCACAACAACAAAATGTCAATGAGGAGTTTCTATATTTCTGTTCACTGAGTTTATATAGTCATTAGTTATAGCCTAGGTAGTTATTTGTAGTCAATTTAAAGACTGTGCTGCTGTTCTCAGGTCCCACTTTAGTGTTTACATGCTTATTTGTACAATATGTGTGCTCATACTAACATCATAAGAGTGAGGGGGGCCCCCAAACAAAATCTTGCTTAGGGCCCCCAAAAGTCTAGGGCCGGCCCTGCCCCCTGGTTCTCTGCTACACAGTTTTTTGTTTTTGTTTTGTCTCCTTCTCTTCATGTTCGTTTGTCTTTATGCGTGATTTACATTATATGTTTTGTGTTATTTCCATAAAATGTAAGATGGTCTGTAACTGTTGATTTTTTTATGTGTAACGGGTCACAACCGTAAGCGACCTGTTATCATTCAGGAAACGACAGCGAAGCATCTGGGGTGTTTTCTGGCATTTATTCTGAGAATGAACACAACATTCTCTTTACATCCGCGTTGCATGTCACATCTCTACAAAAACAGAAGACAGGAAACTCAGAAAAAGTGTTGCCATGGTAACAAACAAAATGGCGTGATCGCATCTAAATCGCGCCAAAACTATGGTGATAATATAGTAATAAAGTGCTATTTCCTACGGTTAAAACTTAACAAAAACGTATTAATATTGTACCCACAGTGTTACTAAACAATATATAATCACTGTCATTAACTTAAATAGCACATTTAATATACAAAATTATAATACATTGCAACACAGTTTCTAGCGCAACTCACCCACATAACTGCTCACGTCACTGTGAGGGGAGGGCGGAAGTTACATACAGGAAGTAGAAAATGATGTGCAACGGGAAAGTGTTCCCACTAGAAACATTACTCAAAAATATTAAAAGGAAACATCTCATAAAAATAAAATTCACAACCTATTATAAATCGTAATTTATAAACTAATAATTATTTATACACATTTTTAATAATAATAATAATAAATTGAATTTATAAAGCGCCTTTCAAGGAACCCAAGGTCGCTGTACAAGGTGGACAGACAAACAAAACAGACAATGAGGAGCAAACAAAACAAAACAAAACAAAAAAAAAAAAAAATAAAGGAAGCTGGGGCACCAGGAAAGGACTAGGGTCCGAAGGCCGTGGTGAACAGGTGCGTTAGAGAGGATTTGAAGATGTCCAGTGAGGCAGCGTTCCGGATCACAGCAGGAAGTGCATTCCAGAGGGTGGGGGCCGCAACACTGAACGCCCTGTCACCCACAGTACGAAGGCGAGAGCGGGGGATGGAGAGCAGGCCCGTGTCTGAGGACCGCAGACTCCTAGAGGGGGTGTAGGGATGCAGGAGGTCTGTTAAGTACTCGGGGCGAGGGTATGGAGGGACTTGTACGTGAGGAGGAGTATTTTGTAGTGAATCCGGGACTTGACCGGCAGCCAGTGGAGGTGGATGAGGGTGGGGGTGATATGTTCCCATGGCTTAGTGCGGGTGAGAAGCCTGGCGGCAGAGTTCTGGACATATTGGAGCCTGGCCAGGGTTTTGCTGGGAACCCCGGACAGGACTCCATTGCAGTAGTCCAGACGAGATGTGATGAAGGCCTGTATGAGAGTTTCTGCCACAGAGTCAGAGAGTGAGGGGCGGAGTCTGGCAATGTTTTTGAGATGGTAGAAGGCGGATTTTGTCATTGATTTGATATGCGCCTGGAAGGAGAGGGTGGAGTCCAGGATGACTCCCAGGTTGCGGACTTCGGTGGACGGGGAGATGGAGCAGCCGTCAATGGTGAGAAGCAGGTCACCAACCTTCTGGAGCTGCGCCTTGGGAGCCACAATGATGAGCTCAGTTTTGTTACTGTTTATTTTTAGCAGGTTTGATGACATCCAGTTTTTGATGTCCTGGAGGCAGTTGACAAGGGAAAGAGGTGGGAGCTGTGTGGACGGTTTGGTGCAGAAATAGAGCTGTGTGTCATCAGCATAAGAATGAAAGCTGAGACCATGTTGACGGATGATTTGACCAAGTGGGAGCATGTAGATCGTGAATAGGAGGGGTCCAAGCACAGAGCCTTGGGGTACACCTTGGTTAACTGGGGCCGGAGGGGAGCTGCAGTCACTGATGGTGACGAAGTGAGTCCTGTTGGAGAGGTAGGACTCGAACCAGGCAAGAGCTGTGTGACTGAGCCCAAGGTAGTCTGACAGGCGGCTGAGGAGGATGCTATGGGATATTGTGTCAAAGGCTGCGGAGAGGTCCAGGAGGATGAGAATACTGATGAGGCCAGAATCAGATGCGATGAGGAGGTCGTTAGTGATTTTAATGAGGGCAGTCTCAGTACTGTGATGGGGTCTGAAGCCAGACTGGAGGGGTTCGTAGAGCTCATGAAATGACATGTGGTGTTGCAGTTGTGCGGCAACTGCTCTTTCCAGGATCTTGCTCAGGAATGGGAGGTTTGAGATCGGCCGGTGGTTGTTGAGGTCCTCTGGGTCCAAGCCAGGCTTCTTCAGGATTGGAGAGACTGAGGCAGTTTTGAGGCAGGGTGGGACTGTGCCAGAAGACAGGGACAAGTTCACAATCTCAACAATGATGGGGCAGATGGTTGATTTTTAACTCCGTTACACCTGCAAATAAAAAAAATATATTAAAAAAAAGTATGGTACACCTATACCTCCTGTACAAAAAGGAGGCACAAATTGAGCTCATATCTTCACAAAGCTTTTATTTAAAACAGCTGTTGCATTTGTTTTAAAATATGTGTCCCCTTACTGCCTACATGCCTCTCTTTGCATGTATTTTAACTGATAAAAACAAAGTTACATTTGAACTTTGCTTCACCAGAAGCAGAACTTTGGGACACACAAAAACAGGGTACACAAGAACTCCTTACCTTTGTTACCCTCCATGCCTATAGGAGGCTACAATCAGCAGTAACTTAGAACCATTATTTATATTTGGCCAAAGAGCACAATCTGATAAATCCATGAACTTTACAGTTGTCCTAGCCCAGGGGTCGGCAACCTGCGGCTCGCGGAAAATGTTTCGTATCTTGTATTTTGAGGTGATACTGTGACACATAAATAAAAAACAAAACGGTTTTAATTAGGTCAACTAAAATATGCGTTATATCCTGCTACGGTCCCGCGCCAGTGCCTTTTCTTGCAGGCGAATAACCTGATCCTCGGCTCGATGAGCGAACTATGGATAAATCAAAGAAAATAAAAGTATCGGAGGAACACAGAGGGTTTAATTCTGCGTGGTTAGAGTTATCTGCTTTCACAGCAAACGATGCTGGCTTACCGGTATATTTGATATGTGGAGAGAAGTTGTCAAAGGTGCTGCAGCCTTTACGTATTGGAGGAAAAACACGGAAGAGGAAGACAGCTGACGATCTTCAGTCATAATTCAATCAGTTAACTCTTTTTAGGGTGCAGCTATATGTTTTATTTATTTCAAAGTGGGCCCATTTTAATTATATTATTTTTCTTCAAATGTGCAGAGGACTCCCCAAGTGCTGTGTTGATTTATTTTAAAGTAGGCCTTTGTATTTTTTTGTATTCTCCTTATAAGAGTTCTTTGTTTATTATTAGAGGTAAACAGCTTTCTATAATGTAATAAATAATAAATGCAAAAAAACTGTAGTTTTTGTCTATGATGTAACAATATATACAACTTTATAAGCAATCAATCTATCAAATATGTTTTGCGGCTCCAGACAAAAAAAATGTGTGGAAAAGGGGGCAAATTGGCTCTTTTGGTCAAAAAGGTTGCAGACCCCTGTCCCAGCCAATCGTATTAATGTAACATTGTACAATAAGCCTACTCACCAACTGGTTTAGGATAGTACACAGAGGAACTCTGAGGCTCAGAAGAAGCAGGAGAAAAGTTATTCTCAGGCCTGAATGAACAGTATGCTAAGTGCTGAAAAGCAACACATTTTAAAAACATGCAGTGTAACAACAGTTACAACAAATGCACGGAGCAAATATATATTCATTTTTTCAGTAAATTCTTCTTGCTCTTTAACGTAGAACTTTACCGCCGTCCAGCTTCTTTCTTTCAGTGCTTCTGGTGGAGCTGTAATGCAAGCAATACACTCCGACTTTCCTGGTACTTTACTAGATTTTATAAAGGTCATTCATGTATTTTCCACAGCTTTGACCTCCGCACCTGACCAACTCCTCTTCTTTGTGGTTTCTAGTGAAAGAAAGAAAAGACAATAAGGGAAATAGACAAGTGACATTATACATTATTGAGGGACCAATGAGCTTATTAGTTTGATCAAAAGTGTAATTTATTAAAGTAATATCTTGAATGCTGATATTCTGACACCAGGTCAAACATACATTTTTAAAACAGCATCAGTTGTATGACTGATTTGGTAGCCAACCTGATATGTATTCAACATTGTAGAAATAAACTAGAGATTTAAAGAATTAAAAGCTAAAGTACATATATATGTAGTAAATATTTACAGGCCACTATCTCCTGCTGTCAGGCTAGAGGTGCTATCACTCAGGCCCTGTTCAGACCCGACTTTAACATCTGTCTTCAGTGATCCGATCCCAATAGGACAGCTCTAATGCGTCTGTTCACATCTGCCATATCTCCGGTAACCTATGTGCTGGCGAGACCGCGACCTTTCCTGTGGTAGCATGCTTAACTCTTTCAAGCTCATTGGTGGTCCGCTGTCCTCTGCTGGATCTTGATCATATGGACAGAACACAGATAGGTCACAACTATGGAATACCAGGAGAAGCAAATATGAAGAAAAAAAGATTACATTTTCCAACATTCGTGACACAACTTTTGCAGCACGCTGAAAGATAGAAAAAAAAATTAGACAATCAGGCATACAGACAAGTGACATAAAACATTATTGAGGGACACATTAGCGTATTAGTTTGATCAAATGTGTAATTTCTTAAAGTAATCTCTTGAATGCTGACACACACACAGACACACTCATGACATCACTGTTTACATTGCTACTTTTCCAAGCAACACAAACATAATCAAAAGAAAAAACAATAGCTGTACCTGTTGATCTTATTATTATACCAAATACCAAATTTAATTTAACACCCTTTCAAACTGAAATGTATGAATGTTGATATAAATAATGAAATAAATAAATAATGAAATAAACAGATGTTTAGTCTGTGTAAGTCAAGGGTAACATGTTTTTTCTTTGGCTATGCTCAGTCATTTGTTTCGTCATTCATTTTCCATTATATCTATGTTAAAGCACAGTCACCATATTCTTGTTGGTTGCATGTGATCTGAGATGGAAGTGAACCAGTGACCTTCAGGTTGATAGACATCCATTTACCACTTGAGCTAAAGCCACCTATAGAGAATTCAATATCATCTTTACAATTGGGCTTCTACGGTCAAAGAACATCATCTGTTGAATATAGAAGGTATAAGTAGTGGGAATACAGTGTAAAAAGATCAAAACTGGGAATCCACTCAGATATAGTTTAGTTCTCCTCCAACTAAAGATGGAGAAAGACTGGAGATGGATTTAATAACAATGACAGGTTCGAAACACCCGTTTTCAGTTTTTGGCCAGCTACAACTGTATTAATACTCATTATTGTCCAATTTCAGAATATTTATTTAGCATGTGATGATCTGCTCAAAGATAGAAGTGCTCTGTGACTGTGTTTCTCCTTGCTGTGTACACAAAGATTCCAAATTTAAAGGGGGATTTGTATTATAGCAATTCAAAGATATTGTTAATACGTACACGTGTTAAAACTTGTCAGAGGAATTTAAAGTATAATAGTTATTAATGTTGTCGTATCCACAGAATACAAGGCTACCCACCAAACAGCATTGTGTAAAAGATGCATTGCGCTTTAATGTGCATTGTGTGCGTAAAGGTACAAATACACTTGAGAAAATGTCACAGAAACAGATATAGTTGGGCGATCATGCTTTAAAACTATATTAGTGGCCTAGAGGTCTAAGCATTACTTTAACATGCAGCAACCTAAGGTTCAACACACAGTAATGACAAGTTTGGTCTTCAGCTTCTCAATTCACTTTTGATTTATCATTATATCTATGTTAATAAAACAATTTTTAAATATATATTTTAAGTATTTGTCTTTTATTGTCTGAACACACTGCTGCTTCTGTGACAAAATAATTTCCCAAATTGGGATCAATAAAGTATCTATCTATCTATCTATCTATCTATCTATCTATCTATCTGTAGATATGTGTAGTCACATTCTAGTCACTTTGCATTATCGACTCTAATGCTTCTGCAACAACATTATTTTCTTCACTGACTAGCCATGAACTGTTGTTGCTCAGGTTAATCTCACCCCAGTCCTAACGTAACCCTCTTAAATATGCTGTTCTCGGTTCCAGCCTAGTGGATTGTTGGTTCCAAATGTGAACCGTTTTTTTGGGGCCGAGAGCTGGCGACGCTGCAGAGGAAACTAACTGGCACTGGAACAAATCGCTTTGGCCATCTCAAAGTCTTTTCATCCCTGTACCTCTTTGATCTGTAACGGAATACCCCTGCTTCTGTACAAATGTCCCTGTTTGAGGATAACTGGCCAGATTTTGGTTTTGTGAGTTGCTTTTTAATTACAGCAGCAATTGTTGCTCAGTAGCTTACTATACCTTGCTTTTTTAATCTCTTTTTAACCCCTGTTATACTTCAAGTAGGCCATGCACATCCTTCCTGGGAATAAAATGGTGCAGGATTGCATCACAAAAAGCATTTAACAATATAAAGTTCTGTTTTCTAGAAGTTAGCATTTTTTTAAACATGTTTTCTGAAATAGCTGAGAAAAGCTGTATTTGACGTTTTGTTCTACAAAAACCCCACTCCTAAATGTTCGAAGCATCTTTGTGACATAACGGCTAGAAAAAAAGTGACCGACACAAGTCAGCTTTTAGCTTAGCAGTGGTGATGCGCAGCCTTTCAAGCATGTACATAAGAATCGAATCGGAGGGATGAAAGCTCTTTATTATTTCATCTTTCTTTATTGATTTTCACTTATATCAAAACAGAACAGGGCACATGAAAATGCCGTCTTCATGCAGTCAGACTGGCACAGGGGAGTTTGTTAAAATAGTCAAGGAAAGGCTGCCAGAGCTTGTAGTATTTGTTAACACATCCCTGGCTACGATACCTGAGCACCTCCAGCTGCAAATGTGCCATCACATCCCTCACCAAGTGGGCGTGAGATGGTGGAGTACGGTCTTTCCATTTGAGGAAGATTAGACGGTGGGCAAGAAGGGCTGCAAACGCAAGTGAGTGTGACTGGCAATTAGAGAGGGAGACCCCCTCAGGGGCTACTCCAAACACAGCTATTATGGGATTTGGTGGTATGTTCTGGCCATACATCATTGAACAAGTTTAAAATATAGTAGACCAAAATGGGGCAATGGACTGACAGGAGAAAAACATGTGCAATAGGGTAGCCGTGGCACCATGACATCTCTGGCATGTGGGATCGACATTAGGGTACAGCCTGGCAAGCTTGCTCCTGCACAGATGTAATCGATGGAACACTTTAAATTGAAGTACTCCATGCCTCACACAGACGGAGGATTTATGTATGTTCTCAGTCACAGACCGCCAGGTCTCATCGGTTAGTTCTATGCCCATTACTTCTTCCCAGGCACCCCTAAGGTGGTTAAGGGAGGGGCTAGAGATTTCTTGAATAATATTATATAGCTTTGAGATATAGCCTCCCTGACAAGGTTTAAGGCCAAGGCAGTCTTCCATCCATCCACCAGGTGGGGCGGCCGGGAAGGAGGGAAATAGTTTTCTTGTAAAATCGCGAATTTGTAAATATCTAAAATAATTATTCCTTGGGATGTCATATTCTTTAACTACATTTTCAAAGGATGTGAATACCCCTTCGTAGAACAGATCAGCAACACACTTAAGTTCCTACGGGACCACAGGTGGAAAGCAGAGTCTATCGGGGCTGGTTTGAAAGCCGGATTGCGAACTATGGGGATGGAGGAGATAGTTTGTCTATATCCAAAATGCCTCCTGAACTGTGACCATATCCTAAGAGAGCTATTGACCACAGGGTTGTTCGAGTTATATTTTCTACTAAGTGGTAAAGGAGCGCACATCAGGGAGGCAGGGGCCAGTGGTTCACATGAGTGTTGTTCCATGCTAGACCAAATAGGACTGCCCCCTTCCCGAAAATGACTCATCCAAAATGCCATGTTATGGATATTGGCAGCCCAGTAGTTGTGTAAAAAATGAGGTAGTGCAAGACCGCCCTCTGACTTTCTCTTCTCAAGAAATGCCTTACGCAGACGGGGAATTTTCTTATTCCAGATAAAAGTGGAAATATATTTGTCCAGGTCTTTAAAAAACTTTTTAGGGAGAAAAACAGGAATTGACTGAAAATAATACAGCATACGTGGCATCATAACCATTTTAATGGTGTTCACCCTGCCCGCCAACTAAATAGGGAGTGACGCCCAGCGCTTTAGGTCCTAATTAACCTTGTCCAGGGATGGTTGCGGGTTCTTTTTAAACAGGGTTTTAAAGTCCTGTGTTACACACACTCCCAGGTTAGAAATGTCCCTGTCACAAGTTAGACACTTATATTGTTGTTATTTTGGTTTGGCACATCTGTAACTCTCCTGTCATTTCAGATCCCGCCTTCCTCCAGGCTCTTGTAATCAGCTCACTTCCCTCACCTGGTCTTCCCAGCCCTTCCCCTCACCTGTTACTCATTCTCTCATTACTCCACAGTATTTATATCACCTGACTCTCACTTGTCCTTTGCCAGATTGTCTTGTCTTTTCTGCCAAGCTCTCCAGTATTCTGATACTCCCTATCCTAGATTCTTGTCCTGCCCGGTTTTGACCCCTGCCTGCCTATATTCGGATCTCGAGTTCCTGCCTGCCCCCTGTCTGGTTGTTGTTCTATCTGACGGATTTCCTGGTTCTGACCCTGCCTGTCCCAGACCTGAATAAACTGAACATTACTAAACTGGTTGTATCTGAGTCGTGCTATTGGGTTCTGATCTGTACCTGTGATCGTGACAGTACAATCTGGCCAACATGAACCCAGCCGACTCAGCGACAGAACCGCCGACGCAAGATGTCATGTTACAACGCCACGAGCAGCAGCTTACCTTCATGGCTGAAGCTATGCAGGCGATGGCAGCTCGTCACGAACGGACCTTTGTGAATCTCCGTGATCATCTCCTGAACTCTCCTCCTACGGTCCCAAGTCCGGTTCTAACTCCAGCCTCCGCTACTCGACTCCAGACTCCTCCGGCGTCGGATGCACGTTTGCCTCCTCCGGAACGCTACTCCGGAGCCCCAGGTTCGTGCAGGCCATTCCTGGTCCAATGTTCCCTCGCCTTCGAGCTCCAGCCTTCCGCCTTCCCAACAGAAAGGTCCCGGTGGCGTATATTGTGTCTCTTCTCACGGGCAAAGCTAAAGACTGGGGTACCGCCGAATGGGAGAGACAATCCTTTGCCTGCTCGTCTGTGGAAGGATTCTCCAATGAACTGCGGAAAGTCTTCGATCACGCTACACCCGGAAGAGAGGTTGCTCGTGGACTATTTAACCTGGCACAAGAAGGGAGATCTGTGTCAGATTATTCCATCGAGTTTCGCACCATAGCCGCCGAGAGTAACTGGAATGCCCCTTCACTCCTCGATGCCTTCTACAACGGTCTGTCGGCTCGCATTAAAGACGAACTGGCAGCTCGGGATCTTCCTGCTGATTTAGATGAGCTGGTGGCTCTCTCCATTCGCATTGACAGTCGTCTTCGGGAACGGAGGAGAGAGAGGGTTTTCTCCGCTGCTCCTCAGGCTCCGCCTCTTCCGTCTGCGCATGTCCCTGAACAGATGAGAGGAGGATTTTCTAACTCTCCTGAACCAATGCAGCTGGGACGGACCCGGCTCTCCGAGGCAGAACGACAGCGCCGCCTGCGGGACAACAGCTGTTTGTACTGTGGCCAGGAGGGTCATTTTGCCTCCACTTGTCCTGTAAAAGGCAGGGCTCACCAGTCATCCAGAGGGCGCTGGTGAGCCGAATTATGAATTTAGAAATGCCCTCTCGACCCCTAATCCATGCTCAGCTGAGCTGCTCTGGGGAGATGCACACTGTGGCAGTTCTTATTGACTCTGGTGCTGATGCCAGCCTTTTGGACATAAACTGGCTTTCCAGATGGGACTTGGTCGGGAGGCTTTGGAAAACCCATCAATGCTACAGCTCTAGATGGCCGTCTTCTCTACAGAGTGACACACCGTTCAACTCCTGTTCAAATGAGCATGTCAGGTAATCACAGCGAAACACTCTCTTTTCATCTTATCCATGCACCTCATCAGCCTGTCATTTTGGGGTATCCATGGTTAAGGAGGCATAATCCTCATGTAGATTGGGCTGAAGGGATAGTTAGAGAGTGGAGTGCTCATTGTCATGCTGTCTGCTTAAAATCTAGTTCCTCAATTGATTCCAGTCAGCCGATTGCCTCTGAGTGTCAAGACATTTCCGGTGTTCCCAAGGATTACTGGGACCTTAAAGAGGTCTTTAACAAGGTTCGGGCCACCTCACTCCCGCCTCATCGTGCTTATGACTGTCCTATTGACCTGTTGCCTGGTACTTCTCCTCCTAGAGGTCGACTTTTTTCTCTATCAGCTCCAGAAACTAAGGCAATGGAGAGATATATCAATGACTCGTTGGATGCAGGACTTATCCGGCCTTCATCATCTCCTGCTGGGGCAGGGTTTTTCTTCGTGGGTAAGAAGGATAAGACTCTGCGCCCATGCATTGACTATAGAGGACTCAATAACATCACTGTCAAGAACAGGTATCCCCTTCCACTTGTTTCCTCTGCATTTGAACTGTTACAAGGCGCTACTATTTTTACTAAACTGGACTTACGTAATGCGTACCATTTAGTGAGAATCAGGGAGGGGGACGAGTGGAAGACGGGATTTAATACTCCCAGTGGACATTATGAGTATTTGGTCATGCCTTTTGGACTCACCAATGCTCCTGCAGTCTTCCAGGGGTTGGTGAATGATGTTCTGCGGGATCTACTCAATGTCTGTGTTTTCGTATACCTGGATGACATTTTGATTTTTTCCAAGTCCAAACAGGAACATGTTGTCCATGTTCGCCTAGTCCTCCAGAAGCTTCTGGAGAACCACCTGTTCGTCAAGGCAGAGAAGTGTGTGTTCCACACCACTGAAGTTCCTTTCCTGGGATTTGTGGTCACCACCGGAAACATCAAGATGGATCCTGACAAGACCAAGGCGGTGACTGACTGGCCACGCCCTTCCACACGCAAGGAGCTCCATCGCTTTCTGGGTTTCGCAAACTTTTACCGGAGGTTCATTCGAAATTACAGCTTGGTGGCAGCTCCTCTCACAGCCCTCACCTCTCAGAACATTCCCTTCCGGTGGTCCTCCGTGGCTGAAGGGGCTTTTGGTGAATTAAAATCACGCTTCACCTCTGCTCCTATTTTGATTTTTCCAGATTCTACTCGGCAGTTTATTGTGGAGGTGGATGCGTCGGACACTGGAGTCGGGGCAGTTCTTTCTCAACGGTCGGCCGGGGATCAGAAAGTTCACCCGTGTGCCTTCTTCTCTCGGAAGCTGTCCCCAGCAGAAAGAAATTTTGACATTGGAAATCGAGAACTGCTGGCGGTGAAACTCGCTCTGGAAGAATGGAGACACTGGTTGGAGGGAACAGAGCAGCCTTTTGTGGTCTGGACTGACCACAAGAATTTGGAGTACATCCGTTCAGCAAAGCGTCTGAACTCTCGTCAAGCCAGGTGGGCTCTCTTTTTCACGCGCTTTGATTTTTGTCTCTCATACAGACCTGGTTCTAAGAACATCAAACCTGATGCCCTGTCTCGCCAGTTCCAGCCAGAGAACTCTCCATCTCATCCTGAGAGTATCCTTGCTCCTACATGTGTCATTGGTCTGGTGACCTGGGAGGTGGAGGAGAAGGTCAAGCGCTCCCATGCTGAACATCCAGCCCCTAGTGCTTGTCCTGATAACCGTCTGTTTGTCCCTGCTACCCTCCGTACCCAGGTTCTCCAGTGGGGTCATAATTCTCGTCTGGCTTGTCACTCAGGAGTGAGACGGTCCCTAGCTCTGATTCGACAGCGATTTTGGTGGTCTTCCATGGAGGAGGATACCAAGGAATTCATTGCGGCCTGCCTAGTCTGCTCCCAAAATAAGACCTCACGCCAAGCTCCCTTCGGTCTTCTTCATCCCTTGCCTATCCCTCATCGTCCCTGGTCCCACATCTCATTGGATTTCGTCACTGGTCTACCACCCTCAGACGGTAACACAGTCATACTCACAGTAATTGATCGGTTTTCCAAGTCTGCTCTGCTTATTCCATTAATCAAGTTACCGACTGCCAAGGAAACGGCTGAGATCATGCTACAGAATGTGTTCAGGCTGCATGGTCTTCCCAGTGACGTGGTGTCTGATCGGGGTCCACAATTCACTTCTCGTTTTTGGTCAGAGTTTTGTAGGTTACTGGGTGCCAGTGTCAGTCTCTCGTCCGGATTCCATCCCCAATCCAATGGTCAAGCAGAGCGAATGAACCAGGAGATGGAGACTGCCTTACGCTGTCTTGCCTCTTCCACTCCCTCCACCTGGGCAAAGCAGCTTCTATGGGTTGAGTATGCCCACAACACCCTTCCTAGTTCTGCTACTGGTCTGTCCCCATTCCAATGCTCCCGTGGATACCAACCACCCCTGTTCCCTGCACAGGAACGTGAGGCCAGTGTTCCATCTGCCCAGGCGTTTGTTAACCGATGTCGACGCATGTGGCTAAAGGCCCGCTCCGCGCTACTGCGCTCTTCTGACCGTTATCAACGGTCCGCCAATCGCCGTCGCAAGCCAGCTCCACAGTACTCCCCTGGTCAACGTGTCTGGCTCTCCACACGGGATCTTCCTCTCAGAGTTGAGTCGAAGAAGTTGTCTCCCCGTTTTGTAGGCCCATTTCCCATATCTAGGGTCATCAATCCTGCAGCTGTCCGCCTGCGTCTGCCCCCTTCTATGAGGATTCATCCTACCTTCCATGTGTCCAAAATCAAACCAGTTAATGTGAGCCCTCTTCAGCCCCCCTCTAGACCCCCACCACCACCCCGGATTATCGACGGGGAGACTGTTTACACTGTCCGTCGCCTCATCAAATCCCGGCGACGTGGAAGAGGTTTGCAGTACCTGGTACACTGGGAGGGTTATGGACCTGAAGAGCGTTCATGGGTGCCCGCTCGCAGTATCTATGACCCATCCCTCATTACTGACTTTCACCAGGCTCATCCTGATCAACCACGTGGGACGTCAGGAGCCGTCCATAGAGGGGGGGGTTCTGTCACAAGTTAGACACTTATATTGTTGTTATTTTGGTTTGGCACATCTGTAACTCTCCTGTCATTTCAGATCCCGCCTTCCTCCAGGCTCTTGTAATCAGCTCACTTCCCTCACCTGGTCTTCCCAGCCCTTCCCCTCACCTGTTACTCATTCTCTCATTACTCCACAGTATTTATATCACCTGACTCTCACTTGTCCTTTGCCAGATTGTCTTGTCTTTTCTGCCAAGCTCTCCAGTATTCTGATACTCCCTATCCTAGATTCTTGTCCTGCCCGGTTTTGACCCCTGCCTGCCTATATTCGGATCTCGAGTTCCTGCCTGCCCCCTGTCTGGTTGTTGTTCTATCTGACGGATTTCCTGGTTCTGACCCTGCCTGTCCCAGACCTGAAATAAACTGAACATTACTAAACTGGTTGTATCTGAGTCGTGCTATTGGGTTCTGATCTGTACCTGTGATCGTGACAGTCCCCCTCTAAAGCCGAGACACCGTCAGGATCTAGTGTTGGAAGCTTAAGGTCCTTTAGAAAGTTAGTTGTCAGAGAGTCATCAGAGACTTCTGATGAATAAAGATCTTCATAGAAACTCTTAAATTGATCATTGATGCCCCTTTGATCTGAAATGGTGTCCCCATTTACCGTTCCAATTTCCGCAATTAAACTGTCTGCAGCCGACTCCTTAGTAGA
Organism: Dissostichus eleginoides; assembly: GCA_031216635.1. Lineage (NCBI taxonomy): Eukaryota > Metazoa > Chordata > Actinopteri > Perciformes > Nototheniidae > Dissostichus > Dissostichus eleginoides. The sequence continues at coordinate 8,199,071 of CM062275.1, forward strand.
TGGGAGAATAATTTACTGGCCCGCTCCCCATGTTCATAGTGGGTCTGCCTAAATCTCAGATGAAGGTCCTCTATGTAGGTGGATGCCAGAGAGTCATATTCCAACTGCACTGCAATGCGTTCCTTATACACTTCAGCAGAGGGCTTTGTTGAGTGTATTCTATCAATGTCCCTGATCCGATTAGCAAGTTCTGTCATTCGCTTTGTCTTTTTTCTGCTAATACTGATTGAATATGATATTATTTGCCCACGAAGATAGGCCTTCATGGCCTCCCATACAATGCCTATACTCATCTCTGGTTGACGGTTTATTTCAAGAAAGGTATCATGTGTGCGTGGAAATATAATTAATAAAATCTTTATCTAATAATAAGCGTGGGTTTAGACGCCAGATCCTTTGTGGTGGTAAATGGTTTGGAAAACAAAGTTTCATGGTCACTGGGCTGAGGTCAGAAATAACAATGCTCTCATAGTCACTGGACTCAAGCACAGAAAGTAACTTTTTATCTAAAATGAAGTAATCTATTCTGGAGAATGACTGCTGGGCTGCAGAAAAAAATGAAAATTGTTTAGATGTTGGGTTCTTAAATCGCCATGGGTCCACCATCCCGTATTCTTCAACAAAGGAGTTCACCACTCGAGCTGAATTTGACAGTGGTCTAGAGGAGACGGTGGAGCGGTCCAGAGTTTTGATTGAGGGCACAGTTAAAGTCTGCCCCCAATAGCTGCAGGGCACCTGGGTCTGGTGTCCTGCAGCTATTTAAAGACTCTGCTCCTCTCTGTCTTCTCTCTCTGCTTTCTCCTACAGGCACCTGGTTTTGGTTGAGTAAGTTCAGTTGCTTCACTTTGTGCACTTCAACACTCTCACACTCATACATGTCCATGCAATCCTCACCCTGCACTTACACTACTGATACCACTGACATCCACACCTCATGCTTCATTTGGTTTTGCACTTAATTAATTTGGCTAATTTGGACTACTTGTTTTAATAAACATATTTTGTTAAACCGTTGATATGGTGTGTCTCCTCTTTGTTGTGGCCTTTTGAGCCAGGTCATAACAAATGGGGGCTCGTCCTACGGGTTATTTGGTTAAAAGTTTGTGTAGTGCTCAGAGCACATGGTGTCATTGAGCAGCTGATCAGTTGTTGTGGTCCAGCTGTGTGCTGGCTTGGCGCTGCTATTTGGGGGACACATCATGTCTTTTGTGTTTCAGGAAGCTTCAGTGTTTGACATGGCGTCAGGTTTTGTGTGCCAATCAGAAGGTAAGATGTTGCTGTTTGAAGCGCTTTTGTAAGGGGATTTCCCCGCTAGGCTTAAGTGGCGTTTCCCCTTGGGTTGCGTCTGTTTGTTTTTTTCATAGTGTTGTGGCGACGTGGTTAGTGTCAGCTGTTTTTCGGACAGCTGTCTCGGGGGCACGTCCGCGTGATTTTGTGGTGTTGCCTGCGTGCAGGTCGCTCCACAACTCCGCTGGGTTCCAGTGCGTAATTACCCGCCGCAAGCCACATGAAGACTAGGTGAGATTAGTAAGATTTTGGTTAGGCAGTTAGGGGGAAATTCTCTGTTGGGTTTGTCTTTTGCCCATGCGTGTTGGCAGGTTAACACTTTGCTTTCTGATTGGTTATAGGTAATATATTATGGCTTCTTTGTCGGCGTTTGTGGATGCGCCCTCAGTGTCTTTCTTAGATGATTGCAAGAAGGCGCAGTTGGTCGATATAGCAGAGCATTATAAAATTGCTGTTGTAGGGAGCAAGCGGAAAGATGAGATTAAGGCTGTCATCGTGTCATCTTTGTTTGAGCAGGGGGTGTTGCAGAAGAGTGAGTTTGGTGCGGCAGGGGTCGTGCCGGTAGTGGTTCAGACAGCTGGTTTGACGTTCGAGCAGCAAAAAGAGCTTTTGGCCATGCAGTTTGAGCAGGAGAAGTTGAGGTTGGAGGAGGAGAAGTTGGAGTTGAGGGGTCAGCAGCAGGAGGTAGAGAAGCGTTTAGAGGTGGAGAAGGTGCTGGAGTTGGAAAAGATGAAATGTGAGGTGGAACATGCTAGATTACGGCTGATTGGAGAGGGCAAGCTTTCTTCTGATGGTTCGGCATCAGGTAGTGGCGATGTTATTTCTAACTTGCGGTTGGTGCCAAAGTTTAATGAGCGTGACCCTGACATTTTTTTCACCCTATTTGAACGCGTAGCTGCGGCAAGAAACTGGTCAGATTCGGACAGAGTGCTGTTACTTCAGTGTGTACTCACTGGGCGAGCACAAGAGGCCTATTCAGCTATTTGTGGCGAAAATGCTTTGGACTATGCTAGAGTAAAATCGGAGGTGTTAAAATCATACGAACTGGTTCCTGAAGCGTATCGTCAAAAGTTGGGTCAAGGGGGATAAGCAGACAAATGTGGAGTTTATCCGTGATTTGACTTCTCATTTTCAGCGGTGGTGCGCGGCAGCAAAGGTTGCCAGTTTTGACGGTCTTTGTGAGCTGATTGTATTGGAACAGTTTAAAGATGTTATCCCTCAGCGTGTGGCCACTTATGTAAATGAGCAGAAGCCTTCCACCGCGCTTAGAGCTGCCGAATTAGCGGATGATTTTGTGTTGACGCATAAGGGCAGTTTTACAGAGAAGTGTTCTAGGGGTGATTGGAGACGTGGAGAAGATGGTGGCTATTCCCGCGGTGGTGCAAAGTTTTCACCAGGCTCCTCCCGTAGATTTGCAGGTCCGGGGCGACCCGAGGGCGCCAGAGTGGGCCAATGTAATTATTGCCGAGGAGAGGGTCATTGGAAGGATCAGTGTCCGTTGCTGGAACCTGAGGGGAAGCCTCGTTTTTCATCACATGCTCCAGCCATGTGTTGTTCTGCCATTTTGGTTAAAAAGCCGTTGGGTGTAGGATCGGGCATGGTGCCTGATAAGAAGCCGGTTGTGCCGACCCGGATGTGGGTTCTGGTTTTGAGCCGTTCATCACGGAAGCTGTTGTATCAGTAGTCGGTAGTGACGAGTATGTTCCGATTAAGGTGTTGCGTGACACAGCGGCTAGATACTCATTTATTGTTGAGTCAGTGTTGCCTTTTTCGTCAGAGACAGAGACGGGGGATTTTGTGCTGATGAGTGGCATGGAGAAGGGCTTGATCCTTGTGCCATGGCATACAATAGTGCTGGATTGTGAGCTGGTGCGGGGAGTTGTGTCTATCGGCTTGCGTCCCGCGTTGCCACTTGATGGGGTACATATGATTTTGGGCAACGATCTCGCTGGTAGTGCTGTGTGGGCTGGTGTGCCAACCCCTGTGGTGGTTTCCAAGCCGGTGGCATCTGGGGAGCCAGATGAGAGCGGTTTGCAGTTTCCAAGTGTGTTTCCAGTTTGTGCTGTGACGCGTGCGCAGACCGGTAAAATGTCTGCTGACCCGCCTGTTTCGGAGTGTAGCAATGGTGAACATGTGGTCTCACTGCCTGATCTCCCTTCATCTGTAACAAAGGGGGACTGGGTGAGGAGTCAGAAGGACGATTCATCTCTTTCTGCTCTGTGGGCTGAGTTGTTGCCGGAAGAGAAGGTCAGAGACATAGCCCAGGGTTACTTTGTTCAGGAGGGACTTCCACGGCTCATGTTGGCGTCCAGGGAAGTCGTTCAGGAAAGTACAGGGTTCAGCCCTAATGATTTGGTCTTTGGGTATACGGTGCGTGGTCCGTTAGTTGTTCTCCAGGATGGCTTGGTTGGAATGAGCCACCTAAGAATTTAATGGACTATGTACAGGGCTTTCGTCATCGCCTGTATGTAGCGGTGGAAATGGCAAGGAAAAATGTAGTTGGTGCTCCGGCCAATAGGAAGAGACTCTATGACCGTAAAGCAGAGTATCGTGAATTCAGCCTAGGGGATCAGGTGTTGGCTCTAATGCCACTGCGGGACTCGCCATTCAGAGCTGGGTTTGCCGGCCCGTGCACTGTTGAGGGTGAAGTGTCGGATCGGGGCTACTTGGTTGCTGCTCCAGATCGGAGGAAGTTGTCTCAACAGTGTCATGTCAACCTTCTTAGACCATACTGTGCTTGTGATGCCGTTGGGGATGGCTTCATGTCTGGAGAGTTGAGTGTTGGCCCCATGGTGATGGTTGATTCTGTGCTTTCGGGTCCAGAGTTGGCGGCTTTGGTCGGGAAGTTTGTGGTACTGTTCTGGCTCTGGATGTTTTGTGCTGGTTTTTCGGGGCTCCCTTTGGGGCCTCCGTCTTAAGGGGGGGGCTGTGATGCCCCTGTGGGTTCATCTAGAGAGGGTGTGGCTGTGCTGTCTGTGCTGCCTTGATTGCAGTAACTCAGGGCACCTGGGTCTGGTGCCCTGCAGCTATTTAAAGACTCTGCTCCTCTCTGTCTTCTCTCTCTGCTTTCTCCTACAGGCACCCGGTTTTGGTTGAGTATGTTCAGTTGCTTCACTTTGTGCACTTCAACACTCTCACATTCATACATGTCCATGCAATCCTCACCCTGCACTTACACTATTGATACCACTGACATCCACACCTCCATGCTTCATTTGGTTTTGCACTTAATTAATTTGGCTAATTTGGACTACTTGTTTTAATAAACATCTTTTGTTAAACCGTTGATATGGTGTGTCTCCTCTTTGTTGTGGCCTTTTGAGCCAGGTCCTAACACTACGTATCAGGATCGCTGCACCCATATATTTGGTGTTGAATTTGGAGTGTAAAATGTGAGAAAAACCACCCCGCTTGAGTCTAGACTGATCAGAAGTACGTAAATGAGTTTCCTGGAGATAAACAATGTCTGCCTTTAGCTTCTGGAGGTGGGAAAACACTTTGCTGCGCTTTACTGTATGATTGAGACCTCTAACATTCAAGCTAAAAAAAGTAGTTGCAGCCTTACCCACACTCATACCTCATTCACACCAACGCAACTCCGGTTTAAGCTCCGTGCTAGAGCTTTTCAGGTTCAGAACCGGTTCTTCGGTTTAGCTCCGGCTCTTTTCACACCGCCCAGAGTCCGACTGGTGCTGCGTCATTGCGTCATCGTTTGCATCATGACGTAACCGTTTCCCGGAAGTGTGTGCCTGCTTCATAAAGCCAAACCGCGCGGAAACCCCTCACACCAACAACAACAACAATGGCCGATTGTGTTGAAGCGCTACTCGTTTTGGTTTTGCTCTGTCGAAACGAAATGGAAGAAATGGGACGACTTTACTACCAACTTTACAGTCGTTACATGCTACATTCAAAACTGCTTTACAATCGTAATCATCAACTTCAACGACGATTCCGTAGGCCCCTGCCCCCGCCTCGACGTAAGCGTGACGTATGCGGTGCTTTTGCTCTAGCCGGACAATTTTTTTGGTGCTTGACACGAACCGGACTCCGGAGCCAAGAGGCTGCTCCGCTGCGGTGTGAACAGGAAAACCCGGTGCTTTTCAAGCTCCAGCTCCGAACCGGCCCTGAAACACCGTTGGTGTGAATGAGGTATCAGTGCCCTGTTTGCCTGGGTCATTGTGGGACCTTAGACAGTAATCTAGGCCCCTGTCAAAAGGGTGAGGGAGAGGAAGGGAGGGAAATGGGGGATGGGTCACCTTAAAAAAACTGAAATAAAACACACAGCAATAAGAACATAAACACCATTGAGAGCCTAAAATAGAAGGTCCATATGTAATTAAAGTGGTTGAAACAACATTCACAATAAAGAGCTGGTCTCTCCCCAACTGAGAGACTGCTACCCGCCCCCAATAACACTCGCACCTCAACGTGGACAGCTTACATGGCGAGATCGAGCCCCGCCAGAACCATCAATAGCTTTAGATAAACCTTGTGCTAATAGATATAGACAAACCTCCAAGTTGAACATTCATAACATGGTCTCAGTAAAAGTAACATACTTAGTAACCAGTTATAACAACATATGCAAACATCCAGTATTGAATGTGAAGTAAAGCAAGAAAAACGTGAACTTCCCCAGGAGAATAGGAGAGCAGTTGTTTGAACTAGCGGGCTGTAAGCCAACTGACTGTGTTATAACGAGGGCTAGTGTGAACAGCGCGAGCTGGCTTAAATTACACTATAAGAAAACCACAAACGTTCTTAGCAAGCCCTAGCCCATGTAAGAAATAAAATCAATGTTTATATGGCGTAATTTAAATTAAATACACTGTTTTAATGTAAAGCTGTTTTATTCTGAAAACCGGAAATTAAATAGTTTTATTCTGAAAACCGGAAGTTCACACAACGACTTCCTGCGAGTAAATATTGTTAGCTTCAATTTAAGGTTAGCATTAGCATGTGGCTGAAGACTACGTTTTGAAACAGTGAATTCAAGGTTAAATGACACAATGTTGCACACTAAAAACACTGTCTTTAACTCTCACTTATTGACGCGGCAATACTGTTATTACGGAATGTTTAAATAACCATAGACATTAGAATATTATAAAATCAAAGAGAAAAACGACAGGATTTGCATTGGACACACCCCCGTCGACGCCGGCCAATAGGAGAAGACCACAGAGGACAACAGGAAAAGCAAACCAAGAGTTGCTCTCTTCCGCTCACCCCACGCGCCAGGCAACAGCTGATGGGGAGAGAGCCTCCACTCGCACAATCTCATTTGTATATCATCACATTATTGTGTTTAATTAAATGCTGTTAACTTTTATAAGCTTCTTTGGACTCTTATCAGTTTATCCTAGTCTCGGGGTTTAAGAATTCCTAACACCCACAGCCGCATATACGTACAAGTGAATAAGTCAACGCCGCTATCCGGCGCCGCCTGTTATAGCTGCATTAGTCCGTCAGTCAGCTTACCTAGCATCTTAGCCGCTCTGTTTAGCCACGTTCTTCAAAACAAAGTCCTCGCCTCCCCCGGGTCTGTGAAACTGTGTCGCTTTCCATCGGCCGTTGTAATCCACAAAACTGAGGGATACCACAGTCCGTACTTGACACCATCAAGGTTCAAGGTTCTTTATTTGTCAAACGAACATAGCTACAGTGTAGTTATGTCGATGAAAATCTTGTCACAGGCTTCTCCAACAGTGCAACACAAAACAAAGATAAACAGAAAAATATAGTGCAAGTAAATAGTAAATACAAGAAGAAAAATAGTTTAAAAAAGTGAAATAGTGAAATAGTGCAATAAGAGTCTACATGCAAGTCATTAGAATGCCCTTCACATCCCTGCTTCGCGACTGCTTGGGTGTAGTCGGGGAAGACTCTGATCCTGTCTCCGTGCGACGTTGTCAGATCTGTGGCCGTGGCTGCCTTGCGGAGGATCGCTTCCTTCTCCCGGTAATAGTGAAATCTCACCACAAAGGTGGCTGGTCCTCCTGGGGCCGTTCCCGTAGGGTGCGATGGGATCTGTCTAGTAGTGGCTCTTTTTCTAAGCCCAGCGTTTCCTGGAGTAGTTTAGCTACAAAGTCTGTTGGGTTCTTCCCTGCCTCCCGTTTTTCTTGTATCCTGGTGATTGCACCTCCTAGACCGCGCCTCCAGGTCCTCATTCCTGTCAGAGAAGATTTTCATGTCCTTTTTTAGCTACTGCACGTCTCGTTCGAGAGTGGTAATGAGGTCCGAGTGATCATTAGCGGCAGTACCCAGGCTTTCGACCCGGTCCTCCTAAGCCTTGGTGCGGCTGCTGACGCGGTCAATGGCGGATCTCAGCTCATCCCTCAGTTGGCTTATTTCACGTCGTAATTCTTTAGACTGCATCTCGGTGTTGTCATCAATTTTCTTCAGCAGGTCTTCTCTGAGAGATTGAATGGCCTGTAGAATAGCGGCCTCATCACCTCGTGCTGCACTAGCTAGGGGCCCTGCCCCAGCACCTTTAGCCGGGCTAGCACTATTAGCTTTCGGATCCGGCGCAGCAGACGCCTTTTTGCGAGAGGAAGACAACATATTCCAAATGAAACTGTCGGGCGGAGGCAAGGAAGAACAGCTTAGATTAAAGTTACTTGAATATAGTGTAGAAGGTAGTTGCCTAATATAGATATTCTGATTCTGGCGAGGAGCTCGAGAAATGCGACCTCACATGGCTCCGCAGACCGGAAGTCGGATGAAAGCTCTTTAATGGTCACACATGCAGAGCACACAGCACACACAGTGAAATTTGTTCTCTGCTTTTAACCCATCCTAGTACCAGGAGTCTAGTACTAGGAGCAGTGGGCAGCTATTGTACAGCGCCTGGGGAGCAATGGGAGTGAGGGGGGAAGGGGATGTCCCAGGGTTTCCCACACATAGACTTTACTTGGGCGGGCCGCCCAGGTATATTAACGTCCGCCAAAGCATATTTCGCGACCCATTTAGGTTTAATCTTTTTTTATCCGTCCGCGAGCACGACACCATCTGCGATCGATTAATTACCCCTCCTTTACCTGTTCGCTCTGCTATCGCGTGAAGGGTCTGCTGTATGCGCTCCGACGAACAGTCCATGAACGTGCTCCACTAGCACCTCCCCCCCTGTTATTCAGATCTTAGTTCATATATCTGTACAGACTGGTTACATATTCATAGATTTCCAATGTATAGGCTTTTGTGTGCAAATGGCAGTTGGTATTCACTCTTTAAACTCAGTATTTTTGTTGATTCTATTTTCAGTACTGTGACCCAGTTTCCCCAACAAGCTTCATTAAAATGTTCACTCCATCTGTATTCAAATTGGAGTAGAGTACTGATATGCCTCAGTAATATTATATTTGCAACAGGAAGTTACTGATACTATGGCTGCCTGCCGCTTCCGCACCGGAGAAATACCAGCCATCCATCACCTACAGGACACCTGTCATACACATTCATCATCTTTCACCACTGCTGTCACACAAACCAAACAAAAAAAAAGGTAAACACACACACATAAGCACACAAGTCACTTGGATAGAAATGTATCCTTCATCTTCAGCCCCGTACAGTCTCACACTGGGAGGAAAAAACACACA